>CM042090.1:40896448-41496448 GCA_023512835.1 Taxillus chinensis
TGATGGAAATTTATACCCCCTTTTGGGGCCATTTTGGGTACATTTTCATACTCTTTTGCTTTATTTATTGCCCAAATGAGTTACATTATCACATTTTCATGTCCTAACCCGAAAAAAAGGATTTCTTGTAGTTTTTGTGGTATTTTTGCTATATTTTGATAGGAATCCAAAAATCAAGGAAGAATTCACATGATCAACAGAAGGCGGAAAGAATCCCAAGGACCTAAAGATCACGACGACCGAATTTCACCTTGGTCGGGTGAAAGTCGGATGAAGCTCATATTTCAGGGATAGATTCCTAGAGCCTCAATGAAGATATTCTTCTTCTGGTCAGGTGAAATCCGAGGTCGTTTGGAGGTGGTCGGGTGAAGGACCCTTCACCCGATCAGGTCGGGTGAAGCTCATTTTTCATATACAGATTCTCCAAGCATCAAGTAACATAACTTCCTTCTGGTCGGGTGAAGTTTGAAGACTCTACATGATGGTCGGGTGAAGCCTTCTTCACCCGACCAAGCTCAAATTCTGGCGTTAGACTCCATATTTTTACAGCTCACTTATTCCCTTCTGGACCGAAGTCATCTGAGTAAAGGACAAGCACCAAACACTCAAGTCAAAGAGGAATTTATGGAAGACATTCAAATTCAAAAAGGGTGCTATGCATTTGGACTGAAGACTTTATGGGATTTAAGGGAGTGTTTTATTTCATTTTCAAATTTAAAAATAAGGGAGTTACAAGAGGATTAAGGAAGGCTATTTATTTGGAGAAATAATGTGGTTTTCAAATTCAAATTTTCAAAATCAAGCTTAGGAGGCTATAAAAGGGGGGCTGCTCCATCATATCAAATCATCCAGTAATCCAATATTCAACAATTCTCTTCCATTCCATTCCTCACCTAGAGTAGAGAGAGAAAGAAGAAGGTTTGGGGCATCTCTTGGAGCTTGAAGGCAACCTGCTGGGAAAAGAAGATCAACCTTGGAATTCTTGTTCTACATAAGCAAGCTATCCTTTTTGGTTTTTCTAATCCATGTTCTGTAATTTTGTTGTTTTCAATTTAACTATGGAAGCTTAAAAACCTCTGATTGGGGTTAGGATGGAGTTTGATGTAATAAATTAAATTGCGATATTTTAGTTTAATCTCTTTCACCTTGTGAGTATTTATTGAGTATCTTGGGTTGAAATATAAAATGGATTCTGGACATTTCATTTTATCATATTAGGTATTTATGTGAAGGATTGGAAAATGAAGCATAAGTACTGGAAAAATCAGGATATTCAAACTAGGGATTACATGATATGCGGCAGCGAGTGTAATACTAGGATACCAAGTTAAGAGTGGGTGCGATGCTTGCTCTAAACTAAACAACCCAATTCTTAAAGGGTCTCCCACCCCCCATGCTAGGGTGTACACAGAATTACTGCACTTGGAAAAGGCTAATTCATGCATTAGAGGTTGGGTATTAAATGTTATCACAAGGAAAGAATTAGATTGAACTAAGACATAATCTTGAAAAAAATACATCAAATAAAATCTTAACTCTAATTACCTTTATCAATTGAACTTTTTTCTACTCAAAACAACATTTCCATCTCTCACATATTTTCAAGAATCAAATTATTTAAATTCAGTTCTGTTTTTATATTTATTTCACTCAAAAATCCCTTTATAAGCTAGTTAAAATTTCCAAATTCTACATCCTTCCCTCGGGTACGATAATCCGGACTTAAACATCCACTTTATTACTTGTCACGATTTGTACACTTGCAAATTGCCGATCAAGTTTTTGGCGCCGTTGCCGGTGAAGGCATCGTTAGAATAGGAAATTCTTTTCTAGCTTCAAATTTTATTTTTGTAACTGTGTTCTGGTATATTCTTGGATATAGTTTTTGTGAGTGACAGCAGCCAGGTTTATGAGTCGAAGGTCAAAGAGCATTGACATCCCCTTCGATCCTGAACCTGAGAAATCATTCCGAGCTCGGGTACGACAACTTAAGGAAGTATTTGAGCAGAGGACGGCAAACTCAAGCCAGGAACAACCCAGAACACCGGAAGGAGATTAAAAAAAATCACACAATCAAATGAAAAATAAAATCAAACACACATTTATATACAGGCATAGTCCATTAAATCAAATTGTGTATATGCTTGGCATCGGGAGTAACATACTCCTGAACAGGTCTACTGTCCATGTATGCCTCATCCATGATTGGCCTTGGTTGAGGACAAGATTCTGCCTATTCTTCATGGAATAATCTTTCTAATCCAGCCAACTATTCTCCTTTTGGTGTTTGTGGTAGCTCCTGGTTTGAGTTTGCTGTCCTCTGCTCAAATATTTCCCTAAGTTGTCGTACCCGAGCTCGGAACGATTTCTCCGGTTCAGGATCGAAGGGGATGTCAATGCTCTTTGACCTTCGACTCATAAACCTAGCTGTTGTCACTTGCAAACACAATATCCAAGAATATCCAAAACACAGTTGTATAATTTGAAGCTAGAAAAGAATTTCCTATTCTAACGATGCCTTCCTCGGTAGCGGCGCCAAAAACTTGATCGGTAATTTGCAAGTGTACAAATCGTGACAAGTAATAAAGTGGGTGTTTAATTCCGGATTATCCTACCCAAGTGTCACGGACCAAGGCTTATCCTAGCACACTTAGGCTATTTTGGGTTATTTCCCCCTTGTAAAGTGTTGTACTTAGCTTATAGAGTAAGTTGTAGAGATTTTAGATTTCGATCATATATGATGTCTCCTGGTGACATAGCCAGAAACATGTTAACATCTATATGTAGGGGAGTGATGTTGTAAAGCTTTCAAGCAATCAATACAATCGTTTGTTGCCTTCGTTCAATTGTTTTTCCGTTAAGCGCTTCCCTACACAATTGCTTTACAAAGGATCGATGGGTTCCGATCCAAATGCGACGAGTTAGGCTGACCTAGCGTTCCTTCGTACGGGTGGGAACTAGGTGTCGCACGGGTTAAGCTGCTATAAAGGCTGACCCCGTGACAAGTCGTATCAGAGCACGGTTGGTGCTAAGTTCAGTGGAACAATCAAAAACTTCGAGACGGTGTAAAAATGACAAACGGAGGATCTGTTGTCATTAATGGTGGCGACCACGAAGGCCGCGATAAGGAGCACCACGCTAAGGACCGGAGGAAAGATAAACATGTCCGCTGGAGAGTCAGCTAGCCAAATTGGAGTTGGCATTAGCCGAACAGATGGAGGTGGTTGAGGAGCACACTGAAAGCATCGAAAAGCTGGACTCATAGGGTGAGGAAAGCTTTGGGAGGATGCAAGGGCTTCTCAACTCCGTCATGGATGACATGAACTCTCGGTTCGACGGCCTAAAGGACACTCTCACGTCCCAAATCTTGGCAATGCAAGAGGAAATCAAAGAGATCAAGGCGGATTGGTCTCTCTGTAAGATGGCGGTCACCCAAGGTGGCGTTGGCGGCCAGTCCAGCTCCAAAATCGACGTGCCGAAGCCTAAGACCTATGCTGGGTCAAGGAATGCGAGGGAGTTAGACAACTTCCTCTGGACCATGGAGCAGTACTTCGATGCCTTGAACATTGTCAATGAGGCAAAGAATGCGAGGAAGTTAGACAACTTCCTCTGGACCAAGGATCTCCTGTTTCCTTTGTGAAGGCCCTCACAAGGCGTTCGAGTGCCCGAAGCACTCCAAGCTCTCCGCAATGATCAACGAAGACGAAGAGAGGAATGCGAGGGATCCACGACTTGGTTCCTTGCAACTCCTCAATGCAATCAAGGCGAAGGTGGAGGTGCCACCAACTAGACGACAAAAGGGGCGCATGTACGTGCTCGCTAAGGCCAACAACCTTGAAACTAAGGCCTTGGTGGACACGGGTGCGACCAACAACTTTATCAAGGTCAAAGAAGCTCATAGACTGGGGATAGTCTACAAGGAAGAGAAGGGCTGGCTGAAAGCGGTGAACTCCAGTGCTAGTCCAATTCATGGCGTGGCTCGAGGTGTCGAGCTAAGTATCGGTGAGTGGAGAGGCAAGGTGAATCTCTCCGTGGTGTCGATGGACGACTATCCCATGGTGCTGGGGATGGAGTTCGTTGACCAAGTGCGGGCAATTCTAATTCCAAGCACCAACACAATGTGCATCATGGATGAGGGGAAAACTTGCATGGTGAAGGTAATGAGGGAAGAAGAACTCAAGGCGAAGTCTCTTTCAGCGCTCCAACTGTCTAAAAGAGTTAGACGACAGGAGCCAACCTTCATTGCCCTTGTGAAGGAAGAAGGCCCAAGTGTTGGGGAGGAGCCCCCAACCGAAGTAAAGACAGTCCTTGAAGAGTTTGGGGACGTTATGCCACCCGAACTCCCCAAACAACTTCCGCCGAAGCGGGAGGTGGACCACAAGATCGAACTAGAGGCTGGTGCAAAGCCTACTACTGCGGTGCCCTATCGGATGGCACCACCGGAGTTAGAGGAACTTCGGAAACAATTGAAGGACTTATTGGATGCCGGATTCATTCGGCCATCCAAAGCGCCATTTGGAGCACCGGTGTTGTTCCAAAAGAAGCACGATGGGTCGATGCGGCTATGCATTGACTATAGGGCACTAAACAAGATTACGGTGAAAAATAGCTACCCCATCTCACTCATATCCGACCTGTTTGATCAACTTGGTGCTGCGAGATGGTTCTCAAAGCTAAACTTGTGGTCGGGATATTGGCAAGTGCGGATAGCCGAAGGTGATGAGGCAAAGACGGCGTGTGTCACAAGATATGGCTCTTACGAGTTCTTGGTGATGCCCTTTGGCCTCACAAATGCCCCTGCCATATTCTGTACATTGATGAATCGGATCTTCCAACCATACTTGGATAGATTCATCGTGGTATACCTTGATGACATTGTCGTCTACAGCAAAACCTTGGAGGAGCACAAGACACACTTACGGCGGGTTTTCCAAATCTTAAGGGAGAACCAACTCTTTGTAAAGAAGGAGAAATGTGACTTTGCGAAGAAGGAGGTGCCCTTCTTGGGCCACATCATTGGCGGCGGCAAACTAAAGATAGACAACAAGAAAGTGTTAGCCATCAAGGAATGGGAGACGCCCAAGAAAGTCCCGGAGATGCGTTCTTTCCTTGGCTTGGTTAACTACTATAGAAGATTCATCCGCGGCTATTCCCACATTGCCGCACCCTTGACGGAACTATTAAAGAAGAACAAGACTTGGGTGTGGGATGATGCTTGCCGAGAGGCATTCGAGAAGTTGAAGCAAGCCGTGACAAACGGACCGGTGATGGCACTGCCGGACCATACAAAGCCTTATGAAGTTCACACGGATGCTTCAGACTTTGCCATCGGTGGAGTTCTAATGCAGGAGGGGCATCCTGTAGCATATGAAAGCCGGAAACTTAATGGCACCGAATGGAGGTACGCAGTGCATGAAAAGGAGATGACGACTGTTATGCATTGCCTTCGGGTGTGGAGGCATTACTTGCTAGGGTCCAAGTTTGTGGTGAAGACGGACAACATTGCTACGAGTTATTTTCTAACTCAAAAGAACTTAACTCCGAAGCAAGCACGGTGGCAAGCACTCCTAGCGGAATTTGACTTTGTGCTCGAGTACGAACCGGGCACAAATAATGTGGTGGCCGATGCACTAAGTCGGAAGGCGGAACTTGCAGCCATTAGCCAACCACAATTCCCCCTGGTGGACAAACTAAAGGAAGGAATGGAGCACGACCCATTAGCCAAGTCCTTGGTGGAATGCGTCAAAGCTGGGAAGACGCGGCGATTTTGGCTAAGGGATGACTTGCTCCATACTCGAGGGGAACGGGTGTACGTTCCTAAATGGGGAAGTTTGAGGAGAGACATCCTCAAAGAATGTCACGACTCGCGGTGGGCTGGCCATCCCGGAGTCGATCGTACCTTGGCGTTGGTCGAACGGAGCTACTACTGGCCTCAACTTTACGAGGACGTTCAAGTGTACGTGAGGACTTGTCTTGTGTGCCAACAAGACAAGATAGAGAATCAGCAATCGGCGGGACTGTTAGAACCTTTGCCTACTCCGAAAAGACCTTGGGAAAGTGTTTCGATGGGCTTCATTGTTTGTCTCCTGAGATCCAAAGGATGCGGTACGATCATTGTGGTGGTCGACCGATTCTCTAAGTATGGAGTTTTCATTCTAGCTCCGAAGGACTGCATGGCAGACGACATGGCCCGATTATTCTTTAAGTACGTGGTGAAGTATTGGGGCATTCCAAATACAATCGTGAGCGATCGGGACTCACGGTTCACTAGGCGGTTTTGGACCGAGCTGTTCCGGATAATGGGTTCGGACTTAAACTTTTCAACAAGTTTCCACCCACAAACAGACGACCGGCCAAACTGAACGTGTCAATGGCTTACTGGAGCTATATCTAAGGCACTACGTGAGTGCCAACCAAAGAGATTGGGCCAAGTTGCTAGACATAGCCATATTTTTGTATAACTTGCAGAAGAGCGAGTCCACGAACGAGAGCCCGTTCGAACTCGCAACTGGGCAGCAACCATTAGAATTTCAAGGTCTTTTCGGAGTAGGCAAAAGGATGGCATGAACAGACGGATCTGGCCAGGGCATACTTGCACAAAGCGGCGAAGAAGATGAAGAAGTGGGCGGATCAACAAAGGAGACCCTTAGAATTTCAAGAAGGAGACATGGTGATGCTCAAACTCCTTCTGCGCCAAACCAAAGCACTCAGACAATTGCATAAGGGTTTGGTGCGCCATTATGAGGGGCCTTTCAAAGTACTTAAGAGAGTTGGGAAGGTCTCATACAAACTGGACCTCCCGACTAACTTACAAAGGCATCCGGTGTTCCACGTTAGTTTGCTCAAGCCTTACCACGAAGACTTGGAAGATACGAGCGGACAACGGGCGGTGCAGACACCAACAGCATCAACAGGCAAGACCTACGACAAAGAGATAGAGAAAATCCATTCTCGTAGAGTCGTGCCAAAAAGAGGCGTAGATCCAAGCCGGGTGGAGTACTACGTCCAATGGTAGAACAAGCCGGTTGAAGAGGCAAGCTAGGAGAAGGAAGAGGATCTGGGGCAATTCTCCAAGGAGATTGAAGAGTACCGTGAAGGAGTCGAACACTACATCAGGCAGTTTGACGAGCTCGAGGAAGCCGAAGACGTAACGAGGACGCTGCGAAATCGGGTGGGGGAGAATGTCACGGACCGAGGCTTATCCTAGCACACTTAGGCTATTTTGGGGTATTTCCCCCTTGTAAAGTGTTGCACTTAGCTTATAGAGTAAGTTGTAGAGATTTTAGATTTTGATCATATATGATGTCTCCTGGTGACATAGCCAGAAACGTGTTAACATCTATATGTAGGGGAGTGATGTTGTAAAGCTTTCAAGCAATCAATACAATCATTTGTTACCTTCGTTCAATCGTTTTTCCGCTAAGCGCTTCCCTACACAATTGCTTTACAATGGATCGATGGGTTCCGATCCAAATGCGACGAGTTAGGCTGACCTAGCGTTCCTTCGTACGGGTGGGAACTAGGTGCCGCACGGGTTAAGCTGCTATAAAGGCTGACCCCGTGACACAAGGGAAGGATGTAGAATTGAAATTTTTTAACTAGCTTATAAAGGGAATTTTGAGTGAAATAAATATAAAAACAGAATTGAATTTAAATAATTTGATTTTTGAAAATATGTGAGAGATGGAAATGTTGTTTTGAGTAGAGAAAAGTTCAATTGATAAAGGTGATTGGAGTTAAGATTTCATTTGATGTATTTTTTTCAAGATTATGCCTTAGTTCAATCTAATTCTTTCCTTGTGATAACATTTAATACCCAACCTCTAATGCATGAATTAGCCTTTTCCAAGTGCAGTAATTCTAAGTACACCCTAGCATGGGGGACGGGAGACCCTTTAGGAATTGGGTTGTTTTAGTTTAGAGCAAGCATCGCACCCACTCTTAACTTGGTATCCCAGTATTACACTCGCTGCCGCATGTCATGTAATCCTTAGTTTAAATATCCTGATTTTTCCCGTACATATGCTTCATTTTCCAATCCTTCACATAAATACCTAATATGATAAAATGAAATGGCCAGAATCCATTTTATATTTTAACCCAAGATACTCAATAAATACTCACAAGGTGAAAGAGATTAAACTAAAACATCGCTTAATTTATTACATCAAACTCCATCCTAACCCCAATCAAGAGTTTTTAAGCTTCCATAGTATAATTGAAAACAAAATAATTACAGAACATGGAATAAGAAAACCAAAAGGATAGCTTGCCTATTTAGACCAAGAATTCCAAGGTTGATCTTCTTTTCCCAGCAGATTGTCTTCAAACTCCAAGAGATACCCCAAGCCTTCTTCTCTCTCCCTTTCTCTACTCTAGGTGAGGAATGGAAATGTAGAATGAAAGAGAACTGTATGAATATTGGATCACTGGATGATCACAAATGAAGGATCCACTCCCCTTTTATAGCGTCCTAAGGCTATATTTGAATTTTTGAATTTGAATTCCCCATGTAACTCCCACTATTTGAATTTGAAAAAGGGATTAAATATTAACCTTCAAAGCTCTCTTAATCCCCATAAAACCTCAGTCCAAATGCAGAGCACCAATTTTGAATTTGAATTTTTTCAATTAATTTCCCTTTGACTTGAGTATTTGGTGCGTGTCCTTTGATCAAATGACTTCGGTCCAGAAGGAAATAAGAAAGCTGCAAAAATAAGAAGTCCATCGCCGAATTTTGGGCTTTGGTCGGGTGAAGAAGGATTCACCCGACCACCATGTAGAGTCTTCAAACTTCATCCGACCAGAAGGAAGTTATGTTCCATGATGCTTGGAGAGTTTGAATATGCAAAATAAGCTTCACTTGACCTGGTCGGGTGAAGGGTCCTTCACCCGACCTTCACCTGACCAACTTGAGATTTGGGCATTGTGAACTTTAGGTCTTTGGTATTCTTTCTTCCTTTTGGTGAATTCTTCCTTGATTTTTGGATTCCTATCAAAATATAGCAAAAATACCACAAAAACTACAAGAAATCCTCTTTTCTGGGTTAGGGCATGAAAATATGATAAAGTAGCACAATTGGGCAATAAATGAATCAAGAGTATGAAAATGTACCCAAATTGGGAGTTAATTCACATGTTTTAGATACTCTATTAAGCATAATCAACGACATAGGAGTGAGAAGAACGAATCCCTACCTCAATTACAGTTGATTTGAGCTCCAGATCGTTAATTTTGCTTTCTCCCGTCTCTTTCTCTCTCCTCTCCTCTTTCTCTCTCCTCTCCTCTTTCTCTCTCTAGAAAGGCAAGCACGTATGACACTTAGGGATTTGGGTTTTCACTGCCCTATTTATACTTTTCCACATTTAATTCATTAAAATATCAAAATTACCCTCATAGGGTCCCGACTCCAAATCAAGCCCAATTACTGTCAAAACACTCTGTTTGACGAGTACATCACTATACTGAGATTTGTTTTTTCAAATAAGACCACAAATACGAAGTTACCCAACCACACCACAAAAATTTCAAAATTACCCTTTCGGGGCTCCAACTTCGAATCGGGCCCACTCATAGTCAAAACTCTCTATTTGACGCATATGTCATCATACTGATATTCACATTCCTCAATGTGTATTCTATCATATGACTATCTCCCATAACCCCAAACACGGGTCATTACAGGGAAAGCGAGTGTGGCTAGTGGTCGTGGACTAGTTCCAAGACGTGTTTCTAAAGGAGTTGTGAAGTATACCACTTGAGTAAAGTATCGAGTTTTGCATTGCGCTACTATCGAGGGTAGGGCCTATTTCGCAAGTGGCCTATCGGATGGGGCCTGCGGAATTAAGAGAATTGCATAAACAACTTGAGGAGCTAAAAGGCAAGGGATTTCTTCGACTGAGTACTTCGCTTTGGGGTGCTCTAGTGCTTTTTGCTAAGAAGGTAGATGGGATATTGCAATTATGTATTGATTACCGGAAACTGAACCAAGTAATGATGAAGAATAAATATCCGTTACCTCAGATAGATAATTTGTTTGATCGGTTTAGCGGTTCTCAATGGTTTTCAAAGATAAATTTAAGATTGGGGTATTGTCAATTGAGAGTCAGGAAGGAGGATATCCCCAAGACCTCTTTTCATGTCAATATGGGCATTATGAGTGGTTGGTGATGCCTTTTTGGCTCACTAATGCACCAGCAATATTTATGATGTTAATGAACTAGGTGTCTGCTCCTTACTCGGATTCCTTTGTGGTGGTATTCATTGATGACGTCCTTGTGTACTCCAAAACCAGATTGGAGCATGATGAACATTTAGCTGTAGCTTTGCAAATGTTGAGGGGGTATAAGTTGTATGCCAAGTTCAGTAAGTGTGACTTTTGGATGCAGGAGGTGCATTTTCTTGGCCATGTGGTATCAGCCAGAGGAGTTCGAGTGGACCTAGCTAAGATTGAGGTAGTGTCATTGTGGAGGAGGCCAGTGAATATGTTTAAGATCAAAATCTTTCTAGGCTTGGTAGGATATTATCGGTACTTTGTGGAGGGGTTCTCCCGTTTAGCGTCACCTATGACGGCTTTAACTTAGAAGGGGGTTAAATTTGAGTGGACTAACAAATGTTAGCAGCCTTTTGAGACATTGAAGGCTCGATTGACCACCGTGCCAGTGTTGAGGCTACCACGAGAGGAGGTGTCATATGAGGTGTATTATGATGCGTCCAAAGTGGGCCTAGGGTGTGTGGCTCTGTGCTGATGCAGGAGTACAATGTGATTGTGTATGGTTCAAGGCAATTGAAACCTCATAAGTTGAACTATCTCTCGCATGATTTAGAGTTGGCAGCAGTGATCTTTGCCATAAAGTGTTGGTAGCATTATCTTCTAGGTGATAGGTTCGTGGTGTATATAGACCATTGAAGTCTTCAGTATATCTTTACCCAGAAGGATTTGAACCCGAGGCGACGTCCGTGGATAGAGTATCTATAGATGTTTAATTTTATCCTTACATATACCCCTGGCAAAGGGGATATCGTGGAAGATGGCCTGAGTAAGAACTAAGAAGGGCAAGGCCGAGGTGGTCATGAGGGAGTGGAAACCGACAGAGCAGTTGGATTTGTTGCAGCTCCATCCTAGTACCTTTGAGAGAGGAATAGTTTTGAGTCTTATTATTGTGGTGCCTGAGTTATATCAGCGAGTCTGAGAGGAACAATTGGGGGATATTGAGTGCGAGGTACTCCATGCACGAATTATAGCTGGGAGCTAGCGAGAGATTAGACCGAGGGTCCTAAGCATGAGTTGAACTTTTAGGGGTGTCTAATTGTGGCATCTCCTCTTCGTAGGGATGTGATGAGGAAATTCCATCAGTACAGAGTTGTTGTTCATCTAGAAGGCACCAAGATGTACTATTCTCTTTGGAGACATTTTCGGTGGCCTGGGATGAAGAGAGATATGCCAGAGTTTGTTTTTGTATGCCTTTACCTGTCAGCAGGTAAAGGCTGAGCACCAGCGTCCAACAGGAATGTTGCAGTGGCAGAGTGAAAATAGGACCACATTACTATGGATTTTGTCACAGGACTTTCACCTACCTTGGGGAGGAAGGACATGATTTAGGTTATTGTGGATTGGCTAACGAAATCAGCCCATTTTCTAGCTGTGAGGGAGTGGGATTCCATTGGGGCTTTCAGCCAGTTATATATCAATGAGATTATGAGATTGCATGGGGTGCCCTCATCAATTGTATCAGATAGAGATGCGAGATTTACATCCCAATTTTGGGCAGGTTTGCAAGAGGCTTTGGGGACAAAGCTTTGGTCAGTCTGAGAGGATGATTCAGACCTTGGAGGATATGTTACGAGCATGTGTGTTAGATTTTAGAGGTTCATAGGCCACTCACCTACCTTTGGTGGAGTTTACCTATAATAATAACTGTTAGTCATCCATTGTGTTGGACTCAATTGGGATTGCACCATTTGAGATGGCACTATTTGAGATGTTGTATGGGAGGCCACTCACCAACCTTTGGGATGGCACCATTTGAGACGACACCATTTGAGACATTGTATGGGAGGCCTTGTCAGTCTCCATTGTGTTGGACTGAGGTGGGCGAGGCCGCTCTCTTGGGACCATAGTTGGTCCAGGAGTCCACCGAGAAGGTGAAAATGATTCATCATCGTTTATTAATAGCCCAAAGTAGGTAGAAATCCTATGCGAATCAGAGGCGGAGGCCTTTAGAGTTTTCAGTGGGTGATCATGTATTCTTCTGTGTATCCCCAAGGAAAGGACATCAACGGTTTAGGAAAGGTTCCAATCTATCGCCGAGATTTTATTTTGCCCTTTTGAGATTTGGGACCGGGTTAGTCCATTGGCGTATCGATTGGCTCTTCCACCACGATTGAGTAGGGTGCATAGTGTGTTCCATGTGTCGTAGTTGTAAAAATATCATCTAGATCCAGGTCATGTGATTAATTGGGGTGATCTGGATTTTGATGATGATATCTCTGTTGTTGAGGTTCCTATTCAGGTATTAAACAGGCATGAGAAGATTTTACGAGGCAAAGTTATCCCTTTGGTTCGTGTCTTGTGGAGATACTGTGTCATGGAGGACGAAAGACATGGGAACGCGAGGCGGAGATGCGGGATCATTACCCCGAGTTGTTTGAGGACGAATAATCCTGAAGGAGGGAGGTGGCGAGAGCTTTATATGGTACGTGTATGTTATGCTTCTTGTGTTTACTGTTTTATTGTTATGTATAGTTGTGTTAAACGTATATGATATGTCTTGTGATGTGGTATTAGGTGCATTTGTGATGTGCGATGTTTTAAACTATGTTAAATGTGAGCTTATGTGTTACACATATAAGATATGTGGGTTTGTGTTTGTGTGGCGCATATGCGGTATGTGAGTTTCTTTGTGAGTTTGTGCTTTTTTTGTGGGGTTATTTGTGCCTGTTTCAGCTTGCGTGTTAGATGTGAGCTGTGGTACACTTGTGTGATAGGTGACATGTGAGTGGCATGTTTTGTGAGTTTTAATGTTATGTGGGGACTTCAAGTTTGGATTTTGCAATGGATTTGTTGAGTTTTAGTGTGACTTTGTGTTTGGCCCCTCTCTTTCTTTTCGGGGATAAAAAGTCTTTAAGGGGGAGAGGATGTAATAACCTGTGTTTGGGGTTTTGCGAGCCATGTGATGGAATGCACACTAGGGATGTGAATATCAGTACGACGACGTATGCGTCGAATAGAGAGTTTTGACTGTGAGTGGGGCTGATTTGGAGTCGGAGCCCCGAAAGGCTAATTTTGGGATTTTATGGTGTGGTCAGGTGACTTTGTATTCAAGGTATTATTTGGAAAAAAAATATCAGTATAGTAATGTACTCGTTAAATAGAGTGTTGTGATAGTAATTAGACTCGATTTGGAGTCGGGGGCCCTGTGAGGGTAATTATAATATTTTAATGAAATAAGTGTGGAGAGTATAAAAAGGGCGGTGAAGAACCCAAATCCCTAATTGTCATACATGCTTACCTTTCTAGAGAGAGAAAAAGAGGAGAGGAGAGAGAAGGGGAAAAGCGAAATTGACGATCCGGAGCTCAAATCAACTGTAATTGAGGTAAGAATTCATTCTTCTCACTCATATGTCATTGGTTTTACTTGCTAGAGTAGCTAAAACATGAGAATTAATCTCATATTCATATAATTTAATATATGAACCTTAAGTTGGGGAAACCCAATTTTGTGTGTTAATCTTCAAATTAAGGTTGTTTAGTAGCCTAATATGGCTAGGATGAGTTAGAAGTTCATTTTTGGAATGAATTGGTGCTTAAAAATGGAGATTTAAGTGATATAATTGAGTTTCGAGATGAAACCAAGATGAACGCAATCGTTTGATCGCATTGGGAGAACTACTCTGTCAGGCCCCCAACTCCGGGAGGCCCGGAACCGGGTACATGACTACCCCATACCCGCACCCGTGGGCAAGGGGTTGGTGACTAGCACCAAAAAGGGCCCACAGAGAGTACTGCCCAAATGCACCTGTACAATCATACAAAGGTATCCCTATACTCCCGAAATCATGCAACTAACTAAAAACATCATCACATCATATTATATAACATCATAAGATACAGTATAACATCCACGGACCCATGTCTAGGAAACAACACAGTCACAATACAAAATCAGCAAGATGGACATAGTCCTATACATCAAAAATGGTCTGGCCTGCTCGATCTGGTCAACGATTAACCCCCAAGCTACCTCCTGCCTGAACTTGAAAATCAAGACAGCAACGTAGGGTGAGCACAAGGGCTCAGTAGGTGACCTACAACACACTACCCGTGTATGCATGTACCAGTGAAAGTCTAAGCACACAATAATGCACACAATGCTCTACGCCATACTAATGAAAGCATAAACACACACACAACATCATCCACAGAACATAGACATGCGAGATTTATACAATTAAGTCACACAGACTCACACAAATAAGTCATACAGACTTTACAACACAGTTGATCAACACAGGGCAAGGCTCTTACAGCTTGCTCGCCACAGTGGGACCATAGCATAAAAGCTGCCACCTGTGGGACCTTCCGCTATCAACCCGCCCTATAGGGGACCTCGGCTCGTAGCCAGCCCTATAGGGGACCTCGGTTGACCAGCCAATCAAATCAACCTAACCTTACACACAATATTTTATGCCAAGCAAACAACAACATTCCATACCTATAAAAAGGCGTAAGAATTACTCAACGGAATAGCCTGGAAGGCTCTCTAAAACCCAGCCTCGAAGCTCGAAGTCCAGCCTCAAGGACTCGCAGAAACACTCCCTCGAAGACTCGTAGAACTCAGCCTCAAAGACTTGTAGAACTCAGCCTCGAAGACCTGCAGAACACTGCTCCAAAGCTCATAGAACGCTGCCTCGAAGGTTCGTAGAACGCTGCCTCGAAGATCTGCCTCGCAGACTCGCAGTCGTAGCCTCGAAGATTCGTAAAATGCTGCCTCAAAGATCTGCCTCGCAGACTCGCAGTCATAGCCTCAAAGATCTGCCTTGCTGATATTCAAAGGTTCCAAGCGTAATCGTCTTGGTATGCGTGTGTGTATACAGAAAGGGGGGGTAAATCTGTATACTTTAAAACTTTTCTTCCTGCTTTAAAGAGTAGGATACTTAAGAGAAGTTTCTTTATCAGATGTGGTCTTTGTTTGGATGGTCTTTTAGTGTATCATGCAATATCAGTTACAAGCAAGCATGTATGAGAGAGAAGAGACAGAGACACACAATATACGTGGTTCGATCAATGTGATCTACTCCACGGTGGTGAGGGTGTACCTACACCGAGTCCAATCCACTATTCTCTTTTAATACAGTAGGGTCTAGCCCTTGTTACAATTGGATCAACTCTCTCTTCTATTCAATGCAAATACAAAAACAGTATTGCTCCAGAATTTACTCACTGTAAGAATCTATCTAACGCAATCTGCTCCTGTGTTGCTAACCGTTTGCAATGCTCAATCTTCAACCACTCCTATACTAGACTCACAATCTGTTCACTAAATGTATGAGGAAGAAGGATAGATTAACTCACTGTTATCTTTCTCTGTCAATCTTCCTCTCTCTCTATATCTCCCTCCTGAATTATTCTGCATCGCCCTTTTTTGTATCTCTGTAAATACATTTCTTGTCTGCACAAAATATTATCGCGTCTCCAAGTCAGGCATATTCCTTGCTTTTATAGGTCATCACCAATTAGAAACCCTTCATCTAGGGTTTAGCATGTTTCTCTCTTTGATCTTCACAGTTGAAACATGTTAAACCACTTTAGGATGATGTCCACGTGTTTACCAATACTTAGTATACTTAAAACCGCTGCCTGGGTAACGACTTACTTAAACGATGAACTTCAGCTCGTTTAGCTTCTTTGTAGTGCACTCTATTCCTTTGACTGGCCACAGCCTCGAAGATATTGCCTCGTAGCATTTCTACGAGTCTACTTGTCTTTATCTACATCTCTTCGAGTCTGAGTCTTCAAACCAAGTGCATTGATCTTCCAATGCTTCCACTCTCTAGCTTCGAAGCTAAGTCAGAACCAGTACTTAACTAACATCTCATTCTATGAGCCTTTGAGCTCTACGAGTCTTCGAGTCAGTGACAGCTGCATTCTGCCTTGGCTGATTCACGGATCTCCGCAACAGGTCCTTTAATCTACGACCCTGCGAGCTTCGACTCTACAACCCTGCATGATGTGACTCTACGAGTCGTTGCTTTGAGTCTGTGAGACGCAGCTCTTCACCTTTCTGCACCTTGGGTCTGTGAAACTACGGCCCTTCGACCTTTGAGTCACCTGGCCTACGACCTTCGAGTCTCCTGGTTTACGACCTTCGAGTCTCCTAGTTTACGACCTTCGAGTCTCCTGGTTTACGACCTTCGAGTCTTCAACGCTTGGTCTACGACCTTCGAATCTTCGATGCCTGGTCTACGACCTACAGATCTTCGAATTAAGGACGTATATAGGTAGACTCCCTCTATGAGCTCACTCTAAGAGATCACTCTACGAAGTTATCTAACCAAGTACAGATCTTCAATCTAAACCTTCGACCCTTCGAATTCCGCTTCCTTCATCATGTTGACAACTCAACCTCACAAGAACAACAATCTGCCCCTTTGGAATTGTTGGCAACATACGGAATGCACAAACCTTTGACCCTTCGAGGAGCCTTGAAAATAATGCTCCCCCGAATTCTTATCATTGTACTCACCCTGCACAATGTGCTCCCCCTACGCACAACATTCCTCTCGCACTTTGCCAACCAATTACAAAGCCGAGAGAGGGGAAACACTCGCCACGCCATTAGGCGGAAGGAGGAAGCTGCACAGATAACCTGCATCTCTGTGTAGCAAACAAGTCAATGGATAGAGGTTTGGTGAGAATATCAGCAGTTTGCTCCAGGGTTGGAACATATACCAGTTGTACATTTCTCTCTTCCACTTGTTCTTTGATGTAGTGAAATCTGTAGTCGATGTGCTTGGTCTTTAAATGCTGAACGGGATTCCTGCTAATATTAATTGCACTCTGGTTGTCACACCAAATGTTGACTGGTAACTCCACATCCACTCCCAAGTCTGACAGTTGAGTGTTCATCCATACCACTTGAGTATATGCAACATGGGCAACCACATATTCAGCTTCAGCTATGCTATAAGCAACACTTTTCTGTTTGCGGCTCAACCACGCAACACACTTAGAGCCCAAATAAAAACTGCAGCCACTGGTAGAGCGTCTGTCATCCATGTTTCCAGCCCAGTTAGCATCAGTGTAAGCCTGTAATTCAAGGGAATCCTTAGAGGGATACCACAACCCCATCTCTAGTGTACCATTCAGGTACCTAAGGATCCTCTTGACTGCCAGCAAGTGAGATTCCTTTGGATCTACTTGATGTCTGCTTGCCTGACACACAGCTTGCATCAGATCAGGTCTAGAGGCTGCGATGTATAAGAGGCTTCCAATCATACCTCGATACTCTTTTTGATTTACACTTGTGCCTTCCTGATCCTTATGTAGTTTGCAGCCTATAACCATGGGGGTTCCAACAGGCTTGCTATCTATCATACCATACTTCTTCAGCAGTTCCTTGGCATACTTGTGCTGTGATATGAATATGTCTTCAGTAGTTTGCCTAATCTGCAGTCCCAAGAAGTATGTCAGTTCTCCTATGAGAGGCATTTCAAATTCATCACTCATTCTCTTGGCAAATTCTTCACATAATCCTGAGTGACTTCCTCCGAATATAATATCATCTACATAGACTATGGTAGCCAGCTGACCTTTATCTGAATTCAGTATATATAAGTTATGATCCACTGTTTGATAATGAGCATTTGTGCCGTTATCCTATACCATATTTAAGGTGTTTTAGAGTATGTTTTGAGCCTATTTGCATGGTATTTTGCATATATTTGCTCTAACCCCTAGGAAGACCTTGTTTGGTGTATAGTTGTACTTTTTGAGTGGTTTTGGCAGGTTTTGGAGCAACTTTTTCCTACACACCTTGGCTAGATCACTCCATACACTCAAAAGGAAGCTATAGGAATAAGATGGAAGCAAAATAAGAGCAAAATGAAGGTGCACGTGAAAAGGTGTTTCTCACGTGCAAGGAGTTTGATGCATGGATGCTTTCTACAAGTTCTATTGAAGCTTTGGAGCAAATTTGGGCTGATTTGGAGCTGCACACGAAAAGGACCTTCTCACGTGCATTCTCGCGTGCAAGCAGTTTTGAGCTCCAAATGATGTGTTTTGTTGTTTTAATCATTTTCATCTAAAGAACTTGGGTCAAATTTGGTGTAGTTTGAGTTTTATTGATCCTGGAACGTCGAATAGTGTCACTACCCAAAACGACGTCATTTTGGCTGCAACCACACTTATAATTAGGGCACACCTTTTGCAACCCTAATTTGGCCCACTAAATCCTATAAATAGGGGGCTTGGGAGGCATTGTAAATCATCCTGGGTTAGACAATCTGATCTGAGTTCTGAAGAAGAGCTATAGTCGTTGCTGAAAGATCGGATTATCCTTTGGCGGCACTGGAGTTGGAGAGGAGTGATTTTGGGCAGCAAACGCCGGAGTCTTTGGAGGCTGGAGTCCTGGTTCATCTTGGGTTCTTCCTTTATTGTCCCGGTACTATAATCATGTTCTTTCTTGTAATTTTTATTGCTTTCCTTATGATTATGTGGTAGTTTTATTAGTCTAGGGGAGCAATGTAGCCCCCAATGTGTTGTAATTAGTTTGGTTTATGGTTTATGCTTGTTCAATAAAACGAAATCCAGTTCTTGTTTAATTCATTTGTATGAAAGCAATAGGGTTTATTACACATAAACAGCAATAGGGTTTTTTATCACTGTTCCTCGAATGAAGTTCATTTTTTGTAAATACTCATCCAGTCGGCTATACCATGCTCTATGAGCTTGCTTCAGGCCATACAAGGCTTTCTTTAACCTGCACACATGTGTCGCATCATCAGCAATCTGTGCTCCATCTGGTTGCTCAATATAAACTTCTTCTTTTAGCAATTTATTCAAAAATGCAGACTTCATATCTATCTGATAGACTTTGAACCACTTATGTGCTGCCAATGCGAGAAACATCCTGATCGTCTCTAGCCTTGCTACTGGTGCAAATGTTTCATCCACATCTATACCTTCAATATGAGAATATCCTTGCATACCAGTCTAGTCTTGTTCTTAACAATATTGACATCTTCATTCAGTTTATTTCTGAACACCCACTTTGTGCTGATGACATTCTTGTTCTTTGGTCTAGGAACTAGCTCCCATGTCTTATTCATTTCAATTTGATCCAGCTCATCATTCATTGCTGTGATCCAAGCTTCATCTTCCACTGCTTCTCCAACTGTTTTAGGCTCTATTTGAGAGAGCAATGCGGTAGCTCTTGTAAATTTCCTCCGGGTTGTTACACCTGCTTGGGGATCACCAAGGATCTGATCCTTGTCATGCACACTGGACCATGTCCTCTTGCTCTTTGTAGTAGAATCTACTCCAGGATTGGACTTTTCCTTCTCTTCTTCATCAGACTTCTTTGAGTCTGTATCCTCCTCTTTCTCTTCTTTTTCATGCTCAGACTTTTCTACCTCCTGAGGTTCTGCTTCTTCAAGTTCTGGATCTTCATATTCAATCACATCCTTCTTCCAATTCTCATTAACCTTAACTTCACTTGAAGTTATGACTTTTTCAAGACTTGGAAGAAATACTCTATAACCCTTTGTCTGATATGAATATCTAACAAATGTTCCTTTCTCAGATCTAGCATGAAACTTTCCTCTTCCTTGCTCCTTTATCTTCACGAAGCAAGGGCTTCCAAATATTTTAAAGTATTTGGCTATTGACTTCTTCCCACACCATAACTCATAAGGTGTGCAATCTGTCCTTGGTCTCAAGGTCACTCTGTTCAGTAAGTATACTGCTATTTTGGTTGCGTCTGTCCAAAACCATGCATGTAGATTAGCTTCCAATAGAAGAGTTCTGTCCATTTCAATGACAGCCCTATTCTTCCTTTCAACAACCCCATTTTGTTGTGGAGTTCTAGCTGCTGATAGTTGATGCTTAATCCCATGTTTATTCAGATATCTCACAAAGGCTTCATTTGTAAACTTAGTACCCTGGTCAGATGTTAGAATCTTAATCTTTCGACCATGGTCATTTTTAGCCATTCTTCTATACTTCTTGAAGTAGTCCAGAGCTTCTGTTTTGTGCTTCATATATATGTTGTAGGTCCTCCTGGTGAAACCATCCACAAATAGAATAAAGTACCTTTCACCATTGAGTCCCTTGTTTCTCATTGGTCCACACAGGTCTGTATGCACAATATCCAGAGCTACTTCTGAACTATACTCCTTCACATGGTGGTGGAATCTGGCTTGTTTTCCATGTAAGCATGCTGAGCAGACATGCTCTCTTTCTCTTTTAATATCTGGGATATCCCTAATAGCCTTGCAATTTACAAGTCTTCTCATATTCTTTTGATTCAGATGTCCCAGTCTTCTATGCCAGAGTTCATTTTCTTCTATCTTTGCTATATGACAGCTATGGGTCTTGCTCTCATCAATTACATACAAGTCCCCATCTGTCCTTCTTCTAGTTGCTACTGTGTTGCCATTTTCTCTTTTCACCTGACAACCAGTTTTTGTAAAAGTCACTTCATGACTTGAGTCACATAGCTGACTGACGGATGCTAGATTGTTTTTCAACCCTTCAACATGTAACACATCCTTCAGTTTGTTCTTACCCCATTTGGCAGAGCCTAACCCTTTGATTTTCAGAGAGCTATCATTGCCAAATCTCATTTTGCAAGACTTGTCTGTATTCACATCTGACAATTTCTTTAGATCACTAGTCATATGACCTGAGCATCCACTGTCACGGATCCACTGTCTGTCCTTGATGTCTGCCTTCAATGCAATCTCTGCGATATGAGCCACTTCTTTTCCTTTAGCCACGTAGACTTGTTTTACTTTAAACTTGAAGTGCTCTTCCTGATTTACTTTAGACTTGTAGAACTCTAAGAACTTTCTTTACAATTGCAAAGTTCTTTTTATTTTTGCCATGACTTCTCATGTCATTGACAATCTCAGTCAAACAAACAAAGAACTCCTGTATACTCTCCTGCTCTTCCATTTTGAGATATTTGAATCTCTGAGTATACAGTTGCAGCCTGGTTTCCTTTAATTTGCCATCTCCTTGATAGACACTTTCCAGTCTATCCCATAAATCCTTTGCAACCCTGCAGTCCATAACCTTTGCATATTCAGTGTTTATGAGTGCAGACATAATAACACTCAAAGCTCTGCCGTTCAGCTCATAGGTTCATCTTTCAGCTTCTGTGGGTTCTTTGTCGTTGGCTAGTTCTATATATCCGTCTCTTATTACCCGCTCAATATCCATACCCATAGACATAAATACCATCTCCATTCTAGCTCTCCACATCTTATAATTTGTGCTATTAAAAATCGGCACCCTCTTTGCGTAGTTGGAGTTAGTACTCGGTCCGCTTATTGGAATCTCCATTTTTGCTCTTATATACCAACAAGACTCTTGCTTGGTCACTAAGCTATTAAGCCACAGATCTCAGCAACACAAATGTATCGATATATGAGATCACTTCTCCACAGAGTGAGGGTGTACCTACACCGAGTCCAATCCACTATTCTCTTTTAATACAGTAGGGTCTAGCCCTTGTTACAATTGGATCAACTCTCTCTTCTATTCAATGCAAATACAAAAACAGTATTGCTCCAGAATTTACTCACTGTAAGAATCTGTCTAACGCAATCTGCTCCTGTGTTGCTAACCGTTTGCAATGCTCAATCTTCAACCACTCCTATACTAGACTCACAATCTGTTCACTAAATGTATGAGGAAGAAGGATAGATTAACTCACTGTTATCTTTCTCTTTCAATCTTCCTCTCTCTCTATATCTCCCTCCTGAATTATTCTGCATCGCCCTTTTTTGTATCTCTATAAATACATTTCTTGTCTGCACAAAATATTATCGCGTCTCCAAGTCAGGCATATTCCTTGCTTTTATAGGTCATCACCAATTAGAAACCCTTCATCTAGGGTTTAGCATGTTTCTCTCTTTGATCTTCACAGTTGAAACATGTTAAACCACTTTAGGATGATGTCCACGTGTTTACCAATACTTAGTATACTTAAAACCGCTGCCTGGGTAATGACTTACTTAAACGATGAACTTCAGCTCGTTTAGCTTCTTTGCAGTGCACTTTGTTCCTTTGACTGGCCACAGCCTCGAAGATATTGCCTCGTAGCATTTCTATGAGTCTACGAGTCTTCATCTACATCTCTTCGAGTCTGAGTCTTCGAACCAAGGGGATTGATCTTCCGATGCTTCCACTCTCTAGCTTCGAAGCTAGGTCAGAACCAGTGCTTAACTAACATCTCATTCTACGAGCCTTTGAGCTCTACGAGTCTTCGAGTCAGTGACAGCTGCATTCTACCTTGGCTGATTCACGGGTCTCCGCAATAGGTCCTTCAATCTACAACCTTGCGAGCTTCGACTCTATGACCCTGCATGCTGTGACTCTACGAGTCGTTGCTTCGAGTCTATGGGACGCGGCTCTTCACCTTTCTGCACCTTGGGTCTATGAAACTACGACCCTTCGACCTTCGAGTCGCCTGGGCTACGACCTTCGAGTCTCCTGGTCTACGACCTTTAAGTCTTCGACACCTGGTCTACTGTAATGACCCGTATTTTGGGATGTGTGGAGTTAGTCACAGTTTTGCCTTTTAAGTGGCAATTTTCTAGTTTTGGGGGAACTTCTACTCATGGACTTCAGCCAAATCATTTTATTTACCAAATAGGGAACTTTTGATAAAAGAGGGCAGCCTAGGGAGGCAGAAATAGAGTGCACGTCATATGGGGCATTATGACGTGCAAGGATATTATTATATGCCTGCCTTCTACATGATGCAAGGAAGCTTGGGGTAGAATTTCACAGCATTTGGAGTTGCACGTCATATGGGGATATGACGTGCATTATAGCATGCAACCATATTTTTATACCATCACCTTGGTTTTGTTATTCTAATCATCTTTTCCCAAAGGACCATGTTGGAATTATGAGTATTTTGTCTTGTATAGATGCGGAAAGGTTGTAGCTTGTGCAATCAAAACTACGTCGTTTTGATGCTGGGGTTCACTTAATCAAAACTACGTCGTTTTGATGTTATGGTGTCTATATAAGGAGGGGGAGCCCCTCTGTTTAAGGTTTTAGGGTTCTGTCAGCCGCAGCAGCTGTCACACACACACATATATAGAGAGAGAGAAAGAGAGA
The DNA here is from genome assembly GCA_023512835.1 of Taxillus chinensis. Taxonomy (NCBI): domain Eukaryota; kingdom Viridiplantae; phylum Streptophyta; class Magnoliopsida; order Santalales; family Loranthaceae; genus Taxillus; species Taxillus chinensis. The sequence goes on from CM042090.1 coordinate 40,919,803, forward strand.
GAGAGAGAGGGGGGGGAAGGAAAGCTCCTGATTCTGCTGTGGTGATTCGCGGGAGTGGACGGTATTTGGCATGGAGGCAAGAGCGTGAAGGAACCTGTTGAGGTAGGTGTTCTGTCTTCTTGTACCTAATCCGGGGTTAGGCCCTGTGGTGAATGAACTGTTGGATATCGTTATTGTTGTTATATTATTTATATGTGAATTCATATAGGTGTGACCTCCTATATGAATGTTGGCCTTCAATGGCGTGTTGTTTGGATACATCTCTATATGAATGCCAAGTGTTTAAGATTATGCCTGTGAGGCCACGCATGCCAAGTGTTTAAGATTATGCCTGTGAGGCCACGCATGTCAAGTGTTTGAAATTATGCCTGCGAGGCCACGCATGCTATGTGTTTGTTGTTATGCCTGAGTGACTATGCATATTATGTGTTTGTTGTTATGCCTGAGTGACTGTGCATATTATATGTTCGCTGTTATGCCAGAGTGACTGTGCCTATTAAGTGTTCGATGTTATGCCTGAGTGGCTATGTGTACTGTGTTTTGTGGAACCCGGTGTCACGCCCCGGATTTCCAACCCGAGGAAACCGGTACGTGACTCCCCTTTTACCCACACGGAGGGCAAAGGGGTTAGGATACAAACCAAGAATATTACATTTTAAACATCCACCACACATTCAAGAAAGTAATGTTCATAAAAGCAATCCAAACCAGTTTATTACAACAAAATCCTTTCCAAATCCCATCCCCACTAGGGTTACATCAATTCCCATAAAAAAAAAACAAAACATAAATGGAAAAGAGTAAAATAATTATGGTCTTCCACCTTGGTGTATCCACCTAACGCCTGTAAGTCCCTGGAAAACAAGCAAACACAGTAGGAGGGGTGAGCAACCACAGCTCAGTAGGGATCAAGTCTCCCCAACCCTTCCCATGCTCCTAGCGGCTACATGCATGTGCACAGGTGTAGTGACGTGACAGTATTAGGAAAAAGAAAATAAAACATCACACAAGTGGGCGTAACCCCAGCCCCAGCCACACTGGCTAACAAAACACATCTCAAGCAAGTAGTTTAACCGCCTCTTCAGGCCATCGATTTAACCGCCTCTCAGGCAAAGTAGTTTAACCACCTCTTCAGGCCATTGGTTTAACCGCCTCTCCGGCAAAGTAGTTTAACCGCCTCTTCAGGCCAGATAGCACAGTCATGCACACAACACACACCACGGTCACTCAAGCATAAAACCAAACACTTGGTGTGCACCCGTTCACAAGTGCACAAACCCAGCCATTCAGGTCATAGAACAAACACCCAACATACATACATACATACACTAAATCACAAGTCCAGCCACACAGACATATTACCAAACACGTAATGGCCATAAACACACAGCTATATTCACACAGGCATTTCATCGAACATATAGCATGTAACAACAGAATCACACCAAAATGCCACTGAAGGCCAACATCCATATAGGAGATCACACCTATATGGATTACATATGTATATATAAACAGATATAACTCTACAATCTGCCCTAGAACCCTAGGACGAGAGGAGGATTTAGGAAGAACGGAACCCCTACCTTGTATGTACTCCTGCTCCCGCTTCCACGCAAGACTCCGACCACCCACGCAAGACGCTCCGGCAGCCACCGGAAGCTCTCCTTCCCCCCCTCTCTCTCTCTCTCTCTCTCTCTCTCTCTCTCTCTCTGCGACAGTGGTGGAGCAACAAACCCTAAACCTAAAATAGAGGGGCTTCTCCTCCTTATATAGACAACACAACATCAAAACGACGTAGTTTTGATTAAGTGAATCCCAGCATCAAAATGACGTAGTTTTGATGGAACAAGCTATGACCTTCCCACATCCATGCACACCAAAATATTCACAATTCTAACATGGTCCTTTGGGAAAAGATGATTAGAATGACAAAACAAAGATAACCATGCAAAAACATGCTTGCACGCCAATTTGAACGCCAATTCCCCAATTGACGTGCAGCTCCAAATGCACTCAAACTTCACCCCAAGCCTCCTTGCATCTTGTAGAGGTCTAGGAAGCAAAAATATGTTTGCACGTGAAATGGGTGAATTCACGTGCAGCTCCAAATGCTCTGAAATTTCTGTGGTAGATAGAGGACCTCATTCTAAGAAACTTTTGTTCTTGCACGCCAATTGTTTGAGGCCATCTACTAGGTCAAAAGTGAGCTCCAAGATCAGCCAAAACAGCTTAAAACCGCCTGTATACGCATAGCATCTTCCTAGGGCATAAAGGTACGTTATCACTTGTCACATGCACCTCCCAAAAGTCCCCTCTTGGGCTCATCTCTTACCTCAAACTTGTGCACCAACATCCAAGGTGTTTGTGGTTAACTTCATACACACGGGTTACACACGGGTCATTACACCCGGTGGCTGTGGAAGCCCGGGACTGTTTTGTGGAACCCGGTGGCTGTGGAAGCTCGGGACTGTTCTTGGAACCCGGTGGCTGTGGAAGCCCGGGACTGCTCTTGGAACCCGGTGGCTGTGGAAGCCCGGGACTGTTCATGTGTTAGCCTGTGTGGCTGTGGAAATGATTGTATTTGCTGATGTGGTTTGCTAATCATATCTGTTAAAATAATTTGTATCACGACACTGCACTAGTACACATGGCATGTAGATGCTAGGAACATGGGATGGGTTAGGGAGACATGATCCCTACTGAGCTGCGGTTGCTCACCCCTCCTACCGTGTTATTTTCTTTATAGGGACCTACAGGCATTAGGTGGGAACACCAAGGTGGAAGACCTGCTTGTGGCTTTGCTTACTGTTATTTGTGTTTTGTTGTTTCTGTGAGAGCTTTGTAACCCCAGTGGGGAGATATTGCATTGAGGAGTTAAATGTAATACGAACATGTTTGGACACGTTAATAATGGTTTGAACTTAATATATATGTATGATTGTCTCTCTAAATATTTGTTGTGAAATGTATAGTGTCCTGTGTGGGCATATTGTATCCTAACCCCTTTATCCAAATCCGGGTAAAGGGAGGGTCACGTTCCGGTCTCCTCGGCTGGAAATTCGGGGCGTGACAGTATGGTATCAGAGCATGGTCTAGTTGGCCTAGGGTAGTGGGCGGATCTGGTTGTCTTGAGTCCTTTGGAGGATCCTGGAGGGACGTGCCTGATCAACACGGTCCTCTTTTAGCCTCTAAGGTGTACTTAGGTAGTCCAGTCCTGTGGTAGGATTTGCATGCATTGGCAATAGGGCACTAGTTGGATTTGTTGTTTATGTGTAATTGCATGATAAATGGTTTGAACGTGATAAAGTTTCAATTGTGCAACTCTGAAATGTTGTGATGATTTGAGCATGAAAGCATGGAAAAGAATTTGTGGTATTAAAACTATGTGCTTGTGAACTTGAAGCTTGTAAAATGTGAACTGAAAATAAATAAATAAATAAATAAGCAATTGTGATAATACTATTGATATTCTGAAAATGACTAGGTGAGATATGTGAATGCTTAAGTGTGTACCTTTGTATGGTATTGTGTGGAATAAGCGATGTGGTGTTCGAAACGATGAGATATTCACTTTAGTATAAATGATATGTTCAATGTGAAGGTGTGAAATTGTATAGTCTGTGAAATGTGAATCTGTGAATCTGTGTGGTGATAATGCGTGTGTTGAGATTAGTTATGGCTCAAAAGATTCGGAATTAGTTATGGCGCTTAGGATACGTGTGTTCAGCCATAACTAATAAGTACGAATCAGAGTATTAAGTACTTTTGAGTCCCAGACACCCACAAACCCAATTCGTACTTGATAAATTACAATTTATATACCCCATAACGCGTCCAAGCGCCTATAAATCGCATAACAGCCACAAATACATACATATACATATATAACCAGATATAAATTCTGATCTAGATTTAGATACAGGTTCCCCATGATTGACTTCTCAACCCCCATGAAATACACAAGTATAAGTCCCCCAAATGCCAGATATACAATCACAATACTATATCTCATATCATACTCACACTTTACATGCTTAAATTATCACATCCAATTCTAGAATTGGATTTCCCTAAAACCTAGGGTTCATGCTAACTCTCACGATTTATACCCAAAACACACAGGCTCACGAACAGAAATGAAACAGAAGGTTAGGAATACCTACTAGGTAAAGATTCACAAAGGAATCAACCCAAAAGCTAATCTCCAAGCTCCAAATCTAAGCTGTTCCACTTTCTCTCTCTCTCTCTCTCTTCACTCTCTCTCAACTCTTCACGCTCTCTCCAATTGAACACAAATGACCTATTTTCTATCTCTTTTTCTTTCTCCTTTATTTATACTTTCATGTTAATTCTTTAACACAACCAAAATCCTTCCGGGGCCCAAACTCCAAATTGGGCCCAACTACAGCCCAATACCCAAATGGTGTCTGCACTACCAAATAACGACTATCTCCCGATATCAACCTAACTACAGGTCTCTACATGCTCGAGGCTTAAGGGTCGAGCCAGCCTCAAGTAGAGTCTCGAGTGGAGCCTCGAGCAAGGAGCTTTGAGTAAACTATGAGCGTCGAGCATAGCCTCGAGCAAAGTGCGAGTATGGTACCTCGAGCAGTTGGGCAGTGCAGTTCTGGTGCAGTTGCCAGTATTGGGGACTGATTATTTATATTGTAAACCATTACGCATCTTCACATTTAAGTATTACTTAAGTTACAATGTAAATAAGGAAATACCTCAATTTGGATTCAAAGAAAAATACTTGAAAATAAATTCTCACTCATTCAGAATGTGAAAAATGGAAATTAGCACTAAATCCCGAAAAGAATCCAGTTTTGGTTTGAGGTAACTATTTGCGAAGTGGGGTTAAACCTCCCAGAAAAAACCTAAAAATCAGGTTATCTTAGTTATGATATGGGGAACCATTGTTGGGACTTTTTATTTCAAGAAAATACCTTCTACGAAAATCCTCTCTTTTGGTCAAGACATGAGGATAGATTTGTGGAAATTGGCCTCTATGATAGAGGGAGTGTTGTGAAACCCTAGTCATGTGGGCCTATGAGGATACCTTGGTAAGCCTGGAAAGCTATTGTTGAGGGCCTGAGAGACGAGATTTGTTTAGAGCCTGAGAGACAATATTGTGTCTGGGAGGAAATAATGTGCATGAGAGGAAATATTTTGCATAAAATGCTATTGTGTCTAAGAGGCAATACTCCACCTACAAGGCAATACTATGCCTAGGGGGGCAACATGGTGCTTGAGGGGCAAATGTTTGGGATACCTAGGAGGCTTGCTTTACATTTTACTGCATGAATACAGGATTAAGTTGGTGATGTATATGTAGCATTACACGAGCACATGCCTACACTAGTTTATGAGTTAAGATGAGTCGAGGAGACATGATTCCTATTGAGCTGTGGTTGCTCACCCCTCGTATTGTGTTTGTCTTTGTTTGTTCCAAGTGCTTATAGGAGTTAAGAGGTTCATCATAGGTGAAAATCCTGTGTGTATTTGTTTTTTTTTTGTTTGATTATAAAATTATGATGTAAAACATGTATATATGTGTGTTTGTACTATGGATTGAAATGAGATTTCTATATATGTGTGATATGGTTTAGGGACGGCACCCATACTAAGGTCCCTTTCTCGGTGTTATCACCGACCTTTGTTCCTTTGGATGTAGTCATGGGAATTCACTAACCGGTTTCTGCGGGTTGAAAATCTGGGGCATGACAACATTGGCTTTGATGAAGCTAATGCCAATGCTCTGATACTATAACAAAATAACATGAATCCATCGCGGATGTGTAACATATAAATTACATTAAATATGATCTATGCTTGTTATTATCAACTATCATACTTTATTTCTGTCATGTCCCATATTTACGACCTAAAGAAATCTGTTAGTGACTCCCCTTACCCACCCAATGGGACAATGGGTCAGACTAAACAACAAGTCACATAAAACATCACAAACAAACATAACAAGTATCCACTAGACAAACCACGTGTTTCTTACTAATTCAAATCTCTTTTATATCATTTCCCACATGGGGTTACATTAATTCTTGAAAACAACTCAATATAAAATGAGAATAAATAACAAAACAATAACTCAAAATCTCCACCTTGGTATTCCGCTTAACTCATGTAAGTACCTGAAAAGAAACAATCACACAACAAGATGAATGAGTAATCACAACTTAGTAAGAATCTATTATTCCCATGGTCCTTTCGGTTGTCATTGTTGTCAACAGGATGCGAAAGTAGGTAGACTCATAGTTGAAGATCTGTACTAGGTTGGATAACTTCGTAGAGTGATCTTTTAGAGTGAGCTCGTAGAGGGAGTCTAACCATGTACCATCAGGGTCAAAGATTAGGGTCGAAGATCTGGACCTTCGAAGACTCACAAGGTCAGCTGACTCTGTCACGCCCCCGAATTCCTGGGAACCCGGAACCAGGAACATGACTTCCCCTTGCTCGCACCCGAAAGGTCAAAGGGTTGGTGACTATCACCAAAAGAGACTACAAAGCGGGTGCTATCTCAATAATGTAACCTGTACAACCATACATCAAGGGTAATCATGTACCTTCCCATACATTAACATGCATACAATATGTCAAACAGTCATATAGACATCTCATATCACAAACAGTATACAATATAACTGTCCACAGACCCATGTCCGGGATATCAACCAAAACAATACAAATTACAGTACAGTACTGTAACATACATCAGAGTAATGGGCACGTCCTCCATGGGTCTCGGGTCACACTTGAAAAGGGGAAACAATGAAGTAGAAGTGAGCTACAAGCTCAGTATGTGACCCCAAAGCTCCGCATCATGCAACATACAAGTATACACTATATGTTTAGTGTACTCGTGCACTGTGTAGTGTGCACAACATCAAGACTCAGCCTACCCACACAGGACAGCTTGTCCACGATCCTCAATAGGATCCTAGCTCAGGGCACTCAACCCTACCACGACGCTATATGCTTGGACACAGTGCCACACAGGCCTGCCATCGGCGCATATGTAAATACTCGTATTTGGGTAGTTTTGAGAGATAGCCATTCTATGGGAATGTAATTATCTGGACGATAGTGTAGTCGTCGATGTGAGCATTTTGACTGTACCTGGGCCCGATTCCGAGTCGGGGCCCCATTTGACCCGATTGTTGACTTTTCGGGGTTTATTGGTTGACTTTGCGTTTGAGCAGTCATGTGGGTGTGATATTAATTGAATGGTGTTGTGCTCGTCATTTGGAGCGTTTTGACTGTAATTTGACTCAATTTGGAGTTTGGGACCTTGGAGGTCAATTATTGACTAGGTCAGTTATTGGTCAATGACTGGCAGAAATATAAATAGCAGGAAAAAGAAGAAGCTTTCACTTTACGCTATCACGTTTGTGCGTTTGAGAGAGAGAGAGAGAGAGAGAGAGAGAGAGAGAGAGAGAGCTTGGAGCTTGGTGCCTTGGCGATTTGGGGGTGATTTGGGTTCGTGGAGCTCAAAGAATCACTCCAAGTAGGTGTCCTTAAACTCCTTATTTTGATTATATTTTGGATCTGCACGAATTTATCATGATTTATGAAATTGAGCATGAACCCTAGATTTTGGGGAAATCCAATTTTGGGTTAGATCTAATGGTTTAGCATAAGATATGTGGTTAAGAACTGTTTTATATCAATTTTAATATGTGTTTCTGTGATCTGGGGCTATTTAATTGCATATTCCATGAGGGTTGAGAAGTCAACCATGGAAATCTGGATTTAGATCTAGATTTCTGGAAATCTGAAATTTAGTGCGTGTTTTTGCTGTTATTTGTGCGATTTAGAGGCGTTCTGGACGCATTTTGAGGTAGATATCGTAGTCTGTTGCGTAGAATGCGTGATTGTGCGCGTCTGGGGGTTGCTGGGTTGATTCCAGACAAAAAACAAGCAAAAACGACGATGAACAGTACCCTGGGTGAATTACTGGGTCGAAATAACGAAGATCCGAAGTTCTAGGTTAAAGGGTCGAAGATCCAGGGTCGTAGTTCATAGACCCGTAGTTCGTAGCTCGAAGGTTCGTAGTTCGTAGACCCGTAGTTCATAGCTCGAAGGTTCGTAGTTCATAGTTCGTAGATTCGTAGACCCGTAGTCCGAAGGTCGAAGACGCGCTTTAAGTCTTCGAGGCGCGCTATGCAGCTACGAGTCGCAGCTCCAGCTACGAGTCTCCGAGGCATGCTGCTGTTCCGCACTACGAGTTGCAGCTCCAACAGTGTAACTAGACACTGGACTACACTGGACTATTTACATTGTAACCCATACCCATCTACATATTTAAGTACTATACTTAAGTTACAATGTAAATAACGAAATACCCCCCATTTGGATTCAAAGAAAAATACTAGAAAAATTAATTCCACTCTTTCAAAATGTGAAAATTGGGATTTAGTGTAAAATCTCGGAAAAATCCAGTTTTTCGTAGAGGTGAATTTTTGGAAAGTGGGGTTAGACATCTCAGAAAAATCCCTAAAAATCATATTATCTTAGTTATGATATGGAGACCCAATGCCGAGACTTTTTATTTCAAGAAAATAGCTGCTATGGGTATCTCCTTCCTTAGTCAAGGAATGAGGATCGACTTGTAAAGACTGGCTATAGTTCTAAAGGGAGTGGTGTACACCTTAAGACCATATTAGTGTTGGTATGTTGGTTTGTGGATTTGGGACTTGGGTTCCATGACTTGTTGGGTTCTCACCGTGATGCACTGATGGTGCTATGTGGTTAACGTGGCAGGCATATGCGTCGATGGCAGGCCTGTGTGGCGATTGTGGTCGGGCATATTGCGTTGTGGACAGGCTAAGGCCTCAGTGGAGCCGTTGAGCTCGTGGAGCAAGGGCTGAGTGCCCTGAGCTAGGATCCCGTGGAGGATCGTGGACAAGCTGTCCTGTGTGGGCAGGTTGGGTCCTGATATTTGTTTGCAGGCTGAGTCCTGATGATTGTGCACACTACACAGTGCACGAGTATACAAAGCATGTAGCATAAACTTGTGTGTTTGCATGATGTGGAGTGTTGGGGTCACCTACTGAGCTTGTCGCTCACTCCTACTTGTTATTTCCCCTTTTCAGGTGTGACCCGAGACTAGTGAAGGACTTTCTTCCAGGAGGATGTGCCCACTACTTTGATGTATGAGTACTGTATTTTGTATTATACTATGTGTTGTATCCCGGACATGGGTCCGTGGACAGTTGTATTTGCCTACTGTTTATGATGTGATATCTGTATGACTGTGTGACTCATTGTATGCATGATGATATATGGGAAAGTACAGAATTACCCTTGATGTATGACTGTACATGGTTGCATATTTGAGACAGCACCCGCGGTGTAGTCTTCATTGGTGCTAGTCACCAACCCCTTGACCTTTCGGGTGCAGGCAAGGGAAAGTCATGTGTCTAGTTCCAGGTTCCCTGGAATTTGGGGGCGTGACAGCATATGCCTGCCCCGTCAACCACATAGCATCATCTGTGCTTCACGGTGAGAACACAAACAGGTCATGGAACCCAAGTCCCAAATCCGCATCCATCATATCAACACCCATATGGCATTACGATTCACAACCTTCCTTTGAATTTCATACTAGCCCTGAAAGCTCTCTAAACAAACCAGCCTCGAAGGCTCGAAGCTCATCCTCGAAGACTCGAAGCTCAGCCTCAAAGACTCGAAGAACATTGCCTCGAAGCTCGTAGAATGCTGCCTCGAAAGTCACTGGATGCTGCCTCAAAGCTCGTAGAACGCTGCCTCAAAGTTCATTGGAACACGGCCTCGAAGCTCGCAACCCAGCCTCGAAGACTCAAAACTCTACTTCGACCTTCGACTACGGGTTTACAAATCTTCAACCTATCCGGTCTTTGACCTTTGACCCTCTAGCCTTCGACCCTCAACTACGGGTCTACGACCTTCGACCCAAATCTTCAGGTCTTCACCCTTTCGACCCAATAGTCTGCCCAGGGTACTGTTCATCCACGTTTTCACCTGTTCTTCGTCTGGAATCAACCCAGCGACCCCCAGATGCTCCCAAATACCCGTTTTACACAACAAACTACCATATCCACCTCAAAATGCGTCCTAAACGCTCCTAAATCACACAGTAACAACGAAAATACCCACAAATACATGCGAATTATAACTATCTAGATCAAAATCTAGATTTCCATGGTTGACTTCTCAACCCTCATGAAATACACAGGTATCAAACCCCAAATTTCAGAAACACATACCCACTGATATAAATCAGACCACAAAGCTACAGATTTTACGCTAAATCATCAGATCTAACCCAAAAGTATATTTCCCCCAAAACTTAGGGTTCATGTTCATGTTCAATTTCATAATCATAAATCAAGGCAAATTCATGCATCTAAAGATAGGATCAAGATAAGAAAGTCAAGGACACCTACCTGGAGTGATTCTTTAAGTTCCACGAACCCAAATCGCCCCAAAAGCCAAGCTCTTAGCTCCAAGCTTTAAGCTCCAAGCTCTCTTCACTCTCTATTTTCACCAAAGTCGTGCACCACAAATGACCACACGCTTGGAGATATCTCTCTCTCTCCCTATTTATATTTTTGCCAAATATTGACCAATAATTGACCCAGACAATAATGGACCGCCCAACACAATAATGGACCTCCAAGGTCCCGAACTCCAAATTGAGTCAAATTATTGTCAAAACGCTCAAAATGACGAGCACAACACTAGTCCAATATCATCACACTCAAATGACTGCTCAAATGCAAAGTCAACCAATAAACCCCGACAAGTCAACAATCGGACCACTCGGGGGGCCCGACTCGGAATCGGGCCCAAGTACTATCAATATACTCACATCGACGGCTACACTACCATCCAGATAGATGTATTTCTATAGAATGACTATCTCTCAAGACTACCCAAACACGAGTCTTTACAGGCTCGAAGATATGCAAGGTTGAGGATCATCAGACCATTAGGCTCGAAGCACTACTTACTCAAAGGTATGCAGGGTTGTAGACTCGTAGATTCACAAGGTCGAAGACTCAAAGATTCAAAGTGCACTCAGGTGAAAAGCAGCGTCTTGGAGACTCGTAAGGTCGAAGCTTGCAAGGTCAGAGATTGGAAGACTGGTTGCCGAAAACAAAGACCCGTTGATATGAACAGATGATTAGCCAAGGTAGAATACGGTTGTTGTTGGCTCGAAGCTAGAGATTCACACACTCGAAGACTCGTAGAGTGAAAAGTCAGTTGATCGTGGTTTTAAACTAGATTCGAAACCAAAGAGCAGAAGAATTAGAAAATCAATTCGAAGATCGAAGGCTCGAAGGCACCAACTCGAAGATTTGAAGGTAAAGACTCGGAGGTCGTAGCATGTGTACCTGAAGAAGTATCAGTGAAGCTATGAGGCATACATCTTCGAGGCTATGGCTAGTCGAAGGAGAGAAACGCATTGAAGGCCGCCATTTTAGTAAGTTATCTCTCGGACAACCTTTTGAGTACGCTAAGTACTGGAAAACACGTGGACATCATCTGAGGCCAGTTTAACATGTTTCAACGATGGAGATCAAAAGGTAGAACATGTTTAACCCTAGAAAAAGGGTTTCTTACTACGACCATCCTATAAAAAGCACGGAAGATGCCATACATCAAGTAAACGTTAGAATATTACAGAATACAAGGAAGGTATCTAGAGTGATACAAAAGAGACGCAAAGTAGTTCGTACAGAATACACATAGAGAGAGGAAGATTGTAATCAAGATAACAGTGAGTTAATTTGTCTTTGTTCCTCATATATTCAACGAACAAATTGTGCATTTAGCAAAGGAGTGGTTGAAGGTCAAGCAATGCAAACGATTGAATACACAGGAGCAAATTGTGGTAGACAGGTCATCACAGTGAGTGAGCACTAGAGTAATACTGCTTTTGTATTTGCATCTGAAAGACAAGAGAGTTGATCCTATTGTGACAAGGGCTAGACCCTACTGTATTGAAAGCATATAGTAGATTGGACTCGGTGTAGGTACGTCCTCACCACCGTGGAGTAAATCACATTGATCGAACCACGTAAACCGTGTGTTTTTGTCTTTTACTTTCCATACATACATGCTATTAATTGATATTGCATGAGACACTGAAACACCACCCAAATAAGATCCATATCTGTAGAATACCTCTGTAAAGTATACAACTTTAAAACTATAGGAAATAGTTTTAAGTATATAGATTCACCCCCCTCTCTGTATGCACACACACATACCCAGACGATCTTGCTTGGATCTTAGGAATATTAGAATCATGTGTCCCTAACTCATCCAATGCTCTTAGAATCTACATGATAGTGTCAATAAGTGCAATGCCATGTCAATAATATATAAACAGTTCATAATCGGCATTTCAACTTCAAGGTACTCGTAACTCAAACAAAACATAAGCAAGCCACACGACTTCCTCAACCTCAACCTCAACCACACAGGCACCTCAACCACAGTCATACAGGATCCTCAACCTAAGCCACAAATGCACCTCAATCATACATAAAACAAACATAGTATTTCAGGATAATATTTATTATAACCACAAATGGAAGCATTCTTACAACATGAAGTAAACACCTAATAATAATTTAACATAACATCATCTCCTCAATACAATACCATTTCATCATTTATTCACAGCACACATTATTCATTAAGGCAACATGTTAATAAACCCCCCACCTAAAATTGTTGTAGCTACGAGCACCCATGCACATCCTAGAGTCTTTAATACAACCACAAAACGAAACGAACTCCAATGCGACCCTACAACCCTCATGAATGGATTTCACCCCTCGTACTGAAACCCAACTATACACGCATAATTCACTATCTCAAGCTAACATTCATATATGAGATCATATGTATATGAATTTAACATACACACACACACACACACACACACACACAATATATATATATACACTCAAACTCAAGCCCTAACCCTAGAATATGTTCAACCATGAAATAATATGTTTAAAAGATAGGAGTACAAAATCCCTACCTCGAATTCATTTGGATTCAGGGTTTCGAATTGAAAGATATTCCTTACTATTTTCCCCCACTTTATTGGATCTTCCTTACTAATTGAAAGATCCCACCCTTAATAACATTACAGCCACAATCAGACAACCAACAAGGTCTCTCTCTCTCTCTCTCTCTGGTAACTCGGCCTTAATACAAAATAACAAGAACCCTAAAATTGTATAATAGAATGACATATCTCGAAATACACTAGTACAGAATCGACATTAACCAATCGATCACCATTTCTCGCCTCGACCAACTATCCACATCAACCAACCTTAATTCAAACATGGTTGATATGTAGTTGAATTGACCACATTAATCACATATCGACCACACACCAACCACGTCAACCAAGTCGATTACCCTTTTAAAAAGCTATATGGAATCTCCATAGGTCAACCTTAACCACTTCCATGATACATCAACCATATATTGACCACACGTCAAATATCATCATCGTATCAACCAATTCATGAAGAAAACTCTATGGAAACTCCTTATAGTCAACATCGACCGCCACAAGGCTAGGTTGACTATGTCGACCACAATATCTCACATCAACCAAGGTTTCAAATGGCATTCTAGTTTAGTTTCTCTGAAGTAATTTGGCTTTTAGAGTGCTACATTAGGATCCCTGCAAGAGGCGCTACCTCCTTGTCCTCTGTTCACTGTTCGAGTAGCGAGACCCCCATCAAGATGTTGCGCGCTCGAACTCCTGGTAACACATCAGTTAAGAGTCATTACACAACACAATATATAACCTCTATCTCATTCTTAAGCTAACTTCTTGAGTCCCCAAGCATGGATCATTACAATTTCTTAATAATATCAAAAGTAAACATAATGTAACAGAGTGTCATGAACTCATTACTTTATTTCTGACAAAAAATACATAAATTCATAAATACATAAGAACGTCCTAACTCAAACAAAAAACAATAAAATACAAACAATACAAATTATCAATATCATGTGAATAGATGATTAGCCAAGGTAGAATGCAGCTGTCGTTGGCTCGTAGACTCGTAAAGTGAAAGTCAGTTGATTACTTGTTCTAACCGAGATTCGTAGCCGAAGAGCAGAAGAATTGGAAGATCAATTTGAAGATCCAAGGCTCGAAGATTCAGACTCGAAGATTCAAAGGTGAAGACTCATAGATAGTAGCATGTGTACCTAGAGAGGTAACTGCGAAGCTATGAGGCATACATCTTCGAGGCTGTAACTAGTCGAAGGAGCAAAACACACTGAAACTCGCTATTTAAGTAAGTTACCACTTGGACAACGTTCCATTAGCAAGCTAAGTACTAGAAAACACGTGGACATATCTGAGGCTGGGTTAACATGGTTCAACGATAGAGATCAAAAGATGGTACATGCCTAACTCTAGCAAAAAGGTTTCATATGGCTGACCTATATAAGTCAAGCATGGCTTACTTCAGGTTAGGCATTAGAACTTTCAGAGAACACAAGAAATGTATCTTGTGCAATTTAAAAACGACGTAGAGTAGTTCATATATAATACACACACAGAGAGAGAGAGAGAGAGGAAGATTGTAAGTGAGACAATAGTGGGTTAATTTCTCTTCGTTCCTCACACATTCACGAACAAATTGAGAGTTTGGCGAAGGAGTGGTTGAAGGTCAAGCAGTGCATATGACTGGATACGCAGGAGCAAATTATGCTAAACAATTCTTCACAATGAGTGAGTAATGGAGTAATATTGCTTTTGTAATTGCATTTAAAAGCAAAGATGCATTTAAGAGCAAAAAGAGTTGATCCTATTGTAATAAGGGCTAGACCCTATTGTATTAAACATATATAGTGAATTGGACTTGGTATAGGTGCACCGTCACCACCGTTGAGTAGATCACATTGATCGAACTACGTAAACCGTGTATTTTTTGTCTTTTACTTCCCATACATACATGTTATTAAGCTGATTTTGCATAAGACACTGAAATATCACCCAAACAATAACTTCGTCTGTAGAATACCTCTGAGTATCAAACTACTCTTAAAACTAAAAGAAAATAGTTTTAAGTATACAGATTCACCCCCTTTCTGTATACAAACCCGTATACCCAGACGATCTTGCTTAGATTTTAGGAATATTAGTACTCTTTTTCCCATAACTAACTACTTAATGTTAATGTGCATTGACATATAAGAGTTATTGTTGTTATTGAAATATAACATTGTTGTTTTATTGTCACAATGTAAATTGAATGATCTTTAAATATCCTTCAAAATTTGCACACTTTTGATGAAGCTTTGTAGTTATAACCCATCGTTGAATGCCTCATAATACATTGCAAATTTTGTTTTGATGATGTAAGAAGTTATCAGTTCATGATTGATGCATCTTCAAGACATAGCTCCATCAACAAAAAAATATATGTAGTTTAAAGTGAATTTCTTTATTGCTCAACATTCAATATAATCAGACTTAGAATACCATATAATATTTAAATAATATGATTTATTATATATGAGTATAATCTTTTGTTAAATACCACATAACCCATTAGTTGTTTTCTAATATTTTATTTTATGATTACTTAAATATTTACCTAATACACCCATGATATGCACAATATTTGAGCACGTAGAAACATTAACATTCATTAGATTTTATACTTTCACAAAACTAATGCATATAGAATCAAGTATAAGTTATGTGTCGATAAAGCACCGACCAACAACATGTACTTACAACAAGTATTGGAACAAAAACAAGTGATGGTGCATTGTGGCTCGCAATTAAATTGTGCTGTCACATATAAAAGACTCAAATTATTAGGCTCTGTTAAGCTTAGAATGAGTTGATTCGCAATCTGATTCATTTAGATTTATAATTTTTAAATATTATTTTTCATGCAAAATTTTCAATTTTAATTTTTACAAATCAAACACAATCTTTATACTCTCATCTAATCAAAATTATAAAATATAAACTTTTAATAAAAAAAGAAAGAAAGCACAATCTCAGCCAATTTCAGCCCGTTCATACTCTCATATAAACCATTTAAATTTTATGGGTCGAGCTCACGGGCTGCTGACCGTTTAACATCGTAAGGACGACTTCATCTAACAACTCCTAGTTTCACGGATCGCAATCCAACCTCAGCCGCGGTAATATATATCAGCCGTTAAATGTATGTAATCTACGGCCTACGTTTTCTACAGAGCGGTGACGCGGATCGCAGTCCTAAGTCTCTTGCATAAATCTCATTCGTTCATTGCTATCCCTATCGACGGCTCAAATTCACTCTCCGGAAACACACTTCACAACACCGCTAAAAATTTTCGGAACTCCCGCCTCCTCTACACCCATATAGACACACCCTCTGATCATCTCACACAATCGCCACCACGACAAAACCTTCTGTTTCTCTCTTCCATCTCTCTCTGTACACGATCGAACGAACGGACACTCTTTCGGGTTCAATTTTTGAGCGTCGATCTTCATATATGGCGAGAACCAAGCAGACGGCTCGCAAGTCCACCGGAGGGAAGGCTCCCAGGAAGCAGCTGGCGACAAAGGCTGCTCGGAAATCGGCTCCGGCCACCGGCGGCGTGAAGAAGCCCCACCGTTTCCGCCCTGGAACCGTCGCGCTTCGCGAGATCCGCAAATACCAGAAGAGCACGGAGCTGCTGATCCGTAAGCTGCCCTTCCAAAGGCTGGTGCGGGAGATCGCCCAGGATTTCAAGACGGATCTGAGGTTCCAGAGCGGTGCCGTTGCGGCTCTTCAGGAGGCGGCGGAGGCGTACCTGGTGGGGCTGTTCGAGGACACCAATCTGTGTGCGATTCACGCCAAGAGGGTCACCGTCATGCCTAAGGACATGCAGCTTGCGAGGAGGATCCGCGGCGAGAGGGCTTAGAATGTGGTGTGTTAGATCTGGCGTGTACCTTCTGTGTTCCGTGTGGTGATGGTTAGGGTTAGGTTTCTATTGCGTGTGTTGATGCGTGAGCAGGTGTTGATGAAGTGGGGATGTTCTCATGGCTAGCTGTTCCTGCTGATTTGATATATGAAATCCCTATCTTTGTTGTTTGCTACTCTCTCGGATTCGTTTTCGGGACAATATTTTCTGATTTGATTTCTTACTTCGCCCTACTTGCTATGTGCTTTTGTTGCGCTTACTATTTTTGGGGTTTTAGCAAAGTGAAGGATTAAGAAAAAATAATATTTAAGCGGTATTTATCCTGGACCAGGACGAGACCCTCAAGGATGCAAATAGTAATTGATGCTGTTATTATATACAAATGAAATTGATTTCACCTTTGCTTCTCACTGTAGTATTGCAGCTGTAACATTTCACAATTTCCCCACCTAGGCATACACCATAATTAGCATATGCAATATAGTTACCTTTGTAGGCGTTTCCACTGTATTGTGGCCTTGATAATTTTTGTGCTTTTGAGTCGCACTTAAGTCGATCAATAATAGCGTTTGATGGACAATGGTTGATTAAGTAGTAGCATACTGACTTGCCAACATGTGCGATATCTCTTGTTCATTATATGCGCATGATATTTGATCAAGGATAATTCACATCCCACTCCTATGTTCCCGAAGGAGAACCAGTGATGACATAAAATCAGTATACTAGTGGATAATGTGAATTGGATTCATAATCGCGTACAGAAGCAGCGCCTTAATCTTTATTTATCTAATATACATAATTTAAGTTAAATGTAACCAAAGTATCTCATTTAATAGCTTAATTGTAGTATTATATAAATTCCATTTTAGTTGTAATTTTAAGTAAATATATACTACAATATTGATATGACACATTGACACTTATTTCAAAGTCGTCTGAATTCCAAATTCCGCAACGTACTCTTATTATTGAAGATCAACTTAGTTATGACTTGCGAGAGTGGTGATGAAAGTGTAATCCGCAAAAATCAATTTAATCAAACAAAAATAATAAATAATATATTATTACAGATGACCTTAATTAAAATCATATGTATGAAGTTAAATATAATTTTAAATAATTAAATTTAACTAAATTAATTGAAGTTGCTTTAAATGACATTTGCCACAAAAATTTAAAAAATAAAATAAAATAAACACTTTGAAGGCAATAAATAAACTAAAATGTTTCTTTGAACTCAAATATGCGTATGCGAATATTTGGGGGGCGGCCACCAAAAAAACCACAAGCAGTTGTTGCGGCTGCCAATCCAGAGTTGGCCATTTTGTGCCACCTGCTCTGCCCCAATTGCGGCCCCTGGACCCGAATTTCCTCGGGTTGATATTTGAAAGTATTAACTCAATTCTTCCTATATTTCACCTCTTTTAACCTGAAATTGCATGTTGATGGTGATAATTTGAGCGAATTCGTCCCATACGCTAAGAATTACGGGTGCCATATTAGTTCCTAACCTTTTCATTTTTAATTGAAATTGAATGCCATCAAATGTGTTATTTTTTGAATATCCTCTCCTCTTCTATCTATCACTTAAAATTAACTTTGAGGCATTTCGAAGTCTTGCAAGAGTGATTCTCAATTTTGAGCCTCCTTTGATAGGCATGATTGTAGAATAGAATAGTATCTAATAAGGATCAAATAACAATCTAGAAATATATTGTTCATATAGTCTTTTGGGTTGTCATTGTTGTCAATAGTATGCGGAAGCAGATAGCTGCAGGGCTGAAGATCCATACTGGATTGGATAGCTTCGTGGAGTGATATCTTAGAGTGAGCTCGTAAAGGGAGTCTAACCATGTAATACTTCAATCTGTTTAGGGTCGAAGATTCGAAAAATCGAAGACCTACAAGGTCGAAGATCAGTTGACTTAAAGATTTGTAGAGTCGAAGATCCTCAGGCTCGAAGCACCACTGACTCGAAGATTCGAAAACCCAAAGTGCAGTCAGGAGAAGAGTACCATTTCGGAGACTCGAAGACTTGCAGACTCGAAGACCCATTAGGTGTAGAGTGCCAGTGTCTCAGAGTCAAAGTTCAAAGGGTCGAAGATTGGGAGACCTGTTGCCGTGAATAGAGACCCGTTGATATGAACCGATGATTAGCCAATGTAGAATGTGATTTTTGCTGACGTGAAATTGGGGATTCGAAGACTTGGAGTTGAAAGTCAGTTGGTCGCAATTTCAACCTAAGTTCGAAGACTTAGAGCCTTAACCTGAAGATTAGGGTGTCACTAGTTCTAAGTTAGGGTTGATTTGACTTGTAGGCCCGAAGGTTTTGACTCGTAGAGTCAAAGGTACAGACTCGAAGATTGTAGCGCATGCATTACATGGAGAATTAGTGAGACTACGAAGTAGTAATCTTCGAAGTATTCCGAAGGTGTAACCTAGGAAACGAGATAAGGGCCCGATCTGATACTTCTGTCTTTCTCTAAGAGTTAAAGCAGTTGGTTCACTAAACCCCTTCCCCGCTACAACATACAGTTCTCCAGGTCCGAAGGGATCCAGTGCCCACCGAGTCCTCCCAGAATTTCGTTATTTATCAGAATGCCAAGAATTGCCGTGATATCAAACCGGTTAGAGAGGCCCTCTTTAATATGGAAAGAGCATATGTTCATAGGGGCCAAAAAGGCTGGACAAGATACCTACGCGCAGGTACGCATACTCCCGACGACCATAAGACAAGACTAAAGTCGAATTCATACGGCAAATCCCACTGTTATGTATGTGATTGAGGTAATCTTTGCTGACTTATATAAAAGAGAATCTTTGTTGCCTTATCGATTCTATCGAATCTCTTACTTTCTGCGCCGGATCAAGAGAATCTTTGCTGCCTTATCGAATCTCTTACTTTCTGCGCCGGATCAAGAGAATTTAATGAAACAAATGTTTTTATAACTCTGGGTTGAAAGGTGTCTTATGTAGAGTGGTTCTCTCTTGGCTACCTAAAGACTGTTTAAACGAAAAAGGTGAGTTTGGGTATTCAACAAGTACCTTGCCTGCTTGCCCGCCCAACTGACTTGGACTCTTCATGCGGAATGGATTACAGAATAAAGTGTGTTACAGTTTCTTTCGAACCACTACTAGATCTATAGAATAAGGGTAGAGATATGAATACGGGTACACAACTCTAGAATATGGGAGCATCTGATTGCTCTTTTTATTGTATAATGCAAAGCGACGTGCGTTACTAGAAGCAGACCACACGCCAAGCAAGGTGGCTAATCGAAGGAGTAAAACGCAATGAAGGTCGCCGTTTAAGTAAGTTATTCGGACAACGTATCTGAACACGCTAAGTATCAGAGCAAACACATGGACTTTATCCGAGGCTGGAGTAATATGTTTCAACGATGGAGATTAGAAGGTGAAACATGTCTAACCCTAGCATGAGGTTCTCATGCAATGGCCGTCCTATAAAAGAAAAGGAGATGCCATACTTCAAACAAGCGTTAGAATATTTTCAGCATACACAAAAGGTATCTAGAGAGATATAAGAGACGCTGAAGGGAAAACAGTTTGTAATACATGTAGAGAAAAGAGATTGAGTGCAAGATATTAGTGAGTTAATCTGATCTCATTCTCATACACTTGATGAACATATCGTGAGTTTGGCATAGGAGTAGTTGAAGGTCAAGTGGTGCAAGCAGTTGAATACACGGGAGCAAATTATGATAGACAGATCGTCACAGTGAGTGAATTCTGAAGTAATACTATTTTTGTATTTGCACGTAAAAAAGAGAGAGTTAAACCTGTTGTAACAAGGGCAAGACCTTACTGTATTGAAAGCATATATTGGATTAGATTCTGTATAGGTACACTCTCACCACCGTGGAGTAGATTATATTGATTGAACCAAGTATATTGTGTGTCTTTGTCTTTTACTTCCTTTATATACCTGCTGTTTACTTGATCATGCACAAGACATTAATATACCACCCAAACGATAACCTTATCTACAAGAATATCTTTGTTTAGTAAACTTCTCCCTAAAAGCTAAATGAAATAATTTTAAGTATACAGATTCACCCCCTTCTTTATATACTGTGAGATACTTGTCAATATCTTGCTTGGATCTTAGGGATATTAAAATAAATAATAGAATTGCTTAAATTCTAACTCAAGCAATTCAAATAATTAACTAAAAAAAATTAAAATTTATTAAAAACTCTCATAATATATAAATTTGTGGGATAAACAAATGAAACTCTAATTTTCAAAATGTTTATATCCCTACAATAATTTATATAAATTTTAAAAATAAAATTATATCATAAAACATGAAAATTAAGCAAAACTAAAAATTACGTGTTAAGTGCTGGTTGTATAGTCTTGGAGTGTGATTCTCTCATTTGCACAAGGCATGGGTGGCTTGTAACCATAGTTATCAGAACTGGACCGGACTGGCCGGTTGGACTGGTGACCGGTGACCCGGACACTTAACCGATCGGTTTTCCAATTGGACTGTTTCTACAAAAAAACCAAAAAACTCGGCTGACCCGGCCGGGTTTTACAGAAGCAGCCGATTTTAAAGAAAACTATAAAATATTATTTAATTTATTTTATAATACAATCTTAATTTAAAATTAATAACTAATATTGATATTTTACTTTAATATACTTCCAAACTTTATTCAAATTTTCTTTTACTATGAATTCATGTTAGAAATACATATTAAAAATATATAGTGTTATATTAGAAACATAATTTTAATGTGTTAGTTTGAAATATCTATTTTTTATTAATATATATTAATATATAATTATTAATTATATGACTAGTTTGACTATTGACCTGATAGTTGAACCAGTGACCCGACCACCTGGTGTCTTATATTGGAGATTTGCTAACCATAATCCATAATATACTTTCCTTATTTCGTTGGGCATTATTTGCACCATCTTAGAGTGATTTCTTTCCTCATTTTGGTTAGCATTTATGGGCTTAATATTTGTATATATTTTCTTAGGTGTAATACTTTATTTAGCTAGGTGTTGTATATATGCTAAAACGTGTATTATGAATAAACAAGAAAACAAAGGGATCACTACCTCTTTTTTGTCATGGTATCAAAGCATATCAAAGAATAATATCATCATAGTTGATGATCGAAGAAAAGAATTGAAGGAATTTCTAGCATTGACAAGAAAATGCCGACTCCTTATGCATTGACTTCGAATGACAATCCGGGTAATATAATTACCCAAGTTTAATTGAAAGGTGATAACTACGATGAATGGGCACGTGCTGTGTGTTTTGCATTACGAGCCAAAAAAAATATGGTTTTGTTAAAAGATCCCTGGGACGATATCAAACAATGATTTTCTATTGGGAATGGACCATGAGTGTAGCAATTACGAATAGATCTTGCCAATTGTAAGCAAGAAGGACAAGGGATAATCGTCTATTATGGTCAGCTTAAGACTCTCTGGGATGAGTTGAACAATTATGACACGGTCCCAATATGCAATTGTCATGGGTGCAAATGTGATATTACCTCACGACTGGAAAATAAGAGAGAAGAAGAAAGAGTCCATCGGTTCTTGATGGGGTTAGATGAAGAAGGATATGGGACAGTACGTTCCAATATCTTGAGTACCGAACCATTGCCAAATATGAATTGTGTATATGCTATGGTTATGCAGTAAGAGCGAGTACGGTCCATGACTCGAACAAGAGAGGAAAAAGGCAATCCCATGAGTTTTGCCGTATAGTTCAGTGGACGAAACTTAGGGGGGATGAAAAAGACAAGACCTTGATTTGCTCTAGTTGTAAGTGAAAAGGACATGATACTGATAACTGCTTTCGACGGATTGGTTATCCGGATTGGTGGGGTGACAGGCCACGCCCAACCCCAGGTGGTCGTGGGGGTGCACGTGGACGTGGCACTCAACAGGGTATTGGTGGCGGACGAGGACGAGAAGGGAATGCACGCGTCAATGCAGTGCAAACATCAGGAGGTGATGACATGAAAACTCCTATAACTAATTCTGATCGAACTGGAATTAGTGGTTTAAATGATGAGCAATGGGCTACATTACTCCACATGTTAAACTCAAACAAGGAAGGTAATGATGAAAGGTTAACAAGTAAACAAAGTTTTTTATCATGGATTATTGACACAGGGGCTTCACACCATATGACTGGTATGTATGAATGTTTGAGTGATGTGCATGAAATCGTACCATGCCCGGTTGGGTTGCCAAATGGAGTGGAGACTATGGCTTTGAAAGAAGGAACCATGACGTTTGGAAAAACATTAAAGCTGCAACGTGTGCTTTTTGTGCCTAAATTGAAGTACAATTTGATTTTTGTGTCACAACTACTTGATGATTCTAATTTAGTTATTCAATTCACTAATAAGGTTTGTGCTATATAGGACCGCACTTCGAGGATGCTGATTGGAGCGAGTGAACAACGTGAGGGGTTTTATTTTCTCAAGGGAGTGGATAATGTTCGTGCTTTCCAAACAACCAGTCTTGCATCTTATGAACTGTGGCATAAAAGAATGGGGCATCCCTTTCCTAAAATAGTAGTTTTGCTTCCCAAATGTAATAACAGTAGCAAAAGTGACAACGTTGAGAACAAGTTTTGTGATGTTTGTTTTAGAGCTAAGCAGACCTGAGAAATATTTTATTCTAGTAATAATAAAGCTGCAGAGTGCTTTACTTTGATTCATTGTGATTTGTGGGGACCTTACAGGGTTCCTGCTTCTTGTGGTGCTGTCTATTTCTTAACTATCATTGATGACCATTCACGTGTAGTGTGGATATATTTGTTGAATAGAAAAGATGAGGTTGCGTGTGCTCTTAAAAATTTCATTACCATGGTGAGAAGACAGTTTGCAAAAGGATGTGAAAATTATTTGAGTTTATATGTTTAAAAAATCACTTTTCAGAGCTTGGCATTGTGCATCAAACTTCTTGTGTTGGGACGCCTCAACAAAATGGACGCGTTGAACGAAAACATTGTCATATTCTCAATGTTGCAAGAGCCTTGCGCTTCCAAGCACATTTGCTTATTGAGTTTTGGGGTGAATGTGTTCTTACAGCAGAGTATTTGATAAAAAGGACACCCTCTGTTCTCTTGAATGGAAAAACGCCATATGAGATGTTATATGGCCAGGTACCTACATATAAACACATTTGAACTTTTAGGTGTTTATGCTATGTTCACGACCAAAATAGGAGTGAAGATAAATTTTCTAGTCGCAGCCGAAAGTATATTTTTGTTGGCTATCTATTCGGTAAGCAAAGTTGGAGGTTATATGATTTGGAACATGGAGAATATTTGATTTCACGAGATGTTGTCTTCATTGAAGCACGGTTTCCGTATTCTTCTAATTTTTCAAACTTTGTTGTCACTAAGAATAGGATTGTTGATTGCTCTATTGAAAATAAGGATTCAAATATGCAGATAGCATTAGAGGAACAAAAAGCTCCAATTTTGGATAGAGAGCATAGAGTGAATACTCATGAGGGTCTTATTGTAGAAACATCTGTTGATGAGCATATTGGAGTGCCAGACATGGGGGGTGATGATGGAGACGCTGTCATGATGTCAGAGGACCAACTTGGGAGAGGGAAACGGGTTAATCAGCCTTCTACACGTTTGAACGACTTTGTGACACATACCGCTCAAGTAAGTCCCTTCGTTAGTTCATCGTTCAAGTCAAAATCCTTAGGTACACGTTACTCTATAGCACATTATGTGAATTGTGATAACTTCTCTATACAACATTGATCTTTTTTAGCACCTGTCACTACAGGGTGTGAACCTTGAAATTATGCTGAGACTGTCACAGATGCCCGTTGGCAAGCGGCGATGCGTACAGAGATACAGACCCTTGAGGATAATGGAACATGGACAGTAGAAGACTTGCCTCCTGGAAAGAAAGCCATCGGGAGTAAATGGGTATACAAGATTAACTATAATTCTGATGGTAGCATTGAGCGATGTAAACGCTTGGTCATTCTTGGAAACAACCAAGTGGAAGGTCTAGATTACACCGAGACTTTTGCCCCTACTGCAAAGATGGTCACTGTACGAACATTTATTGCCGTTGCAGCAGCGTGACAATGGGACTTGCATCAGATGGATGCTCATAATGTCTTTTTACATGGGGAGTTGCATGAAGAGGTATATATGAAGATACCACCTAGTTTTTCTTCACCCACACCTAGTAAGGTATGTTGACTTCGCAAATCATTGTATGGTTTACTTATACAAAATAACATCTTCAACTCCACGTTCTCATCTATGTTGATGATTTGATTATCTTGGGCAATGATGGAGTGGTTGTGCAAAAATTCAAAGATTATTTGAGTCGGTGTTTTCATATGAAAGATTTAGGGAAATTTAAATATTTCTTGGGGATTGAAGTTGCACGAAACTCAGAAGGTCTCTTCTTGTGTCAATGTAAGTATGCCTTATACATTATTTCAGAGACCGGTTTGTTGGGTGCTAAGCTAGCTAGGACCCCTCTTGAACAAAATCATACATTAACACTTTCTGTAAGTGATGGCATGTGTGATCTTGAAAAGTACAAATGTTTGGTTGGACGCCTCATTTACTTGTCAATTACTCAGCCCGAACTATCTTATTGTGTGCATATTCTTGCTCAATTCATGCAGCACCAGAAAGTTGACCATTGGGAAGCTGCCTTGAGGGTTGTCCGCTATTTGAAAGGGCATCCCGGTCAAGGTATTCTTTTGTGTGCAGATTGCGACCTGAAACTGTATGCTTATTGTGATTCCGATTGGGTTGGATGTCCATTGACACGACACTCTTTGATGGCTATTTTGTTCTTTTGAGCACCTCACCCATCTCTTGGAAGACCAAGAAACAATAGACAGTGTCTCGCTCCTCGGCTGAAGCGGAATATTGGTCCATGGCCACCACCACTTGTGAATTATCTTGGCTCATCGGTTTGTTGGCCACTCTTGGTGTGCCATATTTAGGTCATGTTCATACGTCCACGCAGCTTGCTGACATTTTTACGAAGGCTTTGGGAACTCGCCAATTTGACTTCCTCCTTTGCAAGTTGGGCATTTGGGATCCTCACGCTCGCACTTGAGGGGGGGGGGGGGTATTGGAGATTTGCCAAACACAATCCATAATATACTTTCCTTATTTCGTTGGGCATTATTGGAACCATCTTAGGGTACGATTGGTACACAGGAATGGAATGGAATTCATTTCCATTCCCGCGTTTGGTAACCCAAAGAGGAGGGAATGGATGATTCCCACGGGAATGAGATTCCCCTATGTAGGGTGAAATCGATTCCCCCCATATACCAGGTTTTAAAACATTCCCACGCACATGGGAATCGAATTCCAACGTTGCCCTTTCGCTATCTCCAGCACGCTGCAACGCTCCCCTCCCTCCATGCCTGACCGCCTGCTTTTCCCTCCCAGCCATGACCGCTGCCCGACCGCCACCCAACCCCAAGCAGACTCGTCCGACACTGTTCCTGTTCTCACGGGCTGACGCTGGAGACAACAGCTTCGACTTCCGGCAGTGGGGGGCACTGCGCGCGACGAGGGAGGGAGGGAGGCGCGACGGGGGGAGGGGGGGGAAGCACTGCGGGGAGAGGGGGCACCGCGCGTGGCCGTGATGTGAGGGGAGGGGGGATTTGCGCGGCAGGGGAAGGGGAGATCTATGCTCGACGGGGAGGGGGGGAGGGGGGATCTGCGACGGCGGGGAGAGGGGAGGGGAAAGGGGGGGATTTGTGCGGACGGGGAGAGGGGGCCTGCGCGTGGCCTGCGATGTGAGGGGAGGGGGGATTTGCGCAAGGGGGAAGGGGAGATCCGCGCTCGACGGTGAAGGGTGTCACGGGGTCGGATTCCTGCGCCTCTCAACCCACTGCGGCACTTAGCTTCTCATCCACGGTCCGCTAAGTTGAGCCTTTGAGGTTGTCAAGCCGACGTACGGCCCGGTTTCGCCCCCCCCCCCCCTGCGGCTCATCGGGAGAACGGCTCCAGGTCCCGACCGGTTTGTGTAAGGATGGCCAAATCCCTTCTTCAACGTCAAGTCCTCGACTAGCGGCGTGCTCCCCGCATTCAACCGGGTCGGCACGTCCGAACTCGAGGGGTTCCATCCGTTCTCCTCCCCCAACGCCCCGGAATCTTCTCGGCTGCGCACCATCTACGCTTCCCCCCCCCGCCCCCCCCCCCCCCTCTTACGTAGCACGAACCATTCCTGAATCGTGCCACCAAGAAACGTCCCGCGCACAGCTGCTCGGGTCGTGACATTCTCCTCGCAACGTCCTCGTTGCGCTTGTCGACATCGCTTCCTCCGGCGATGGCATCGTTACCTCGACGCCCTCCCACTCGCCCAATGTCACGCTTGGACATCGCCTCCCCCCGTTGCAACACCTTTACCAAGATGCCCTCGCCCACTGCCCAATGTCCAAAGGATGGAGGCTTCCAAGATCGCTCCGACGCGCTCCTTCGTACTCCCTTGCCCGGCTACGTATCACACTCTAGGATACTCCAACTCTATGGACGCAAGGCGTGCAAGACCCTATCGGTCGACTCACCTCCGCGAGCTCCAC
The DNA here is from genome assembly GCA_023512835.1 of Taxillus chinensis. Taxonomy (NCBI): domain Eukaryota; kingdom Viridiplantae; phylum Streptophyta; class Magnoliopsida; order Santalales; family Loranthaceae; genus Taxillus; species Taxillus chinensis. Next base: position 40,947,382 of record CM042090.1, read on the forward strand.
CTCGGGATCAGCTATGCGAGTGCTCGGCGACGTCTTCGGATTACCCCGCCGCCCGCCCCCCCGCTCCCCGATACCACTTGTCACGGGTCGATTTGCCTCTCAACCCACCGCGGCACTTAGCTTCTCTATCCACGGTCCGTGTTTAGCCTTTGAGGGTTGAAGCGCACGGGGACCCGGTTTCCCCCGCCACCGGGCTCATCGAAGAACGGCTCCGGTTCCGACCGGTTTGTGTAAGGATGGCCAAATCCCTTCTTCAACGTCAAGTCCTCGACTACGGCGTGCTCCCCGCATTCAACCCGGGTCGGCACGTCCGAACTCCGAAGGGGTTCCATCCGTTCTCCTCCACGAACCGCTGGAATTCCTCCCCCCCCCCCCCCCCCCCCCCCCCCCCCCCCCCCCTTTACGTAGCACAATCCATTCCGGCAATCGAGCCATTCCCACGCCTTGTCCCATTCCATTCCATTCTCTAAAGGGGGCGAAGGGGCATGCCAGCAGTCGTGCGCGATAGGGGAAGGGGGGCTGTGGACGATGGGGTAGAGGTGGGGCCGGGATGGGTGCTGTGGTAATTTGTTATACATTACCCTATACATGGTAATGAACCATTCCCATGCCTTTTCCCATTCCATTCTATTCTCATACTAATTTCATTCCCCTTCATTTTGCTTTACCAAACGAGCCGTTAGAGTGATTTCTTTCCTCATTTTGGTTAGCATTTATGTGCGTAATATTTGTAGATATTTTCATAAGTGTAATATTTTATTTAACCATCATAAGGTGTTCCCGAAACAAAACAAGGGAATCACTATCTCGTTTTTTTTTTTTTTACATTAGCGGGATCTGGTCCGGATAACTATGCTTCTAACGTTTGCATATTCAATTGCTCCTCACATTACTTTCGAGTTTCAATTGTTGGGGATGTCGAAGGACTGTTCATTGTATATGCTGCGACGAGCGTATACTTCCATGCACGTTTCATCAATCGGGTAGAATTTATTTTATTTTTATTTTTAAAATACGAAATGACAAAAACCTCCTCAATTAAAGTTATTTTTTAAAAAATTAATTATTATTAAGGACAATTTTATTTCATCGCAAGTCGCAACATAAATATAAAATAAAGCAAAATTATTATTGTTGCGTTGAAAGTCATTTCCCGCCGTTGTCTTCTTGCGTCTGCACACCCATCTCTACAGACCTCACCGTCACTCTCTCTCCCTCTCTCTCGCCTCTGAAGCGACGACGACGACGAAGAAGAAGAAGATGGATCTTCCAGTGATAGATCTGACCCCATACCTCAACAGCCGTGGCCGGGAGGGCCTCGATCCTTGGCTTCGGAGCCTCTGCGAGGAGGTGAGTCGAAGCCTTAAGGAGAGCGGAGCTCTGCTAGTGAAGGACCCTAGATGTTCCGTGGAGGACAACGATCGATTCATAGATATGATGGAAGCATACTTCGAGCGTCCCAGGGACTTCAAGCTTCTCCATCAGCGCCCTCACCTCCATTACCAGGTTGATGATGATCTTCGTTAGGTTCACCCTTAATTCGCAAAAAAAAAAAAAACAATGATTCTGGTAATTATTGCGTTTTTGGTAGATATTATCAAACAATCTTCCATGTTTTTACCTTCTTTGGTTTTGATTGGAGTGTGTTGTTTTAATATACAATTTGAACTGAAATGGTAAATTTAGTGTTTTGCTTTAGTGGACTGAAATAATAAAAATAGTGTTTCATTTTCTTTGATTATTATTATTATTTCTTTTGGAGTGTTTGGTGGGTGTGTGTGAGAATAATGGAATACAATTTGTGGTGGAGAGCATGGCAGCCAGCTAGATTGCCAATGATCTGTTAGCCAATTTTTTGGGACCATCCAATCAACTGGTAACTACTGTTATTGTTTGCGTGGAATGGGGAGTTGGAAATTGAAATGGATATTAAGGAGGATGTGAGGAAGGAGAGGGTGGTGGAGACAGATTTCTTGGCCGCTTAAGAGTCAGTATTTTTATATACTGAATGTAGTATACATTTGCCTTCGTATTGGATAAAAAGTATCTTTTGTTTAATTCCTAGTGAAAATGAAACTTTCAGGTAGGTGTCACACCTGAAGGGGTTGAAAATCCACGCAGTCTTTTTGATGAAGAAATGCAGCAAAAGGTAAGAGCGATGCCCATGGAGTTCCAACCTTTGACCCCCTTTGGACCAGATCCTAAGTGGCGATACATGTGGAGAGTGGGCCCTCGACCATCAAATACCCGTTTTCAGGTTTCAAAGCACAAAATCTTCCCCTTCAAGTTTAATATAATTAGCAGTTTATCATGGACTTCATTTGTCATTTTTTTCCAATAGGAACTAAATGCCGAGCCAGTCATTCCTGAGGGATTCCCAGATTGGGAAGACACCATGGATTCATGGGGATGCAAAATGATTTCAGCAATAGATGTGAAGTCTCACCGTCTCTCATTAATTTTCAGTTCCATTCCCTTATTGCATTTATCTTATTTTGTTTATAGCTGTTTCTGTCAGGTTGTTGCGGAGATGGCAGCAATTGGTTTTGGTTTGCCAAAGGATTCATTTACATCTCTTATGAAGCAGGTGCTTCTTCTGTCGCTTTAATGTGTTTTATTGCCTTTCTCCTAAATGCAGGAAATGTAAGATTAAGCTTGCCAATATGTGAAGTATGGATGGGGGTAAAATGTTTTTTTTTAAAATATTTTTTATGGCTTCCTAGAGGGAAAAAATGTACTCTGAGATTGATTCTGATTATGTACTGGATTTAGATATTTGACAACATGAGTTTTTGAAAGGATTGGAACCTCATCATTCCAACAGGCTTAGTCTGTGCCCAAGTTTTATTGTCTTACGAATGATCAGGTTTATGCAATGAATAAATAAACACTCATTTATTACTGTAAGTAAAATGAAGCCAGATGTGCTCCAATAATTCCTAGTTTGTGCCAGTTTTGGAATATCATTCGTTTGTGTACTTTGGCATTGCTATTTAGTTCGGTTAATACAAATAATGCATTATGTCTAGTATTCAACTATTTGCTAATGGAAAAGTTTTTTTTTCTAATTTTATCATGTAAGTCTCACATATTATCGGCACCACATGTGATTGAATGATACATCGCTGATGTGGCTCAAGCCCCAATCATGTGTTGCCACATTAGCCGATAGTATGCAGGACTTGCACAGTAAGACTGTATATAACAGTATTCTTTGCTAATTTTTTGCTTTACAAATGTTTGTACCTTTTGAGTGTTTCCCTTTACTCTGAAAATTAGGGACCCCATCTACTTGCTCCAACAGGAAGCGACCTTAAACTTCATGGTCAAGAGGGTTGCGTGTTTGCAGGATATCACTATGACCTCAACTTTCTGACAATTCATGGTAGAAGTAGATTCCCTGGACTAAATATTTGGCTGAGAAATGGGAAAAAATTTGGAGTCAATGTTCCAGCAGGATGCCTTCTTATTCACACAGGAAAGCAGGTAATACTAGAAAGGCCAACTGTTAAAGTGATTATGTAGTAGACCTTGAGTTTACAATTGACCCTGCTAATTCCAAAATCCAACTACGATATGAATTACAAAGTAAAAGAACTGTCTGCTTTTGAGCTGCAGGGCTTTCTCTTGAGGATTCACTGTTTAAGATTTTCAATTTTCACGTGGGAGGTTTCCCAATGACCAAACCCTTGGGACTTCCAAATTGTTCTGGGCGGTCTGGCCATGCCCATGCCCCCCGGGGGATTGTATGATATACCCAAATTAGCTGCTATCTGGACTGTGTGCATCTCTTTCAGTTTTTGCTTTTCTCGGGAATGTTGCCTGGCCTCTATAAAAGTTTGAAATTCAAGTATTATTATACTTCACTTTCGTCCTGCTTCTAGATAATAACGAGGAGATTGATAAAAAAACTTTACAATCTGTACCAACCACTTTGGGTCTTATATGAATCCTGCTCTATCCTACTTTAATGGCAGATAGAATGGTTGACTGCTGGAGAATGCATGGCTTGTATGCATGAAGTTGTGGTGACTAATAGGACTCTTGATGCCATTAAATTGGCAACTCAAGAAAACTACAGCTTATGGAGGGTATCGTCAACAGTGAGTGAAAAGACAATATCATGTTATGATTTTATTTATATGTACTTGGTGCCATGCAATTAACTCGTGGTAACTGGCTTCCATAGACTATTTCCCAATTATAACATATTTTTTCTTCGCTTATTCTCAGTTGTTTTCACACATAGCATCTGATGAAGTGCTAAAGCCTTTAGGCTACTTTGCAGAGTCCCCACTTGCTTGCAGATATCCGCCTTCGATGGCAGGAGAGTTTGTTAAGCAAGAGATTGCTGTTATAAAGCTCAGAGGAAGCAAAGGTGAGGTCTAATTAATTATCACCGGGAAAGCACACATTGTTTTCCTGGGGAGGCAAAGATGGATTCTATCAAGGTTGAAAGAATGTTATTAGTTTATGTTGCTGAAAGATGATTGACGTTTGCTGATTTTATATTTACTCAATGCTTCGCACACTTCCTAAAACAATAAGTGTCGCTCTTTATGCCACATTCAAAGAACAAAATGACTGTTTATTCCACTTTGTACAAGATCTTTGTTCAGATTTTTTTTTTTTTTACAATATAATTTTCCATTTTATATTCTGGAAATCTCAGCTTGTCTCCATCTTTTGCTTTACACTCATTTGTGCCAGGGGGAGGGGAGTCGGACGGCGACATTCTCACCAAACAAAATGAAACAGACAAATAAGATGGCAGAAAAACAAATTCAGCATAACAGCCTAGATATATATTATTAAGACCTAAACACATTACAGAGATTAGGGAATGCGTTTCATGAGGGAAGGGAACTGACTGTCTATGTTCTCAGAACCTACTTTAGCATGGCAAAAGAAGTAAAAGCAGGAGACGATGAAAGGACCTTGCTTAGACCAACATTTAATACAAAGCCCTACAATTCATCATCATTTTATTATTAGAGACATCATCATTCATATCATTGAAAAGCCCCCAATAACTACGCTAGCTCTCCACACGCATTTGTGAAGATCTCCCCATCCCCACTCAAGCTAAGCTGTCACATCATAACATCACCTGCACATGAAGATAGTAAATTATATAATGGGGGATGGGAAAGTTAAGTAGAAAGGGTCAAGGAGAGAGATTACTACATGGTTCAAAGTTGGCTGTGCACTTATCAGGGAGTTGGAGGGCCATGCTCCGGTCCACTCCTGAAATTGGTGGCCCATTGACAAGCAAGCAGAGGCAAGGCTGCCCAATAGTTTTAACAGCACTGCAGCATGCATCGCTAGGGGGGATGGGGCTGAATGGAGCAACTGCAGCCCTGCATGGTATCAGCTGCACAAGGGCAGAAAAGAAGGTGCTGCCACAAGTGTGGCCCATGCTATGTTCCGCAAATCCTGTCATGGCCAACATGAACACTAATAATGGCAGAGCCTTTCTACATGTGACAGTAGTAAGCTTCATAGTGTTCTCAAAAAGATAAGTTTTCAGTCTGAGGAAAAAGAGAAGGGTGCTGTTTTATAATCGACGAGGAATGTAGTTTGTGGCAGAAGTGAAGTTCTTGAGCATATAGAAGGCAGAAGGGAGGGTTCTATGTATATAGGAGGCAGCAAGTACTGTGGGTGTTCACGATTCACACCATTGTGCACTATTTCCTAACTCCTACCAGAAGGCTGACAATGTTCATGCCATACCAGTGCGATATCCGCAACTAAAACAGTCCCGTCTCTAATTGTCATGAAATTTGTTGCGTGATGTGAACGAGCTAGCTTCTCAACTCAAATCAATAACTCACCCTTTTTTTTTTGGAAAAATTTAGAAAGAAAAAAACCAATGCGAGTGATTTTGCATTGCGTCATTAATTTTCACTTAAGATCAAAGAAATGTTTGCCTTAATCACGATTTAAAATAAAATAGAATGTGCAATGCCATTTGTGAGTGGTTCAGAAACTGTGACAAAATATTATTATTTTGCATTTGTGTGCTTTATTAATTAGAGAAAATTGTCGCTTTCCGTTTCACTTGGAAACTACCAGACCCAAGTCCCACACGCACCGCACACAGGGCTTAAGGTTGGGAACAATGTATCGGCCTTTTCGTGTGATGATTTTAACGAAAATTAACATCTTTCACCTTGAAGTATGGCCTGTCCCTCCCAAGGTTTCGAAAGTTACATTTACCTTTATTACTTTAAAATTCCTGATAAACAAATACATGAGTAAAATCGGACGGATTAAAATATTGTCATGTTAAGGGGTAGCGTAGAGACCCAATGTGTTGGAACTCAAAACTCAAAGCATCAACTTTGCGTTGCCTCTATGTTTCACAAGTTGAAGATAAATGGGTTGTGATCCACTGAAGCGACACAGCACCGTTGGCTTTCAGGAGAAAGAAAACAAAACAAAACTACATCAGCAATCAATGTATTGTACTCCTTCCGTATTCATCATATATCATACGATTAAGCTTGGTGACCCAGTGGGTCATTTTAAATTGCCTTTTCTTTGTTTGTTTCAAATTCAAATTGGGCCTCATCAGAGCCACGGTCAGAAAACCTCAACGGCGGTGCGCTTTAAATAAGTTTGAACATTCATAAATACATTAAAATGATTTTAAGGACCGAACAGCGCTTTTTTCCGATTTTCTTTCTTGAGAAAATCGAGTTTCACATTTTTTATATATTTGATCTGCGATATATTTTATATGATATATTTTATTTATATTTATTTATTTATTCTTTTATCAAATAAATTAAAAATTTATATATATATCAAGAAATATATTAAAAAAATTTAAAGAATAAATAGTAATTTTCTAAATATAAATATTCTATGTCTAATTTTTATTTTAAACTCTATTTTAAAAAAGCCTCATAATGACATTTTTTTATCAAAATTAAAAATATATAATTATAAAAGATCTGATGATGTGATTGCGCTTATAACGCAATACGTTTTCAAATTCTGGGTATGGCAACAATTTAATAGGATCAAAATATAAATATAGTTTTAAAAATATGTTAGAAGTTATTTCAAATTGTTTTCTATTTTCACATTTAACTTAATTTTGATGAGAAATTCAAATTATTATTTTTATTTTATATTTGGACTTTTCTCCTACCTTTTTACCTAAACCCAACATATTTTATTTTTAAAAATTTTTATGGGATTCAATTTTTTAAAATATTCTTTTTAAAATACATTCTCCCTTATATCAAATAGAAATTATTTTTAAAATTCATAATTTTACAATAATTACAATAAAGATTCAAAATCTTCAAAACAAAATACATACCAAATGGCTCTTATATTCCTCACTTTTAGAACAAGGTTACATAAATTTGCATATCCTATTTCCTTAGTTTCTTTGCTTGTAACAAAGGTGAGCCAAAGGGCCCTTAAATCTACTTATTAGCTAATGCCTAGTATAATGGAAAGTATATGAAATCTTAGTATTTTTATTCAAGTATTTTTGAGATATAATATACTTTTAAATAATATTATTAATAAAAAAATTAATATATCTGATAATAATAAGAAATTAACATAAAATAACACTAGTCTTAAATGTATTTATAATATAATATATAAATACACATAATTTTGATAAAATGAGACAATAGTAGATCTATATCCAATGATTTTACTATAATAAAAATATAATTAAATGAAATTCAAACCTGAACGTTAAATGTAGATCCAATGGTCCATATTGAAATATCTTAGCAGGTCTCACTCTATCAAAAATCTAAATACACATTTATATACAAATAAGAGTACAAATAGAATTTTTTGTACCTGCACCCAATCCTAGACTAGAGGGGGGTCAGATAAGAATCAGGTCGTATGCATCCATTGACTGAAAGTATCATTTTTCTCATTTAATTGATTATGTAACATATAACCTTTTTTTTCATTACTACGAGATATTAATTGAACTTTGAGATATTAAACAAGATATAAATTGAAATAAAAGGACTTAGTACAATTAGGTGCATTTGGTGCAATTAGTGTGACACTCAATAGACAAAAGTACAACTAAGTGCATTTGTTGCGTCTTGCCTTGTACATAGGTGCTTGCATAAGCACGCATTTAACCACGTCTAAGGTTAGGGGTGATCGTTGGTCAATTTAGACAGATTATGCCATTTTATAAACTAAATTTTTAGTTTTTAGTCAAGTTAAAGGAATTATTATTTAATCCGGCCAAATCAGTTATTTAGTTTTTGATTGATTGATATTAGGATTAAATCGGATTAATAGTTTTTATGCTCAACTTTAGCATCACTAATTTTATCTTAAATTCACAACAGCAATACAAACTAGAATACAAAATCTGATAGCTAATCCTACAAAATCAAATCAAATAAATTACCATAATCAAAAACATCATTGGATTGAACTTAAAAAACCCATAACCAATGGACTTCAATCTCCAATTCATAAAATTTTTATCTTTTCTACTGTGTCTATATTCTTCACCCAAAAGTATTTATCGATCGGCTTAAATGGATTATATCATTTATCTAATTGATTTATTCAGTTTTCGATCGGATTGAAGGTTACTCAACCCGACCAAACAAAAATCGAATTATTAATTTTTTTTATTTATTTGATTTTCGATCAATCGAATTATCTTATTGATGATTTTTATGCTCGGCCTTACCTAAGGCAACAAACTCCTCCTAAACTAGCTGTTTCTCCTGCAATGCTTTATTAAGAGCATTGGCAGCGGCATCACCAACCATCAAATATTTGGTAAATGAAAAAAAAAAGTGGCATTGGTATCATCAAAAGGTAAATTTGTAACTTTGAGCTACAGTAACACTAAGTTTCTCGCCAAATTTGGCGAGGTCCTATAGTGTCATTAAAGCCTCGCGTGCGCGTGAAATGTCGGGCGGATGGATCGTCGCCGAGGAGTGGAGGAGGGGGACTAAGCTAGGGTGGGGTGGTGAGAGTTGACGACGTTGGGGGGAAGGGGGATGGGTTGACGTTGGGGAAGGGTGACAGGAAGCGGGGGGGGGGGGGGGTCGGGTGCTGCGGGAGAACGACAGGGGGGGGAGAGGGGGACGAAGCCAGCATTGGATCAGCAGGGAGGGGGAGACGCTAGGGGAGATGGGGGACGACACAGGTGCAATGTGAGAACGACGCCGGGGGAGAGGGGGAGGAAGCTAGAGTGGGGTGGCGGTTGGGTCGATGTCGGGGGAGGGGGTGGTGGGGGTTGATGTCATTCCGGGAGAGGGAGGATTGGTCGATGCGTTGCTGGACGAAGGAGATGAGACGTGTACAAAGCCGATAGTAGATGTTGATAAATCTTATCATTTTAATGAGACCGATGCATCTATTTTTAAAAAATTTATGAAATTTATAAAAAATTAATTTTTCCTTCGTCAATTGACTTGATGAAATCAAGCTCTAAATCCGAGTTCCTCTCGTAAGGAAGTGGGTAGCAGCTGTGGCCAACCCTGTTTTGGGCTGTTTTGTGGGCTAACGAATTAGCTCAAATTAAGATAATGAACGTGCAATTTTTGATTGAAAATGATATATTTTAAGAGAAATTGAACTAACTCAAGCAAGATTTGGAAGTTAATAGCTTCAAAAATTGACCGAAACAGTTTGGAGATTATGGCCGCAACCAGTGGTAGCATATGCCGTATCAGTTACATCTTTTCTTACAAAGCCAATAAATTACCTAAGATTTGTTCAAATATAACATTACATGGAAAAAAATTCAAAAGAAAAGATAAATATAATTACCAAAGGACTTTCAAACGCAACCCAAAAACGGCGGACACAAATGGAACGAAAGTTTTAATTTAGCCTGAAATGACACAGAACAAAGCCCAAGCATCCCTCACTAAATAATAGATTGGGCATTGAAGTACAATCATCATGTTTGTATTATAGATCTAGCTTGCCTGTGCTTTTAATGAAGAAGCTAGGATTTTGGGTTTCTATGAAAGTACAGTGAGTAAATAACTCAGCTTAAAACAGGATTCAAATTTCTCGTCCAAACAAATTTTCCTCAAACAGCTTGTAGTAAAATATTCAAATTTTGCAGTAGGGTAGCAAGGGATTGCACCCCCTTGTAAGCCAACTGAGTCAATACAGACGTGTGCTGCGATGTTCAGCATCTTGTCAATATCAACTTATCAAATTTTGTATGAGCACAAAAGGCAGACCTGAGATAACCAGATGCTTTCTATCCAAACCATCAATCAGGTTACTTAAACTGTTGATAACCCCCACAGCGCACAACATAGCCAGGCACCTGTATAATTAAAATGTATATCAGCACTGCTTGATTTCACAGCTGACATGTGATGATATATAATTATCACAAACAATATTATTTTAGGTTGAAAGCAATCTTACCTGAAAATCTACACATTGTTTAATGTTTGACCCTCAGTGAAGAAAAAAATATGATACACCATACAGGAGTAGAAAAGGATCAACCATTTGCCAATGATTTTCCTGAAAGATGAAAGACCGTAGTATCAAATACTGGATTGCATGAAACACGTAAAATGGATTTTTTTTTAAACAATAAAATAAAAAGGTTATTACCTAAAGCTGTAGGCAACAACAAATCCACATTGCATTTGGTAAGAGGTGAAGTAAGCTATGAAGAGGTGCAACAATTGGACTTCCCTTTATGTTCGGGCTCCTGTTGAGGAACAACAATCTTAGTCCCTTTCAAAAGTGCTGAACTACCTCCAAGTTCTTCATTGGGAACCAGAGCCTTCCTGCTAACAACTCGATAAATCTCTGTTAGGACGGTAACAAAAGCAGTTTCAACATTGGTGGCCTCAAGAGCAGACGTCTCCATAAAGAAGAGGTTCTCTCTCTGGGCAAACTCTTTTGCATCATCAGTGGGTACTGCTCTAAGAGACCCCAGATCAGACTTGTTTCCAACAAGTATAATGACAATGTTTTTATCAGCAAGGCTTCGCAATTCCTCTAACCACCTTGCCACATGGTCAAATGATTGACGCTTAGTTATGTCATAGACCAGCATTGCCCCCACTGCACCCCTATAGTATGCACTTGTCACAGCCCGATATCTGAAATCAATATACAAAGAGTGTGAAAACGAGAGTATAGCCAACTTACTTAAACCGTATCCACAATATCTCTGCCAAGTTCATGAGTAGCACAACTATGATCGATGACAACCTAGTCATCTTGTACCATCATGTATGTAAGTTTTTCTCACTCTCACACCTGCACCCTCCCTACTAATGCTTCTCAGAGTTGCTATATATATTCAAAACATATAATTTTAGAGCCATTAATTCAAGTTCTAGATCAGTGCTTGTAAGCTTTATGAAATATAATCTAACTCTAACTATGTTCAAGCCTCAAGAAACAAACAAAAAAAACATATGCAAGGGTTTAGTAGACATATTTGCACCAACTAATTAGTGTCTAACTAATAAATTGTCTTGAATGCATTCTTTTTAGATGATATGCAAGGCTGTCACAGTCTAGATTTTACGCAACGTCAGTAGTGGATTTACAAAATCAGATAGTAAAATCGTAAGACAAAATTGTAAAATTTTACATTATTATAAAAATAATATCACGCGATAAATACATAATAAATTAAAAATATATAATCGTAATATATATAGTTTCAACTATAATTCAAATCAATATCCTAATTTTCAATTCAAATTTGAATACGATGTTCAGCTTAGTACAAATATTAAACATAGAAAAGAAAACAGTTGAAGTCCCAGTGGTGGCAAGTCCCTACATTTGAGTGGTGGCAGCATCGAGGGGCTGCGGCAAACAGCGGGAGAGAGCATTTGGTGTTCACGAGAACCCAAGAACTAGTACTAATTGTATATGGATGGGGTCAAATAAAATAAAAATAAGCTTTTTACTCATAATTTCCCATAATTTAAAAAAAAATAAATGGACACATAAACCTTAAAGATTTCACGATTTCGCGATTGAAATCCTGATTTTGCCCAGATTTTAACTATATGAGATTTTATAACTGATTTTACTAGGTGTCTAGGGATAAAATCTTACGATTTTATGATTTAAAACTCAATTTTGACAGTCATGGATATATGTAATATGGCCTTTATGGGCTATTAACTCTGCTTGTGCTTGCACTACTGGCCCGTAGCCGGGATAGAAGATGAGGGTTGTGACAACTCGCATAAAACTCAGCACATCAATGCCTCAATGAGGTGTCAAATCATAACCTTAACTTATGTTTAGCATCTTAGAATATAGTTTCTTATAGGTAAGCATGTAGAGCTAACCAAGATTATGATTAGGAGAAGTATCAAAATTATTCAAGAGATTAAATGGATAGGTAAAAAAGCTAGAGTTATAGGTGAGGCCACAAATTTTGATATACAAGTAGAGACAGAATAAAAACAAGGTAGATATTATTCTTGATGAAGTTATTGACGTTAGAAAAAAAGATAATAAAATTATACACAATAAACTTATTTTAGATGATAGAATAGCCAATGCTTATGCACTACAGATAATAGATTTAGATGATGCGAGCAAGCAACAATTATATGGGATCTAGATATAGTTATGTAAGATATATCCGTTGAAAAGAAAATTTTTATTGAAAGTGACTTTAATGGACATGTAAGGAATAGTTGTAATGAGTTTGAAAATGTCAATGAGAGATTTGACTTTAGGAGTAGAAATGATATGAGAAACGCAATCTTAAATTTTATTGTGTAATGAGTAGAAATGATATGAGGAAAAGGAAATGCTAGTAAAATAAATTTCTTTTTGACTAGGAAGGTAAAGAGAAATCATTGTATAGACTATATGATTATACCAAGAGAAGGTATAGCTATGTAAAACATACTTTTAGCATTAGATATTCATCCTTAAAAAGGGTATAAGAAATCGAGATGTCTCCTAAATCATAAAATAAAAATGGTGAAAGTTAGCAAGGGACATTCAAATACTTTTTCTTAGTAGAGTAATCAACGAGACAAATTGAGAATATAAGATCGATTCTAATGTGATGTAGAATAAAATGACATATTATATTAAACAAGTAGCTAAAAAAGAACTTGGTGAATCTAAAAATAGGGTGTCACCTAGTAAAGACACATCATGGTAAAACAAAAAATTTAAAAGCATTTTTAAGAATAAATAAATATATTATAAAAGTCTCAACAAGGATAGAGAGAAGTAAATTTTGAAAAACATAAACTAATGAAGAAAGTTAAGAAGAAGGCTAGATAGAATGTATCAAGATTTAAATAAGCATTTAGACCAAAAGAGGAAAAATCTACAAACTTAGTTGAATGAGGGAGAAGAAAAATAAAAATTTATGTCCTGTAAAGTGTATTAGAGACCGTAATCACAAGGTCTTAGTGAAAGATATCAATATTAAAAAAAGGTGAAAGGAATATTTTGACAAGCTCTTCAATGGCTACCGTGTTTAAGATGTTAGTGATGTAAATATACTGTTAGAAAAATTAAATCGTGATTTCCTATGTAGTATAAGGCCAGGTGAAGTTAAAGCTGCCTTGTCATATGAAGACTAAAAAGGCAGTAGGCCCAAATGCGATTTCTATCTAGGTTTGAAAATGTCTTGATAAGTTTAGAATTAAGTAATTAATAAAATTGTTTAACAAGATTTAACAGAATAATAAAATATTTTTCTTAGGAAGGAGATTTAACAGACTTAACAAGATTCCTATTGTTTGTGCTTGTCAAATAATCTGTCCACTTTCCTTTGTTTTAGGAAGGAGTGATAGAACGTGAGTCATGGTTTTCTTACGTGTTAGGCTAGTTGTCATTAACTACCCACTTTCTCTAGTGGTGCATCGTGGGTTTATTTTTATTTTCGCTTTGGTTGTATTCGACTATTTAAAAGCCATGCTTTAATTAAGAAAAGCAGATTACATTTTATTAAAAAAAGACACTCTATATTTTGGAGAGATTCCAAGAGTGCCTTCAATTTCAGTGAGATTCTGAAAATGAGGGGGAAGCTGTGGTATCACCGTGGTGTATGTTATTGTTTTGATCGATGACATCAAAGAAACGGTTAACAAAAAGTTAGGGTTGTGGAGACAAGACTCTAGAAGCTTGAGGATTTAGATTAGGCTATCCAAAGACTATATATATAGAATTTAAGTTTAGTCATTTAGAAAACAAAGAAATAACTAGAAAATTGTTATAACACATGATGGCCAACAAATACCAGCCACATAATATTTTAAGTACCTAGAGTCAATAATTTGACAAAACGGAAACATTAATGGTAATGTCAACCATATGATTAAAGTTGATGTCTTAAGTAGAATAGGGCAACAAAAGTTAGGTGTGACCACAATATGCCATTGAGTTAGCACCACTCGCGACGCGCGTTTTAAGTCAATTAAAAAAAAAAAAAAAATAAAACAAAAAAAAATATATCCCCCCCCCCCCCCCCCCCCCCCCCCCCCCCCCCCCCCCCCCCCCCCCCCCCCCCCCCCCCCCCCCCCCCCCCCCCCCCCCCCCCCCCCCCCCCCCCCCCCCCCCCCCCCCCCCCCCCCCCCCCCCCCCCCCCCCCCCCCCCCCCCCCCCCCCCCCCCCCCCCCCCCCCCCCCCCCCCCCCTACCCTTATTCTCCCCCCCCCCCCCCCCCCCCCCCCCCCCCCCCCCCCCCCCCCCCCCCCCCCCCCCCCCCCCCCCCCCCCCCCCCCCCCCCCCCCCCCCCCCCCCCCCCCCCCCCCCCCCCCCCCCCCCCCGGCGCATTGCCTTCGTCGCCGCCGATCCGGCGTTCCCGTCATCGCCCTCCCCCCCCCCCCCCCCCCCCAGCGTTAAAAAGCAATAAAAATATAATATTTTTTAATATTTTTTTTTTTTTATATGTATTGCTTTATAATTTAATTATAAAGCAATTCATAGATTTACATGTGTACTATTATGTATATAATTATTTTAATTTAATTTGTTTTATTTTAATTTTAATAATTATATAATAGCAAATAATCGAAATATGAAAATATAGAAATGACTATATTGAATATTTATTTAAGTTATTAGATTTTTGAGTTTGATAAATAACTACATACTTTATTTGATAATTATAGTATGATTTATTATTTTAAAATTAAGTTTGCTAATTTTATTTTATATATTTTATATATTTTTAATAAAAATTATCTTTATGTTGTTGCCCCCCCCCCCCCCCCCCCCCCCCCCCCCCCCCCCCCCCACCCCCCCCCCCCCCCCCCCCCCCCCCCCCCCCCCCCCCCCCCCATACAAATCGTTAGCCTATTTCCCCCCCCCCCCCCTTGAACCTTGCGCAATGCCTTGATTTTTTTTTTTATAGGACAGCTATTAGACCTTCTTTGTTATATGAAATGAAGTGTGAGCCTAACAAAAAACAACATTGAGTTTAATTCAAAATCTTACGTGTTCGGCTAGTTGCTGAGATAGAAATGTTAATATGAATATGTGGTAATACTAATATGGACAAGATTAAAAATGAAAATATTTATCATATCATTAGAGTAGATTAAAAGTAAAATAAGAAAGAATTACTTATGTTAATTCGGCCATTTAATATATTGACCAATACATGCGTGAGTTAAGAAGGTGGAGAAGACTAACATTCAAAAGGTACAAAATTAATGGAATGACCAAAAATGAATTGAGGTTGATTGGTTCATATAGCCAACCTCATCTTGGAATTAAGGCTGATTGGTTCATATAGCCAACCTCATCATGGGATTAAGGTTGATCCATTTGATTTGGCCTTTATGGGCACCCAAACCTCCTTTGGGTTGCTTCAATTGACCAATATGTTGTCGTGTATTCCAGCGATAAAAACATTAATTCTATTGATTAACATCCTTTCAATAATGAAAAAAAAAGTATTTTGAACGTTACTATTTTCAGAAACAATACCAAACAAAATATGAATTCAAATCTGAACAACATGAACCAATGAAATGTCTCAAAAAAGTGAATAACACGATCAGGGTAAAAAAAAAAACCTCTCCTGTCCGGCGGTATCCCATATTTGAGCCTTGACGGTCTTGTTGTCGATGACAAGAGTTCTGGTCTGGAATTCAACCCCGATGGTGGCCTTGGAATCCAAAGTGAACTCGTTTCTGGAGAATCGAGCCAGCAACTGCGATTTCCCCACCGCCGCGTCTCCGATCAAAACGATCTTCAAGACGTAATCGATCTTTTGGTTGAAATTTCCAGCATACAGATTCGACATCGCTGCTCTGCGCCGATTCGTCCGATCGGAGACCGAACGAAACCCTAGATTTCGCAGGACGATGTGATATGAATTGATCGAGGCTGAGACAGATGGGCGAAGGATTTGTAGAGGAGGCTTTAAAATGTTTGATGGAGTGGAGTGATTAGAGAAAAAAACTAAGCAACATTTTCACCTGACTAATTAAATGATAAAATTTGAGTAAAAACATATAAATATTTTCTTGAATTTTTAAGATAATGTATTGTTTTAAAAAGCCGGTTTTGTTTTGTAGCCGTCACGCGTCAGTGGGGTATTGGGGTACAGGGTGCTTTTAGTTGGATAAAACTCACGAAATAATATTATTAATACATAAATTAAAATTTATATATTATTTGAGTTATTATTTAAAAATGCATATAACAATCTAATAATTCATTTAAGTTTTTTAATAATAACAAATATTATTATTAATCCAAATTTAATAATATATATTAATAATAATTTTTTTAGTTCATTTTCAACTTAAATGCATGAACAATATTTAAGTTGTGGATTGTTTAGTAATGTTGTTTCTAGCCTCAATTTATAAGCAAAAACATATCAATTCATTTTTTAGTTTTACTAAAAGTTAGGTTCAATTTTCATTTTACATTTTTTAAAAATTAAAAATCAAATAACAGATTTAAATGCTTCAATTTGGTTAACACATTAATTTGCACACCCCTAGGTTAGGGGTGGTTGCCTCTATTCACACAACCTGTGTTGTTTCGAATGAAAATATTAGAGTAATTCAAAAAGATTTTTTATTATTTATAAATAGAGAGTTAAATAATATTATATTATTTTTTATTCTTTACATGTGGAGAATAAAAAGTTTACTATTTATTTGTGAAAAGTAATGAAGTAATTCTTTATTTAATATTATAATATTTTTATTCTTTCTCACTCTTTATTTTTTTAACTCGTATTAATAAAGAAAGATTAAAAAAGTTGGAATAAAATAAAATAATTATTATTTTAAAAATAAAATAGAGATGAGTGTTAGAGTTCAAATAGTAAACTAAGTAAAAATATTATTCAAATATAGAGATAAAATAAAGAATCTCTTGAAGTTCCTCTTATATCAAAAAAATGAAGGCTTGGTATTGGAGAAAATAGAAAGTCAATGGATTTTGTTTTGGTTAATGAGAAATGTGAGTGTAAATGGCGCTTTTTATAGATATTTTTCCTACAAAATATTTTTCTTCATGCCTCTTTCCCAATCAGAGAAGTCTCTGACTCCTAGGGCCTGTCTACCCTCGCAGTAGTGAGACTTCTGGATCACCACTCTTTCAGCATCATCCTGCAAAATGACGACATTCAGATCGTCTTGTCCTACAAAAACACTGTGATAAACAAATAGACTCATAAGAACATTACGTGCAAACGCAGGTCTCTCGTGTGTGTGCATAACACGCTAATATCTATCCATTATAATCAAATTACGAGTGAAGCCGTCCAAATTATTGAACTAATAAAATGAACACAAACAAAAAGGTCACAAATAGCATTTCTCTCCTTATAATGCGCTGGACACCAAATTTTATTTTTTAAAAAAAGAGTTGATTTCAAACTCGCACCCGTTTTGATGCATTTTCCTCAATAGCCATTACCATACCAGAACCTAGGGGTCCTCGAAGGAATTGGGCATGTGGTGGATCTTTATATCCAACATGTAGGGGTGTTAAACGGGTTGGCGGCCTGTGGGCTGTGCGGGCTGGCCCGTAAAATGGGCCGGGTCAGGCCATAAAATTGGAGCCTGTTTAAAAACGGGCCTAAACAGTTTTCGGCCCATGGGCTGCAGGCCAGTATTATTATTATTATTATTATTATTATTATTATTATTATTATTTTTTTAGCTTTTTCATGGTTTGTTTTATTAAAAATTTACATATATTACTAATATTTTATAAGTTTGACTGTCTTTATAATTATTTGTAGGCCGTGTTTGACTCGTGGGAGCTAAAATTATTATTATTTATTAGAAAATTGAGATATTTAAAATAAAAAAGTATTTTAAAAAATAAAAATTTTAGCTAGCCCGGCCCGCATGCGGACTAGGCCGGGCCAAAAATTTCTAGCCCGTTTAAAAGCGCCCGCACGGGCTGGGCCCGCCCCAGCGCAGCCCACCCATTTAACACCCCTACCTACATGATCCTCGCACAGCTCCTCAAAAGCTTTCAATGCATGTAATAATTTACTACATGATCATTATTTGCCTAGAATTATTTAATCGGAAGCGCACTTGAATTCATAAGTAAAGTAGAAGTATTAATTTTACCACCTTTTAGCTTCTCTTTAATGGTGTTCTTTGATGGAGAAGAACTACTGCTACACTAGGTTCTGTGTTGCGTAAAACCCTAAGTGAAACGAAAGAGAGGAGATATATGACTTTTCAGGGTAGCCGATGAAATAACCACTAGTGGTTTTTGCATCAAGCTTTTTTTATGTGGATTATATATTCTTACTTCTGCTAGGTAGTCCCAAATATGTAGGTGTCTTAAATTGGGTTTCCTTCATGTCCACAATTAATAAAGTGTTTCATGAATTAATTTACTAGGAATCTTATTAAGCAGATATGTAGCGGTCTTTAATGCATACATCCACAAAGATAAAGGTATAATACTGTAATTTAACATGCTCCTAACCATGTTCATGAGAGTACGATTTCGCTTTTCTGCTATACTATTTTGTTAAGGTAAACTAGGCATTGTATATTATGCATATATGCCTCGACTTTCATGGAACTTTCCAAATAGACCTGGACATTGTCCATTTTCATTAAACTTACTATAATATTCACTACCTCTATCATACCTTACAATTTTTACCTTTTTGTCTAGCTGCCTTTTAACTTTGTTAATGAACACCTCTATAATGTCCACTAACTCAAACTTTTCATGCATCAAATACAAATAACCATACCGTAAGTAGTCATCAATAAAGGTGATAAAATACTTTTCACCGCCCAAGACGGAATGTCAAAAGGACCACAAATATCAGTGTGTATTAACTCTAGAGGTGCATTACTTCTTGTGGTTAGGTTCTTTGATATATGTCTAGTTTGCTTACCTTTAATGCAATTGTCATCACTGGTTTTTGCCCAAGTCTCTTTTGGGTGAGATCATCTGAAAACAATGGTGAGACATGGAGTTGCCACCAACTGTTTTAGGGGTATAATTAGATACCATATCTACCTTGAGTAGTTAAAATGTAGTCTACATTACTAGAGAAGGGTTTGAGAGTTAGTTATGTATAGGGAAGGATTACCACCCCTTCAATGCCCTTTCGGTACCTAACTTCAGATGAGAGGTTTTTATTTGCTTTATTGTTCGCTTGAACTAAAACTATGTTTATTTTCCTAATAGCATAAGTTCTACTCCTTTTATTTTTCTACATTATTTATCAAAGTGAAAATTAAATTCATTTCAATCTAAGCCTTAAGCCTCTATAAGGAATCTTAAACATTTTTATTTTTTCTCTCATTTACCTCTAAATTATTTGTTTGGAGTTAAAAATTAAATTTTAAAAATAATAATAATTTTTTGTGTTTTATTATTAATGA
This sequence comes from Taxillus chinensis, assembly GCA_023512835.1. Taxonomy (NCBI): domain Eukaryota; kingdom Viridiplantae; phylum Streptophyta; class Magnoliopsida; order Santalales; family Loranthaceae; genus Taxillus; species Taxillus chinensis. The sequence continues at coordinate 40,967,222 of CM042090.1, forward strand.
AAGAAATTCTTTTAAAAAGTTTTCATTTTTTTTTTGTATTGTATTGTTTTGGTTTAACAAAACCATTTTTTAAAATAGAAACCAAGAGCTAACACAAAAAATAAAATGATGTTTTTATTTTTTTGTTTTTTGTTTTTTGTTTTTATTTTTTTTATGATGAAAATCAAGAGTCAAAAGACAAATATGAAACGTTTGTCTGTTTGTTTTTCAAACTAACTAAAGTTAAAATTAAACACATATTAAAATAAATATGATGTGTATGATTGTGACATCCACAAGAATATAAAAACTCACTCATTTTTTTGCATGCCTCCCTTTTATTTTATTTCTCTCTCTCTCTCTCTCTCTCTCTCTCTCTCTCTCTCTCTCTCTCTCTCTCTCTCTCTCTCTAGTTTACATATTACAACGCATAAAAGAAAAAACAAAAGAAAGAAAGAAAATTTCATCAAGTAATGAATATAAAATAAACAAACAAAAAGGTGAACGGACTTTACCTTTGCTTTGGTCCATGCTTCAATGATTATTGCCCCGGTAGCGACGATGTTGGCAAGAAAATGAGACACAAAAAGCCGACCAGTTGGAACTTGGGCCGGAAGTGTAGCACTGTTGATCGGAGCTACAAATAAACCTATTTTTTGGTATAATTCGCTCGAAATGTAATGGAGAAAGGGAAGAGATTTTTTTTTGTGGGAATTTGGGAGTAAAAGAAAACAGAATGAAATAAAAAACAAAAAAAACAAAATTGGAGAAGTAAAGAAAGTGTTTATCGAGGCGTGAGATGGGAGAGAAAATCTAAAGGAGAGAGCTGAGCAAGAGTTTAGCGAGAATGGTAGTAGGCTATTTTTTTCAAAGTCAGAGAGTTCATTTCCTTTTTTAAGAGGGTTCATCACTCTCTCTTTTTTCTTCGCATGGAGAGAAGGCTTGCTTTTAAAGAGGCTGAATATATCTTATTGATTGATGCATTTATTACTTCATGTGCCACCTTTTTTATTTTATTGCTAAGATTTTGCCATGTGTTGGGTGGAGTGATGACCTGTGCAGCTTGTGTTTGTCATTTTTTGTGTTTTGTTAGTAAATGTGACTGATAGGCATTGAAAAGCATCTCTGACAATGTCAAACTAATTAAAAACATGTCTCGTGAACTGTGTAGAAAAGAGCTTTCAAATATAAGGCTAAACAAGGTCAAAGGTCAAAGGGTTAGAGTGTCAGCAGGTCGATGGGTCGGAGGCCAAATTCCAAGCTCGAAGGTCAACAGGTCAAAGGCTCGAAGGCTCGTAAGTCGAAGTTTAAGGGGTCGAAGGTCAATGGTCAAGGGTCGAAGGCTCCAACCCTCAAAGACTTAGGTCTTCGAGGCTTCGAATCTTTGAGTCTTCAAGCTTTTTTTAACTTTTAATTACCCTTTTAGCCCCACCAAAAGTACCAAATTGTGACCTTTTGTGGGGATAATTTGGGGAGACCCATATTCGCATAAATAGATGTTTCGGAGTATTTTTGCATAATCACATTTTTGGGCCATTTGACCTGGAGTGTTGACCATCTTTTGGCAAGTTTGACTTTTCATTACCGAAACTATTTTGACCATAACTTCTTCCTTTTTACTCTGAATTGGACACAATCAAGTGCGTTGATTTTCAAATTTTCTCCTCTATCATTTGGTATGAGCTCTGAGCCACTTTAGAGACTTGTATGAGATGTTCTCAATTTTGGGCATCCCTGCTAGTGTAACAGTGTATTCAACTTAGGCAAAATGGGATTTAATATAAACTTTAAACCTGAGATTGACTCCTTGGTAGCGGTGGCTCATTATGGACCTATGCGATGAGATATATGACATGGGTAGATATATAAAGCCTACAATGGGTTAGTATGTCCAACTCAGATAAAATGGGGTCCAACAGCAATTTATACACACATCCAATCAACAAAATCAATTGAGGTACTATTTCATTTTTTACTAACCTCAATACTTTTTCCTTAGATATGTGACCTAACCTTTGATGTTAGGAACATAAAGAATTTTCATTATGTGCACTACGTTTATTTCCTATACTATGATCAACATAAAACAAGGATTCAACAAAATTAATATCAAGATTGAAATTATATAAACCATCAATTAAAGTATCAAAACCATAATAGTACTTTTGTTTATACAAAGAAAAATCATTATTTCCAATCTTAAAATTAAAACTCTCATGATCAAAATTTTCAATAAAAACTTAATTTCTAGCACAATCAGGAACATAAAGACACTTTTCTAGATATGAGTGGTGCCCAATATCCAAGATCAATCTGTATTTCCTAATTCCCTATATGCGTGCATTTATTTTGTTACTCACATATAAAAACTGTTTAGTTTTGTTTATGGGTTGAATCGTAACGAATCCTTGTATAACATGTATGTTGTTCCCATGATCCTTTTGGTTATCATTGTCGTCAATAGTATGCAGTAGCGGGTAGACGCTGGGTCGAAGATCAGTACTAGGGTGGATAACTTCGTAGAGTAATATCTTAGATTTAGAGTGAGCTCGTAGAGGGAGTCCACACTTTGTACTTACAGAGTCGTAGCTCAGGGTCGAAGACTCGAAGAGTTGAAGATCCAGATTCAAAGATCCACAAGATCGAAGATCAGATGACTCAAAGATATGTAGAGTCAAAGATCATCAAACCATCAGGCTCGGAGCATCACCAAAGGAACACAGGGTCGTAGACTCTTAGATCCACAGATGAAGATTCGAAGACCCAAGGTGTAATCATGTGAAGAGCAGTGTCTCAGAGACTCAAAGACTTGCAGGCTCGAAGACCCATCGGGTGTAAAGTGGCAAGGTTGTAGAGTCGAAACCCTTAGGGTCGAAGCTCACAGGGTCAAAGATTGGGAGACCTGTTGCCGAGAACAGAGACCCGTTGATGTAAACAGATAATTAGCCAAGGTAGAATGAGGTTGTCGCTGGCTCAAAAGTGGAGACATGAAGACTTGAAGACTCGTAGAGTGAAAGTCAGTTGATCACTTGTTCTAACCTAAATTTGAAGCCGAAGAGCAGAAGAATTAGAAGATCAATTCGAAGATCCAAGGCTCGAAGATTCAGACTTGAAGATTTGAAGGTGAAGATTCAGAGGTAGTAGCATGTGTACCTAGAGAGGTAACATCGAAGCTACGAGGCATACATCTTCGAGGTTGTTGCTAGTCAAAGGAGTGAAATGCACTGAAGGCCGCCATTTAAGTAAGTTACCACTCGGACATCGTTTCCTCTAGCACGCTAATCACTGGAAAACACGTGAACGTATCTGAGGTTGGCTTAACATGTTTCAATGATGAAGATCAGAAGATGGAACATGCTTAACCCTAGTAAAAGGGTTTCATACTACGGCCGACCTATATAAGTCAAGCATATGCCTTACTTCAAAAAAAATAAAAACGTCAGAATATTAGAAAACACAAGAAAAATGTCTTGTGTAATACAAAAAGAAGACGCAGAGTAATTCGTAAGATACACACACACACACACACAAAGAGAGAGAGAGAGAGAGAGAGAGAGAGAGAGAGAGAGAGAGAGAGAGAGAGAGAGAGAGATTGTAAGCGAGATAACAGTGAGTTAATCTGACTTCGTTCCTTATATATTCATGAACAGATTGTGAGTTTGGCAAAAGAGTGGTTGAAGGTCGAGCAGTGCGAACGATTGAATACGTAGGATCATATTGCGCTAGACAGTTCTTCATAGTGAGTGAGTACTGGAGTAATACTGTTTTTGTATTTGCATTTAAGAGAAAAGAGAGTTGATCCTATTGTAAGAAGGGCTAGACCCTATTGTATTGAAAGCATATAGTGGATTGAACTCGGTGTAGGTACACCCTCACCACCGTGGAGTAGATCACATTGATCGAACCACGTAAATCATGTGTCTTTGTCTTTTACTTCCCATACATACCTACTGTTAATCTGATATTGCATAAGACATTGAAATACCACTCAAAGAAGAACTACATCTGTAAAATACCTCTGAGTATCACACTACTCTTAAAACTATAGAAAATAGTTTTAAGTATGTAGATTCACCCCCCTCTCTGTATACACACACATATACTCAAACGATCTTACTTGGATCTTGGGAATATCAATTGGTATCAGAGCTGAGTTCTCAGTAGAGACAGATCTATCACTCCGTGGAGAAGTGATTTCACATATCGATATATTTATGTTACGGAGATTTGTGGCTTAACATCTTAGTGACCAAGCAAGAGTTCATTGGTACATTTTAAAGAAATGGAGATTCTTATCAGCGAAATGAGTACCAGCTCCAACTACGCAAAAAGAGTGCCTATTTTTGATGGCACAAATTACAAAATGTGGAGAGCTAGGATAAAGACAGTATTAATGTCCATGGGTATGGACGTTGAGCGGGTAATCAGAGATGGATACATAGAACCAGCCAACAACAGCGAACCCATAGAAGCTGAACGAAAAACCTATGAGCTAAACAACAGAGCTCTGAGTGTGATTACATTAGCACTCACAGACTCTGAATATGCAAAGGTGATGAACTGTAGAGTAGTAAAGGAGCTATGTGATAAACTGGAACGTGTATATCAAGGTAATGGTAGACTAAAGGAAACCAAGCTGCAATAGTATACTCAGAGATTCGAAGCTCTCAAAATGGAGGAGCATGAGAGTGTACAGGAGTTCTTTGTACGGTTAACAGAGATTGTCAATGACATGAGAAGTCATGACAAAAATAAGAAGAACTTTACAATTGTAAAGAAGGTGTTAAGAGTTCTACCCAAGAGATTCATTCCAAGGGTGGAAGTTCTGAAAAATAGTCGAGACCTAGAGACAATGACATTGCAGGAGTTGCAGTGCAATCTGACTACATTTGAAATGAAGCTGCACTCTTACAAAGAGCCATCCACATCAACATCCTAGCCTATGTTGGACCCCATCTTGTTCGGGTTGGACATACTAACCCCATTTTATATATTTATCTGTATATGCCATGTATCTTGTAAACAGGCCCAGGGAAACCCAAAGTGTAAAACCCCAGCTACCAGCCTTTGAAGTGCCCCAAGACCAACACCAAGTGATAGAGGATGAAATTTCACTTTTTACAAAAGAAGGTGGTCAAATCCGGAGCATCAAAGTCAAATTCGAAACATCATAGTCAAATCTGGAACATCAAGGTCAAATCTGGAGCATTAAGGTCAAATTCGGAGCATCACAGTCAAAATCTGGAACATCAAGGTCAAATCCGGAGCATCAAAGTCAAATCCGAAATGTCACAGTCAAATCTGGAACATCAAAGACAAATTTGAAACATCAAAGTTAAATCCGGAACATCACAGTCAAATCCGTAACATCAAAGTCAAATTCGGAACATCACAGTCAAATCCAGAACATCAAAGTCAAATATGGAGCAAAAGGTCAAATCCGAGACATCACTAGTCCGGACTAAGCTCTCACTGATACGGAGTAAGAATCTGGGACATCACTAGTCCGGACTAAGGGCTCCACTGATATGGAGTAAGAATCCGGGACATCATTAGTCCGGATTAAGCTCCCACTGATACGGAGTAAGGATCCAAGCCTCCCACTGATCCTGACTAAGCTTTAATGATACAAAATAAGCTTCCAATCATCCAGAATAAGCATCAATGATCCGGAATAAGCCCCCATCATACGGATCCAAGCCTTCATTCATCTAGAAAAGCTTCAATGATCCGGATCCGAGCCTCCACTGGCCTTTGACCCTACCGACATTTGAACTTCCCTGATTGGCCTATTCACGGGTATGCTCACTGTTGCTTCATGGGCTTAGCTGGGCAGAGGCTCTTCAACGCCTGTCGGACACAAGTGCTCACAACAAAACAAAAAGGTAATCACAAGTTGCCTTATTTTTTGCACAGGTCGTCCAACCACTAGACAAAGGTTGGAATCCATCAATCAAAAAAGGGTTGGTAATCAATAATGAGGATGAAACACATTGTATTTAAAGGGGAGCTCTCCCCAACGGAAAAGGGAGGATTACAGAAAAAAAGCGACCAGCTCTTGCTCTCTCTCCCCTTATGAAATTGCTAGCCAAGAAAAAAAAAAAAAAAAAAAAGCTTTCTCTTTCTCATTCCAGACATATTCCCTTCCTCTCTCCCAGTTGTCAATCTTTAAACCAAGAAAACCAAAAAAAATCATTAAACCCAACTATCTCCAATCCTTCCCCAATTCTAGTCCATCTCTAGCATTGATTTCACATTCCAACCAAACTCAGGCGCGTTACACAGCTCGGGTTCATAGCTTTCCACCGGATTTGGAGTTTTTTTCATCACTGTCGACGCCAACAGGAAAGTTCGGACGTGGTACTGCAGTCGGTTCTACTACCTTTATTATTATTTGTCTTATGCTATATTGCTAAATTTTATTCCTATTATTTGTATTTCATCGTTTCTTTTTTGTTTGAGCAATGTAATCGTTTTTATTTTTATTTTGTTTTGTTTATTTTGTTGTATGTAATTACAGTATGTAAAAAGCAAGGCAAAAAAAAAGTGAGAGAAAACAAAAAAAGAGAGCAAAGAGAGACATAAAAAAGAGATGAAAAGAAAAAGAAAAAAAAAAGAGCGTAGCTTTATTTTTATTTGTGGATGTCACAATCACACACTTCACATTTATTTTGATAAATGAGTGCCTTTAGTCATAGTCAAAACTACAAAAATAAAAATGCAAATATGCATGTTTAAGTTTTAACTTGTACTTAGGTTTAACCCTTAAAAAAACAAAAAAGAGAGGCAAAAAAAACATTTTCAAAAAAAAAATAATAATAATACAAACAAATCAAAAAAAACCAAAAAAAAAAAACATTTTCAAACCAAAAACCAAAAAAACAAAAAACAAAAAAACATATTGCAATTTTTATTTAGGACTTCATAAAAAACAAGAACAAAACAAAAAAACGTTTTAAAAAAACGAATAACAATGGGTAGACTTTTTAGGAAAACAATAATGTCTTAATTAGTCAAAACAATGAAAAACAAATAGAAACCTCCTCCTCTTATAGGTACCGAAAGGGCGCGTGGGGGTGCTAATCCTTCTCTACACGTAACCAACCCCCGAACCCTTTTCTGGTAATGTAGACCACCCACATTTTAGGTGACCAACTACACCCCCAAAAACAGTTGGTGGCGACTCTTTACATTTCATCATTCGGTTGCGGCCCGGACGAAAACCGGTGATGATAGCCTACATCCAAGGAATCAAAAGAAGTAGCCTTCAAGGCTATGAAGAAATTAAAGATAAAGAAAGAAGTTGAGTCCTCAGAAGAACTAGAGGACAGTGATAGCGAAGAGGGTGAAGATGAGGTTGTATCCTATGGAAAGAAGGAAACCAGTAATAAGTTTTTACACTTACTGTCAGAAACAATGACATGATAAGATTGCATGCCTGGTGGAAGCCAAAGCCCATTACCACGAACAACAAGTTTGTTGTACTTGCAGACTTAGAGGTTTGTGATAAGTGTGACAGTGAACGTTACAGTGCAAGTAAAGTACTTATTCCTGAGCAGAATAAGAAGAAGAAGAACGTGAAGGTTCAAGAGAAAAACAAAGAGAAAGCATCTCAGAAGACTGTGAAGCCCAAGCCTCAGGGGGAGTGCTTCAAGTCTAAAAGAAAAATGGAAGAACGCTTCAAGTATAAAATAAAACAAGTTTACATGGCTAAAGAGAAGGAAGTGGCGCATATTGCTGAGATTGCATTGAAGGCAGACATCAAAGACAAACAGTGGATCCTTAATAGTGGCTGCTCAGGTCACATAACTAGTGAACTAAAGAAATTGTCAGATGTGAACAAGAACAAATCTGGCAAGGTAAAATTTGACAATGATAGCTCTTTGAAAATCAAGGGGTTAGGATCTTCCAAATAGGGAAAGAACAAACTGAACGATGTCTTGCACGTCAAAGGGTTAAAATACAATCTAGCATCCGTCAGTCAGTTGTGTGATATAGCTGGAAGAAGGACAGATGGGGACTTGTATGTGATTGATGAAAACAAAACCCATAGCTGTCATATAACTAAGATTGAAGAGAATAAACTCTGACATAGAAGACTGGAACATCTCAATCAGAAGAATATGAGGAGAGTTATAAACAACAAGGCTATCAGAGACATCCTATATATTAAAAGAGAAAGAGAGCATGTCTGCTCAACATGCTTACATGGAAAACATACCATATTTCATTACAAGGTAAAGGAGTATAGCTCAGAAGCAGTTCTAGATATTGTGCATATTGACCTGTGTGGACCAATGAGAAACAAGGAACTCAATGGTGAAAGGTATTTCATTCTATTTGTGGATGACTTCACCAGAAGAACTTGCATAATGTATTTAAAGCACAAGACAGAAGCTCTAGAGTGCTTCAAGAAGTACAGAAGAATGGCTTAAAATGACTGTGGTCGAAGAATTAAAATCTTAAGATCTGATCAGGATACTGAATTTACTAATGAAGCCTTTGAAAGGTATTTAAATAAATATAGGATTCAACATCAATTATCAGCAGCAAGAACTCCAAAATAAAATGGGGTTGTTGAAAGGAAGAACAGGGTTGTCATTGAAATGGGCAGAACTTCACTGTTGGAAGCTAATCTATATGCAAGGTTTTAGATAGAGGCAACCAGAACAACAGTACATTTACTTAACAAAGTAACATCGAGACCAAGGACAGACTGCACACCTTATAAATTATGGTGTGGGAAGAAGTCAACAACAAAGTACTTTAAAATATATAGGAGTCCTTGCTTTGTGAAGATAAAGGAGCAAGGAAGAGGAAAGTTTTATGCCAGATCTGAGGAAAAAATATTTGTTGGGTACTCAGTTCAGACAAAGGGCTATAGAGTATTTCTTCTAAGACTTGGAAAAGTAATAACTTCAAATGAAATTAAGTTCGATGAGAACTGAGGATGAGAATCCAGAATTTGAAGAAGAAGAAACTCAGGAAGAAGAAAAGTCCGAGCATGAAAAAGAAAAGAAGAATGAGGATACAAACTCAAAGAAGTCCGATGAAGATGAGAAGGAAGAGTCCAATCCTAGAGAAGATTCTAGTAAGAAAACCAGGAGGACATGGTCCAGTGTACATGACAAGGATCAGATCGTTGGTGATCCCAAAGCAGGTGTAACAACTAAGAGAAAATTTACAAGAGCTACTGCATTGCTCTCACAAATTGAACCAAAGTCAGTTGGAGAGGCTGTAGAGGATGAAGCTTGGATCACAACAATGAATGAGGAGCTGGATCAGATTGAAAAGAACAAGACATGAGAGTTGGTTCCTAGACCAAAGCACAAGAATGTCATCAGCACAAAGTGGGTATTTAGAAATAAACTAAATGAGGATGGCAAGGTGGTGAGGAACAACGCTAGACTGGTATGCAAATGATACTCTCATATTGAGGTATTGATGTAGATGAAATGTTTGCACCAGTGGCAAGGCCAGAAACAATCAGGATGTTTCTTGCATTAGCAGCATATAAGAGATTCAAAGTCTATCAAATGGATGTGAAGTCTGCATTTCTGAATGGTTTACTAAAAGAAGAAGTATATATTGAGCAACCAGATGGAGTACAAATTGCTGATGATGAGACACATGTATGCAAATTAAAGAAAGCCTTGTATGGCTTAAAGCAAGCTTCTAGAGCATGGTACAACTGATTGATGGATACTTAAAGAGAATTAATTTTAGCAAAGGTACAGTGGATCATAATCTGTATATTCTGAATTCAGACATAGGACATCTGGTTACCATAATCTATGTAGATGACATTATTTTCGGAGGAAGTCACTCAGAATTATGTGAAGAATTTACTAAGAGAATAAGTGATGAATTTGAAATGTCTCTCATAGGAGAATTAACCTACTTCTTAGGACTGCAAATTAGGCATACTACTGGCAGTAATTTCATATCTCAGCATAAGTATGCCAAGGAAATACTAAAGAAGTATGGTATAGAAGATAGCAAGCCTGTTGGAACCCCAATGGCTACAGGCTGCAAACTACACAAGGATCAGGTCAAAAATGTATATCAAAAAGAGTATTGAGACATGATTGGAAGCCTCTTATACATTACAGCCTCTAGACCTGATTTGATGTAAGTTGTGTGTCATACAAGCAGATATCAAGTAGACCCCAAGGAGTCTTACTTGCTGGTAGTCAAATAGATCCTTAAATACCTAAATGGTACATTAGAAATGGGGTTATGATACCCTTCTGAGGACTCCATTGAATTACAGGCATACACTAATGCAGACTAGGTTGGAAATATTGATGACAGATGTTCTACCAGTAGCTACAGTTTCTATCTGGGCTTCAAATGTGTTGCATGATTGAGCCGTAAACAGAACAGTGTGGCCTGCAGCACAGTAGAAGCTGAATATGTGACTGCACATGTTGCATGTACTCAGGTGGTATGGATGAATACTCAACTGTCAGACTTGGGAGTCATGTGGAATTACTTGTCAATATATGGTGTGACAACCAAAGTGTTGTCAATATAAGCAGGAATCTTGTTCAACATTCGAAGACCAAGCATATTGATTATCGCTACCACTATATGAAAAAACAAGTTGAAGAGGGAAATGTGCAACTTGTGTATGTTCCCACTTAGAAACAAACTTCTAATATCCTCACCAAACCTCTATCTATTGAGCTGTTTGATAGACATTGACGCGGGTTGTCTATACAGCATCCTCTTCACACCTTAAGTGTTAATAGGGTTCCCCCTTTCTTCTTTGCAATTGGTTGGCAAAGAGGGAGAAAAAGATATTGTGTCCAGGGGGAGTACAGTGGAAGGAGTTTAAGGGAAGTTTTTTTAGAGCCTCGAAATCGAAGGCTCGTAGATTGTTCACATATGTTGCCAACAATTCCAAAGGGGGAGATTGTTGTTTTCATGATCCTTTTGATTAGCATTGTTGTCAACAGTATGCAGTAGCAGGTAGACGCTAGGTCAAAGATCAGTACTGGAGTGGATAACTTCATAGAGAGCTCGTAGAGGGAGTCCACACTTTGTATTTACAGAGTCGAAGATTCAAACTTAAATATTCACAAGGTCGAAGATCAAATGACTCGAAGATATGCACAGTCAAGATCATCAGACCATCAGGCTCAGAGCATCACCGAAGGAACACAGGGTCACCGACTCGTAGATCCACAGGGTCGAAGATTCGAAAACCCAAAGTGTAATCAGGTGAGAACAACATCTCGAAAACTCGAAGACTTGCAGGCTCAAAGAGGTGTAGAGTTACAACGTTGTAAAGTCAAAGCACATAAGGTTGAAGCTCACAGGGTCCAAGATTAGGAGACTAGTTGCTGAGAACATAGATTCGTTGATGCAAACAGATGATTAGCCAAAATAGATTAAAATTATCACTGACTCAAAAGTAGACATAAAACTCAAAGACTCATAGAGTGAAAATCAATTGATCACTTGTTCCAACCTAAATTCAAAACCGAAGAGCAAAATTTAAAATTATCGTACCCACTACTCTAATGTATGATACCAAAATGATACCACTTCAAAAATAGTTATCATGCCCATTACACCATTGTTTCTTTTCAAATGTAATGGTCCACGTAGAGTTGTGTAAATAAAATGTAAGAGCTTAAAGTAAGTTCAATTATTGCTTTCGTATTATTCATGCAAATGCGTCATTATACTAAATTCACCAGCAATATCAAACATCAGCCAAAGCCACAATACAAACAAATGATAAAATAAATAAATAAATAAATACTAAAATAAAATAAAATATAATAACGGATGAGTTGAGGCTCTGAGCCATTTGATGCATTTGAGACATGAATCAATCACAACTAGCAACGATAAAACAGCATCAATAATACCTGAAGTTATAATAGGAATGCAACCAGCACAACATCAAATTTCAAAAAATAAGAACAAAAACTTTTAAAAATAAACAGTGGCAATCCGACATTTCGTTTTCAATTATGCAAAACCTAGTTCCAGTTACACGCATGTGAGCTCGCATCCTTTGGGATCAGCTTTGACAAGAGCTCACACAACAAAATTCTTTCAATACAAAGCACAATAATCAACCAATTTCAAAGCCTTAGCCTCTCTTCTTCGAAAAACACAGCCCACAACAAGCACCGCTCCAAACATCTTCTCTAGTAATACGACTTCCGTGGATTGTTCTGCCAAAGAAGCAAGCAAGAAAGAGCAGACTTCAAAAACTAAGAAATATCTATAACCAAATCATTTTACAAATACATAATAAACCGCATAACTTTCATAAAATCCCAAGCACCGTACCAGAGGGTTGGGTCTGTAACGATAACCAAGCATCATCCGTTTTTTATACTGCTCGTATATATCATCTTCAGGGGTCACTTCACCGGGGTTGTGAGCGCCAACTCCCAAGTTGTTCATTTTCACATCCCCCGCTGCTATTGGATCTGCTATACCCTTTCTGGAGCTTCCCAGCCCCTCACCTGTTTTCATCCCACAAACCACACTAAATGTAATAGCCATTTCAAACGAAGGTAAAACATGCCACCCAAAGAGCAGAGGGGGGACCACTTTTATTAAACACAAAACACAAACTCGATTAAGAGCACACATACTATGCATCTTTCCAATCTTACAGACTACTGATTCATCTTCCCTAATCAGTAACTAGTTACAGGTTCGTGGCAGTCCCAAGAGAGAGCTGGCTTACAAGCATTACCAATTACACGCATAAAAACAGACATTAAAGTTTACGTCATTAGTTTCATACTTGTATTCAAAGACAAGATAGGGTAGGGCGAATGTCATAAACAAAGATACCAATAAAATTGCAATGGACTAGAGTAGAGCAATATAATTCAGCAGGGAAATTGATAACTTGTGTCCTGCCAAATGAAAACTTCTTTTAGAATAAAGAGAACCAACCTTCTCTCCAGCCCATCTTAGACAAAAGTTTATGACCAACGTTGTCAGCTTGGATTTTTGCCCTTTCTGCAGCCTCTCTGGCAGCTTTCTGTGCAGCAACATCATTACAGGTAGCCAAAAACTTCTCAAGCTCATCCTGTGGGATGTAGTCACCCATGTGATGACCTTTTTTCATTGGACCTGCTATGATACCCAAACATAAATTAAACCAGAGAAACTCTGTTTAGCAAGTACTAACAAGCCTCATAACAATGTGATTTGTTGGCTCCGTTTATTTCTTTGCTTGACTAAGATTGGATTTCTTAAAAGCACAAGGAAAAATCTGTTTCAATGATGATTCTGGACACAGACCTTGGAGAGAAGCGGGTGGGGGCATTTCATCTTTAGATTGTTTAGGTTGCTTTCTTTTCTCTTCTTGTGCAGCCTTCTTCATATAAAACTCCATCATTGCAATAGCATCTGCAGATCCTGGTGCACTTGATTCACCTGCAAACATATACTGCATTAATACCAGACCAAGACAGCTTCCCCTTACCTGAGGGGAATTGAAACCTCTAGGTCAAACTCATGCTACCACATACAACTTAAGAAGCAGTTTATTGCACCAAAACTTTGAGAATACTGTATAATTCTTAAATCACAGTGAATAACATTACACCACATGCAGCCACCCATCCTTACAATAATATCCTAACAGATAAAAACAGTAAATAATTTTATCCTAAAGTTTTTTAATGCTACAAGTTGACCAAGGCATTAGAGGGTCTGGCTAAGTGAGGCAACGCCTAGGTGGTGATTAGGCAAGCAAGATGTTTGTAATATTGACGTATATATAATATAAAATTTTCTATTGTAAAGGTAATTTCATGGACAACATTCCACTTCAACTTAATTTAAGACATTAAAAATTAAATTGAACACCAGTCACCAACAGTACCATTCTTACAGCAATTAAAATGTCGGGTAGCGAGTGTCAATGGCTGCTGGAGAGAGAGAGAGAGAGAGAGAGCCGTGGCAATAGCTGGAGAGGGAAGATAGAACACGATCCAAAGCAGTCATTGGGGAGGGATAGAGCAGCAACAGCGCAACAGCAGTCATTGGGGAGGAAGAGAGAAGGAGAGATTGAGGGAGAGGTGTGATCTGCTCAGAGAAGACAACTGGAGAAACATCATTGACTTTGTCAATTTCATCTACCAGAGAAGAAGATGCACGTTTGGGAGAGATTTCATCGAGCTGATTGAAGTAGTGACGCACCCTAGCTCGCAGAAGACAATGCAATGTGCATGACGCAGGCGAGTAATTAAAAAGAAAAGAAAAAAAAAAGAAAAAAAAGGGACAAAACGGTGTTGTTTTGTGTCTTTTAACTGAAAAATAAGAAGACGCCGGTGAAGCAAAGTGCAAGCACGCCTTTGTGCATCATTGGGTGCCTTGTTGCCTAGGTGAAACTTTAAAAAAACTGGACGCAAAATTGAAAAAGTTAATGAGTTCTAACAGAAATGCAAAAGGAGAGTGGGAGAGAAGAGCTGAATAAATGGGTAGCCTAATAAAAAAAAAGGTGATTAATGTCACATCCTATACACGAATGACAAAAACTCCCACTGAATATTCACAAACGTAATCAGCAATTTCAGCTGTGCTTTGAAGCTTGTAAAATTTCTAAGCTCAATTATGTTTTAGTGACAGAAAAATCCAATTACAGAACAGCAAGATCTCAGGAATTATTTTCCTTAGCTTCAGCGGACAACTACAGAAGCATATTTAAAGGAGCGAGGAGCTCCATGCCAAATGTGAGGAATTATGCATTACCTAAAGGTCATATTGTGTATTTCCCTTGTTCTGCTATTCTCAAATGTGCCTCTAATCTTACTTCAGTGGCACATTTTAACTTGTATGTTTCTTGTATGCAAACAATAAAAATAATCATTATTGTAACAAACATTTTTATTTCAAGGTTTATTAACTGATCAAAGCAAAGCCGTAACAAATAGTAAGACACCGAACTAAAAGTTACACATGGACATAATATACAACCCACGTCAATGAAAATTAAAATGTTACCATAATCACTTCCTCCAGTACGTACTGAAGCCAAAGAATCCCTAGAATCCTCAACAGTCTCATATAAAGCTGAGGCAGGAATTTGATAATTTGAATGTTGCTGGTTTGGCTTTTGAGAACCACCAGTCGATTTAGAAGCTAATATACTTGTACCACCTGCAAAAAATGTGATATTAGTACAACCTCATTCTTTTAATAAAATCACTTTTTGATTCCAAAAAATAACACAGAGAAACACGTGTTTTTAATTTGAGTTAAAGTGAATTCCGTGAAAATACACAGCTAACTCTTCGGATTCCAAAACATACAACATGATGAGACACCACAAAATAGATGGATCTGATAATGATATTCTTAAAAAGGAATGGCCCAATTTGAGAATTAATATCAGTACATCTCAAAAATGAAACGGTACTCATTTTAAACTTTGAAGATTAATACAGCAAAAATTGTTATGTGAAAGAAAATTTATAGCAATAGAAGCAGTTCAAATGGATGGCCCAAAAACTAAAAACTAAAGTTTTCAGAGGCAACTGTTTGAAATAATTCCACCAGTTTTTTACAGGAACTCTAATTTAAGATATCAGCCTTTAAATCACTTAGAAATTGATGTGGAGATATATACCACTGTGAGAAGTTTGAGAATCCACAGCCTGAGAAAGAGCCTTTTCCTCTTCAATGAGCCGATATTCATAGTATTTATAATCAGTACATCCCTCATCAAATAGAAATCTGCAAATAATATATACATAAAGAGATCCAAAAATGTCTGTGGATGCTGAAATAATGGAAACAGATGCGTTGAAGTGCACATCAAACAGCAATGCTGATCTGACAACATTCCTAGAATCAATTCCAGAAAATTATTTATGAAATGTGGAAAGTAAATGCAACCTTTGACAAACCCATCAAAAAAATGAAAAGAATTTTCACCATCTGAGATTTCTAAAAGCATCAAATACATGTTTTGCAATACTATGTTAGCTGTGTAAGCTACCTGGAATATCAAAATGCCAACAATATTTGAAGCATTTAATTTGCTAATAAATAAACAAATAAATAGAGCTAATTACAAGCTCATCCATTCACTTTATTTGTGTTTGAGGATTTTAAATGTAAAGTGCTACATAGAAAAATTAAAACATACGATTGCTACTAAATAGATATAATTTTTACTTTCACTGCAAAAATAATCAATAACAAAGTTTATCATGGAAATCTTAAGACAAAAAGCTCTATTAGGTTGATTAGCAGGCAAAGAAAGTTATCAGTATGCATAACTCCCTCCCACTTTCAACAAAAGTCTCTCTGACAGGCAAGTGTGTTTAGTGCAACAATGAGATCCTGCTTGCCCAAAATTTCCAATATTAAAACAATGAAATCAAACAACTGAAGGGGAAAAAAGAATTTGAAATCTTCTGAAGACAAATGCACAACAGGTAAGATAAATGTTAATTAATAAAACTAAGACATACTTAAAAGGGCTATCCCCAGGGTTTCTCTGACGTGTAACGTTCTCAAACTGCCTTCCATTTTTAGCCACAAAACTTGCAAGTTTGTCAGCAACTTTCTTCACGGCAGGGTCACTTGGTGAAGGAGGTGCTGCATGTCACTTAAATAACTGATTAATACCAAGAGCATGAACAAGGGAATGCAAATTACTCTTGTAGCAGGCGTGCCACATTTTCCATATCGTTCATTGAACATCTCTTTCCACCAATTTTGATAGACTATATAAGCTGCATTCATGAGACAACAAAAATTCAAAAAGGCTTTGCCTTATTCATGCACTAATTCAAGAGTAGAGAAGACACGGCCTAGATTATGTCCTAAGAAAAATGACAAGCCCATGAATGGGACTTTTCACATTAACAGTGACACATATTACATGGGTGATAAGGGAATGAGTAGAATCTAGGCACATAATCAAACTACATATTTTGCTTCTTAAGATCCAACTGTTAAGACATGACATAGAAGCGCAAATGAGGCCTATGGCCAATTGGTCAATAAGGGATTTCTTTTAATTTCTCCCCATTGCGCCCGATTGACATAGTCAGATTTAAAGGAATTAGATCCACAAACACTCTGAAAACACAATCGAACTTCGATGCAGATGGAATAATCCAACCTTAATGCAGACCCACAAGCATCACAAAAAATTGGCAACTTACAATTATTTTTAACAACCCTAGCCAACCAGGATATGAAGATCCTTGTGGACAGAATCCACCCTAATGGGCCAAATCATCAAAGGCAATGTAGGGAAAAATAAAGGGAAGAAAAGGATAGAGAGCTACTATGCTAAGGTACGACTTATGAATCATTTTGATTACTGGTGAAAACAGTTATGAGATTGCAGAGTTGAAATACTTCCTTGAAGGTCAGTTTAAGACCAAGGGCTTGGAATGATTGAATTACTTTCTTGGGGTTGTGGAGGGTGGTAGCAGGAATCCCAGTTCTCTCGTATAAAGTATGGTATTGATCTGAGTGCTAAGCCATTCTAGGATATTCTAGTGCGTGTTGGGCAGGACCTCTTCCCAATTGAAAATCTAAAGCAGAGTACTGCATCTTTCAGGGTAATACAGTGCCTTGGAAAAACAAAAAGAAAATGTGGAAGTGCGATCTAATGACAATTGTGCAAGTAATATGACAGTGTAAAAAAGGTTTTCTCATTGAGGTCTCTGTTTTTTTGTTGCAATTTATCCTTTTTTGAACATATTAACATAGCAAAACCTTAACTCTACATTCTCCCTATTTTTCCTTTCTCCACGCTCATCTCTTTTTCACACAAACTAAAGATCATGCCAACATAAACAATTGCATGAAGGATCACCCAAACAATCCAAAACACTGATTATTTGGCAAAATAACTGTTACAAAGTCAGAAATATAAATTCAATCCTTTTCAAACTCCTAAATCCAGCATTCCACTTTTTTTAAAAGAGAATACTAACATTGCACAGAAGAAATATCATAAGCATTAAATGGTGCATTAACTAAAATAAGGAAACCATATTTCAATTTAAATTTTAGCATAGAGGCATTTAAATCCAGAAATGAACAAATCAAAAGCACAACAATCAAACACTATCTGATGCATCTCCATGTGTATTTATAAAATTCTAAAGGTAGATATTTAGAATTTAAAAAATAATAATAATTTTAATTGTATACTCTAGTGAATTTCTTGCCTTCATTTTCATTCTTCAAACATTCAAACACCAACAAAAGAGTCAGAGCCCACAAAACCTCCCCTTTCAACCAAACCAGATAAAAGTACATTTATATAAACAGTAATTACCAACATCTGCTTGTCCTGATGATAGTTTAGGAGCATCTGGTGTACCAAGCCTCTGTCTTTTTGTTGGCCCATCACCTGATACGTTACCACCATTTGTTTCATCTTCTTCCTCGTCTTCATCCAATTTGACAGGAACTGCCACAGGCTTTGACTTCTGTTTCAAGCTGAATGCGAGTTTACCACTTGAAGCAGCCGATGTGGGTTTTCTTTTATCATTGGACTTAAAAGCAAGGTTAGTTTTACTAGTAGTATTAGGAGTTGAAGTACTGCTCTCCTTCTCCTTGTCCTTCTCTTGTTGAAGCTGTTTGAACCTCTCCATGAATGAACCATCATTCACGAATAATCTAGGATCACTTCCTTTCTCCATTGCCAAAGGGACGGGTGGAACTTAGACTGTTTAGAATGAATCCACTATCTGACAAGCAAGCTTACAAGCTATTTAGAAATTAAAATGGAATTGGGGTTCTGAGATTGTAAAAAACTGTGAACAAGCAACACTCCTTAGATATCCAAGCCACAGAGCTGGACAAACTATCAAAGTTCTTTCAAATAATAAATTAGGAAAAAAAAGGCTATAAATATTTTTAAAAAAAATAAAAATAAACTAACGAAGGGTAACATGGATTAATCTTTTTTTATATATAAGTAAGTAACATGGATTAATCTGGCACCCTATTTTCTACAATAAAACAATAACAAAAATAAAACATACTAAATCGAACAAGGGTTTGTGGGAAATACATAAGGAATAGTCTCATGTTAATCATTGAATATGAAACGAAAATTCAACAAGCCCAGAAAAAATAAACCCAAATCCACAATATAAATTCCAGATAAATAAAAGATGTTAAAAGTCAATATTAATCATACCCTAAGGTCCGAGCAAAGATGAATCGAAAAGGAATAATCACAGAGGTATGGAATTAAATCCACAAGCCCTAGACATCAAATTCAAAAACGGACAAATGGAAAACAAAGGCAGCGACCGATGATGAAAACATGCAGAGATCTGTCTTTCTCAAACTTGGCTTACGAACTCACCTGATCGTCTTTCCAGGACTAGGGATTCGAAATGACCAAGATCAAGGGAAATCAGAGGAACATCGAACTTGGTTCGCCTGTTTTTTCTTTTTCTCGATACAATAACTAGCCCGACAATAGCGCTCCCGGGAACTTTGTTTTGTAGGAAGTGATTATATGTGAATTTACAGTTTTGGCCTCTTAGTTTTCGAATATACCTAGGTATCCGGGGGAAAAAAAATACTCTGCCGAATTTGTGGCCTCGCTCGGTATTGTCTAGCGTTTGTGTTTATTGTGTATTCTTTTCTGTGGTGAATGCAGCGGGTCAACATACAAAATAAACAAAATTAAGGAGTGTCGATGGTGCAGGTCATATGGGGGGATCCACCCCACCTCCAATTTTGAAATATATGGCTATCTTTTATTATTTATTAAAATATAATTATTTTAAAAAATTATATATTCAAATAAATTTTTATTGAATTTATTATTTAAAAAATAATATCATCATACCAAATAGTCATATAATATATATATATAATATTTATAGTTTAATTTTAATTTTTATTAAGATTTAAATTTAATTAATAATATGACTTATTGTTTTAAAGTTTGATGAAAATATTATTAATTGCGTAAATTGATTATATGACTTTAAAAGGTAATATCACTTAGCTATAGGTGAATTTGATAAACATTATATGCTTTTACATTATTACTTGTGACTTAAATTATGTTAATCACAGTTTGAGATAATAACTTTTAGATTTCTCCCCTCCCCCCTCCCCTCCCAATTGAACTTATTCGATTCGTTGCTAGGGTTGGGGTAGGATTTCCTCACACATTCCTACTATGGAATATACTTTTTATTATGATGAGTGTAAAACGGACCAGTCCTCTTTTTTTCTGGAGTAGGCCTAAACGAGTAGCTCATTTAAGTTTACAATTTTAATGAACCAAGAATAAATTGATCTGATTGGGTCTGCATACGGACCAATCCGTTTTTTTCAAGTGGCCATCTCTCAAGTAACAGTTTACCCTAACTTCGATAACTACACCATTAACCGTGTTTGAGTTATTAGTTTGCAATCTAGACTTTGAATGTGTATTATGAATATTTATTTTCATTTTCATTGGTGTTTTTTACTTTGTACTTGTATCTTTAGAAATATATACAACTTACATATTTATTTTTAACTTCAAAATTAACGTGTTACATATTTATTATTTGTAAGAAAAAAATATATTTGTGCTTAAAATCTGATTTGCATATTAAAAGTAAATTTTAAAAGGAATACAAAAGAACTTGTTATTAAGATTGGTGCAAAAAAATACTGTAGATGACTGATTATAAAGTTAGAATGTATGTGTTACACCAAAAAAATTAATTACAAATTCGCTAATTCGTTTATTTCTATTTGTAGGAATTTATGGAAAGGCTAATTCTACAACAAAATGTTAACTCATCTCAAGGGGTTCATGGCATGGTTCGTAGTATCGTCTGAATCTAGGAAATCTTGAACGATTAATCACAGTATCGGAAGGTTCCAATTCAAGATTCAAGGCCAGTACATAGACCTCGCAAATCTTCATTATCTCGTCGATCTCGGCCGAGAAGCAACCATACAACCCATAAGCAACAAGATCTCGTCAATCTCTTCCTCACCGATCGCCAGACACTATTTTTTTTCTTCGTCGTCGGATGCTATTCTCTGTCGACTCGCTGGCTTCCGATTGCCTCTTCCTCACTAATCGATTGCGCTTCCAACGCCTCACATATGATCAATGTAGAAAGGTCATTAATCTATCAATGCATAATTAGCACTGTTTTTCTTAGAGGTATGCATTTTTATTTTTAATCTATCATGTTAATAATTTATATGATTATGTTATTTTTATTTTTATTTATGTGTCAGCAGCTTATTAATATGTTATTTTTATTGATATTTTTAATCTCTCTCGCATTGATTATTTATATGATTACGTTATCCTCACACAGGATATTTTATTAAATATTTTTAATTTATATAAATTTATTAAATGTTTAAAATTTATTACATTTAATATAATTATTACTATGTTATTTTTTTATTGAGAATCTTGTTTTACCGTGTTTTACATCTATTATATTTACTACATCTTATTTAAATGCTGAGAATAGCTACTTAAAATTTAATATCATGATTTTAAATGGAGTAAATTAAAAGAATTATTAAAGGAGTTATTAAGAAATGTCTCCAATCTTAATAACTTATTTAATACTGTGTTTTTAAATTTAATAGCTCCTTAAAATTTAAAAATTAATAAAAGTTAAATTTCAATGACAATTTGATATGATAAATTATAAATCATGCAAAACATAATAATATATTTATTTTAATGATATAGTAGTGCTCTATCGCTTATTTTTTACGTTTGAAGTCATAGCATACAATCCAAACTATTCATTATGCTTGTTTAATGATTTTAATGTGATAATTTGTTTTTTTTATTTTTCTATGATTTTTATTTTTTAAATTGAATAGTATTTCATACCTAAGGTTGTATTTCACCCGAGATGTGACAAGTCATTCACGGCCGCAATGTCTATGACTGCGACTTCGAACCATAGTTCATGGTTAAATAATAAATTGCCCATGGAAAGGATGACATATCTAGTTACGTCATCCCAAAATAATAGAGGATTTATGGTGTTAAATTTGGGCCTATTGTACTCATAGTTATCAGAACCGGACTGGTAGAACCAGTGAACCGGTGACATAGGTACTTAACCGATTTGATTTTCTGATTGGATTGTTTCTACAAAAAAATCATAAAAACCCGACTGAGCCAGTGATAGACAGATTTTTAGCCTTCCTAAAAGAGATAGCTAACGTCGTTAAACCTCTTTTCAAGATAATTAATTCCCTTAGTTTGCACTAAACAGAATAGTAGAAAGTAAGGGGTCGAACCCACAGGGATTAGCCTAGTTCTCTAGTTTTTCAAACCAAACTACTCAATTACTCTTGCTCTATAAATTGTCTTGGCAAAAACGAATTCTTTCATAACTAAAGATCTAACTTTTATTTGATTTTCTGAATAAACAAAGAAAGCAAATTGTTTTTAAGATTAAGATTCAAGGATTAAAGACATCTAGGGTCACAACTTCACCTCCCTATGTTGTTTCTACTTATTTTAAGGTTCTTGAGATTATTTAATTGATAACATGCTATAACTAAGCCAAGGTACTGCAATTGGTCAGTGCCATCCCTTCTAAGTGTTGTCTGCCTGAATGGTCATCATGACATCAACATGCAAAGCCTAATTATCATACTCATGACAGGATAATGGTCACACCAATCACAATTATGTTATGAATCAAAGATCAGCCTCAGACTAAGGCTAAGAAAACCCAGGTGTATAGCCCAGATATTAAAAGATGAAGAACAGATTCATAAAACATGCAATCTCAATTAAACAAACCCAATATTCAAATAATCAGTTTAACAACTTAGGGGGCTACATTGCTCCCCTAGATAAAGGAAACTACTCACACATGTTCTTGAATAAACAATAAGAAATAAAGAACATCATCCTCAAGCAGGTGCAGCAGAACTCCAACTTTAGATCTTCTCCAGCCGTCAGACCTCCTAGGGCCGTGACAGACAAGATTTTTAACCTCTCTAAAAGAGCTAGCTAATGTCGTTAAATCCCTCTTCAAAATAATAAATTCCCTAAGTTTGCACTAAAAGAATAGCAGCAAGAAAGGGGTCGAACCCACAGGGATTAACCTAGTTCTCTAGTTCTCAAATCAAATCACCCAATTACTCTTGTTCTATAAAATGTTTTGGCAAAAAGTTTTCTTTTTTAATCTAAAGATCTAATTTTTATTTGGTTTTCTGAATAAACAAAGAAAGTAAAGTGATTTTAAGATTAAGATTCAAGGATTAAAAGCATCTAGGGTCACAATTTCACCTCCCTATGTTATCTCTACTGGTTCATGATATTAGGGTTGTCTAATTGAAAACATGCTAAACATAAGCCAAGGACAACAAATGGTCATTGAGGTCCTTTTAAGAGTTGTATGCCAGAATGGTCATCAAAACACACAAACATGCAAAGCCAATAAATCATACTTGCAAAAGGATAATGATCACACCAATTACAAATAAGTTATGAATCTCAATCCGCCTGGACTAGGGCTAAGAATACCAAGGTGTACATCCAAAGATAGAACTTAAGAACAGATTCATAAAACATGCAAAACTTCAATCATCCAAACCCAATATTCATAAACACAGCAAAGCAACAAGGGGGCTACATTGCTCCCCTAGATTAAAAGAACTACTCATGCATGATTACAAGCAAACACAAAGCAGAAAAGCTCAACATCTTCTTCTTGATCACGCGCACAGCAAAGCTTCGAATCCAGGCTCCAAAATCCGCGACGGCTACTGCGACGGCTGCTCTCCTAGGTCAAGGAGCACCTCCAAGTCGTGGAGCCTCTCTCTCTCTCTCTAAAACGTGTAGGGGGGTTAAGCATGGCTAGCAGAGGCGTGGAGGCTTGTATTTATAGAGTTTGGATGGGCTTTGAGGTGTGTAACCTAGCTCATCTATCAAAACGACGTAGTTTTGATAAGTAACACTCGAAACTTTAAAATCTCTATCTTCCATCCACAATTTGGACTTGGGCCTTCAGGAACAAATGATCAGCATAGAAAAACGATAGGATCGGTCCAAAAATATCTCTGCACACCAATTTGCACGTGATATGGTGAATTCACGTGCACCTCCAAATCAGCTCAAACTTCTCCCCAAGCTTCCTTGCATCCTGTAGAGGCCTGAGAGGCAAAAATAGGCTTGCACGTGAAATGGGTGAATTCACGTTCAGCTCCAAATGCTCTGAAATTTCTGTGGTAGGTAGATGACATCATTTTAAGAAACTTTTGTTCTTGCACGCAAATTGTTTGAGGCCATCTACCTAGTCAAAAGTGAGGTCCAAAACCTACCAAAACAGCTTAAAAACGCATGTATTTGCAACTAGCATCTTCCTAGGGGTTAGAGCAAGTATATATGATATATGAAGCAATAAGGCTCTCATCATGCTCTTAAACATCCTAAATAAACACTAGAATAACGGCATAAAATGCACGTTATCAGGCCGGCGGCTCTAGGATCAGAATCCTAGCCTCCAAAATCGTGAGACTCTTTCTCTCATCTCTCTAAAAATGTGCTCCTCTCTTCCTTCTTTCAAAAAGGGCTGCTACACCCTCTATTTATAGAGAAACATGGAGTGTAATGGGTGCCCTAGCCGTCAGCAGTTGCCACATATCAAAATGACGTAGTTTTGATAAGTAGTTTCCATTCTTCTTCTAACTTGAATACAACTCGAACCAAGCATAATTTGGACTAGGTGCTTTAGAGAAAAGTGTTTAAAATAACAAAACAAAGCGATCCATGCAAAAATCCGGCTGCACGGCATATTGCACGTCATATGGCCATATGACGTGCACCTCCAAATGGTCTGAAATTTTGCTCCAGGCTTCCTTGAAACGTGTAGAAGGCAGGGCTGCAATAACATCCTTGCACGTCATAAGGGTCCATATGACGTGCACCCTTATTTTGCCTCTTCAGGCTGCCCCATTTTGCTACAAGTCCCTTCTTTGATAAATAAAGTGATTTGGCTAGTGTCCATGAGATGAAATTGCCTAAAAATCTGCCAAAACAGCTCAAAAACAAACATATATATATATATAGGCCAAACAGTCTTCCTAGGGTGTTAGAGCAAATATCTAAGAAATATGGATGAATTAAGCTCTAATCATGCTCTTTAATACCCTAAATATACACTAGAATAATGACATAAATGCACGTTATCAGTCAGCCAATTTTTTGTAACCCGACTAACCCAATTGGGTTTTACGAAACCGACCAATTTTTTAAAGAACTATAAAATATCATGTAATTTATTTTATAATATAATTTAAATTTAAAAGTAATGACCAATATTGATAATTCACTTCAATATCTCGTGTTTATACGTGAGTGGGGGGCTTTCGAATTTATCCCTACAACATGACCGAATTTGGTGTTATGGGCAAAGACAAAAAGTATGAAAAAATTACAAAAAACTTTGATTCAAAGCAAATGCTCTTTGAGCCACTTATTTTCGAAGCTTCAAGCTTTGATCTTTGACCTTCATGGCATCAATATTCGACTTTCGAAGTTTTAACCTTCAACCTTCAAGGCTTCGAATGCTGACTTTCACCTTCGAATTGCATCTGGGACACTAGTTTTTACCTAGGAAATCGTATTTGCCTCTCTTAACTCTTGGTAGCTAGTTAGGGCATGGTTTTTCCTGCTTGCAAATTATGAAATCTCCAAAAATCTCCATTTTTAAGTTTAGGAATTAATAGCCTCCGGAAATTAAATAATGAGTCCTTAGACATCACATGGGAACTCTAAAAGAAATGAAATTAATGTCTAGTAGCCCCTGTTTACAATGTGTTAACTGGTCCCTACTTGTCGTTTTTAAATAGTAGTGGTTTTCCCTCAAACAAAAGGAAACAAAAAAAAAGAGAAAAAAATGTTATTGTAAGGGCGACTACTATATTTCAATAAAGGAATTATAAAACAACGTGAGGTATAAACACAAACTTTCGACATTAAAGTCTTCCAAGATTCATAAATCTAAACCAGAACCTGAAAAGGAAACAAAGATAAAGTTTTATGTTATATCATATATCCCCCATTCATTTTATAAAGACCTACATTTTGGGTAGTAATGAGAGATAGTCATTCTATGAGAATGTTGCTATCTGGACGTGTAAGAATTCGTATATGTGTTAGCGTAACTTATAATCTATATTTGATGTTAAAAATGTTATTTTGAGAATGTGGCCATTAATACGATCATTTTAACTATATTTGGGCCTAGTTAGAGGTCTAGAAGCCACCAGGGGTTATTTAGTAATTTTTAGGAATTAAATTGAGGGTTAATAAGTGAAAAATAGAATTTATGAGGGCTTTTTAGAAATTATTAAAAAGGATGACAAATTTTAATTAAAAATAGGGTTTTGGGGTTTTATTATTTATTATAACTTTGTTTTGAGAAACCCTAGCCGTCGGAGGAGAGTTCATAGTGTTCTTTGTGTTCTTCGTCATTCTTCGCCGATTCTAGACCGTTCTTTCGGACGGTAAGAGGTAGGTGGTTTTTGATCTTTCATTATTTTATTACATGAAACACATAGTTAGCCAAAGTGTAAGTTCAACCCTAATGTTGTATGCGCGTGTGTGTTATATATATATATATATATATATATATATATATATATATATATATATAACCATTGATTTTCACATACATAGCGTTACCAATGACTAGGTGTCAATTGGGTCTTGGATAAGCGTCTAGGCGGAGCAAACTTACGACAATCTAGATTCGTTGTTATGTGCAGTAGTAACACTTTTTGTAGACCCCGATAGTAGTAACATTGATAGTGATAGCTTTTACGAATTGTGGTGATTTAAAAATAATTAGGAATATGTAGGAGTGTCATATTAGAAGACATGCAGCAGAACTTGATGTGAGAACAAGTCGACAATTGGTGACATTGGGATTAGAGCAACGAGAATGGTGATGTTTCATTTTACCTTGAAAACATGAATCAAAGGTTGGGATATTTCGTGAAAAGAATTTAACGATTTCTAAATAAGAAAAACAACAAAACAAATAAAATTATTAGCTTAATATTATTAAGTTGCCATTCAGAATATTAATTGTGGATTAATATTATTAGCTTGATATTGTTAGTTTAATAAAAATATTGTTTGGCTTGATATAATTTGTTTAATAAAATAAATATTGTTTGAGCTTGCTGTTATTTATTATGTGATATAATTATTTATTCGTGGCACGTTATTATTGGTTTAGCAATTTGAATATTCCGTTGTGCTATAAGAATGAATTTTGATTATTGAATTTATTATTTGTTGGTTATATATGTGGATTTGGTGGTGGAGGTTGTTGGGTTAACCACAGGTCCCACATAGGGCTGACAAGAGGCCACAGGTCCCCTATGTGACTGGTTAACCTAGGTCTCATATGTGGCAGGTTGTCATTAGGGACACTACAGGTCCCACATATGGCTATCTAGTAGTGACTGAGATTCTTGGAGTTAGTAGCGGGGATCCTGTGAATGGTTGGATTGCCGGTGCAAACCTTTGATGGATGAAATGTAATGGGTGTGATGTTATATTTGTGATTGAATGTGAGCTTATAAAATAGGACACTGCACTGGCATAAACATACACTGATCATGTAGATTTAGGATTTCATGTTATAGGATGGTGAGGAGATGAAGATCACCTACTGGGCACTTGTGCTCTTGCATTGTTTTTATTCTTAGATATGCATGATTTGGGCATGAATTAAGAGGTTTATATGAACCATATGAATTGGGGGAAGTCAGATTTAAGCTAGGAACCTTAATTTTACGTTGTTATATAGCCTATAATATGGCTAGGAGAGGTTAGAACCCATTTTAGGAGTGAACTAATGCTTAAAACTATAATTTTGGGGTTTTTGAATAGAAAAATCAATGAGCAGTAGTTGACAGATGATCAGAGGAATTTTTACCACATTTTTAGGTATATTTTTATACTCTTTTGCTCCATTTATTGCCCAATTATGTTATATTATTACTTTTTCATCCAACCTAGTCAGGTGAAACTAATTTTGCATATTTAGAGTCTAAAAGCCTCACTGAAGAAACCATTCTTCTAGTTGGGTGAAATTCGAGGTGGTTAGGTGATGGTCGGGTAGGGGTGTAAAACAGACTGGTCTGGTCCGGTCCATCATGGTTCAAACTGGATATTCCCTACTTTTTCACTTTTGAGGTTTAGGGACTTATTGGAACTTTTGATTGTTGGTTGGATTATCTTTGTGCATTGTGGTAGGGACTTGATTTGACAGGATTTGTTGAACTTGGTATTGGGGTGTCTGCGTGTGTCAATCTTGATGCTCGATGTTGGCTGCTTTTAAGCCTTGCGTGTTTGACCTTCCTTTTCATGGCTTTAAATTTTGCTCTTAACGCCCTTTTTGAGTTTTCACTAAACCTACCTTGTTTTCTACTTCTTGTTCCTTCTGCCTTGTAGGTGGCTTTGTATTTTACCCTTGATGCCCTTGTGAGTTTTCATCAAGTTCGCCTTGATCTCTGTAACACTTTCGGGTTGAGCATATGAGAAATAACTTTAATAATTTAATTTGAGAGGACTTTCTTAGGACCGTAACATATCCCGAGGCTACTGGGTTTATCAAAAAAGGGAGATAACAAGATCAAACTTATTCTAGGTTGGTTATGATTCATAATTCAAACTAAACTCTCCTTTTTTCTTATGTCGAATTGTGAAAAAAGTGCCCCAGTATAGGGCATTACTATTGATCAAATAATTTTTTTACCACTGTTCTTGTATCGGGGTACATTACTGTTGATCAAATAATTTTTTTACCACTGCCCTTGTATCGGGGGATTTTACCAAATTGTCCTAATGTGAAATCGTGGTATTCAAAATATTTATTTTTTTATTTTATATTTTTTTCGGTATGGAATCTTGACATTTGTAATTTGTCCTAGTGTGGGGTGAACTATGGATCAAGTCATATACAAGAGGAATTTTAATTGAGCTCAAAAGGGCTATCAAGGGTAGTATCATGAGGTAGTGAAAGATGGCTTCTCTTCATTTTAAACGATCAAAGTTTTTCTCAAAGTGTGCAAGAAGGAACTTTTAATGACAGAAGGAACTCTGTTGTACCTCAGTTTGAAATAGAGGCAGTTTTGTTAGCTTTAATGCTGACATGATCTTCTATTCTCCTTGGAGTTTTACATGGAACCGAAATAGTTTAGGTTTCCTTAGCTTGGTATGTCCTGGTTTGGACTTACTACCCGTGCCAAAAGAGTAAACAAGTAGTGACAAACGTTGCACACAAACATTGTAGGTAAAACAAGCTTAATGAAACAAAACAAGATTGATTGTTTTTATGAACACACAAAAATCAATATAAAAGTGCCACTTCCCCAAAGAGTTTTCTCACAACATCACAAACTTGACTATCTTTATTTTTGTGACTCCATTGTTTACTGGCTTGGATGTTCCAGTAATGGGTTTGAGTTAACATTTGGCTCTCTAGACGGCTTCGAAAAGTCCAGCCACTTGGCCCTTACTAACTGTTGGACAATTTTCTTGAGGGCAAAACAATTTTCAATGTCATGTCCTGCTCCATTGCTGTGATAGGCACATCAGGCCTCTGACTTGTACCATGCAGGGGATAGCTGCTTCACTTCTATTGCTGGAATTGGAGTCACCATTCTGGATTCCAGGAGTCATGGATACAACTCAGCATATGTTGTAGGGATCTCATTGAATTCCTGCCTGGGCCTTTGGCTCGGCCTGACAAGGGCTTGGGGTTTTGGTTGCATAGTTGGAGCCGGATTTGGTGGTAGATTATAAGGAGCTCCTTCTTTTGGTCGATATGCTAAGTACGGAGGTGTCGAAGCTACATAGGCTTTCATTGCGGGTGAACCCGTATAAAATTCGGGTGCAGAGTATATACTAGGATATGTCCCAAAGTTACCTTGATGCATGGGAGTGCTTTACCAGATTGACTGGACATCTGTTTCTTTCTTTTTTCCCATTTGTGAGGACTTCTTGGATATGTCTGACGTATCTCCATGAAGCTTACCTTCCTTTATACCATCTTTAATATGCTCCCATGAAGCCACTAGATCTGAGAACTTGCTGGATACATTACATATTAGCTTTTCATAGTATACTCCTTTCAAAGTTTTGATAAACATTGTGGTCAACTCTCTTTCAGTCAGCAGGAGTTGAACTTCTATAGACACCTCGCTCCATTTTCTAGCATAGATTTTAAAGCTTTCAGTAGGCCCTTTCTTAATGGCTAGCAACGCCAACCTATCCAGTTCTAGTTCTATGACGTGTTTGTATGTTAGAAAAGCTGTTGCAAGGTCTCTCCAGGCCTTGATATTGTAACGCCCCCAAATCTGGACTTCCAGACCGGGTGCGTTAGACAAATAAGATATTACAATTATATATATCTAAAATATTCTTTCTAATTATTTTTAGTAATGACATTATTATTATTATTACTATTTAAGGAAAAGCTTAAATTTTTGCGGGTCTTACAGATATGGCTTCCCTCCAGTTGAATGTACCATCGGAGTGGTGCCCTAGTCAAGCTCCCTTAGAAACAAAGCATGAAGAGCTTATCATCATTAGGATGTGCAGCCATCTTGTGACGGTACATAGTTATGTGTGTTTTCGGGTACCTTGAATTTTGGTGGCAAAATGATTCCAGGTACCAAGCACAAATCTTGGGGGCTGATTATCCCATAAGCTTCTATTCCTTTAACTATTTTAAGTTTTTCCTCAAGCTTCTTCATTGATAGTGACTAATCACCCTCCGAAGGTATATGAAGTCTCATCACTTCGGTCACGTTGCTTGGAGTAGGTAAGGTAAATTGGACTTAATAAGAAGGCCCAGGGTTCATGTTAGATGGATTGAAACCTTGTGGGGGCACTGGTATGAAATTGGGATGTGGGGCTGCCTCTTGTGCTTGCCTTGGGGATTGGCCTGTGGCCATATTAATGGAATCCCTATCTTTATCTACTACCATATTGGTCAATATTTCTATCATGGTTTTCATTTGATTGTGCAGTTCTTGTTGACCTTGCTCCAAACTAGCAAATATATTTTCCGTTTGTTCTATCATTGCAGTAGGGGTGTAAAACGGGCTCAAGCCCGCGGGCTTGTAGGCTTGGAGTGGGCCGAGTCGATCAAGGCTCGGTCCGTTTAAAATGTGGGCCAAAATGGGTTGGCCCGTTTAGGCCCACTCCATTTAGGCTCGCTCCGTGCGGGCTGGCCCATGGGCTTTTTTTATTTTTTATTCCTAAATGCCTTCAAATTTAATTATATATTATATTATATAACTTTAATGGAGTAATTAGATTATATATATGAACAATTATAATACAAAATTAAAATAATATTGGTTCGATTCAATTATATTGATTAATTTTAGATTTTAAAAAAATAAAACAAATAAATAAATGTGGGCCAGTCTGTGGGCCCCCGTGGATCCATTAGCCCATTTTACACCTCTAATTGCAGTGGATGTTGTTGCAATCGGGATCTGAGGTTGTATCAGTGTATATTGGCTGTGGCAGAAGTGGAATGTGATAAGCTCCCCTTTTTATTTTTGTTTTTTCTTTTGTCATCTTTTGTTGTTTTATATTTTGACATGCATGTATGCATTGAGCTACATGAACGTGTGAGTAAGTAATAAGATGGATTAGCATATATGCATGGATTTACATGTCTAGTTGATGCAATGCATGAAGGCAGGTTCTTATGTATTAGTGGAATGAGGGTACACCTCTAGGTACACATGGATTGATGTAGACTAAAGTTTCCTATTGAGTGGTGAATGAATGGACACCTAGTGATGAGATGGTTTACTTGACCAAAAGAATATGTGGTGAGGTGGAATGGAATAGAACATGTGCCCTATGTTGGCCTATGTTGGATGTTAATGTTGTGCATAACATGAAATAAAATATGGTCAGTAAAAAAACACATCGATGTTATTTATAGTAGGTTAGTGCAAAAGGACAATAAAATTATGACCAGTTGTATGAGATAAGTAAAACAATATATAGCAATAGTAAGATACAGGTAGTAAGAAAAACAACATATGAGATATGAAGCATGACAAGGTCAATACACACAAATGATGAACTTATCCTTCAAAGGGAAGGTTATAATGGGCAAACAATATGCGAGTCAATGCCCCTAATGGACTTTTATTACTAAACTTATCCTATTCATTGGTTTCCAAACCATATCGCAATAGAGGGCTCCGTATACCATGGGATTTACTAGAGGGGGCCTTAAAAAGACCTCAGCTTGAGTGAGGAGTCTAGGGCCCCTTTGTGGATAATGATTAACGCGCAAGAGACCATATTAAACCTCGCAAATCTTAATATATAACAAACCTGGGTATAGGGTTATGCATGAATGCGACAGATAGGCAAAATAGTAAATCATGACTATCATGGTAATTAAAACTATAATACAAGAAGTAAGGAAAACAAATATAAACAAGTAAGCAAGTAAAAAAGGAAACAAAACCTCTTAATCCTAGTTCTAGGCCTAATCCTTTAAGTATTCCCCAGTGGAGTTGCCAGTTGTCATTACTGGTTTTTGTTCGGGCTGAAACCGAATGATGAAATGTACGCCACTAACTATTTTTGGGGTGTAGTTGTTCACTTACAATGTGTGTGGTCTACGTTACCAGATAAGGGTTTCGGGGTTAGTTACGTGTAGGAAAGGATTAACACCCCTATAATACCCTTTTGGTACCTAGTTTAGGAAGAGGAAGTTTCTATGTTATTGTTTCCTTGTTTTTCTTGGTTTTTGTATTTTTTAGAAGCATGTAGGTTCCATACTGTCATGGACCGAGGCTTATCCTAGCACACTTAGGCCATTTTGGGGTATTTCCCCCTTGTAAAGTGTTATAACTTAGTTTATAGAGTGAGTTGTAGAGATTTAAATGCTCTAGCTAAAATGATGTCTCCTGGTGTCAATGCCAGAAAAGTGTTAAGATCTATATGTAGGGAAGTGATGTTGTAAAGCTTTCAAGCAATCAATACAATCAATTTGTTACCTTCGTTCAATCTTTCTTTCACTAAGCGCTTTCCTACACAATTGCTTTATAATTGATCGATGGGTTCAGATCAAATGTGACGAGTTAAGCTGACCTAACGTTTCTTTATATAGGTGGGAACTAGGTGTCGCACGGGTTAAGCTGCAATAAAGGCTCACCCCGTGACAAGTGGTATCAGAGCACAGTTTAGTGCCAAGTTCGGTAAAATAATCAAAAGCTTTGAGATGGTGCAAAATGATAAATAGGGGATTTGTTGTCATTAGTGGTGGCCATGAAGGCTGCGACAAAGAGTACAATGCTACGGAACAAAAGAGAGACAAGTCCGTTTCGAGGGAAACATGTCCGCTAGAGAGTAGGCTAGCCAAAGTGGAGTTGCCATTAACTTACCAGATGGAGGTGATCGAGGAGCACACTGGAAGCATCGAAAGGCTGGACTCTGAGGGTGACGAAAGCTATGGGAGGATCCAAAGGCTTCTCAACTTCGTCATGGATGACATGAACTCTTGATTCGAGGCCTTGAAGGATTCTCTTATGTCCCAAATCCTGGCGATGGAGGAAGAAATCAAAGAAATCAAGGCGGATTGGTCTCTATGCAAGATAGAGGTCACCCAAGGTGGTATTGGCGGCCATTCCAGCTTCAAAATCGACGTATCGAAGCCTAAGACTGTAATGACCCTTGTTTTGGGATGTGAGGAGTTACTCAGTTGTGCGTTCGGGCAAGGACTCTTGTTGGGGGACATTGGATATTGAGGATGACATGTCTATTGTTGAGGCTCCTATCCGAATATTAGATCGAGAGGAGAAGCTTTTGCATGGTTGCGCTATCCCATTGGTTCGTGTGCTGTGGCAGCACCATGGCATTGCGGAGGAGACGTGGGAACGTGAGTCCTTGATGCGTAAGTAGCACCTGGAGTTGTTCGAGGACGAACAATCTTGAGGGTGGGAGCTAGCTTTTGGCCAAGAGATAGTGATGAGGTTTTATTTGCTTGTTGTTCATAATGTGTTGTGTATTATCCTTTAGAGACATGTATTTGTATTTGAGATGTGTATTTGCGACATACAGATATATGTTATATGCATTGTGGTGGTGCTTTGTTGCTTTGTTGAGTTTGTGAACGCATATCCTGTTATGTGATATGTGTGCGGTGTATGATCCATTTGGGTATTGTGGCTTGCGGTTTTGCATAATGGATTGTATATGTTTGTTATTCCTCGCGGTTCTACTTAGCATGTTGATTTTTTTCGAGGACGAAAAGTCTTAAGGGGGAGAGAATGTAATGACCCGTGTTTTGGGATGTCAGGAGTTAGTCAGTTGTGCATTTGGGCAAGGACTCTTGTCTAGATGGTTAGCGGGAGTCCGAGTGCACAACGCCTCGGTGGAGATCTCACTACCCAGTCAGCGAGCAGGGGTCAAGGGGGCAACGCCCCAGAAGCCAAATTATTTTGGAGGAAGCTGAGTTGAAATTTCGTGTGTAGGCTGGTCAATGTAGCCTTGGTTGGTATGGCAAGGGTTGACGTGGTCGACCTGGCAGAATGAGCGATCGACGTGGTCGACGTGTGTCGTTTGAGCTTTGGTCGATCCGAGATGAAGTCGATATGGGGATGATGTCTGGTCGAGGTCGACCAAGTGCAATTTTCCGAGAGCTTTTCCGTGTGTGTTGGTCGATGTGAGGTCGACGTGGTTGACCCAGCTATAAGTCGACCTTGTGCGATGTGAGGATTGATCGATGTGGGGTCTTGTTGACGCGGGAAAAGGGTGGTCGATGTGGTCGATCTCGGCTGTTTTTGGTCGACGTCGTCTTACGGCAGCATGTTTTTTCATATTATTTTCTGTTTTACGATTTTAGGGTTTTGTTCTTTTGAAGCCGCCGTCGTAGAGAGAGAGAGAGAGAGAGAGAGAGAGAGAGAGAGAGAGAGAGAGAGAGAGAGAGGGAGGGAGACCGTTCGTTGCCATTGCATTCTTGGAGAGAGAGAGGCGCCTTTGGGAAGGAGCAAGGAGCTAGGGGGATCTTTCGATTTCAAACCCTAATGCAACCAAATTCGAGGTAGGGATTCTGTACCTCTCTTGAACCAATTTTAGGGTTAGACCTTGAGGTAATTAGTATGTTATGTATATATATGTAAATTCATATAGGTGTGATCTCCTATATGAATGTTAGCCTTCATTGGCATGTTATGCTTGAGGGTGTTGATGGTTCCACGGTTAATAAGGATTAAGGGTCCGTTTCGTGGCATAGTTGCGTTCGTCCGTGTTGCGTTCCTCGTGGGAAACCTTGGGAATTATAGGAGGGGCGTGGATGAAAATGCATTATGTGAACTTAACTCAACTGTGGCTTGTATGATAGTTGTTGAATACATGTGATATTTGATGTGTTGTGGATATGCAATGTTGTGTTGTGCTTGAAAGTTTGTTATGAAGAACTATGATAGCCTATGTTGCTATGGAGCCTGTGTGGCTGTGGTTGTGGT
The DNA here is from genome assembly GCA_023512835.1 of Taxillus chinensis. Taxonomy (NCBI): domain Eukaryota; kingdom Viridiplantae; phylum Streptophyta; class Magnoliopsida; order Santalales; family Loranthaceae; genus Taxillus; species Taxillus chinensis. The sequence goes on from CM042090.1 coordinate 41,002,709, forward strand.
AGTCTGTGTAGCTGTGGAGCCTGCGTGGCTGTGGTTGTGGAAGCCTGTGTGGCTATGGTTTTGCTTGCTTATGTGTTGCCTTAATTTTAAATGATGTTCGTAACCTGTTTATATTTTATTGCCACGACACTTCACTTGTGCACATCATCATGTAGATGCTAGGAGCATGGGATGGGTTGGGGAGACGTGATCCCTACTGAGCTGTGGTTGCTCACCTGTCACGCCCCGGATTTCCCACCCAAAGAAACCAGTTCGTAACTCCCTTTTACCCACACTATGGATAAGGGGTTGAAGTGAAATAACTCCACACAGGGTCACTACCCACATCAGAAATTCACCAAAGCAAAACAAATGACTTTATTAGATTTGAACTCAAAGTCAACAAAGCAAGCATGCCTTTATTACAATTGAGTCTCCTTTACAATATCTCCCCATTGAGGTTATAAGGCCTCACAAAAATAATATAATACAAATAACATTAAACAAGCCACAAAACATAACTGACTTCCACCTTGGTATTCCCACCTAACGCCTGTAGGTTCCTGAAAGAAAACACATCACAGTAGGAGGGGTGAGCAACCACAGCTCAGTAGGGATCATGTCTCCCCAATCCATCCTATGCTCCTAGCATCTACATGAGGGTGTGTACAAGTGCAGTGTCATGGCAATACTATATGAACATGTATAATCACATTTAAAAGCATGTCAACATAGCCACACAAGCTCCTTTTTCACAGCCACACAGGCTCACAATCTGTCATGGGCTTCCACAGCCACCGGGCTTCACATAACCAGCCACGGGCTTCCACAGCCACCGGGCTTCACATAACCAGCCACAGGCTTCCACAGCCACCGAGCTTCACATAACCAGCCACGGGCTTCCACAGCCACCGGACATAAAACCAAACACATAACATACATCAGTCACACAGGCATAATATCACACACTTAACTTGCATAGCCACACAGGCATAATATCAAATAGTTAACTTGCATAGCCACACAGGCATAATATCAAACACTATGGCATTGAAGGCCAACATCCATATAGGAGATCACACCTATATGGATTTACGTATAAATATATATATCCAGATAACCACAGATCACCTACCACAAGGCCTAAACCCTGAAATAGGTTTAAGGAACAGGACAAAACCCCTACCTCTGGAAGATCCTTCACGCTTTTGCTTCCTCACCTAACGTCGTCCAACCACGGAAATGACAACGGCAGCCACGATCTGGAGCTCTCTCTCTCTCTCTCTCAACCTCCCTCTCTCTCTCTCTCTCTCTCTCTCTCTCTCTCTCTCTCTCTCTCTCTCTCTCTCTGCGACGGCTACGACGAAAGAACCCTAAAACCACAACACAAAGGGGTTCCTCCTCCTTATATAGACACCTCAACATCAAAACGACGTAGTTTTGATTAAGTGAACTCCAGCATCAAAATGACGTAGTTTTGATGGAACAGGCTACAACCTTCCCGCATCCACACAAGACAAAATACCTATAATTCCAACATGCCTCTTTGGGAAAAGATTACTAGAATAACAAAACCAAGGTGATGATGCAAAAACATGGTTGCACGCCATAATGCACGTGATATCCCCATATCACGTGCAGCTCCAATTGATGTGAAATTCTTCCCCAAGGTTCCTTGTATCATGTAGAAGGCAGACATACAATAATCTTCTTGCATGTGATATCCCCATATCACGTGCAACTATAAATATCCTAGGATTTTGCCCCAAGCCTTATAACAACATCTGGAAGGCTCCCCGTCAAAAACATCCCTGCCCGTGACAAGCCATTGTCACGTGCATTGTTACGTGCACCTCCCAAAGGTTCCCTCTTGGGCTCATCTCTTACCTCAAACTTGCCCATTAACAAATAAGGTGTTTTAGATAAAGTGAGTGGGAAGAAAACTCCCTAAAACCCTACAATTTCCACCCCAAAAGGCAAAATTGTGACTAACTCCTCACATCCCAAAACACAGGTCATTACATCACCCTTCCTGTTGTGATTTGTTTTTCTTTTCAGAAACCTATTAGCATTAGGTGGAACACCAAGGTGGAAGACTGAGTTTATTATTTTATTGTTTCGTCTTATATTAATTTGAGAAACGGGGAAAATGATGTAAAAGATATTTGAATTTAATAAAGATATGTGGTTTGTCTTGTGAACATTTATTGTGGATGATTGTGATGTTGTGTGGTATTATTTATCTCAACTCCCTTATCCACTACATGGGTAAAGGGGAGTCACGAACCAGTTTCCTCAGGTTAGCAATCCGGGGCATGATAAAGACCTATACTGGGTTAAGAAATGCGAGGGAGTTAGATAACTTCATCTAGACCGTGTAGCAGTACTTCGATGCCTTGAATATTGTGGACGAGGCAAAGAAGGTGAAGACCGCTCCAGTATACTTAGTCGATTCGGCTATGGTGTGGTGGAGACGGTGATATGCCGACAAGGAATATGGCTTATTTGTCATCGACAATTGGGCAGATTTCAAGCAGGAGATTAAGGCCCAATTCTATCCCCATAATGCGGAGGAGGAGTCCCGGGTGAAACTTTGGCGCCTTACCCACAAAGGCACGATGCGGGAGTACGTCCACAAATTTTCAGAGCTGATATTAGAGATCCCAGATATGTCCGTGAAGGATTCATTATTTTCCTTCATGGATGGATTGGAACAATGGGTGAAGTTGAAGCTGTAGCGGAGAAATGTGCAGGACCTGGCGTCAGCCATGGCGGTGGCCGAATCACTTATCGAGTACAAGAAACCGGAGAAGGCCACCAGTTCTTCATCAACTTTCAAGGTGAACAGGTTCCATAAGGAGAAACGTGGGGGAGACAACCGAAGTGAAGGAACCCTTCCAATCATCTAAGGACTATCGCCCAAAACATTTCCCGAATGGTCCTAAGGACGGAGAGAAGCCAAAGATCTCTTGTTTCCTTTGTGAAGGCCCTCACAAGGCGTTCGAGTGCCCGAAGCACTCCAATCTCTCCGCGATGATCAACGAAGAAGAAGAAATGGATGCGAGGGATCCAAGACTTGGTTTATTGCAACTCTTCAATGCAATCAAGGCAAAAGTGGAGGTGCCACCATCTAAAAGACAGAAGGGGCACATGTATTTGCTCGTTAAGGCCAACAACCTTGAAACTAAGGCCTTGGTGGACACGGGTGAGACCAACAACTTCATCAAAGTGGAGGAAGCTCGAAGATTGGGGATAGTCTACAAAGAAGATAAGGGTTGGATGAAGGCGATGAACTCCAGTGCCAGTCCAATCCATGACGTTGCTCGAGGTGTCGAGCTAAGTATCGGCGAATGGAGAGGCAAGGTGAATCTCTTTGTGGTGTCAATGGATGACTATCCTATGGTGCTGGGGATGGAGTTCATTGATCAAGTGCGGACAATTCCGATTCCTAGCACCAACACAATGTACATCATGGACGAAGGGAAGATGTGCATAGTGAAGGTAATGAGGGAGGAAGAACTCAACGCGAAGTCTCTTTTGGCGCTCCAACTGTCCAAAGAAGTTAAGCAACAGGAGTCAATCTTCATTGCCATGGTGAAGGAAGAATGCCCAAGTGTTGGGGAAGAGCCCCCAACCGAAGTGAAGACGGTCCTTGAAAGAGTTTGGAGACGTTATGCCACCTGAACTCTCCAAACAACTTATGCCGAAGTGGGAGGTGGACCACAAGATCACTTGGGCAAGGCCTCCTGCTACGGTGCCTTATCGGATGGCACCACCAAAGTTGGAGAAACTTCGGAAACAATTGAAAGACTTGTTGGAGGCCGGCTTCATTCGGCCATCCAAAGCGCTATTTGGAGCACCGGTGTTGTTCCAAAAGAAGCACGATGGGTCGATGCAACTATGCATTGACTATAAGGCGTTTAACAAGATCACGGTGAAGAATAGCTACCCCATCCCCTTCATATCCGACCTGTTTGATCAACTTGGTGCTGTGAGATGGTTCTCAAAGCTATACTAGCGGTCAAGATATTAGCAAGTGCGGATAGCCGAAGGTGATGAGGCAAAGACAACGTGCATCACAAGATATGGCTCTTACGAGTTCTTGATAATGCCCTTTGGCCTCACAAACGCCCCTACCACATTTTGTACATTGATGAACCGGATCTTCCAACCATAGTTGGACAGATTTGTCGTGGTGTACCATGTGGTGTACCTTGATGACATTGTCATCTACAAAAGACCTTAGAGGAGCACAAGGTACACCTACGACGAGTTTTCTGAACCTTAAGGGAGAACCAACTGTTTGTGAAGAAGAAAAAATGTGACTTTGCAAAGAAGGAGGTGCCCTTCTTGGGTCACATCATTGGCGGTGGCAAACTAAAGATGGATAACAAGAAAGTGTTAGCCATTAAGGAATGGGAGACACCCAAGAAAGTCCCTGAAATGCATTCCTTTCTTGGCTTGGTTAACTACTATAGAAGATTCATCCGTAGCTATTCCCATATTGCCGCACCCTTGATAGAATTACTCAAGAAGAATAAAACTTGGGTGTGGGATGATGCTTACTATGAGGAATTTGAGAAGTTAAAGCAAGCTGTGACAAACGGACCGGTGATGACACTACCGGACCATGCAAAACCTTATGAAGTTCACACAGATGCTTCGGACTTTGCCATTGGTGGAGTTCTGATGGAGGAGTGGCATCCTATAGCATATGAAAGTTGGAAGCTCAATGACACCAAACAGAGGTACACAGTGCATGAAAAGGAGATGATGACAGTTATGCATTGCCTTCGGGTGTGGAGGCATTACTTGCTAGGGTCCAAGTTCGTGGTGAAGACGGACAACATTGCTATGAGTTATTTCCTAACTCAAAGGAACTTAACTCCGAAGCAAGCACGGTGGCAAGGACTCCTAGCTGAATTCGACTTTGTGCTCAAGTACAAACTGGGCACAAATAATGTGGTGGCGCTGATACACTAAGTCGGAAGGCGAAACTTGCAGCCATTAGCCAACTACAATTCCCCCTGGTGGACAAACTAATGAAAGGAATGGAGCACGTTCCATTAGCCAAGTCCTTGGTGGAATGCGTCAAAGTTAGAAAAATGCGACAATTTTGGCTAAGGGATAACTTGCTCCATACTCGAGGGAAATAGGTTTACGTTCCTAAATGAGGAAGTTTAAGGAGAGACATCCTCAAAGAATGTCATGACTCGCGGTGGGCTGGCCATCCCGGAGTCGATCGTACCTTGGTGTTAGTGGAAAGGAGCTACTAACTTTACGAAGACGTCCAAGTGTACGTGCAGACTTGTCTTGTGTGCCAACAAGACAAGATAGAGAATCAGCAATCGGTGGGACTGTTAGAACCTCTACCTTCCCCCGAAAGACCTTGGGAGAGCATCTCCATGGACTTCATTGTTTGTCTCCCAAGATCTAAAGGGTGTGGTACAAATATTGTGGTGGTCGACCGATTCTCAAAGTACTGAGTTTTCATTCCAGCTTCGAAGGACTACACAGCAGACGACACGGCCCAACTATTCTGCAAGTACGTGGTGAAGTACTAGGGCATTTCAAAGACAATCGTGAGCAATCGGGACTCACGATTTATTTGGAAGTTTTGGACCGAGCTGTTCTAGATAATGGGATCGGACTTAAACTTTTCAACAAGTTTCCACCCACAAACAGATGGCCAAACAAAGCGTCAATGGCTTACTAGAGCTGTATCTGCACTACGTGAGTGTCAATCAAAGAGATTGGGCCAAGTTGTCACGCCCCGGATTTCCAACCCGAGGAAACCGGTACGTGACTCCCCTTTTACCCACACGGAGGGCAAAGGGGTTAGGATACAAACCAAGAATATCACATTTTAAACATCCACAACACATTCAAGACAGTAAAATTCATAAAAGCAATCCATAATCCAAGCCAGTCTTTATTACAACAAAATCCTCTTTTCAATCCATCCCCACTGGGGTTACATCAATTCCAATAAAAATAACATAAATGGTAGACAGTAAAGTAAATAAGGTCTTCCACCTTGGTGTTCCCACCTAACGCCTGTAGGTTCCTGTAAAGAAAACAACATGGTAGGAGGGGTGAGCAACCACAGCTCAGTAGGGATCATGTCTCCCCAACCCATCCCATGCACCTAATATCTACATGCCTTGTGTACAAGTGCTGTGTCGTGATACAATTATTCCACCAGATGTAATTACAGGCTATAACAGCAAGTACAATCATACACGGGCTGGTATATAAACACTCCCGGGCTTCCACAGCCACCGGGTTTCCAAGAACAGTCCCGGGCTTCCACAGCCACCGGGTTACAAGAACAGTCCCGGGCTTCCACGGCCACCGGGTTCCACAAAACCATCCCAGGCTTCCACGGCCACCGGGTTCCACAAAACACAAGACACATAGCCACACTTAGTCACACAGACATAACATCAAACACTTAGCATGCAAAGCCTCACAGGTATAAAACCAAACAGTTGGTGTACATAAATTTACAGCTCATAAACCCAGCCGCACAGGCATTTTCTCAAACATGTAGCAGGCATGTCACACAGGCATTTTATCGAGCACTTTTCATGCATCACACGAACACCACAAACACACCAAAATCGCCATTGAAGGCCAACATCCATATAGGAGATCACACCTATATGGATTACATATTTATATATAACAGATATAACCAGAAATCTGCCCTGGAACCCTAGGACAGAGAAGGACTTAGGAAGAACAGAACCCCTACCTCAAGTAAGATGCAACAACCCAAAGAATAATCCGATCCCACGCCGAACGCCGTCCACCCACGCAAGACGCCCGGCAGAACCAGGAGCTCTCCTTCCTTCTTCTCTCTCTCTCTGCGACGGTGGTGGAGCAACAAACCCTAAACCTAAAACAGAGGGGCTTCTCCTCCTTATATAGACAACACAACATCAAAACGACGTAGTTTTGATTAAGTGAATCCCAGGATCAAAACGACGTAGTTTTGATCACACAAGTTAGCACCTTTCCGCACCCATATAGGCCAAAATACTCAGAATTTCAACATGGTCCTTTGGAGAAAGATCATTAGAATGTCAAAACCAAGGGAACCATGCAAAAATATGCCTGCACGCCAATTTGCACGTGAATTCCCCAATTCACGTGCAACTCCAAATGCACTCCAAATGCTCTCAAACTTCACTCCTGGCCTCCTTGCATCATTTAGAAGACAACCACACTTGCACGTGAAATGGACCCAATTCACGTGCACCTCACATACACGTCCGTTTGGCCTGAAACTTCTGTGGTAGATAGAGGACATCATTCTAAGCATCTTTCCTTTTGCACGTGAATTCATTTGAGTCCATTCACTAGGTCAAAATCTAGAAAAACTCTACTCAGAAGGCAAAACTGACTAACTCAAGGTACGGGTCCTTACACAAGTTGTTGTATATAGCCCAATTCTCGTATAACTTGCAGAAGAGCAAGTCCACAAACGAGAGCCCGTTCAAACTCGCAATTGGCAGCAACCATTAACGCCCACTTTCATTACTCGGGAGTAGACTGGAAAGAGCCCCACAGTGTTCAAGTTTGTAAAAGGATTGCATAAATAGATGAATCTAACCAAGGCATACTTGCACAAGGCGGCAAAGAAGATGAAGAAGTAGGCAGATCAACAAAGGAGGCCCTTGGAATTTTGGGAAGGAGACATGGTGATGCTCAAACTCTTTCCGTGCCAAATCAAAGCACTTAGATAGTTTCATAAGGGTTTGGTGTGCTGCTATGAGGGGCCTTTCAAAATTCTTAAGAGAGTTGGGAAGGTCTCATACAAATTAGACCTCCCGACTAGCTTACAAAGGCATTCGGTGTTCCACGTTAGTTTGCTCAAGCCTTACCATGAAGACTTGGAAGATACGAGCGGACAGCGGGCAGTGCAGACACTAACAACATCAATGGGCAAGACCTACGACAAAGAGATAGAGAAAATCCACTCTCGTAGAGTCGTGCCAAGAAGGGGAGTAAATCCAAGCCGGGTGGAGTACTACGTCCAATGGAAGAACAGGCCGGTTGAAGAGGCAAGCTGGGAGAAGGAAGAGGATTTTGGGCAATTCTCCAAGGAGATTGAAGAGTACTGGGAAGAAATTGAATGCTACATCCAACAGTTCGACGGGTTCGAGGAAGCCGAAAACGCAACAAGGATGCTGCGAAATCGGGTGGGGGAAAATGCCACGGACCGAGGCTTATTCTAGCACACTTAGGCCATTTTGGGGTATTTCCCCTTTGTAAAGTGTTGTAACTTAGTTTATAGAGTGAGTTGTAGAGATTTAAATGCTCTAGCTAAAATGATGTCTCCTAGTGTCAATGCCAGAAAAGTGTTAAGATCTATATGTAGGGGAGTGATGTTGTAAAGCTTTTAAGTAATCAATACAATCGATTTGTTGCCTTCGTTCAATCTTTCTTCCGCTAAGCGCTTCCCTACACAATTGCGTTACAACTAATTGATAGGTTCCGATCAAATGCGACGAGTTAAGCTGACCTAGCGTTCCTTCGTACGGATGGGAACTAGGTGCCACACGAGTTAAGCTGCGATAAAGGTTGACCCCGTGACAATACGTATGGTTTACTGAAATCGTTTTATTATTGGTCTTACTGCCAAGGGATAGACATGATTGTTGCCTTCTCGAATATTAATCTACCATGGCTGACGGTATAGACCGAAAGTAAGTTATTACATTTTTTGTGTTTTTTATGATTTGCCTTTTTTATTTTTTATTTTTTATTTATTTTGTTTATTTTTTATTATTATTTGTTTATTTTTAAGATTTTATTCTTGGATATAAACAAAATTAAGGGTTGTCTATACAAAAAATAACAATTTAAACTATGGTGTAGTGTGTGCAATTATGAAATTAAATCACTCCCTTTCTCCCTCTTTTTGCTTTTTTCTTTTTCATTTTATACATTACAATAGCACATAATACAATAAAGTAAACAACAACAAACCCACAAATAATTATATCAAACTGACAAATGAAAATAAGAATATGAAATAAATACATAAAAGACTAAATTGACTTGGGGAAGATTTTGGCGAGCGTCTACTCTAGTAAAAGCACCACACCCAAGCTATCTCATTAGTATCGAAGTCTCCTAAGCAGTATGGAATTGCTGGACTTTGATTTACAGTGATTGGGGAAATGAGATTGAGAAGAACGAATGAGAGATAGTATTTAAATTTTTGTTTTTTGGGAATAACAAAAAAAGGTTTGGGAAGATTAAAGGAATGAGGGCAAGAGGATTTGTATTTGTTTGTTTCTAGTTTTGTAAAGAAATGGAAAAAAGAAATAATTAAGACCTGGGCATGAGATGGGGAGATGGCGTGGGAGATGGAGAGAGAGAGAGCTATTTTTTTTTAGAATTTTCGTACTTTTTTTTGCTAATGCTCCCTCTTTTCTTTCACGATTTGTAGGGAATTGCACTAGGGAAAACAATTTGTAGAAGAAGGGAAAACGTTTTTTTTTGCTAGAAATATAATGAGGAAAAAAGAAAACCGAATTGGGGAAATGGAAAAGGTATTTCAAAAATTCTAGGCATGAGATGGGTGAGAGAGTGTATGAGTGTCGAAAAAAGTGAAGAGAGAGGTGGGCAAAATTGTACAGAGAATGGTAACAAGTTTTTTCGTTCAAGAGTTCGTCTCTGGTCTCTTTTCGTGTGAGGGAAAGGACTCCCTTTTTAATGTCATTAGACGTAGCCTCATTACTACTGCATTTTTTATTTCCAGATTCCATCTTTTGTCGGGTGGACTGACGACCTATGATTATTTTTTTTTGCTTTTGCATGAGCACATATAACCGACAAGCGTTGAAAAGCATATCTGACAAATAACTAGCTAATAAAAATACGTCTCGTTACTACATGGGAAAGAGACTGCGGATAAAAGGCCAAACAGTAAGTGTCAAACGTCAAAGGGTCGAAGTGTGATAACGTGCATTTTATGCCGTTATTCTAGTGTTTATTTAGGATGTTTAAGAGCATGATTAGAGCCTTATTGCTTCATATATCATATATATTTTCTCTAACCACTAGGAAGATGCTATTTGCAAATACATGCGTTTTTAAGCTGTTTTGGCAGATTTTAGACCTCACTTTTGACATAGTAGATGGCCTCAAACAATTGGCGTGCAAGAACAAAAGTTTCTTAGAATGATGTCCTCTACCTACCACAGAAATTTCAGAGCATTTGGAGCTGCATGTGAATTCACCTATTTCACGTGCAAGCCTATTTTTGCCTCTCAGGCTTCTACAGGATGCAAGGAAGCTTGGGGAGAAGTTTGAGCTGATTTGGAGTTGCACGTGAATTCACCATATCACGTGCAAATTGACGTGCAGAGATATTTTTGGACCGATCCTATCGTTTTTCCATGCTGATCATTTGTTTTTGAAGGCTCATGTCCAAATTGTGGATGGAAGATAGAGATTTTAATGTTTCGAGTGTCACTTATCAAAACTACGTCGTTTTGATAGATGGGCTAGGTTACACACCTCAAGGCCCATCCAAACTCTATAAATACAGCCTCCACGCCCTCTGCTATGCATCCCTTGACCCCTCTACACGTTTTTAGAGAGAGAGAGAGGCTCCACGACTTGGAGGTTGCTCCTTGACCTAGGAGAGCAGCCGTCGTAGCCGTCGCAGCAGCCGTCGCGGATTTTGGAGCCTGGATTTGAAGCTTTGTTGTGCACGTGATTAAGAAGAAGATGTTGAGCTTTTCTGCTTTGTGTTTGCTTGTAATCACGTGTGAGTAGTCTTTTAATCTAGGGGAGCAATGTAGCCCCCTTGTTGCTTTGCTGTGTTTATGAATATTGGGTTTGGATGATTGAAGTTTTGCATGTTTTATGAATCTGTTCTTAATTCTATCTTTGGATGTACACCTTGGTATTCTTAGCCCTAGTCTAGGGCGGATTAAGATTCATAACTTATTTGTAATTGGTGTGATCATTATCCTTTTGCAAGTATGATTTATTGGCTTTGCATGTTTGGGTGTTTAGATGACCATTTTGGCATACAACTCTTAAAAGGACCTCAATGACCATTTGTTGTCCTTGGCTTGTGTTTAGCATGTTTTCAATCAGACAACCCTAATATCATGAACCAGTAGAGATAACATAGGGAGGTGAAATTGTGACCCTAGATGCTTTTAATCCTTGAATCTTAATCCTAAAATCAGTTTACTTTCTTTGTTTATTCAGAAAACCAAATAAAAATTAGATCTTTAGTTTAAAAAAGAATTCATTTTTGCCAAGACATTGTTTTAAGCAAGATTAATTTGGTGATTTGAGTTAAAGCTAGATAACTTGGTAATCTCTGTGGGATCGACCCCTTTCTTGCTGTTATTCTTTTAGTGCAAACTTAGGGAATTTATTATCTTGAAGAGAGATTTAACGACATTAGCTAGCTCTTTTAGAGAGGCTAAAAAAAATCTGTCTATCAAATTGGCGCCGTTGCCGGGGATTCAACGGTTAACTAGTTTTTAAAATCAACATTGAGTGAAATTGTTTGAATTCTGATCTTGGTGTTTTATTTTATTTTATTTTATTTTTTTCTGTTATTTTGTGTTCTTTATTTGTTTATTTTTGCATTGTTCGGAGCTGCTGGGTGTGTTCTTGTTGTTTTACAGGAACATACACCAAGTGTTTGAGGTATTGCTAGTTGTGTAAGCGACGAAGGGAACTTGAGTCCTTTAATGCAGAACCTGAACAGCACTCCAATGGACAGAAAGTTTGGAGATGAGGAGGAGCTAACCATGGAACAATGTTTGGAAAGGATGATCCAAGGCAACAAATATTTATGGGAAAACCAAGGGAGAGATGAGGAGAATTCAATGATGGCAAACCAACATGTTTATATTCCAGGCCATGCAGCAGATCCATTTTCTTATAGTGCTTGGGATTGCACTGTTTATGATCCTCCCACAAGCAGTTATTCATACCAGGAGCCTCCTTGTTATGGTGGGAGTATTAATGGAGATGGTAGAGAAGTATGGCCAACTTGCACCCAACCTGAGGGTGACTACTATCCACAAGAGCCACCACCTGAGGAGTTTAATGATTTCTTCAATGGATATCCTGAGAATAGATGGGTTGGGCAATATCAAGATGAAGCTTACTATGAAGCCCCACTCTATGGCAATTATTGTCCATATCAACAACAAGAGTGGCAGCCCCAAGTTGAAGATGAAGAAACCAGAAGAGAGGGAGAGGATTTGAATGAAAGGCTAGGAAGTTTGGAGACTACCGTAAAAAATATAGAGCAATTATTGATGAGTATGGGTCAAAATGCAGATAACGGAGTCTCATCTAACTCCTTTGCTGGTGACATAGAGATAGAGGCTGAAGAGAATTGCAAAGCCATCACTCCAACTTCCATGTATCAATCTTTGACATCTGCCTCACAAGAATGGGAGTTTTTTCTAATAATGATTCTGAAGATGAAGCTCGCATTTTAGCTGGTCAAACCATTAATGATGCTATAAACCAAGAAGTGGATACAAGGGCAATGGTTCATTATGATGAGGTTGTCCCTCCACCACAATTTAATAGCCCATGTGATGTATCCACTTCAACTCTTCCCATGGTTGGAGCTTATGAGGACAATTTTTCTATCCAAGAAGAAGAGGAAGACTTGAATTGTTCTGGGGTGTTAGAAGAACATGAGAAACCAATAAATGACAACCCAAGGATGCAGCAACAAATCTTGGATGATGATGTTATAATTCTCATATCTGAAGGCACATCAAACCAAGGTACTCTTTATGAAGACAAGCTACATGAGCCCACCGCTACTATGTTTGCTTTGGAATCATCTTCCCTTATACAAGAGAAGGAAGTGCTTGACAAAGGAGGTAACCATGCGTGCATCATGACTACTCCAATTGTGGAGTATGTTGAATTTGTGTTACCACCTCGATGGAATGAGAGGAAGGAGAACCATAAGTTTGTGGAGGTGTCTCCCTATCAACAATTGAATCAGGAGTTCAAGTGGCTCCCACAGCGGTTCATTCATTCGATTGCTATGATCTACGAGACTGCTGAGGTTTACAATGCAAGGATGAAAGCCTTTCATACATTGGTTGAGCTTAGTATGACAAGGTCTAGCTACAGACCTTAAATAAAGCGCTTATTGGGAGGCAACCTAATTGCTTTTCTTTTATATTTATTTTATTTTTGCTTATTGTTTGCTAACCATGGTGTAGGAGATATAGTTTGGTCTTCATTAACCCTTTTGCAGGCCTTTCTATTAGGATTTGGACTTTAGGACTACTCAATAAAGCTCAAGTACTGGCTCAACTGCCAAGCTAAAGCTGGATTTTTCAAAGTTGCAACTCAAAAACACAAGGATTTTCAAGTGGGAATCATGCAAGGGCATTTGACACATTTTGCACCTTGAAATGGGAAATCCACCGACAGGTAAGTATCTTCCTACTCTCTACTTCATGCCATGAGGACATAGCATACTTTTAAGTGTGGTGTGGGGAGTGACTTGAGCCACTTGTTTGTCCTTTATATTGTGTGATTGCATGTCTTGTTTTTGTTTAAGTGTTTTTGTTATCCTTTATTTTTATTTTGCCTGATTTTTTGAGTTGTTTGCTTGAATGATTTGCTTGTGGAGACATGGATATTAAGTATGCAATTTTGGCTTAAAATTTAATTTTTATGCCACATTAGTATCATGTTGTGATAAGGGTTTTTGAATAGTTAAAATGTGCTTTAATTTAGTTTGATCATGTCTTTATCTGTTGAATGATATCACCATGTTTTTGGAGCTGAGTTTTGAATATTAGCTGAGCATGAAATGCTATGATAGACCTAAGTAACCCTTAAAGTTGAGTGAAAAAGAAATGAAAAATGAGAACAGCTTCTTTTAGCCTTTGAGTGCCATTTTAGGGTATAGGTAATAATTGCTACTCTTTCTTTGCATTCAACATTGGTTATTTAATGGTAGGAGTCAAGTAAGCATGTGATTACTTATTAGTGCTCAGTGTTTGGTGTTTAGTTAGGATGCAAGACCTCTAAGTCATTGTGACTGTCTTTGCATTCTTTTCTTTATTGTGTGATATTATTGGAAAAGGCTGTGATATAGAATGTGAAAAAGCCATCACTTAATTGGAAAATGGGATGTGAGACATCAATGAATTTTTGTCTCTCCTTATGTAGCAAAATGGCAAGGGGTATGCATTAGAAAAATCAGTCTTATTTATGTGTTATGTGAGTAAAAAAAAAGTGAATAATCCATCAAGGGAGAGCATAAAATGCAACCTTGTAAGATTATTACTAAAAAAAAAGAAAAAAGAAAAAAAATTCAGAATAAAAGCCACACTGGCTTGATGTTTGTGTGTGATTATTTATTTGTGAAGCCACATTGGCTGAATTGTGTTTTGTCTTGAGAGTGTTGAGCTCAATTCTTTAGCTCATGATTTTGTTTATTCAGTTATTAGAATAGAGTGTGAGTTCAAATAAAGTATATTAGAGAGTGTGTTTTCTTTGATGAGCACAATAGGGAACTCTCATGATTGCTTGGCAAGTACTTAATCAATAGCTAATGGCGAGTGTAGAGATAGAGTTTTTCCATCCATTGTTCATTGATAGGTATTGGGCTTGAGAATTTTTATATTTGAGTGAGGCTGCTTATCCTTGGTAAGAACTTAAAGGGAAACTAGGTGCTATTTTATCATGGATTGCTTGCTCATATCTGAAATTTAAGTGGAGATATTGCATGGTTGTTGGACTAGGGATATGGACATGAATGAACTAAGCCATGACTCATTTTGATGCTTAAATTCCCATTTCATCATGATAGAGTTGCATGCTTAGGAAACCATGATTCTCCTTGATTGTTATTTTATTTTTCTTCCGTTTGACTGCGTGTTTATTTTATTTTTGCATGCTTGTATGTTTTTGCTTGAGGACAAGCAATGGTTCAAGTGTGGTGTATTTGATAACGTGCATTTTATGCCGTTATTCTAGTGTTTATTTAGGATGTTTAAGAGCATGATTAGAGCCTTATTGCTTCATATATCATATATATTTTCTCTAACTACTAGGAAGATGCTATTTGCAAATACATGTGTTTTTAAGCTGTTTTGGCAGATTTTGGACCTCACTTTTGACATAGTAGATGGCCTCAAACAATTGGCGTGCAAGAACAAAAGTTTCTTAGAATGATGTCCTCTACCTACCACAGAAATTTCAGAGCATTTGGAGCTGCACGTGAATTCACCCATTTCACGTGCAAGCCTATTTTTGCCTCTCAGGCCTCTACAGGATGCAAGGAAGCTTGGGGAGAAGTTTGAGCTGATTTGGAGTTGCACGTGAATTCACCATATCACGTGCAAATTGACGTGTAGAGATATTTTTGGACCGATCCTATCGTTTTTCCATGCTGATCATTTGTTTTTGAAGGCCCATGTCCAAATTGTGGATGGAAGATAGAGATTTTAATGTTTCGAGTGTCACTTATCAAAACTACGTCGTTTTGATAGATGGGCTAGGTTACACACCTCAAGGCACATCCAAACTCTATAAATACAGCCTCCACGCCCTCTGCTATGCATCCCTTGACCCCCCTACACGTTTTTAGAGAGAGAGAGAGGCTCCACGACTTGGAGGTTGCTTCTTGACCTAGGAGAGCAGCCGTGCAGCAGCCGTCGCGGATTTTGGAGCCTGGATTTGAAGCTTTGCTGTGTGCGTGATTAAGAAGAAGATGTTGAGCTTTTCTGCTTTGTGTTTGCTTATAATCATGCGTGAGTAGTCTTTTAATCTAGGGGAGCAATGTAGCCCCCTTGTTGCTTTGCTGTGTTTATGAATATTGGGTTTGGATGATTGAAGTTTTGCATGTTTTATGAATCTGTTTTTAATTCTATCTTTGGATGTACACCTTGGTATTCTTAGCCCTAGTCTAGGGCGGATTAAGATTCATAACTTATTTGTAATTGGTGTGATCATTATCCTTTTGCAAGTATGATTTATTGGCTTTGCATGTTTGTGTGTTTAGATGACCATTTTGGCATACAACTCTTAAAAGGACCTCAATGACCATTTGTTGTCCTTGGCTTGTGTTTAGCATGTTTTCAATCAGACAACCCTAATATCATGAACCAGTAGAGATAACATAGGGAGGTGAAATTGTGACCCTATATGCTTTTAATCCTTGAATCTTAATCCTAAAATCAGTTTACTTTCTTTGTTTATTCAGAAAACCAAATAAAAATTAGATCTTTAGTTTAAAAAAGAATTCGTTTTTGCCAAGACATTGTTTTAAGCAAGATTAATTTGGTGATTTGAGTTAAAGCTAGATAACTTGGTAATCTCTGTGGGATCGACCCCTTTCTTGCTGCTATTCTTTTAGTGCAAACTTAGGGAATTTATTATCTTGAAGTGAGATTTAACGACATTAGCTAGCTCTTTTAGAGAGGCTAAAAATCTGTCTATCAAAGTGTCAGCAGGTCGGAGGGTCGAAGTGTCATTAGGGTCAAAGGTTAACCCTCGAAGACTCGAAGGGTCGAAGGTCGGAGGCCAAAGGGTCGTAGATTGGAGCTCAACCCTCGAAGGTCAACCCTTGAAAACTTGAAAGGTCTGAGTCTTTGAGGCTTCGAGTCTTTAAAGCTTTGAGGCTTTGGGTATTCGAGTTTTTTTTGCTTTTTTAGCTTTTAATTACCGTTTTACCCTCACCCAAAATGCCAAATTGGAAGAACTTTGGAGATAGTTTGGAAAGACTCGTATTCGCCTAAATAGACGTTTTATAGAATTTCGCATGGTCACATTTTTGGGCCGTTTAACCAGGGGCATTGACCATCTTTTAGCAAGTTTGACTTTTGTCAACAAAAATTGTTTTAGCCATAACTTTTTTGCTTTATGTCGGAATTGAGTACAGTCAAGTGCGTTAGTCCCAAAATTTCATCCTCTCTCACCTAGTATTGACTTTGGGACACTTAAGTATCTTCTAGCAGAGGTTCTCAATTTTGGGCTTCCCTATTCGTGTCATAATGTATCCATCTTATGCAAATTGGGGTTTAACATTAATTCCAAACCTAGGACTGACTCCTTGGTAGTGGGGGATCTTTATAGACCTGTTCAATGAGATATATGGCATAGGTAGATAGATATAAATTTACAAATGGTTAGTATGTCCAACCTGGACAACAATGGGGTCCAATACCCAATATTACATATCTAGTTTTAATCACATATTATGCACTTAAATCACAAGATTCAACCTAAAAATGAGTTTCCCCCAAAACGTAAGGTTCATATGAAATATCTCAGATCATGCCAAAATCATGCATATTAAAATAGAAGTAAGGTAATAAGTTTAGGAACACCTACTTGGTAAAGATTCACGGATGAATCAACCTCAAAACCCAAGATCCAAGCTCTGATTTGGCAAACTTCACCTCCAAGCTCTCTCTCTCTCTCTCTCTCTCTCTCTCTCTCTCTATGCTCTCTCTTTCACTTCAACGCGAAACACAAATGACGCTCATTGGGATTTGTTGAGGAACTTGATTAGAATCCAACAACAATCTAGAGAAAGATAACCGAATACCCAAACTCTAGCACAAGCAATTCAAGTAATTAACTAAAAAAGCTGAAAATAAGTATAAACCTCTAATATGAAAGTTTATAATTGTCAATAGCCAATAATATGAATACATAAATTGTCATAGATGAGACCTATTTATAGGCAAACGACTATCTAGAAATTGGAAACTTAATACAATTAGGAAACTAAAGTAAAATACCAAAACACCATAATACGAATTAAATAAAGGAAAGTAATAAAAAGGAAAGACTTCTAATACAATAAGAAAAGTAAATATCATAAGAGTCTTAGCAATAGAGGATATCTTGCGCCACACGATACGTGCACGTGGCGATGTATATATCGCACGTCACGGACAGTTCTTATCATTTCCCCTCCCTTCAAAGACATCATTATCCTCAAGGGAAAGTTTTGGATAGTACTCCCCTAACTTGACAGAGTCACTCCAAGAAGCCTCACGCCAATCTCCATTACTCGCCATCACGAAGCATTGAGTGCCACCAGTGCAAGGTCCTTCAAACTCTTGAGCTTTGCGCTAGTGTTCCTCTTTAGGCGGCAAAGCTGTCCAAGTTCTTTTTCTTCCATCCACTTTAAAATCCATTGTCATGGTGTTATAATCAGTAACAACCTTGCCAATACTTTTTAACCAAGCAATGCCCAGAACCACATCAACTCCAACCATAGGTAACACATGCAAATCAGTAGTGATCCTAACTCCTTGGGCATTTATCTTTGCATTCTGAACTATTTTCTCACATTTTAATCCTTCTCCGCTAGCCACTTTCACCACAAAAGGTTTTAGGACAGAACTTTCTATTCCAACCTTCTCCATAATATCAATACTGATGAAATTTTGGGTAGAACTAGAATCTACAAGCAACAAAACTTCAAAAGTTCCAATCCATGCCATAAACCTCATCGTGGCTGGCTTTGATCCCCCTATCATGGCATCAAGAGATAACTCAGCATCGCATGTATCTTCTTCAACTTTATCCAACCTCAATTCACCACCATTACTGATGTTGTCTTCATCGACTGAGCCGGAATCATCAATCAAAAACACCTTCTCAGTGCGACACCGATTGCCTTTATCCCACTTCTCGCCGCATTTGAAGCAGAGACCCTTCTTAGCTCTCTCATTAACCTCTTCATATGAAAGTATTCGACTTTTCTTGTCATTCCTCTTGGAACCACCTTCATTGGGCACCTTTGCTACTTGAGAGTCTTCCATAGGTTCTGTTTTGACACTAGTGTCTCCGGAATCCTCTTTAGTAAGCTTCTTGTCGCTATAGTAACTCTCCTCCAAGACTTCTGCCATTCTTATGGCTTCAGTTAGTTGTTGAGGTTGCTTTAGCTTCAATTCTCGTTCTATCCATGGCTTTAGTCCCTCGATAAAGGTACCCAACAAAGACTCTTCAGACCAACCTCGAACAAGAATTTGGAGTCACCGAAACTCCTCTACATAGTTAGCGACCTTGCTGTCTTGCTTCAGTTTGGCCAGTTGTCCATGGTGGTTGACAACAGGAGAGGGCTCCCACTAAATTAGAAACTCTCGCTTGAATGTCGTCCACCCCATTTTGTCGCCCATCCTGTTCATATTGGGCCTTAATCTAATGCCACCAGTTGTTGGCCCTTGCATCCAAATACATGCAGGCCACTGCAACTCGGTCGTCTCTGGATACCTAGAAAACTCAAAAGTAGTGAGCTCCTTTGTCCAACCACTCATATGGATCACCTCCCTTAAAGTGCGAAAACTCGATCTTTGGCTTCCACGGCCCCCAGTCATGGCGTCTATCGCCATCAGAATCATCAGCGCCGTGCCTTTGTCCCCTTCGATGTTCAAAGTCTGGTCGTCGTCCATGGTCTGTCCTATTGGACATTCCGTCAGATTCATAGCCATCAATGTTCTCTCCGCTAATTGGATCATCATGCACCCACCGCTCAACGACCATTGGTCCTCGCTTCACACGCCCACCACGCCTAAACCGGCCATGGTAAGGTATGTCTGCAGCATCCGATGAATCATCAGCCTCTTTTGCGGATCGTCGTGATCGACGATCGTCTCTATGAGTTCGCCTTCCTCTGACTGGTTCCTTGCCCTTGCTGGCAGCGAGAAGACGATTAATATTTGGTTGGTTATATCTTGAGAATGAGCCACCTCCGCCATTGCCGTCGAAAGTTCTGTAACAGAATGCTCCAGGGCTTCGAACCGTTGTTTGTTTGTCTTTGTCGCCTCCTCTGTCATTGCTGATGAAGAACACGAGATAAAATCTAGAAATCTTAGTGAGGATCTCTTAATGAAAGCACCAAATTATCGAGGACCTTGATTAAGATCTAACAACAATCTAGAGAAGGATAACTGAATACCCAAACTCTAGCACAAGCAATTCAAGTAATTAACTGGAAAAGCCAAAAATAAGTATAAACCTTTAATATGAAAGTTTATAATTGCCAATACCCAATAATATGAATACATAAATTGTCAGAGGCGAGACCTATTTATAGGCAAACGACTATCTAGGAATTGGAAACTTAAGACAATTAAGAAATTAAAGTAAAATACCAAAATACCCTAATACGAATTAAATAAAGGAAAATAATAAAAAGGAAAGACTTCTAATACGATAAGGAAAGTAAATATAAGAAGAGTCTTAGTAGTGGAGGATATCTTGCACCACACAATACGTGTACGTGGCGATGCACATATCGCACGTCACGGACAGTTCTCATCAGGATTCTCTCCTTTTCTCCGCTATTTATATTTTATGCTAATTCTTTAATTAATAAACACCCAAAATTATATACCTAGCTCTTTGGGGTCCCAAACTCCAAATTGGACCCAACTACAGCCAAAACACTCGTATCACTGAGCACAATATTAAATGATATCTTCATTACCAAATAAAGACTATCTTATAAATCAACCCAAACACAGGTCTCTGCAGTGACCCTTGAGTTAGGTGTAGAAGAATAAGGCTTGAGATAAGCTGAGGTTGTACTTTGTTGGGTAAGATAATTGTTGGGCTAATGTACCCTTGTTGGGTGAGATAGGATAAGGCCTAGCCTAAGCTATTAAGCTATTGTATCCTTGTGTTACGTATTACATACTAAAGCTTGGGTTGAGTTGAGCTTGTGAGGGTTGAGTACCCATAGTTAAAGATCTTATTAGGGATCGTGGACAAGTTGAGTCCTAATATGGATAGGTTGGGTTATGATATTGTATAAATTTTGAGTCCTGATGATTGTGCACACTACAAAGCACAAGTATACTGAGCATATTGTATAGACATATGTGTTTTGCATAGTAGGATGGTATAAAGTTATGGATCATCTACTCATGAGCTTATAGGTCACCCTACTTTCTTCTTTACCCTTTTCAAGTGTGACTCCATACTTTTAGAGGCCTTTCTTCCATGTAGATCTTGCCTACTACTCTGATATACTATTTTGGACTGTATTATGTATTAATTATTTGTTGTATCTCAAACATAAGTTTGTGAAGAGTTGTATTTAAACATCAACTGTGATATGATGTATGTTTAATTGTTTGATATATTTTATGTGTGATGATGCATGAAAAAGTATAAAATTACCCTTGATGTATTACTGTATATATTTGCATTATTGAGACATTACCTATAGTGTAGTCTCTATTGGTGCTTGTTACCACCTCTTGACCCTTTAAGTGGAAAGGAAAGTCACATTTCTGTTTTTGGGGGCATGATATATTTCATGTTCTTCTTTTATTTTATTTTTTTGTGTAGCATCAAACCATTTATATTTGTGTTGTTCATTCCAGGTTTGTCTTTTATTTTTATTTTTTGGTTTCATGTAGCATTGACTCATTTCTGCTTGCATTGTTTGTGAAAAATAAAATTAAAAAGTAAAATAAAATAATAATTAAAAAATAACACATATATTAGGATTCTGTTCAAACTTGTTTATTCTTTTTTCTAATAAAACAAAAAATGAAACCCCCTTTTCTAGAAAAAACACAAAATAATAGCCCGAGTGGACATGAGATGAGCAAATGATGCTCAAGACAAAAATAATTATGACAGTATTTTCTTTATTTTTCTTATATCCTTACATATTTGAAATTCATTTATTTTTTAAATCTTTGCCATAAGGGACTTTGATCCTACATCCCTTTTTTTAAAAAAAAATAAAATGTCTTTTTAAGTAAAAGAAAAAAGAAAACATAAAAAAAAGAAAACTCCTACAAACTAATCTTTAGGCGTTGTGGGGGTGTGATAGTACTTTTCCCTTCCCTAAACGTAACCGATTTCTGAAATTATGTAATTTGTTTAGGTTGATTAGGATTAGGTGATACAAAAAAAAATTATTTGATTGAAAATATATTAATATTTAAATTAACAATATCATTTATATGGTTTATTACTTGTAACTCAACTATGAAATATCTACTATCAAAAGTTAAAAAATTTAAAACTCACTATTGTCATGCATGACTCATATCACGTATGAAATAATCTGTGGATAGACATATTAATTTAATTTAAATTTAATTTTGAATTATTAATAAATTAATTTAAGATTAGATTATCCAATCAAATATTATTTGATCGATAAAATACATTAATATTTGAACTAATAATATCATTTACCTAATTTATTACTTTTGACCAAAATATGAAATACTTATTATCAAAAGTTAAAACCCACTTTTACCATGTATGACTCATGTCATGAATGAAATATTTTATAGATATACATTAATTAGATTCAAACTTAGTTTTGAATTTATTAATAGGTTAATTTAATGCTAAATGATCTAATTAAATATTATTTGATTGAATAATTATCATATTACTTATACTATAAGTAATATATTAGTCCATATTGATATACTATATAATTATATCTCTTGTATAATTTATGTTATAAATAATATGTTAGTTGTATTTTAATGACTTGTTTCCTTTAATATAACTAAAACGATCATATATGTGATTGTTTTTGTATGAGATTACTTATTAAGTATGTGTATATATATACTCTTTAGCTTATATTATCATAATTTATACTTATAATTATAAGCAATGTTATTAAATAATCATATAATAGTAACTAGTTTGATATAATAAATTATCAAGATATTTAGTATGATTATTTATATATAATTACCGATAAGTTTAATTGGTCATTTCTTTTGACTTTGATAATTATATGATAACTGTAAAATTTGTCATTAAATTTGCATTTAATTTATGGGCTTTAATATAATATTTTATTAAATTAATCCATTTTTATAATGTTTTTCCTTATTTTAGCTATTTATAGTTTTTAATCACCTTTGTAGATTTAATATTAATTTTGATGGTTTTTATTGTTAATTTAATTATTTTAATTTAATATTAATTCTTTGGGGTAATTTGGAAAGATTTTATTTGGGTGATTGAAAATTGATTCTATGCATTTAGAGTTACAATTATGGTCGGCATTGATTTAGAGAGAGAGAGAAAGATTATGAGCATGTGCAAAAATTAAAGGAAAAAAGAATTAATTATTTTTGATACTTACGTGAATTAATGAGAGGATGTGCAGGAGAAAAGAATTGAAAATATGCATTAATGTGTGGAAAGAATTGCTACATGAAGAAGCAAAATGGAAAGGAAAGAATTAATGTGTGGGCCACACGTAATTTAATGGAAAAAAGGACAATTGGCTTTGCCTATTTAAAGCTCTTTGCGACAAACGCCCTTTTCAAATTGGTGTCATTGTCAGGAAGATTAAGATTTTGATTTAATTTGTTCTTTATTTTTGTTTCTATCTTTTGTAGGTTTCCTCTTTTAATAGTTTTGTATTTTTTGTTTCTATTTTTTGTAGGTTTCTAACTATTTTTATTTTTTGTGTAGGTTTTCTCTTTTATTTTTGTAAATTTCCTAATCTATTTTTACTAGTATCTTATTTGTTTGCAGGTTTATTATTTTTATTTTATTTTCCTTTTCTAACAGTTTTCTATTTTGTAGGCTACTTTCTTTCTAACAAAATTTTCTTTTATTTTCGTTCCTTTTATTTTTTTCTTAATAGTTTCTTGTTTTGTAGGTTTTCTTTTCCTAACAGCTTCTTATTTTGTTTTTTTTCCTAACAGTTTTTTTCTTTTTAGTTCCTTTTTTTAGGTTTCTAAATGAGACAAGATAAACTTTCAAGGATTTGGTGAACAAAGCATACTTAATCCATGGTGGGAACAACATATAGATGCACCCCAATCTCAGCAGTCTTTTCTTCACAAACTCGATGAGGTGTTTATAATGTTACAACATATTCTCTCAGCTTTACAAGCAACTCAACTAGTACCAATGCGACCTTATCCATACCATCCATACCATCAGCAAGCTCCCATTGCACAAACTTATTCTCAATAATTGGAGGACCATCCAAATTTCAACTATCCACAAAAGCCTCCACATTAGCATGAAGAGTGGCCATACCAACAACAACAAGCAACTCCTTCTACTGATGACCTTATCCAGCAACTGCAAGAGCAGCAACAGCTTGCTATTATTCATTACCAATTGGAGAGGCAAAGTGAGGAGATACACGAGATACAGAGTTGTATAACGGTGCTGTTACTGAATTTGTACAAGGGCTATTGCTGAGTTTGTACAAAGGTTGTTGCTGAGATGCCATACTCTGGAGGGTGAGCACAAGGGTTGTTTCTGAGTTTGTATGACGGTGCTTGACTTGTCAGTAGGTCAAAGCAGAGCATTTGAGGTCAGCAGGGGAGTTGTAATCATTACTTGTGCCAGAGTGGAAGTGGGATCATGTGACTATGGACTTTGTCACTGGACTTCCTCGTTCTAGGGGTCACGACATTATCTGGGTGATTGTTGACCATTTTACGAAGTCAGTTCACTTCATTCTGATCCAGTTCGGACTTTGGGGCAGCAATATATAGACGAGATTGTGCGACTGCATGGGGTTCTATTATCGATTGTATCAGACCGAGATGCACGTTTCACTTCACAGTTTTGGCGGCAGTTACAGCAAGCATTGGGTACTCGAGTAAGCCTGAGTACAGCTTTCCATCCACAAACAGATAGCTAGTTAGAGCGCACTATCCAAACTCTGGAAGATATGTTACGTTTGTGCGTGTTAGATTTTGGTGGTTGTTGGGAGACTCACTTTCCATTGGTGGAGTTCTCCTACAATAATAGTTATCAGGCCTCGATCGGGATGACACCTTATGAGGCTTTGTGTGGGTGACCGTGTCGCTCTCCTTTGTGTTGGGTGTAGACGGGCGAGGCCGTAGTGTTAGGTCCAAACATGGTTCAGGAGACTACAGAGTTGGCCCAGTTGATCCGACAGTGGATGTTGACTGCCCAGAGCCGGTAGAAATCGTATGTAGACAGGCGATGGAGGCCATTACAGTTTGAGGTGGGTGATCAGGTTTTCTTGCGTGTTTCGCCTCAGTGCGGCCATAGGAGGTTTGGACGGGGGTCCAAACTCTCACCTCATTTCATTTGACCTTTTCCTATTATTGCTTTAGTGGGACTAGTGGCCTATTGATTGGAGTTACTGTCTGCATTGGTTCATATCCATGATGTTTTCCATGTCTTTCAGTTGTGGTGGTACTACCCAGATCCTTCGCATGTGCTTGATTGGCATGAGATTGAGTTAGCAGACGATGGTTCTATTGTGGAGGTCCCTATTCAAATCTTGGATAGATAGGAGCAGGTCTTACAGGGCAAGACTATCCCATTGGTTCGGGTGTTCTAGAGGCACCGTGCTCTTGAGGAGCAGACGTGGGAGCGTGAGAGTCAGATGCGAGTTCTTCATCTCGAGTTGTTCGAGGACACACAGTCCTGAGGTGGGGAGGGTAGAGGTCTCTTCCCATGTGTTGAGGTGATGCATTGTTTGTTTATTGTGATACATTGTTTGCTATTTATTGTGATGCATTGTGTGTTGCCTGTTATGTTATTGGTGTTGCACCTTATGTTGTGTGTTGCTATGGTTCCTCCTAGTGTTGTTGCGGATGTTGGTTGCTCATGGAACCCGCTATGGTTGAGATTGGTGGTAGAGTTGGGCAATTCCTTACTATCCCTTGTGTGGGTTTGCCACCGTAAACGTTGTGGTCTGGTTTTCTTAGGCATGTTAGTGTTTGAAATTGTAGTGTATGGTATGTGAGAGGCAAGTTGCCTTTTTGAGGACGAAAAGTCCTAAGGTGGGGAGGATGTAGAGACCTGTGTTTAGGTTGATTGGTGAGATAATCGTTATGTGGTAGTGCAGATACCATTTTGGTATTGTGCTCGGTGATATGAGTGTTTTGGCTATAGTTGCGTCTAATTTGGAGTTCGGGACCCTCCAAGGTCAGTTGTGTAATTTTGGTTGTTTGTTAATTAGAGAATTAACGTAAAAGTATAAATAGGGGAGAAAGAGAAGAGATAGCAGATAAGTCATTTGCGTTCCTATCTTTGGAGAGAGCATAGAGAGGGCGCAGAGCGTGGAAGAAGAGGAGTTTGCCAAAATTGGAGCTTGGAGCTGGATTTTGGATTGATTCCTTTGTGAATCCTTACCTGGTAGGTGTTCTTAATCTTCTGTCTCATTTATATTCTTAAGCATGTGTGATTTGGGCATAAATCGTGAGTTTTAGTATGAACCCTAGATTTTGGGGAAACCTAATTTTGGGTTTCAAATCTGTTTATATATGTATATGTATGTATCTGTGGCTATTATGCGATTTAGAGGCTTTTAGGACGCGTTATGTGGTATAAATTGTAGTCTATTATGTAAAGGAGTGGGTCTGCGGGTGTTTGGTAGTCACTGGGTCGATTGAAAATGAAGAACAAGGTGGAACGATGATAAACAGTGCTACCTAGTAAAGGGAAGTGTTGGCGTATCCTGGACCCAGAAGGTTTGAGGGTCGAAGGTCGAAGGTCGAGGGTCGAAGGTTTGAGCTTCGAGGCAACGATCTTCAAGGCTGTGACTACGAGGCTTCGAGGCGGTGACCTTTGAGGCAACGTTCTACGATCTTCGAGGCCGCGTTTCCAGAGCCTTTGAGGCAGTGTTCTATGATCTTTGAGGCCGTGTTTCCAGAGCCTTCGAGGCAGCGTTCTATGATCTTCAAGGTTGCGTTTCTAGAGTCGGGGCAGCGTTCTATGATCTTCGAGGCCACGTTTCTAGAGTCTTTGAGGCAATGTTTTGCAAACCTTTGAGGCAGTGTTCTGCGAACCTTCGAGGCAGCGTTTTATGAGCTTCGAGGCAGTGTTCTGCAGGTCTTCGAGGGAGTGTTTCTACAAGTCTTCGAGGCTATGTTTCTGCGAGTCTTCGAGGCTGAGTTCTATGAGTTTTTGAGGCTGGGATTCGAGCTTCGAGGCTGGGTTTTAAAGAGCCTTTGGGGCTAGTCCATTGAGTAATTCTTATGCCCTTTTATAGGTATGGAATGTTGTTGTTTGCTTAGCATAAAATATTATGTACAAGGGTTGGTTGATTTGATTGGCTGGTCAATCGAGGTCCCCTATATGGTTGGTTGATAGCGAAAGGTCCCAACGGTGGTTGTTTTTATGCTATGGCCCCGTT
Source organism: Taxillus chinensis (assembly GCA_023512835.1). NCBI lineage: Eukaryota > Viridiplantae > Streptophyta > Magnoliopsida > Santalales > Loranthaceae > Taxillus > Taxillus chinensis. The sequence goes on from CM042090.1 coordinate 41,029,818, forward strand.
ATAGCGGGTAGGCTGTAAGAGCCTTGCCCTGTGCTGATTAGCTGTGTTGTAAAGTCTGTGTGACTTATTTGTGTGAGTCTATGTGACTTATTTGTGTGAGTCTATGTGACTTATTTGTGTGAGTCTGTGTGACTTAATTGTGTGAACCTCGCATGTTTATGTTCTATGGATGATGTTGTGTGTGTTTATGCTTCCATTGGTATGGCATAGAACATTGCGTGCATTATTGTGTGCTTAGACATTCATTGGCACATGTATACACGGGTAATGTGTTGTAAGTCACCTACTGAGCCCTTGTGCTCACCCTACGTTGTTGTCTTGATTTTCAGGTTTAGGCAGGAGGTAGCCTTGGGGTTTGTCGTCGACCAGATCAAGCAGACCAGACCATTTTCGATGTATGGGACTATGTCCATCCTGCTGCTTTTGTATTATGACTGTGTTGCTTCCCGGACATGGGTCCGTGGATGTTGTACTATATCTTATGATATTACATGATATGATGTGATGATGTTTTCAGTTAGTTGCATGATTTCGGGAGTACAGGATTACCCTTGTAGGACTGTACAGGTGCATTCGGGCAGCACTCATTGTGGGCCCTTTTTGGTGCTAGTCACTAACCCCTTACCCATGGGTGCGGGTATGGGGTAGTCATGTACCCGGTTCCAGGCCTCTCAGAGTTGGGGGCGTGACAACACCAAATGAAAGCCACCTTCCATGAGCTCAAAATTTAAAATAAAGAGGAGGGTGTATTTGCCCATGCTACCCCAATGGAGCATCAAGAAGATGAGATGAAGCCACCACTTGAGTATCTTCCTTATACTTTAGGGGAAAGTGGCCACATTCTTGTGCCCACTGCCACATTCGTATTATCTAAAGAAGAAGAGGCATATTTTGAATTTCCTGAAGAGGAGATGTTGCAACCAATCACTCCAAAGTTCGAGCACACAACTGAGTCTCCTTCCTATGAATTCTTGAAGGATCGTTGTCCACCTCCTATTACTATTGCTGCCTCTATGTCACATGCAGATGAGGGCATACTATTTCCTTGGTCACAAGAACCACACGAAGATTTGAATTGGCTCATTAACAACAATTTAAGTATGGGGGAGTTGCTTGAGGATGTTGTCATTGTTGTGGATCATACTGTTGTAAATACCTTGTTTAGTAGGCCTGTGGAGTTTGTACTACCTTGTCACTATCATTTATTTGCAGTAAAGGACACCATGTTTGTGAAGGTGCCCTCAAGTGTGCACTTTGAAGACTTCAAATGGCTGCCACGACCAATTCCTTATCTTGATGTGGCCTATGAATGTGCTAAAGTGTATAGTGCAAAGATGAAAGCCTATCATTCGATGGTTGAGCCTCATTTGAAGAAAGTCTAGCTATAGACTTTAAATAGAAGTGCTTTCGGGAGGCAACCTGATTTGGTATTTTCTTTCTTTGTTTTTATTTTGGTGTGTTTGGTTTTTTTTTTTTTTTTTTTGAGTGTGCAGGGCAGTGCCAACCATCACCTTAAATTTTATTCTCTCTTGACGAAGCCTACATGAATGAGGAGCCATATGCATCACTACGAGTTGAAATTGGTTCTTTTTCTTCCTCCCTTTATATTTTTCTCCTCTTGTGTGCATACTTTTGAATGCATTGCGGACACTGCATATTTTAAGTGTAGGGGAGGGAATATAGTGTGAAAAAAATTGTGCTTGTTTTTATACTTGAACAGTTTGTGCTTATGATAGTTCTAATTTGAGTTTATTTGATTATGCATTATTTAAATAATAATTGAGAATCTTGAGTAATTAGAATTAAGTTGTTTAGTATGGATACCCACATTGTTGACAACTACAATGTTTAACTTTTATACTTCATTGATTTAGCTTGCATTTATGCCTTATTTGAGAAATACAAATTGTAAAAACCAAGATATTTGTTGTTTTTGAGCTATACTTGATCATTAATGTTATATATTTTGACATACTTTAGATATCATTACATGTTACTCATGCCTCAACTTGAAGTTTTTCTTGGAAATTGGGACTATCTTGAATTAAACTTGTGTGCTTAAAAGAAAAGAATAAAAAAAAGAAAAGTTTATGGATTGTGGGGATGCATAACTCATCAAAGGAGAAAGGAACATAAAATGCACCATTTGTAAAGCATTGTAGTACATCCATACCATTATCAATTATATTAAAAAAAATGATAAGAAAAAAATTTGCAAATTGTGAAAAAAAGAAAAGAAAAAAGAAAAAAAATAGCAATTCATTTATCTTATATCTTGTTTAGTTCCTTATGCGTATCACCAATTTGTTTTATCTTTAAGTATAAATATGGTACATGGCATGATATTTCAAGTGTAAAGAACTTATGATATTAATTTTTAAGCATGCTTTTTCAAGTTGATTGATTGAAGACTACATATTTGTGTAATTTGATTAAGTGCTATGAATAAAGGTTTGAATTGAGAAGGTGTGAAGATTAAATAATTTTAGAGCACACACTCACATTCATACTAGAACTTAATTTGTTATACTTGAGTTATTCTCTTTATATATTTTAATTTGCATGATTGGATAATCTTTGTTTGGTGCTTAATCTTTGTTTTTGTTTGAGGACGAACAAAGTTTAAGTGTGAGGGAATTTGATAACGGTAAAATTTGTCATTAAATTTACATTTAATTTATGGACTTTAATATAATATTTTATTAAATTAATGCATTTTTATAATGTTTTCTCTTATTTTAGTTATTTATAGTTTTTAATTACCTTTGTAGATTTAATATTAATTTTGATAGTTTTTTTTGTCAATTTAATTATTTAAATGTAATATTAATTCTTTGGGATAATTTGGAAAGATTTTATTTGGGTGATTGGAAATTGATTCTACGCATTTAGAGTTACAATTATGGTCAGCATTGATTTAGAGAGAAAAAAAAGATACATGTGCAAAAATTAAAGGAAAAAAGAATTAATTATTTTTGATACTTATGTGAATTAATGAGAGGATGTGTAGGAGAAAAGAATTGAAAAGATGCATTAATGTGTGGAAAGAATTGCTACATGGAGAAGTAAAATGAAAAGGAAAGAATTAATGTACGAGCCACACGTAATTTAATGGAAAAAAAGACGATTGACTTTGCCTATTTAAAGGTTTTTACGACAAACACTCTTTTCATTATACATATAGTTTGTTTTATTTATATATATAATTTCTTTTACTTGTTTTTTTACATTTAAAGTATTTTAATTTTTTATTATTTGTAAAAACTATTTATAATTTAAATAATTAATTAATATTTTCAGTAAATATATAAATATATAAATATATTTTTTACATAATTTAAGTTATTAAAATTAAATTTGATTAGACATATACATATTATATTAAAATATTATTATTATTTATATTAAAATATAAAAATATATATTTTTTGTAATAGCTGTTATTTTATAAAAATATATAATGATTAATATTATTATTTATACGTTATGGTCTCAAAAGAAGTCTAGACTCTAGGGGCATGTTTGGTTGGGGTGTTTTCTGTTTTCGTTTTCAAAATGTAATAACTGTTTCGAGTACAAAAAATTAAAAATTGAAAACAATAAAAACTTGTTTTCATTTTTTATGTCCTAAAGAATGAAAATAATATTTTATTATTTTCAGTTTTATATTTTTTATACTCGATAACAGCTATTACATCTTGAAAACGAAAACAGAAAACAGGTGAAATAAATATGTCCTAGAATTTCAAGGGAGTGGCAAATTTTTTTTTTTCCTTTTCATAATTATACGCAAATTTAACTTATTATTGCTTTAGGTAAACCTGGCTTAGCTCTCCATAGGAGATGCACTAAAGGTGAAAACGCCGTCACTAACGAGCGGCCGTCCTATGGAGTTTACTGGTCTGCGTCTCCGAACACTAATGCCCTTCCCTTTCCATTTTTGTTCCCGATTTTGTTCATCTCCTCCTTCGTTCATCGCCCGTTTAAAGAACAACACAAAGCATTCGTCTCCTCTGTGCACTCTCTGTCTCTCTCTCTCTCTCTCTATATATATATATATATGTACCATCACTGTTGATTTATTTACCTGGGTTTTGATTTTTTTTTGGCTTATTTATGTTGTTTGTTGTGTGTTGTTTTGGGTGCAGCTGAGAGAGGCAATGGGAGCTCTTTTCCTCGCAGTGCCGGCGAGGCAATCAGGAACGTTGCGTCGAATAGGATTCTTCAAGTGGTGCTAGTTTCTCCTCAGGTGCTCTTGTTTTATACAAGCCTCTGCTCTTCGGCACAAAAGAACTTTTATTAGTAGCCCTTTTGTTGATTGAACTTTGTATTATTAGTCACGAAGCATTTGAATAAAATGTTTCCAATCGTAGTTTTGGGTTCCTGAGATGACTCAAAATGGGTTCCGAGAAATTTTGGTTGTCATTGATATGATGAGATTGGTTACATAACTTATTCACGGGCATGAGAGTTATATTCAAATAAGAGCATCCTTTGGTTCCTTTCTGAAAGGGTCAATATATGTTCCTCCGGCGAAAGAAAATTGTTCGAACTGAGATTCTCGTGGAAAACGAATTGTAAAAAAAAATTTGTAAGGAAGAGCCATGTTTCACCCAATAACGATTGACGGGGGATTAGAAACAAGTTTTCAAGATGAATAGGATAGAATATTGATTTATATAACACATGATTTAGATAGGAGAGATTTTAAAAAACAAACGAAAAAAGCTTATAATCAGTTCAAAACAATAAAAACAAGCTCCCCAAGCATTCTGATGCCTAAAACAGGTTTTCAAAGTAATAATAAATTTCAAAAACTCTCCCAAGCGGCAAACACCTTCATAGACCAATGGGTTTGGTGGGATTAATTTTCATATTAAAGTTTGGCTTTTGAGCTGCAGAAAAGGGAAATGTTTAGAGTTTAATGATGCATGTTTTATATGTCTTATAAGGTATGGTTATCATTTTATGCATGCTTTTGGAGAGGAAATTGTCAGAGCTTGTTTACTGTTGAACACTCACAATACCCATTAACATGACCAGTGGAAAGGGATGAAACATGCCCAGAAAACCCCGAACATGGAACATGATAGCAAAAAATGTTGTAACTTAAAAATTAAATGTCCATCACATGAAGCTGTTTTGATCATGTGTGTATCTAGTTTATTCGTATTAAACAAATATTATGTGCTTTACTTTTTACATGACCTCATAGCCAAGTTTTTCACTCATATCTAATCGACAAAATGCTGCCACTGAAGTCTGTGTGGCAGTCAAATCTGACCGTTCACTTAAAGTTAAATCCATTCTGAGTGACTCTTGCAACATACTTCCTTGCACTGTTGGTGATGTGCCTTAATAGTGATTTTAGTTGTGTGTGGAAAAGTCAAATGATAGTGATATAGGATGAAGTAGGTTTGAAAATACTGACTGATCACTCAAACATGAAGGGAAGTAAGTGTATAAGACTAAGGACATGATCAGAAGATGAATTCTTCATGTTCGCACCCTAGATGCAGCACAGCCAGTAAGTAGTTGAAGCCCATATCTGTAGCTGAACGTGCCATATAAGCACATAATATGATCTCATGAGCAATATATGTGAGAGTCAAGCATATGAGACACCTAGAAGCTGCTCTGAACAAAATATTCAATTTGGTTTTAGTGCTTAAATTGGTGATGACATTGTGTGAATCTGGGAAAAAAATCAGGGCCTTTTAGAATCTAGATTTATGTGGCATCTAATTTACTCTTTTGTGCGGATTGCAGAGACCAAAACATTCATGTGTTCTTACTTTAATCCTCTTTGTTCTCATTTTTGTAGTCTTGTCATGTATGATATCCAATTTGGCATGCTCACTAATTGTAATTCCAGTTCCATCTTCCTTGAATATTTCTTTTGGGTTGCAGACCGCTCAATTACTCAAGGATGGATCTGAGATTACTCTTATACTTGGCAGATTCCTGGGAACACTGGATGCATTGCCAGAACATGTGCTGCATCAGCTGTTGCGCTTCACTTAGTAGAGGTAAATATTAGCATACCTTTGCAGACAGGTTCAGCTTCGTTACAAACTAGAAATATCAAACTGCAAAATAGGTCCATCAATTGCTAGTAACTTTCCCAACTGGAAAGCCTCCCCCCTCAATTTTTCTCTGCTAACTAAAATTATGTAACCTCTATCTTCACGGTCGGTCCAAACTGTCTGGTAACTTTTTCCTTCTTTCCTTCAGCCATTAGGATTTCAGATAGATGATGCGAAACTGAAGCGTGCAGGATTGGATTATTGGCCGTATCCAATCAAGTTTTATTTTTGGATTTCTTGCATTATGTCATATATCAATGCATACTTTGGAAATTGTAAGAATTGTTTTAAATGACACTTTATTTGCCCATTAAATTTCTGATACTTTTGTTTCGATTTATAGATGAATGTCTTTTCATTTTTGTACCATATTCTTCTTCATTTTTATTTTTATCTTCATGGCAATGATGTGTGGTAAGAATTGCTGGATTTCATGTTTTGGTTTTTAATTGAAAAAATTATTTTACATTTCCTCAATTTTCAACAATTAAGGGTGTGTTTAGTTGCATGTTTTCAAAAATAGAATCTGGGCAACAAATCTTGTTTGGTACCCTGCTTTCTAAATAAGGTGGTATTTTATTGAAATTAAGTAACTTTTTTTGAAAATGTCTTTTAATTGTTTTATGTTTTTAAATTTAATTTCATTTTTTTTTGTTTGAGACTCAATTTATTTATTTATATATTTCAATTTTTCCTACTTTTTACCTAAGCTTATTATATATATATATATACTTTTTGTGGAATCCAGTTTAAAAAGCACTTTTTTTAAAACCTATTTTTTCTTACTAAATAGAATTTGTTTTTTAAATTTAGAATTCAAATCTAACTCTAATAAAGTAAAAAGTCTTTAACTTGTGAAACCAAAACACAAAATGAAAACATGTATCAAATATTGCCTAACCTTCTTTCTCAGATATGTTGTTGTCAAAGCTCATGGTTCATGGGCAGAGTTTCATGAATACTTTCGGAAACAGGTTTTTTTCTTCTCCATAATTGATTCTACGTCTGGCTCTCTCTCTTTCTTTTAATTTTTCTCCTCTAATGCAGGATGGAGAAAAACGGTTGTTGGCATTTACTAAACGAGGAACAAAACTTCATTCAGTATGTTTCTTAATGAACATTTTTGTCTCCCCAAGACCCTGGTAGTCATTAGGTTTTAAAAAAAAATCAATTTTGTTGCTCACTAGGCATCCCTCTCTTACTCTCTCCAGGTGAAGTATTGTTAAATGTGAAACTAGAGAAAAGCATTGTGAACTTTAAAGAAAACACTAATCTGCCGGCATTATTGGAGAAACAATTAGTTGATAAAAAAGAGTAGCAGAAGAATGAAGATGAAGGGAGAGGGAGGCTAATTGTCTCCCGGTTGCTTCATTTTGCTTGCCCTTCAAATGAAATCAACTACAATGTTTTACGTTGAATTCTATATCACGTGGATAATCACGAAAGTGTCACATAGGTCTCATAGAATATGTTTGAGCAGTTTCACCATATCTTATCATTGCACAGTTAACTGCAATTTTAGTAACTTGTTATGTTTTGATGTTTTTGCTAGGACTTCTCTTACAAAAGAGGTGATTGGCTTGTTTTTGGTTCCGAGACTTGTGGGCTACCTCCTGAGGCCTTGCTTGACTGCAATAGTGAGACAAGTGGAGGTGGCACCATTCGCATACCCATGATTGAGACTTATGTCAGATGCTTGAATCTTTCAGTGAGCGTTGGCATTGCTGTCTTTGAAGCCTCTAGGCAGCTAAAGTATGAACAGTTTCAGGTGCCATCAGATGCATGCTCAGACGCTGAAAACCCACCAATAACTGAAGATATTTTCGTGTAATTGTGATAGGCCACGGCGATCACCTAAACCAAACCCAAATATTTCGGAGGTGGTTGACATATTTGAGTGGAGCAGTTGGAGAATTTATGTTTATCTGCATTTATTTTAGAATACGTGGAGTATGTTTTAATTTATCTTTTAGGTGTCTGTTAAGGCTGTTAAGAGCCATTGTTTGAGCTAGTAGAAGCATGCACTAATTTTTTTATGCTTTGGTGAATCCGTTAATAGTTGCAGTATATTGTTACAGTTACCTATGTGCCTGACTGCCTGAGCCTGGCCGGTTGTGTTAGACCTATATGTCACGCATTTGATGATTTTGCCTTATAAAGGACATTTGGTATGACCTGTGTGGTTTGGTTATACGACGTACCTGCACCGGCATGCGCTGAATACCTTTGTTGTCTAGCTACTAATTGGTGATATGCGTAAGGCTTACCTAGCACTAGCTGAAGATTGAGTGGTCTAGCTATGGCGTAGGGCCTTGCGTCTAGCTACCCGTTTGAATTCTATGATGATTGTTGAGCGTTAATTCACATTGACACGCTTTCTTGCTTATTGCACTTGTAATGTTGTAATTATTGTAAATTAACACTTGTGATAGTGTTGTACGGTTTCTTGACATAGGCATCCACCCTACATATAGATAAGTATGGCTGATTATGACATGAGCCAATTAATGAATTGTTTTCAGGTTCTAGAGGCCAGAAATTGCTTGAGAATTTGGAGCTTGTGGAGGAAACTTGATATATTCTTAACTCTAACTTGTGGGCAAAATAGATTTTGTATTCTGTTATTTATTACCATTGCATATGATTGTTTTTGGGCAATACTTGTTGAATAGCTGGTGCTTATTACTTAATTAGTTCTAGTCAACAACTCTTAGGTGAGAGCATGAAAAGTTTATATCCAATATAAAGCGGTCTTGAAATTACAACACAGAGTACACTAAATATAAAAAAGCCCAACAAATCAAAGTGAGAGGAATTCAAAACAATATGCAATGATTATTAGGGTTTGAAAGTAAAGGACAACAAATTTGCCTTGGTATCACTCATTGTTTGCAATTTTTTTGTTTTGTTTTATATGGATGAACAAATTATGCAAATGATCAAGTGAAATTCAAAAAAAAAAAAGAGAAAAAACAAATTAAAGTACATTGATGATTGAGTTTTGAAATCTCTGTATGTATCATGTTGTTCGTATATGATTTTTAAAACATTATTTTCAAGCTTGGGTTACTAGCACAATCCATTAGGTATGAAAAAAGCCAACAAAGAGGCTTGGGAATTCATTAGGTTGGTAGTTAGTTATTTTCAAGGAAAAGCTTCACAACAATGTTAAGTACATGTGGACAACTTACTTTGCCAGCGTAACAAATATGTATTTATCTCCATGAGTTTGGATTCATTTGTGAGCTTTATGGAGCTCATTAGGTAGTAAGTGATCATTAAGATGATGTCATGTTAGTGAATTGCTTAATCCAACTATTGATAGACTTGATGCATTATTAAGTCGTCATTTTGAGCAATGTTTATGTAAGATCTCCGTTATGTACCCATATCTCATAAATTCAAATCTCATCGTTGCTCTCTCTATTCATCGTTCTAGTCTGTCAAACTTTCTTTACTGTTCATCACTCCTTGAGCCAGCCCACTCGTTGCTCTTTGTTTCTCGTCATCTTCACGTCACCTTATTTCCATTATTACATAGACTTCGTCAGTCAAAGATCAACAAGCATAAGGTTTATCATCTACGATAAAAACGCTCGCTGCGTTGGATTTCACCAGGTTGAATTCACCTAGTTCTAGTTCGAGTGCTAATGAACTTTGACCGACATAACCTATGTAGTAATAAGGATAAGGCAACGGGAAGACGATGAGTAGCGAGGAGCAATGAGTGGGCTGGCAATAAGGAGCGACGAATGACGAAGAAAGTTTGACAAACTAGAATGACGGAGGGAGAGAGAGAGAGAGAGGTGATGAGATTTGAATTTGTGGGTATGTAACAGAGATCTTGGGTTAACGCTGCTCAAAACGATGACTCAACTTGTATTGGATCTATTAAAGGTGATAGTCAGTTGATATGGACGGGTTACATCACTTTGCTAAACTGAATTCTCGATTTTCGATAAGATTGATAAAATTGCTCAATCCGCCCAATTTGATTTATTCAATTTTCAGTTGGTAGGTTTGTCAAGTTAAATCAAGTTAATAGTTTTTCTGATCAACTTTAACATTGCCAATTTCTCACATTAAATTCACAACACTAACACAAAATAGAATACAAAATTTAACATTTAATCCCAACAAACTAAATCAAATAAATTGTCATCATTAAAAACATCTTTGGATTAATCCTAGGAAGTCCTCAACTAATGGACTTCCACCTCCAATTCATAAAATCTTTATATTTCTTACCGTATTTGAGAAATTTATTCATCTAGAAGTGGTCATCGGTCGGTTTAGGCAGGTTGTACTGTTTATCTAATTGGTTTATTCGATTTTTAGTTAGGTTGATAGGTTAGTTAACCTGTCCAAATAAACATCGTTTTATTCAATTTTCGATTGGTTGGGTTATTGGGTTAAATCAGTTTATTACTTTCTATACTCAACCCTAGGGTCTATCAAGTATTGGATTGAACAATTCACTAATGTGGCATTATTTTAACGATCGGTTACTAATTGGCGAGCTTCATACAATTTACCTGTCACACCCTCAACTTAACTATCTACGGACTCATGTCTAGGATACTATACATAATCAATACAGAATACTGTACTATATCATACACCAGAGTAGTGGGCATATTTTCCTAGAAAAAAATCCTCCACTAGTCTCAGGTTGCATTTGAAAAGGATAAACAATAAGGAAAGGGTGACTTACAAGCTTAGTAGGTGACATTATAACTCACATCTTCCTATTATACAAAACAGATAAGTCTATATAACATGTTCATTATATTTGTGCACCGTGTAGTGTGCACAATCATCAAGACTCAACCTGCAAACAAACATCACCCATCCTATCCACAACAAGAGTCAGCTTGTCTACGATCCCATGAGGATTCTCAGCTCATGGCACTCAGTCTTAGCACTATGAGCTCAATAACTCAACACAAGATTTAAACCAAAATTGGGTTTTCCCAAAAGCTAGGGTTCATACGAAATCACACAGATCATGCCTGAATCATGCATATCAAAACAAAATCAAGGTAAAGAGTTTAGGAACACCTACCTAGAATGCTTCCTTGAGATCCACTTGCCCCAAATCACCAAGGCTTCAAGCTTCCTAGCTCTCTCTATCTTTTCGAATGCACTAATGCAATAGCGTAATGTGGAAATTCTCCTTTTTCACCTTCTATCTATATTTATTGTCTTTATATTTAATTAGTCATTAATTAATTAACCCCCCAAATAATAAATTGACCTCCCAAGGCCATGAACTCCAAATTGAGCTCAAATATAGTCAAAATGCTCGAAATTACAAGCACATCACTATTTAGATATTTTTTTAACTCAACTGATTGCTCAAACGCAAAGTCAACTAATAAATCCCTAAAAGTCAACCAATGAGCCTTTTGGGGCCCTAACCCGAAATTGGGCCCAAATACTAGTAAAATGCTTACACCGACAAACACAATATCATCTAGATGTTTCTAGCCGCCTAAAATCACTATCTTTCAGTTATACTCAAAGACGGATCTTTACATTACTATCAAATCTAAACCTTATCTCCACTAGCTTAGCCAACTCAATAAAATAAAAATAAAATAAAAAGGATGACACGCATTAGAAAAAATGTTACATATACATCATTGCACTTTCATCCAAATTATTACTGGGACATCATAAAATACTTGCAAAACGTAATTGAACATTCACTTTTTTTATATAGGTGCAACCGTTGTTCAACATATTACTGCGAAAATCGTGGTGGACCGTGATTAGTTCAAGGAAAAGTTGTTAACCAATCAAGAATTGTCGCTTTAGGTATGATTTCACTGCAATATTTTGATTAATTGTACATATTATATGTTTTTGCTAAAATAAGAATGTAAGGTCAAGTATTATTGAAATAACTTTAATATAAATCATTGGATATTGCAATAACGTTCCAGATTAGACATTTATTTAACTGTAATTCTGCTATAATGAATTATTGTAGCAGAGCTATAATTAAATAAGATTTTAATTTGAACCATTGAATACTAATCTAACGACTCATATTAATTTTTTTTTTTATGATATCTCAAAACTTGATTTAATACCTCATGTTATCAATGTAGTATAACTTATATATATAAGCATCAAAATTGGGTTTCCTTATTATTTTTTTTTATAAAATATAGGAATAAAATTTGAGAAAAGCTCCTCACATTCAGATCCATAAAATAAAATTTAGAAATAGAAAATGAATAATGCTTTCATGTATTTGTAGATTTACTATTAATTTCAAAAAAGTCTTTTTTAATATTTTGTTTGAATGACTCTTAAGAGAGAGAAAAGGCTATACAGAAATAACATAAGAATATTGTTTTAATGAGTATAGAAATTATATTGAATGATATGTAAATTTTTGTTTAAAAAGTAAATCAAATTTTAAATAAAATTATAAGGAGTATTGTTTTTATTTAAAATTTAAAATTATTTTAAAAAAACTCAACATGAATGCTTTTAGGAGGGACGGATTAGTATTGTGTGCTACAAGCCCAAAATAGGCCCACTATCCAGGCTCGACCGCCTTCCCGAAACGAGAAGCAGGGTCTCTACCGTTCAGTCTTGGCAGACGGAAGAGAGGAGACTGACTGGCTGACTGACTGACTGACTGGTCTATCTGGGGCGCACTCTCGGCCATCCCTCTTCATCGCCATCTGACCAATCAACCAGGTAATTTATCCTTCATTGCTTGCGGACCATCTCTCCGTCACGTTCAATTTTGTTTCGATTCGTCCCATCCCATGTCTCCGTTGCATTCCCGGAAACTGTGTCCCCTCGTAGATGCTTTGATTACTAATATCATTATTATGAAATTTATGAACATGTTTATCTCTTCGTTTCGTAATATTTAAGATCTTCTTTTGGATTAGTTGATTTCGATGCGCTCTATGTTTCACTGTTGCGTGTTCCGTCTGTCTCTTATTATTATTATTATTATTATTATTATTTATTTTTTTGTGATTGTTGGTAGACATGCCTTTGTATACAATTCTTGGGTTTTAGTTTTTTGTTTGTTTGTTGTCTTTTGTCTTTTGGTCAGTTGGGATGTTCTCATCGTTTATATGCTTTAGTAGGTTAGCGGTACCTTCATTTTGAGCTTAGAAGAAAGTAGATTATGAAACCGCATTATTGATTTTTCTAAGCCAAGCTTTTCCAACTTTTTCCCACAGTTATATTTTCGGTGGCCGGTCTACCCGTATTTGTGAAGAGCAGTTCAAGGAAGGAATCCGTATAATGGTATATACCTCCCTTGCTGCCCCCACTCCATATTGCAATTTCGATATTATCTTATCTATGAAGATGAATTATGAGTAGCTGCAGTACATGCTGAGAATTTTTCGGAAGGGATGGTTTTGATCAAGTGCTTCTTCTGTTTGGTTATGACTACAAAATAATATATTTTAAAGGTTGAATTTGAGATGATGTAAATTGTATAGCAATGGTGTGACTTAACTTGCTGTAGTTCACTCTTGGAAATGTAATGACATCCATTCCCACAACGTTGCATTTCACCATCATGACAGCATCAAGGCTACTGAACACAAGAGAAAGACACTTTTTCAGTGCACTGTTCGAAGTGCTTATACTGAAATTAACACTTTTTCGAGGAAAGTCTAGAGCAAATTTGTGCTTTAATAAGAGCATTAATGTTCGGTGTGAAATTCAAAGATTCAGATAAATTAGGTTTTTCTTTCATGAGAGAAATAGCAATAACTTAATATTTTCTTCTTGCTTTTTCCAATCCTTTGGTACACTTATATAGAAAATAGGAAAGATACGAGAGATAAGGGCATCTATAAATTATGACACTAATAGTAGCAAGATATTCCAAAGATATGGATGTCTAAATTGTGCAGCTAATAATAGCAAGATATTCCTTAGATATTAATTTGGATAATAATTTAGTCACTTTGGATAATGTTATTGGTTGTAGAGATAGCAATGAGATGGGTTAGGATCGGATAGTGGGTGATCCGAATCCATTTCAGGTGAGATTGAGTTGGGGAGGGACAAGACCAAATAGTGCGGTGGGTATTTTAAAGCTAAAATCATTTTAAAAACTTGAAAAATATCGGTGCGTGATGGGTCGACCAATAATTGTACCTGTCCTATTGTCTCTTTGGATCGGGTAAAACCCGCCTGAGTCAAGGTAGATTGGTCTAGAATTGCCATACCTAATTGGTTGCACATTGTGACCTCTTGTGTGACCTACATGTGTACACGTTGAATGGCGCAATATTCACACCCCCTTAGCCTTAGAGAGGTAACTTTTCCCCAAGTGAAGGCGAATATAGGGAATCTACATCATCCTAACTCACATTGTCTAGACTCAAGTCAGACGACTATACCAAAACGTGATGGACCTCCCTGTTGCGGTGCAAAACTATCCTCCTTTGAACAATAGCCATTGGAAGATGGGCAGGCTAATGCTCTACAATTGATGTTGGCAAAGGGTGAATCACAGGTGGATTCATGTTGGCCTCTGCTCCCTTGGATGACTTAAGTAATGAGCAATGAAAGACTTGATGAATACGATTTGGGGTAGTTAATTCAAGATGGTATGCCATTGGTCCAATTCAATCCAACCCCTTGTAAGGTCCATAGTAACATGAACTTAGCTTATAGGCAAGGTGGTGATGCAAGAGCAATTGTTGAGAAGGTTGAAGTTTGAGCAGAGCAAGACCACGTTGAAATTCATAATATTTTGTTTCTTGTCTGCAAAAAGCTTCATTGTCTCTTGTGCCTTGACCAAATTAGTTTTCAGTTGACCTATAATGACATCTCTTGAAGTGAGGTCATGGTCTATAACAGGGTGCTACTTCCTGCATAGTAATCTAGAAGGGAGGGTGGTTTCCTTCCATAAGTAGCCTCAAAAGGAGTCATATTGGTAGTAGAGGTGAAAGTTGTATTGTAATGAAATTCTGCCCAACTCATAATTTTTGCCCACTTGGACAGTTGATCTTGGATAAAAGTGTGCAAAAATTGTTCAAGTTCAACACAACAATTAATAGATTTGGTTTGACCATAGTTTTCGGGTGATAGGCAAAAGAGAAATGGAGTATAGTACCGTGCAACTGAAATAATTCTTTCCAAAAGGTGCTTTGAAAAATCAAATCACGATTCGAGATTATACTCTTGGGCATGCCATGGAGCTTGCCAACAATCTCCCAAAAAAACATGTAACACAAGTAGTTGTGTAGTTATGAGGTAATGGTGCTAGATGGATTCCTTTAGAGAAGTTGTCCACAACCATAGGAATGGCCGTATGACCTCCAACCGGAGGTAAATGCGTCACAAAATCCTTAGAGAGATCAGCCCAAAGTTCCAAAGAAATTGGTTTAGGTTAAAGTAGACCATAAGGAGAATGGTTAGTAGGTTTGCACTTTTGGCATATATCACAAGCATGTACAAAGTCATGAACTAATTTGCGCATTCCTTTCTATATAAAATGGGTTTCCAACTGAGGTACGTTGAGTCCCCATGTGACCTCTTAGTAAGGACGCATGGTAGTCAAATAGTAAGGATGAAATAAGAGGGGAGGTAATGGGCAAGTATAGTTTTCCTTTGTGTCAAAGGAGACAACTAGAGAAGTTCCAATATGGCCAAGAGTTGTTTGCAATCAAGATGCCATCAATAATATGATTTGCATGTGAGTCAGTTAGAAGCTCAATTTTGGAGGCTCTCCAAGACCGAGCATAAGGAACAAATGAGTGACAAGAAAAAAGCAATGTTGGGGTCGTCAATGACTGAACGGACACGTGATGGTGTATTAGTTGTTGCGTTGGAAATACTCAACTCGTACTTGATTGAGAAATTGTACCCTACCAATTTGGAGCAAAATTTTTGTTGCTCCAAAGTTTGCACCGCCTAGGGAAACATGTGATGCAAACTACCGTGGTCAGTTTGAATGATGAAGTATTGACCCAACAAATATTGGTGTCATTTCATAATAGCAGATTGTATGGCAAACATTGCGTGAATATATGTTGACTTTCTATGCATGAGAGGGATTTTTTTTAAAATACTGTTGAAGGCAATTGGGTGTGTATATGGGAGAGGATGTCAACAATACCTAACCCACTTGCGTTAGTTTCCATGACGAATGGACGATTGTAGTTGGGCAATGCCAAAACTGGGGTTGTATGTAACATCCTTTTGAATGCTTCATGCTCCTTGTTAGACCAAGTGAACTCATCATTGTTTAATGGATTTGTCAATAGTGCGACTATAAAGGCATAACGGGGCATATCGTGGTGATAATATTATGTGAGAATGAGAAAACCACGAAGCTAGTGCTTATTGATGGGTGGAGGCTAGGTTGAGACAGCACACAATTTGTCAAGATAGGACGATACCTCTACGGCTGAAATAATGTGCCCAAAAATGCTACTTTTGATGTTGCAAAGGCACACTTGAAAAATTTAACACTAGATTTGAAAGACTTGACACAAGTGTTCTAAATTCGCCTCCAAATTGGAACTATAAATAAGAATATCATCAAAGAATATGACAGACAAATTTACGTAACAAAGATAGAGGGAGCAATGCAGAGGCCGAATGACATGACCACAAATTCAAAATGACCGTGGTGTGTGTGGAAAGTTGTCTTGTGAATGCCGAGTTCCTGTATCCAAATTTGATGGTAGCTGGAATGCAAATTCAGTTTCAAGAAGATGGTTTCTCCATGTAACTTATCTAATACCTCATCCACTCTAGGAATTGGAAAGCGATCACCAATGGTTACAGCATTGAGCACTCTATTATTGGCACAAAAATGGCATGTACCTTCTTTCTTCTGACTAATAATACTGGGGAGCTAAAAGTTGATTGTCTCAGGCGAATTGCACTGGCTTGTAATAGGCCAGCTACCAAGCATTCAATTTCATTCTTTTGGAATTGAGGATACCAATACGGCCGAACATTGACTGCATCGATACTAGCCTTCAATGATATTTGGTGGTCAACAGTCTGAGAGAGGGGCAGGCTCGAGGGAACTTGAAAAAGGACCTCAAATTGTTAGAGCATGGTTGCAAAGAAGGTGGAATTGTAGGTTGAGATAAAAGTGTATAGTCTGGGCTGGACAAATCAACGATGAAACACATGTAAGAGAACCTGACACCCTGTGTATGCTAAAGAGATGACCGTTGCATTAGGTTTGCCATCCCCTTAAAGATGGATGTGCTGGCCCCTGTAATGGATTTCCATGTTGAGTTTGGACCAATATGTTAGAATGGGCCCAAGTGTTTTGAGCCATTGCATGCCAAGTACAACATTGGACCCTTCTAAATCGAGAACAAACCAGTCTAGTGGAAAGGAATCCATCTGAAAGAGAGAGACACTGCCTTACAGTGTATTGCACTGAAGAGCACCACCATTGCCCATCTGAACAGGGAAGGGTCTTGTGGGTGACGTCAATGAGTTATGCGCCTCAAGTTGAAATTATGTATGCACCCACTATCAACAAGGACTTGGACTTGATGAGAATTGATAGAGCCAAGCATGCACATTGCTTTACAAGAATAGTGGCCGTGGAGGGCATGTAAATTGATTTTAGTTTCAGGAGGACCCGGTGTACAGACAGAAGAGTGGAGCCATCATTGAGGTTGAATTCTTCCTTGGTGTCCTTGAGGTATAGTAAGGCTGCACATCCCTTGCATTTATGATCACGTACAAACTTTTCATTACAATTAAAGCATATGCCCTTGTGGTCACCGCTATTGGAGTTTGTCAGCAGTTAAGCACGTAGCAGGAAGGCAAATTGCTTTAGTAGTGGGTAGGAGTGGAGTTGCAGGAGTAAGAAGTGGTGTGGGCTGTGTGGTTGGGGTGGCGGGCTGTGTGACATAAATAGGGTATGTGGGTTGGCTTGGAAGCCTTGAGTGAGTTTGAGATCGGTTGATGCCAGCAAAATGTATCCTGCAAAGACGTGCTGAGGAAAATGTGTCATGTTACTCCAGCGGCCGTTGCAATTGGTGACAAAGGCGTGGGTGCAAACCACCAATGAAAATGTTCATGAGGTTGTGCGAAGAAAAGCCACCAACCTGGATTGCTAATTCTTCAAAGGTTGCTTGGTAATCTAGCACAAATCCTTTTTGGGTGATATGAGATAGGAGGCTGACCCGGTCATCATACTTAGAAGGACTAAAATGGTGTTGTAGAGCTACAATAAAGTCCACCCAAGATCCGATCTTATGGCCAACAAACAACCCCTGGTACCAACCTGAAGTAGGGGAATCAAGATGCATGGACATGATGAGGAGGCGTTCTGTAGGATGCATGGTATAATTCTGTAAGTATTGTTTAATAGTAAAAATCCAGTCAGTGGGGTCTGCGGAGATAAACTGCAGAAAGCAGAGTCGCAGTTTATGGTCCCTTGGGAGCATGGGAAGTCGCCCCCCTAGGGGAGGCAGTTGCTATGGACGGGAAGCCATGGTGTCATTGAGTTGTCGTTGATTTTCGCATGCACAGTCATGGTGTCGTTGAATTTTGTCACAAATCTGGGCGGACAGAGCAGGCAGAGCATTGGTGGTGAATTTGGCGAGAGCAGCATGGTGGAATCCAAGCAGGCTTTCAAATCTGTCATGGATTTATTGGTGTCCAAAAGTTGAGTTTGGATCTGTTGAATTTCCTTGGAACGTGTTATTGCCATGACAACCTCAAAGCTATTTTTGGTTTTCAGTGCACCATCCGAAGTGCTTATACTGAAATTGACACTTAGGAAAATCTAAAGTAAATTTGTGCTTTAATAACAGCATTAATGCTAGGTGGGAAATTTAGAGATTGAGATGAATTAGGTTTTTCTTTTAACAAGGGATGAGGACGTCCAAGAGATAGAGAAAAATAACAATAACTTAATATTTTATTCTTACTTTCTCCAATCCTTCAATACACAAAAAATAGAAAAGATACAAGAAATATAGATATCTCTAAATTAAGCAACTAATAATAGCAAGATAACCCAAAATATGGATATCTTTAAATTGTGCAACTAATAATAGTTAGATATTCCTAGGATTTTGACTTGGATAATTAACTTGAATAACAATCTAGCCACTTTGGGTAAAATGTTATTAGTTGCATATTGTGACTTCTTGTGTGTACACGATGAATGGTGCAACAATTAACCTTAATTGAGAGGGAGAAGGAAATAGGAAATTAGTTACCCAAAAATGTGTTGGATATCTGTGTCTCAGCTTTTTCTCCATTCATGTTTTTATATGTTGTTACTTGCATGTTGGCTATTAGTCAGGCAGGAAAGAAACGGCTCTGGATTTGGCCAAATTTGTTGACAAGGGCGTGCAAGTCAAGCTTGCTGGTGGAAGACAAGGTTTGTGCTTATTTTATAATTTTTATTGTATTCTTCTTCCCTTTTGATAAATTAACAATTAGACTGTAGTTGAATAAATTTGAATTGTGTGTCAATTGTGAATTATCTTGTTAGATCATTTAAAATATGACTAGGGTTTTTTATTTTAGCCCTATAAATGTTAAATTTGTTTTTCACAATTATTACCTTATGAAGTGTTTTTATTTATGTATTATTATTTAATTTTACAGTGACGGGAACTCTGAAAGGATACGATCAGCTTCTTAACCTTGTCTTAGATGAGGCTATAGAGTTTCTAAGAGGTAATCACTTATTGATTCATTATTTATGGTTTTTAAAAGTTTGTTGATGTAGATTTTGTTTACCTATATGAATTTAATTTTAATTGTGTTCATTGAAAATTTTAATATTTAATATACTGTAAATAATTCTTTTTCGTAGTTTATTGCTCTTAATTTTTATTTTCCCTTTTGTAAATTCATTTTGTACACCTTCATTGCTACAGAACATCCTCTCACAACTTTTCTACCTAATGTTTCAAATCATTGTGCATTTAATTTTTCTGAGGGTCAGAACCATTAGTTTTTAACCACGCATATCTTCTCACAAACAAAACAATAATTTAGAGTTTCTGTTTTGGTGTTGCAGACCCTGATGATCCTCTGAAGACAACTGACCAAACCAGGAATCTTGGCTTAATAGTAAGATTTTCCTAAAAATACTGTATGGTGCTTAAGTTTCTTTCAAGTCACGTATCTTTGGAAAGTTTTGCTAATCATTTGAAACTTAGAATTCAGTTTTAATGACTATTTGGCATTGTGACTTATTTCGCAGATAGTGATTCATATGATATTTGTATCACTGCAAAAAAAAAAAAAACCAAAAAAACAAAAAAAAAAAAACAAAAACAAAGGGGAAAACGTGTTCTTTGATTTACCCGTGGAACCTCCACTTTATTTTTATAATAACGTTATCCCACACTCACCTTTTCTGCCTGAACTAACCGTGTGCTATTTACTGAAGGTTTGTAGGGGAACTGCAGTGATGCTTGTATCTCCGACTGAAGGTACAGATGAGATTGCCAACCCATTTCTACAGCCAGAGGTGTCTGTGCCGGTGCCTGGAATATCGTAATTTCGGCGGTGTTTTCACCCTGTTTTCATTTAGGCTTTAGCATATGCTTTACTTATAATTTTAACTTTAGAGAAAGCTGCACAATAGATGGGGCTTGGTATGGATTTTTGCCGCTTAGTGCTATCCAACTATAGACATCTCATTGTGAGAGTTCCTTTAAAAGACTGAAGTCAGTGACAACTTTATGATGTGCTTGGACATTGCTGGAAGAAAAAAGAAAGGAGCTTTTTAAATAAATGCGCGCATATGTTGTAAATTGGTTTTGTTTGCATGATCAAACGCATGGATGGCGAGGTAAATTAAGAAAGAAAAGAGCCAAAAAAAAAAAAAAAACTTTTCAGCACTTTTTGAGTAAGGGTCCTTAGCTTAATAGTGATGGACAATTTCAAGCTTTGCCCCGTGAAATGGGATAAGAGGGGAAAAGGGTTTACACATTTTTTCCCAACAAATTCTAACAAGTTGGTCGAGGCATCAAAAGGAGGCTAAATAAAATTTGAAGGGCGACGCATATCGGTATCATATCCTGTCAGACAGCTCCTACTATTAAATTTATTTGACCAAGGCACCCACCCAGCCACCCATCCTCTAACGTAAGTTCTGATTGTCAATCCAACCCAGAGCGCGCCTATGATACGATTGGTTATTATATTTAATTATCAATACAGTAACTATTGTTTAAGTCTCTTTTGTTTATGTTTCTTCGTGCATGTTAGTATTATATTCGCTCCAATTAAATTAGACTTATATTCATTGAATTAATAAAATATAATGTACGCAGAAAGTTATAAAAAAAGACTTATAAATAACTTTTTTCTTTTTAGATACTAAAAATAATATAATATTACTTTTATTTTAGCAGATATTTAGAATAAAAAATATTTTGTATATTTTATATTTTACTTTCGGTACTAAAAAATAACTAATATTTTCTAAAACGAGATAAAAAACAGAATAATTAAAAAACATACCCTACAAATTTTTAATTTTTCAAAGTATAGTTTTGGTTCAACGCAAAGTGTCATTTTTAACAGCCCACGATGCCTTGGCACGTTTTGGCATCTTTT
This sequence comes from Taxillus chinensis, assembly GCA_023512835.1. Lineage (NCBI taxonomy): Eukaryota > Viridiplantae > Streptophyta > Magnoliopsida > Santalales > Loranthaceae > Taxillus > Taxillus chinensis. Next base: position 41,051,474 of record CM042090.1, read on the forward strand.
GTAACAGTTATATGGGGGCGCCATTGTTGCCCACAACTTGCAGGGCCTTTGCCCTATTTACTCTAGAGTGGTTGATTTTCTACAAATTAGCTGTCGTGCACCATCTCGTGTATATATTTATTATATACAAATTGCCCGCTTTATAATTCACTTCAAAAAAAGTTAACAAACACTTCGATTTTTATCAGTCCCAGAAAGTTGAGACAGAATATGTCTACGGCTACCCAACCGTAGAAGAAAAACATGCAGAAAACGTGGGATGGTCCCGTGAATAAAAGTTATGTACTTTTATAGACTCACGGTTCATTTCGCGATTGTTCCTTTTCTCTTTTTACTTTTAGTTTTTAGTTTAGTAAATTTTGTGGAGAATTCTATATGCAGTCGGGGAGTACAGGTTTTAAACTTTTAATGCAATTTTTTTTCCAATAAATATACAACATGTCAGTACCTGCGGCGACTCTTTATTTTTCTGTCGTCTTTATTTATTTTCAATTTTAATTTTATGCATTGATTATACTACTAGTCACGCGCGTACACATTCGCGTGCAATTAAGAGCATTTACAGTAGTTAAAGCATTTTCAATCATTTTAGTTAAATAAAATGAGTTAAATTCATATTTAGCTTACCTAATAGCATTCTAATGGTACATCATGTATTTTTTTGCTTAACAATTAATTTTTTCAATCTACTCTGCAATACCTTTTCCAGTCCCAACCGGCCGATCCAGTGCCGGACTCCCTTAACTCAAACCAAACCCAGGTTGTTAGTCCTCTCCCCTCTTCTTCCCTCTCCTTAGCCGCGCCTCTGCTACCTTCCCCGCCCCCTGCCGGCCATCCTTTCCCCCACTACCATCTCGCCTCTCGCCCGCATGCCGCCCTCCATGTTCCAGCCGCTGAGTTTCCCCCCAACCCCGAACCTTAACCTCTCCCCTTCCCCTTCTCTTCCTCGAGCCATCCCAGCCCCTCTGGTCGCCCCTCCCTCTAGCGAGCCTCCCCTCTCCCCCAGTCACCAACCCTGCCCTTCTGATCCACCTTCCCCCCCCCTTTGGCTGCTGCTCCCTTAACCCTAATCCCACCTGTCATTTCCCAGCCGCTGCAGCCCTCTCCCCCCTAGTGGTCTCGTCCACCTCCTCCTCCGCTATCCTGCCTTCTTCCTCCTCGCACCGTCTTGTTCTGATTCCGGCAGCCCTCCTCCCCTTCGATCTGCCGTCACCGATCTGGGACTCGACTGCCATTTCTGTCGGTCCTCCCCTCCCCCCCTTCTCGTCACCCCCTGGCGACCACTGCCTCTGGCGATCTTGGGCCGTATGATGGATTTTCTTCTCCTCCGGACAGGGGCGGGGGGCGCACGACGAGGGAGGGAGACAGGGGACAGGGAATGCAGGAGGGAGGGAGACGTGGGACACGGGGCGGGGGACGGGGGGTGGGGGAAAGAAGAGAGATGAAGGGAGAGAGGGTATATGAGACAATTATCATTTTTGATGACATGACATGTTCAGCTAAAGCAAAAGTGAAAGCCAAATTTTACTTTTTTTTTGCTTTAACTATGCATTTAACTAATACATTAGAGAAGGTTTTTAGGTAAATATAGCTTTATCTTTACCTTTACCTAATGCATTAGAGATGCTTTTATAATTTAGTTAAATATTTACCTTTTATAAATTATAACTAACTTAATTTTAGACTATAAAATAACATGCTCATTAAATTTTTAGTATTTTAATTAAAATATTAAAATTTTTAACATTAATAAATGCTAATCCTCTAACTGCCCCTTCTCCCTCTCATAATTACAATTATAAATTAATTATTAAAAGAGTTATGTTAAAGTATCTCCATTACATATTTTATCAATGTGAATAGTTCTTTATTTGTAAAAAGTGATTTTTTATTTCTAATTCTAATAATATTCTTCATTTTAACTTTATCTTTATTAAATAATAATTTTTATTCCATTTCTTCCTCTGCCGCACCTCATCCCTCCTTGGAACAAACTAGACAGAACCGACATCAACTCCACTATGACATCCTGCAGATACGACAAGAGTGGCATAGGAACATTTGATAGACCATGATAGGAGTGTTCATCGATTGATTTGGGCAGGTTAGACCGTTTGCCCAAACTAAACTAAAGTTATTAATCGGGTTGGTCGGGTTGAGCAACCTGCCTAACCAATTAATTTATTTGGGTTGAATCGACCGATGGTTTGGTCGGTTCAACTAGACTAACCTGCCGAAACACAAAAAAAAGCAAGCAGAAAAAAACAAAGTCTGTTTACTGCTGTCAGTCTACTGTCATGCTTTGGAAAAAAATATTAGTGGCAGATTGCATATCCCGCTGTCCAATCATGCTTTGGAAAAAAATGAGTGGTAAACTACACATGGCCACATGTGGCAAGTTAGAGGGATGCAAAAAAGATAAAAAATTTGAACCCTTTAATTACTAAAGGAAAAAAGTGGCAAATTGTACACACGTAACACAACTTCCCTCTCCCCACGTTGTTGTCATCCGCCTTGCATCTAGCGGTCTCCCTCTCTCTGCAGTAGTTCCATCCACCGGATCAGCCCATCACCTTTTTTCTTCTTATTGCTCTATCGAACATCTCTTCGTAGCCGAATTAGTCCATCACCCGAAGATCACAAAGGGAATCTTCGGCTCGATTTGTCTATTGGTCAGTTTCAGTTTAGATGGACTTCCATGGCTGCAGACCAAAACCCATCCAATTAGTCATTGAACATGTTATTATTTGGGTCAGGTTAAATCAAGCTGCCTCTTTGTTAGTTTGGGCGGTTTGGTTTGATTAGGTTAGTCGGATTTGGGCGGGTTGGTGGTTTTCTTGCACAACCTTAAACCACGGGAAGTGGAATTAAGATCACCAGATAAGAAGACGCAAAGAGGAAAGACAGAGCCATCAATTTCGGGAATAACTGAATATGAAGTCATCAAATCATAGTGATATTCCCAAGATTCAAGCAAGATAGTCTGGGTATATATGTATGTATATAGAGAGGGGGGTGAATCTATATACTTAAGACTATTTCCTGTAGTTTTAAGAGTAGTATGATACTCAGAGGTATTCTACAAATGTGGTTATTCTTTGGGTGATATTTCAGTGTCTTATGCAATATCAGATTAACAGCAGGTATGTATAGGAAGTAAAAGACAAAAACACATGGTTTACGTGGTTCGATTAATGTGATCTACTCTACGGTGGTGAAGGTGTACCTATACAGAGTCCAATCCACTATATGCTTTCAATACAGTAGGGTCTAGCCCTTGTTACAATAGAATCAACTCTCTTTTCTCTTAAATGCAAATAGAAAAACAGTATTGCGTCAATACTCACTCACTGTAAAGAACTGTTTAGCGCAATCTTCTCCTGCATATTATGTTGGATCAAACCCAGAATTTGAATGATGTGGATAAAACCCTATATAATGTGGTTTGAGACCTTGTATGTTTGTTCTAAGTTATTGCAAAAGGTATAACTCTAATTTAGATCTACACTCGTGAGAGCAAAGCTAAGGACATGATACATAATCCTGATCCGGACCTTCGTGAGTGTCATCAAACACTTGGTAAATAACTAAGTCCTCATACGGAGTAAGGATCATTCGTGCGGACTAAACACTTAAAGTTATGGACTAAGGAATCCATGTCTTACACTTAAATGGACTAAGTTCAAAAGATGTGGAATAAGAATCCTAGTCTACATCTCGCACGGAGTAAGAGAGAGCTTTGCAGGATAAAGAACTAAGTCTTCCACTCATGTAGAATAAGGACAAGAAGACACGAACTCAGAAATCCGAGTCTTTCATTCAAGCGGAGTAAGGAAGAACTTGTGCGGAATAAGGACCTAAGTCCTTTGTTCGTATGGATTAAGGAAAATTGAAGTGGAGTAAGGATGTGCTAATATGGAGTAAGCCATCCGGACCTTTTACTCAAGTGGAGTAAGGAACTCAAGCAGAGTAAGGAAGCGCTGATACAGAGTATGCCCTCCGAACCTTTCATTCATACGGAGTAAGGAAGCGTTAACACGAAATATAGATTCAAGTATCAAATTGATACGGAGTAAGCAACCACTGACACGGAGTAAGAATCTGAGCTTCACTAATAAGGAGTAAGGAATTTTACGACGGACTAAGAAGACGCTGCTCCTACTTATCTACTTTGCATTCAAGTCATCAGCTTGCTGTGTCCAGATGTAAGAGAAAATTGTTGAAGACCTAAAATATTTTACATGTGGAACACACTGAGGTATGGACAAAGTTTTTAATGCAATTGGAATCACGCGAAGATATTTAATATGTTCACAGTCCCAAGATTTTGAGCACCACATCCGCAGCAATTAAAGCAGAGGCATTTTCCGAGAAAAACTTCAATGCTACACAGTGCTCAAAAAATCCTGTTCCAAAAATGTTTTCCAGGGTTGTCTATATATATTAAGCTTCATATATTTTCACAAGCGTGTACATGTACAAGAGCTCTTAGAGATAAATTTGGCTAGTGTGTGTTATTGTAAAAAGAGTACTAGAGAGTTTCAGTAGATCAAAAAGCTTGTCATCAACTTTAATATGATATTATTTTGTTGTAATTATCTTTTGATAATAAAGCAGAATACTTCCACTATCTGGCTATCTTTCGCACTGATTTTATCTTTTAACCAGAAAAAGTGTTGCGCTAGAGAAGAAGAAGAGTTTTCGATAAGAGCCTATTCACCCCCCTTTAGGCTCCCAAGGACCAACAAGTGGTATCAAAGTAAGTTATACCTGATCAAAGTAGAGATCCTATTCTCTCTCTCTCTCTCTCTCTCTCCACACACACACACACACACACACACAAATGGCCGAAGAAAGCAGCATACTGTTCAATACTCGTCTTAACTCCAGAGGTGCTCAAGAGCCCATCCCCAACCGCAGTAGCAGCTAAAATGTCGATCCGAGCACTAGTGCTCAACCCGCTGCTCCCGTTGACCTTCAACCACTCCTTTGCCAAACTCACAATGTGTTCATGAATGTATGAGGAACAAAGTCATATTAACTCACTGTTATTTTACTTACAATTTTTTTTTTTCTCTCTCTCTCTCTATGTATGTCTTACGAACTACTCTGCATCGTCTTTTTGTATTTCACAATATACTTTTCTTGTGTTCTCTAATATTCTGACGCTTGTTTGAAGTATGACATTTACCTTGCTTTTATAGGACGACCATAGTAAGAAATTCTTCTTCTAGGGTTAAGCATGTTTCACCTTTTGATCTTCATCGTTGAAGCAGGTTAAGCTAGCCTCAGATGACGTCCACGTGTTTTCTAGTACTTAGCGTTCTCGAAAATGTTGTCTGAGCGATAACTTAAATGGCGTCCTTTAGCGCGTTTCGCTCCTTCGACTAGCCACAACCTCGAAGATGTATGCCTCGTAGCTTCGCTGTTGTTTCTCCAGGTACACATGCTACTACCTTTGAGTTTTCACCTTTGAATCTTCGAGCCTTGGATCTTCGAATTGATCTTCCAATTCTTCTGCTCTTCGGCTTTGAATCTAGGTTAGAACAAGTGATCAACTGACTTTCACTCTATGAGTTTTCGAGTCTTCATGTCTCCACTTTTGAGCCAGTGATAACCTCATTTTACCTTGGCTAATCATCTGTTAACATCAATGGGTCTTGGCAATGAGTCTTTTAATCTTTGACCCTGTCAGCTTTGACTCTGTGACATTGCCACTCTGCACCGGATGGGTCTTCGAGCCTACAAGTCTTCGAGTCTTTGAGACGCTACTCTGCACCTGACTGCACTTTGGGTCTTCGAATCTTCGACCCTATGTTCCTTCAGTAGTGCTCTGTGTTTGATGGCCTAATGATTTTCGACTTTGTAGATCTTCGAGTCATCTGATCTTCGACCCTATGGGTCTACGAGTCTTTGAGTTTGGATCTTCGACTCTGTCAGTACGTGATATACTCCTTCTATGAGCTCACTCTAAGAGATCACTTTACAAAGTTATCTAACTCAATACTGATTTTTGACCCAGTGTTTATCCGCTGCTGTAGACAGTTGATAACAATGACAACCAAAGGACCATGGGAACAATACCAGTAATGAAAGAAGTTGTTAGGAAAAAAATTCTAAAATGGAAAAATGCTGGGATCATTTATGTTATATCTGATAGTGAGTGGGTTAGCCCTTTGCATGTTGTGCCCAAGAAAGGGGGCATGACAGGTATTAGAAATGAAAAGAATGAATTGATTCCATCTCAGACTGTAACGGGGTAGAGAGTCTGTGTGGACTATAAGAAGCTAAATAAGGCTACTAGGAAGGATCACTTTTCCCTTCCTTTATTAACCAAATGCTTGATAGGTTGGCTGGGAATAGCCATTACTGCTTCCTAGATTGGTATTTCAGGTACAATCAGATCATGATTAAACCCAAGGACCAAGAGAAAACAATGTTTACTTGCCCTCTTGGTACCTTTGCATTTAGGAGGATGCCATTTGGGCTGTGTAATGCACCTACAACCTTTCAAAGGTGCATGATAGCCATTTTTTAGGGCCTGATGGAGGAGATAATAGAAGTATTTATGGATGATTTTTCTATGTTTGGTTCCTTTTACCAACAATGTTTAAAAAACCTAAATACTGTCCTATAGAGATGTGAAGAGAAAGAACTTGTCCTCAATTGGGAGAAATGCCATTTCATGGTAAATGAAGGCATAGTCCTTGGGCACAAGGTGTTCGCTAAAGGTTTGGAGGTGGATAGAGCTAAGATATTTACTATTGAAACCCCGCCACCTCCAACCAATGTGGAAGGGGTGAAAAGTTCTCTTAGGACATGTTAGGTTCTATAGAAGATTTATAAAGGACTTCTACAAAATAGCTACACCCCTACGTGTGTTCTCAGAAAAGGACACAAGCTTCGAATTCGATGATGAATGTTTAAAAGCTTTTGAGGTCCTTAAGCACAAGGTGGTCACAGCTCCTGTCATAGTTACTCCAGATTGGGAACAATCATTTGAGCTTAAGTATGATGCGAGTGACGATGTCGTGGGGGTAGTTCTAGGGTAGAGGAGAGAGAAAATTTTTAGGGTGATTTACTATGCCAGTAAAACCCTAGATAATGCCCAATAGAACTATAACAGTACTGAGAAAGAGTTGCTAGCTGTGGTGTATGGCTGCAACAAGTTTAGACCCTACAACTTTGGGTCTAAGATTGTTGTTTATACTAATCATACAACTTTTAAGTATTTGTTTGCTAAGAAGGAAGCTAAGCCATGCTTGCTGAGATGGGTTCTCCTCTTACAGGAGTTTGGTTTAGAAATTAGAGATACTAAAGGGGCCTTAAATACTATTGCAAATCACCTTTCTCGAGTTGAAAGTGCACCTAAGTCTTTACCTATCTCTGATGACTTTTCTGATGAGGCAGTGCTTCAAGTAAGCCAGCTTCCTTGGTTTGCTGATATAACAAACTATTTAGCCACTGAGTTTATACCTAAGAAATTCAATTACTACCAGCGAAAGAGGTTCATTGCAAATGCAAAGAAGTATATTTGGGATGACCCTAACCTCTATAGGCGGTGTGCTGATCAGATAATTAGAAAGTGTGTCCCTGAGGAAAAAATGGATGATATCTTGCTTCATTGTCATGCATCAAATTATGGGGGCCACTTTGGGGTACAAAGAACAGTGACCAAGATCATACAATGTGGGTTTTACTGGCCTAACATGGTTAAAGTCACCTATGTTTTTATTAAAACTTGTGATAGATGCCAAAGGGTAGGTGGCTTGTCTAGGAAGAATGAGATGCCCTTAACTGGAATCTTTCCAGTTGAAATTTTTGATACATGGGGCATAGACTTTATAGGGCCATTCCCCATTTCTGATGGGTATTCATACATTCTGTTGGATGTCACACCCCCGAATTCCAGGGTACCCGGAACCAGGAATATAACTTCTCCTTGCCCACACCCAAAAGGTCAAGGGGTAGGTGGCTAGCACCAATAGAGACTACACTGCGGGTGCTGTCTCAAATATGCAACCCTGTACAGTCATACATCAAGGGTAATCCTGTACTTTCCCATAAATCAACATGCATACAATATGTCAAAAAGTCATACAAACATCATATGACAAACAGTATGTAATACAACTGTCCATGGATCCTTGTCCAGGATATCACACAAAATAATATAGAATACAGTATTATTTCATACATTAGAGTAGTGGCACGTCCTCCTGGAAGAAAGTCCTCCACTAGTCTCGGGGCAAACCTGAAAAAGGGTAAACAACAAGTAGGGGTGAGCTATGAGCTCAGTAGGTAACCCTAAAACTCGACATCATACAAACATAAAAATCTATACTATATGCTCAGTGTACTCGTGCATCGTGTAATGTGCACAATCATCAAGACTCAGTCTGCAAACAAACATTGGGACCCAGCCTACCCACACAGGACAGCTTGTCCACGATCTTTAACAGGATCCCAGCTCAGGGCACTAAGCCCTAGCTCCACGAGCTCAATGGCTCATGAGCTCAATGGCTCAACACGATCCTCAATAGGATCTCAGCTCAGGGCACTCAGCCCTAGCTCCACGAACTCAATGGCTCAACCCAGGCCTTAGCCTATTGTGTTAACCACATAGTATTACCTATGCCTCATGGTGAGAACACAACAAGTCATGGAGTCCAAGCCCCAAATCCTCAAACCAACATACTAACACCAGTATGGCATTAAGGTTCACAACACTCCCTTTCTAATTGAGGCCAATCTTCACAAATCGATCCTCATGCCTTGACCAAGGAAGAAGATACTCATAACAATTGTTTTCTTGCAATAAAAAGTCCCGGCATTGAGTCCCCATATCATAACTAAGATAATCTGATTTTTGGGGATTTTTCTGAGATGTCTAACGCTACTTTCCAAAAAGTTACCTCTACGAAAAACTGGACTTTTCTGAGATTTTGCACTAAATCTCAATTTTCACATTTTGAAGGAGTGAGAATTTAATTTTCTAGTATTTTTGTTTGAATCCGAAAGGGGGATATTTCGCTATTTATATTGTAACTTAAGTCTGCGAAACTGCTGATTGCGAAGCTGCTGACTGTGCACTGCTAACTACAAAGTTGCTAACTATGAAGCTGCTAACTGCGAAGCTGTTGACTACGACCTTCGACCCTAAAGTTCGCCCAAGGTATTGTTCCTCGTCGATTTTGCTTGTTCTTCTTCTAAAATCAACCTAGCGACCCCTAGGCACTCATAAACATGCGTTTTACTCAACATGCTACAATATCTACCTCAAAATGCGTCCTGAACGCCTCTAAATCGCATAGTAACAATAAAAATACATATCCAAACTGATATAAAGCGATTCTTAACCACAGATCTTATGCTAAACCATTAGATCTAACCCAAAATTGGATTTTCCCCAAAACCTTGGGTTCATACTCAATTTCATAAATCGTGACAAATTCGTGCATATTCAAAGACAGTATCAAAATAAGAGGTTCAAGGACACCTACCTGGAGTGATTATTTGAGCTCCATGAACCCAGATTGCCTCAAATCGCCAAGGCTTCAAGCTTTCGAGCTCTCTCTCTCTCTCTCTCTCTCTCTCTCTCTCTCTCTCAAACGCATTAACATGATATCGTAAAATGGAAGCTCTTTCTTTTCACTCTATTTATATTTCTGCCAATCATTGACCAATAATTGACTTCATCAATAATTGACCTCCCAAAATAATAATGGACCTCCAAGGTCACGAATTCCAAATAGAGTCAAATTACTATCAAAATGCTCAAAATGACAAGCACAATACTATTCAAATATTATCACACTCAAATGACTGCTCAAATGCAAAGTCAACCAATAAACCCCTAGAAAGTCAACATTCAGGCCACTCGAGGCCCCGACTCGGAATCGGGCCCAAGTACTGTCAAAATACTCACATCGGTGGCTACACTACCGTCTAGATAGTTGCATTCCCATTGAATGGCTATCTCTCAATCCTACCCCGAAATATGATTCTTTACATCCTCCACACCTTAGGACTTTTCGTCATCAAAAATAAAACACTTGCCTAAAGGATATCGCAAAACACATGCCTAAAGGACATCCCAAAATTCAAGCTGAAGCACCGCACAACAACAAGACACAAAACATGATCATCAACATGATCACCAACAACATAGGTGCAATGCAATGTAACAACAATAAGCTAGGCCAACAACAACAAGCTAAACCACATCTCAAGGACACGTATGCAAAATAAATGCATAAAACATAACTCATACATACCTCAGGGAAGACCCTCACATCCTCCCACCTTAGGACTGATCGTCCTCGAACAGCTCAGGATGAAGAACCCGCATCTGACTCTCTTCTCCCATGTCTGCTCCTCCATGCCTCGATGTCGCCATAACACCCGGACTAGTGGAATCGTCTTGCCCCGCAAGACCTGCTCCCGCCTGTCCAAAATCTGTGTTGGCATTTTGACAACAACACCATCATTAGCCAAGTCGATCTCGCGATAATCCATCATATGAGAATGATCTGGGTGATACTGTCTCAATTGAGACACATGAAATACATCATGTACTCAAGCCAACTCCGGTGGCAAAGCTAATCGATAAGCCATGACGCCCACAGTGGCAACAATCTCAAAAGGCACTACAAAATGAGGGGAGAGTTTGGATTTGCAACCAAACCTCCGATGCCCTCGACGCGGCAAAACCCGCAAAAATACATGATCACCCACCTCAAACTGCAAAGGTCGACGCCTAGGATCCGCATAGGACTTCTGCCTACTATACGCTCTCAACATACGTTGTCGAATCAGCAGCACAATCTTCGTGGTCTCTCGAACTATATCGGAACCGAGAACCGCTATCTATCCCGTCTGTGCCTAACACAAAGGTGATATACAAGGTCGCCCTCCCAACACCCTCCAAAATCTAGGACACAGGCACACAACATGTCCTCGAGTGTCTGAATCATCCGCTCCGACTGACCATCCATCTGCGGATGAAAAGCTATACTTAGGTTCACCCTGGTACCCAAAAGCTCGCTGTAACTGTCTCCAAAACTGAGAGGTGAACCTAGCATCCTAATAAGATATAATAAATAATGGGGCTCCATGCAACTGTACAATAACATCAAGATACCTCTGTCCCAAAGTCCTTACTGGGTCTATCTCCCGAATCGAAATAAAATGCACCGATTCGGTCAACCAGTCCACAATAACCCATATAGTGTCGTGTCCCCTAGAACGAGGAAGTCTAGTGACAAAATCCATAGTTACGTGGTCCCATTTCCACTGTGGCACTGGCAATGACTGCAACTCACCAGTTGATCTCAGGTGCTTTGCCTTGACCTGCTGACAGGTCAAACACCTCCTCACATAATCAGCAACGGGCTTCTTCAGGCCTGGCCACCAATACTGCCTCCTCATGGCATGGTACATCTTGGTCCCATCAGGATGTACAACTAACTGTGACTGGTGAAATTCCTGAAGAACCTCCTCCTGAAGAGAAGTGGGAACTATTAGTCTACCCCTATACCGCAGTACATGCTCTGCATCCTTAGTCCAATCAGAAGATGCCTGCCCAGTTTGAATCCTGTCCCTGATGACCTCACAGTCAACGTCCCTTAGCTAATCCTCTATGATCCTGTGCTGCAACTCTAGGACTGCAATAACAACGCTGAGCATCCCTCGCCCATCACTGGTCACCATTTGCAACCTCATCGTTGCCAACTGGTCCATCATTTCCCATTCCTTAATGGCACAATGCGCAACCACAGCCCTACTCTTCCTACTCAGAGTATCTACCACCACATTACCCTTACTAGGGGTATACAACAAATCAAACTGAAACTGTTGCAGGTACTCCACTCACTGCCTCTGCCTAAGGTTCGTGTCTCTCTAAGAAAAGTTATACTCCAAGCTCTTGTGGTCCGTATATACCACAAATTTCTCCCCAAGGAGATAATGTTTCCAACTCTTTAGAGCAAACATCACAGCAGCCAACTCCAAATCATGCATGGGATAGTTCTGCTCATGTGGTCTCAATTGATTAAACCCTTAAGCAATCACCTGCCGAGTCTGCATTAACACACAACTAAGTTCCACACTGGAAGCATCACAATACACCTCGAAAGGCATACCCTCCTGTTGGAAGAATAAGGATAGGTGCTGAGGTCAATCATGCCTTCAACTCCCTAAAAGCACTCTCACATGCATCAGACCAAACAAAAGGAACTCCCTTCCTAGTCAGGTTCGTCATAGGAGCTGCTAACCTGGAAAAATCCTCCATAAACCTCCAATAATAGCCTGTCAAACCAAGGAAGCTATGATACCCTCTGAAGTTACCACATGCCCCAAGAAGTTCACCTGTTATAACTAGAAGTCACATTTTGTGAACTTCGCGTACATCTGGTGCTCTCGCAAGGTCTGCAACACAACCTGAAAATGCTCCTCATGCTCCCTCTTGGTTGCTGAATAGACCAAAATATCGTCGATAAACACCACAATGAACATGTCTAAATAGGAAACAAACACCTAGTTCATCAATCCCATAAACACTACTGGAGCATTTGTGAGCCCAAATGGCATCACAAACCACTCATAATGCCCATAATGACAACTAAATGGTGTCTTAGGGATATCTGCCTCCCTAACCCTCAACTGATGGTATCCAGATCTCAAGTCTATCTTGGAAAACCATCTTGTACCTCGAAACTGATCGAACAGATCATCGATCCTCGACAATGGATACCTGTTCTTCACAGTCACCTGGTTCAGCTTCTGGTAGTCTATACACAGCTGAAGCGAACCATCCGCCTTCTTGGCAAACAACACTAGAGTGCCCCATGGTGAGCTACTCCACCTGATAAAGCCTCGTGCTAGAAGATCATCTATCTGCCTCTTGAGCTCTCTAAGCTCTGTCGGTGCCATCCGGTAGGCCGCCAACCTAATAGGTGCTGTCCTCAGCAATAACTCAATCAAAAACTTTACCTCCCTCACGGGAGGCAAACTAATTAAGTCCTCGGGAAACATATCCGGGAACCGATCTATAATAGGTGGCAAAATAGCCTTCCCCTCTCTCCTCTTGTCAACCAAAGTCAAGCTGGCTAACTAGTGGGCCATATCACCCCATCCATGCCTCAAAGGTCCCAACCTGTATGCCTCCTTAGTCCACTCACCCACAAAGACACCCCGCGTGCCCTCTGGCGTGAGAAATGTCATACGCCATAGAAAACAATCAATCTTGTCCTCCTCAGAGACGAATTAATCCATATCCAGGATAATATCAAAATCATCTAACTCAATATATACAAATCACACAATAGGTTAACACCCCCAAGTGTTACCCGATAAGCACGACAGATACTCTCAAGTATCACAATTCCACCCAAAGGTGAAGTAACCATTAGAGACTGACCAACTATCTCCTGGTCTAACTCCAATCAACCCATCGTAGCATACGAAATAAAAAATGGGTAGCACTAGTATCAATCAAAACTGAACAGATAGTATGAGAAATGATGATGGTACCTCTCACCACTGAAGGTCTCGGTCCTGCCTTGTCCACTGGTGAAATCTCTGCCTTTCTACTAGTAAGGGCAAAAGTCCTACCTTGTGGTACACTGCCACTAGCTTGGCCCATTGGGGCCTTACCCCGCTGATCAACCTAACCTTACGCCTTCCGCTGAGGCTGCTGCACTGCAGGTCGCGTCTGCGTGCTCTGTGTCGGCGACACCGACCTCTGAGATGGAGCCTCACTCCTCTGTCCCTGCTCTTTCTGATGAGGACCTATACTGTTGGTCGAGCTAAAGGTAAAACATTCCCTAGCTTTATGCCCAACTTTCCCGCATCGATAACATGTCATCTTTTTCCTCGGGCAGTCTCTTGACAAATGTCTGGTCAAACCACAACTCCAACAAGTACCCGACCTCCGACTGGTTGAACTCTCACGGGGTCCCACCGCCTGGCTGGAAACCCTTTGTACCTGCCTCCTCTCAGGTTGAGCGGCACTGCTCTCCCCACTCTGCCTCTTCTTGCTCGGACCTGCCGAACCTCCCGGTCTCTAGGCTTTCGCCTGATCCTGACCTCGCTCAATAATAAGTGCCTTGTCGACCGCCTCCCTGTAGTTGGTCAACTGCATCACCTCCCACTTATTTTTCAAAGATGGCCTCAAGCTCTGAATAAAGTCCTGCGTCTTATGGGCTTCCTTTTCCCAAGCCTTAAGAGCAAACCGCCCTAAATCTATGAAGGCTTGCACATACCCACCCACAGTCTTGCTACCCTGCACAAGCTCATAATACTCTCTCCGCCGGGCATACTGAAATGAGCTGAGAAAATACTCTCCAAAGAAGCACTCCATAAACTCTCTCCAGTTCATTTTACTGCCATGGACAGCTTTAGTGGACTCCCACCACCTACGTGGGATACCCAATAGATAGTGCATCACCACTCGCACCCGCTCCTCATTTGGCACCCCAATCATCTCAAAGATGTCCTTTGTCCACCTAATCTAGTCCTCGGCTGCCTCTGGCCATGAACCATCCTCAAAAGTCCTGGGTGCGTGTTTCAAAAACTGTGCAGCCGAGTCCACTCCTCGTCGCGCTGGCTCTGTCACGACCTCCTGCTGGTGCATATCCTGCACCACCCTCGCCTCTTGCTACTGAGGCTGTGGTGGCTGCTAAGACTACTGCTGCCTCTTCATGTCATCCACCTCCCTAGTCATCTCCCTCATCAAGCCCTGCATACCCTACATGGCCTCCTATAACTGAAGCAACACTTGAGCCAAGTTTGGTCCCACAAAGGGAGCTGGTGAACTCTGCTGCGGGCTTTGCTGCCCCTGGTGCCCCGACTCTATTGTGGGCTCCTCTGCCGGGCCCTGGCCTCAGATAACTCTCCTCGGTGGTGACATCACACTGACCACAACAACAAACAACAAATGATCAACACTAGCACTGCTAGCACAAACAGCCATCAAAGGCACAAACCAACCCATAGGTTCTCACCACATGACACGTAGGTCCATAACCATGCATATAGCATTGTGTCACTCCTTAGGGCACACAAAATCAAGTCCTGGCTCTCATGGCCACGTGCCATTCAGGCACCACATATAATCACATCATACACAAAGACAATCTAGTGCCTCATATGCACACAATCATACTACTAGAAATATATCCCCACATATGCTCCTAGGATGATCTAACTGACTCCAACATAACCTAGAATACATGTAAGGACTGCGTTGATTAGGCGCCCTCCTTACAGTTTTTCAAGTCACAGTGAATCAATTAACCACCCCTCACTAACCTAGGTCCGCCAGACCATGCTCTGATACCAACTTGTCACGCCCCCGAATTCCAGGGTACCCGGAACTAGGAACATGACTTCCCCTTGCCCGCACTCAAAAGGTCAAGGGGTAGGTGGCTAGCACCAATAGAGACTACACCGCGAGTGCTGTCTCAAATATGCAACCCTATACACTTATATATCAAGGGTAATTCTGTACTTTCCCATACATCAACATACGTACAATATGTCGAACAGTCATACAAACATCATATGACAAATAGTATGTAATACAACTGTTCTCGGACCCTTGTCTAGGATATTACACAAAATAATACAGAATACAGTACTGTATCATACATTAGAGTAGTGGGCACATCCTCCTGGAAGAAAGTCCTCCACTAGTCTCGGGGCACACCTGAAAAGGGTAAACAACAAGTAGGGGTGAGCTTAAAACTCCACATCATGTAAACATACAAATCTATACTATATGCTCAGTGTACTCATGCATCGTGTAGTATGCACAATCATCAGGACTCAGCTTGCAAACAAACATCAGGACCTAGCCAGTCCACACAAGACAGGTTGTCCACATTCCTCAACAGGATCTTAGCTCAGGGCACTAAGCCCTAGCTCCACGAGCTCAACGGCTCAACCCAGGCCTTAGCCTGTTACGTCAACCATATAGTATCACTTATGCCTCACGATGAGAACACAAACAAGTCATGGAGTCCAAGCCCCAAATCCTCAAACCAACATACCAACACAAGTATGGCATTAAGGTTCACAACACTGCCTTTCTAATTGAGGCCAGTCTTCACAAATCGATCCTCATGCCTTGACCAAGGAAAAAGATACTCATAGCAGTTGTTTTCTTGCAATAAAACGTCCTGGCATTGGGTTCCCATATCATAACTAAGATGATTGATTTTTATGGATTTTTTTGAGATGTCTAATCCCACTTTCCAAAAAGTTACCTCTACCAAAAACTAGATTTTTCTGAAATTTTGCACTGAATCTCAATTTTCACGTTTTGAAAGAGTGAGAATTTAATTTTCTAGTATTTTTCTTTGAATCTGAAAGGGGGGTATTTCACTATTTACATTGTAACTTAAGTATAATACTTAATTTAAAGGTTACAATGTAAATGGTCCAGTGGTCCAGCCCAGTGAAGTTGAATTGGCTTGAAGCTGTGGAATTGCTATGGAGTGAAGTTGCTGACTACACAGTTGTTGATTACAAAGTTGCTGACTGCGAAGCTGCTGACTGTGACCTTCGACCCTAAAGTTCGCCTAGGGTACTGTTCCTCGTCGATTTTGCTTGTTCTTCGTCTGGAATCAACCCAGTGACCCCCAAGCACTCACAAACACACGTTTCACTCAACAGATTACAATATCTACCTTAAAATAGGTCCTGAATGCCTCTAAATCGCACAGTAACAATAGAAATACATATCCAAACTAATATAAAGTAGTTCTTAACCACAGATCTTATGCTAAACCATTAGATCTAACCCAAAATTAGATTTTCCCCAAAACCTAGGGTTCATACTTAATTTCATAAATTGTGACAAATTTGTGTATATTCAAAGACAGTATTGAAATAAGAGGTTCAAGGACACCTACCTGGAGTGATCCTTTGAGCTCCACCAACCCAAATTGCCTCAGAAACATCTTTAGTCGTTTTGGGACCCCAAGGGCTATTATTAGTGATGAAGGTAGTCACTTCTGTAACAAACTGTTTGATAAAGTGGTGGTCAAGTATGGCGTCAACCATAATAAGTCCTTAGCTTATCACCTACAAGCTAATGGGCAAGTTGAAGTGTCCAACAAGGAAATAAAAGCTATTCTTGAGAAAACTATTTGATGAAATAGAAAGGATTGGTCTCAAAGGCTTGATGAAGCCTTACGGGACAGCCTACAAGACTCCCATTGGAATGTCCCCTTACCGAATCCTATATGGGAAGTCTTGTCATTTACTTGTGGAATTAGAATACATGGCTTAATGGGCCTTGAGGAAATTAAATTTTGATCCACAAGAGACCAAGGAGCTGAGGATGACTCAATTAATTGAGTTAGAAGAGTTCAGAATGGATGCCTATGAAAGTGCTAAAATTTATAAAAAAAAGAACAAAGAAATGTCATGATAGGAAATTAAACAAAGAATTCTTCAACCTGGGACAAAATGTTTTATTGTTCAACATTAGACTAAGGTTGTTTCCAGGTAAGTTAAGATCAAAATGGATGGGGCCATTTGGGATAATTGATAAGAAGCCATATGAGAACTTTGAGCTCCAAGCTGAAGATGGCAAGAAATTTTGGGTTAATGACAATAGACTAAAACCTTATTATGACCCAACTCAGAGGGAGATTGTTGATTCCCTCTCTTTTGAGCCTTCGTGACATCATCCATATGTCGTGTAAGAGACAAAATTGATCTATAGTGAAAGGCACACATAGTGGTAAAATTTGGGCTGACTTGGCAACTGTACATGATAATGGCATATCACGTGCAAAGGGGTATTCTTGCCATCTCGCTTTGCAATTTTTCTGATTGGTAGATAAAGGTATTTGGAGCATTTTTACCTTATGCATGTGATATTAGGGAGGCTATTTCCACGGTCGAAAATCAAAAATGGTATCTTTAATGTTATAAAGATCTATAATTAATATCACGTGCAGAAAGCATTATTGATTTATAGTGCATGAGGGACCCACTTGAAAATTTTGAGGCCATTTTACTCTGCCCGTGACAATGCCTTAGCACGTGCATGGGGTATTTTTGTCCGTTTGCTTCGAAACTTTGAGGACAAGTGAATGGCACGATTTGGACACCTTTTGTTCTGCACGCAATATTACAGAGGCCGTCTCCTAGGTCAACCAATGCAAAACGCATTTTCTCATATCTACAATTGGGGAAAACAACCCTTGCAGCAGTAGCTCACCTTCCACTTTCTTCTCCTTCAATTATGCAAGCTACAAATCCTTATTTCAATAGCAAAATGGTGAGGACAAGGAGCTCAAGTAAGGGAAATGATGCAGCATCGGCCTCTGAAATCTAGGAAGATGGAGAGCTGGTTATAGGGCATGCTCTGGATTGGACGATCCTTGAAGACTCTGCACTTGCCTGGATAGAAGAAGTGGTGTGCAAGCTTAGAAATCTAGGCTTACATTGGTTAGTATCTGCTACCTGTGATGTGTTCTACCATGCTTTACATGAATTTTACCACTCAGTATACATCAATGAAAAAGATAATGAAATAATTGGCGAAGTGCATGGAAATTATATCTGTATTATCCTAGAGATAATTAGGGACTGCTTTGATCTCCCTGGACCCTCATATGAAATTCCACACCTCACATTAGGGGCTTATGGTAGAGCATATAACTATATAAGGGAGTTTAAGAGGATAAGGCAGTATACCAAAAAATGGATTTGTGGGGAAATATAGATTTTTGTTTCATTTGGTAGGGAAATGTCTCTTGTTACAAATGAGTGGACTGGATTCTATCCCTAAGGCCCATTTAGAATTTATGTATAACATAGATCATCAACTCGATATGGATTGGGCTCATGAAATATTTCAGTGGTGGACAAAGGATATCACCAAATGACTGTATGGACGGATATTATGTATGATTTTTATTTATATGCAATTCAATGTACATAAGGAGGATGTCTACAACTTCTTCCAAGGAATCAGTGGGCAAGTTATCAGTGAGGTTGAGGTGCTAAATTGGGCCTTTACTAATGGAAACATTAATAATGCCTCATTTGAAGAGTTGATGGAGTTTTTATCCCAAAACCACCAAGAAGCATCAAAACCAACAGCAAGGTCATGGGAAGCTCCTGATGCACTAGTTGAAGCAACCACTGATGATTTGAAACACACAACTGAGCATCTTGCAAAGGATCAAGCCAAGACTAAGTATCTGTTGGTCCCGAAGTGAGTCTAGAGGGGGGGGGGGTGAATAAATAATTTTTGCAAAAGCTAAGACTGTAGGTTGGTAAATAAATTCTTATAGTTGACTATGCTATGGATATTGATGGAGAAGACGACAATATGGTATAAGAGTGATTAATAACTATCTAATGAATCTGAGATGAGAGTTAATGCTTTAGCTGGGATAGATCTCAGATATAAAGTGAATATTCCTACGGATGTCAATATGAAAGATTGACTCCGTCTGGAATATTCTAAGATAGTGATTGATTGCGGAAAAACAACACTGAGAGTAGACTAGACTAGTTGCTTGTATTGGATCTGTTTGAACAAGAGTGCATGATTGATCATTCAATGTTGTTCTTGTTCTGTGATCAACACGGCACATAGCACTTGGAAGAATTCTCTCTTTGTCGTCTCTCTCTCTAATGTTGGAACTCTCAAGTTGATTCTCAAAAGTTATTTATTTAATGCATGTCAGAATCCTATGTCTTGTGTTTTGTGTGTTCCAAGTTTTTGAGAGAGACGTTTTTCACGTGAATTTCTCGTTAAGTGTGTGAGAGATATATTTTAATGTTATAGTGCTCATACGCCTTGTTGTCTATCCTGACATTCTGACTTCCCGCCACTTAAAATGCAAAAGTGCAAGGGATGGGTTGATCTGCTTTGATTTAGCAGATCGGTTGCCCATGCTGCTTAGGTGCATGCCCATATAGATATAGTCGATCTTGGCCGTTCATTCGTGGATGGCAGTTGGCAGTCATTAATGAGACATTAAATGTGCTCAACTACTCAAGACGGCACATATTTACTGTACAAATCCTAGTTGATGATTTCGCTAAGTGGAATGCTTAGGGTTGTGACTTAGCTTAAAAGGTATGTGCCTCGAAGATGTGGTGACTCGAAGCTTTACCTCGCAGATTTGGGTCGAGCCTTATTCCAGTTGTTTGATGATACTTCAGGCTTCGACAGCATTAGCTCATGTGAGTCTTTGAGTCTAGTAGTTCTCAGATGAAAACATGCTCACTCTATGATGTGGTCTTCGAGTCTGCGACCTTTGCAGAGGTGCTTAGAGTGGCTTCTCAACAAGCGTACTAAGTTACTACTAGCTGTGGTTCTTCGACTTTATATCTTCGAGTCTTCGAGGGTGGCAGATTCAGTTTGGCTTAAGTCTAATGAGTCACTCTATGTTTAATGAATCTTCGACTCTTTGAGTCTCTGACCCTTCCTGTGATTCTTCGAGTGACTCTTACACAAAGTATACATAGCTAGTGCCTTTTGTCATAGCTACGAGTCTTCGACTCTATTTCTTCGAGTCGTTCAGTTTGTGTTGGTGGGCTAAGTTGTTCTACGACCTTTCCATTGCTTTGGTCTGTGAACATATGATGGGTCTTCAACCCTGTGAGTCTTTGACTCTACAAGTCTCAGACTCTCAGTGCTTACTGCTTAGCCTGTTGTCGTAAGGTTATTGCAAACTGTCTTCATTTCTCCGAGTCTACGACTCTACGGCTCTGACTCTTCAGCTACTATTCTGCCTCTATAATCTATAGGTCTTGGTCTTATCTATAGGCTGACAATTCCTTTTGATTAACTGTTTGCGACTCTTCGAGTCTCAGTAACAATTACTTTTGTTAATTTATATTGTGGGATTTAGACTCTTCGACTTTCGACCTTTGAGTCTGCGAGACTCCATGCAATTTGTAGTTGACAGATTCTACTTGTGACTTCAACTCTTCGACCCTATGAGTCTACGAGTCTATATATGAATTTATGTTCTATCAATTGTTATTAGGGCATCTTTGGGGACTCTTTAGTTTCGCATTCTATGGGTCTTCAAATCAGTTGATGTTATGTCACTTTCTGTCTACGACTTCGACTCTTAGAGTCGTTAGTTATTCTGCTCAGTGATAGTTTTCTTTTCTTCGAACATCGACTCTACGACCCTGATACCTTTAGATCTTTGAGTCTCCAGACTTAGACTATTATTGGCAGCTTCACCAAATCACGTGATTCCCAACAGCACCAAATATGGTAGTTGCAACAAACTCAAGCAACCATGCTTAAAGAGCAGAAAGAAGTAAAGGAAATGCCGGGAAAAATCTAGAAAGCCTTGGACAGAAAGAGTATGCCTAAACGGACTCTTGTTGTAGAGTTATCTGATGAGGAATCACCTCTAGTTTAAGAGGAGCATGCACAAGCAGAGGAGATAATTGAGTACACATATTCTCCTCGGGCAGCAGATCCAGCTCCTTTTGCATCTCATGTTGACCCTAACACCTGCCAATCACTCATTCTTCTTCCTCAGCCTCTTCACATGTGGCCTAAATTTTCTTCGACTCCTCCTGAGGAGCTGATGGATACATTAGGAGAGCCCATCTTTTTACACATTCAGCCCATATTATCCTCTGGCATTGCTCCAGATGAGTTTGCACAGTTCTTATTTTCTACCACTCTTTGGGCCTGCTTTGTTCGTGATTCTTAAGTCTTCACATCATCTTATCTCCATAGGATCATCGGAAATGAGCTTCTATGCGCAGATGATGTTGATTTATTTTATCGAACCATGCAGTATGTTGTGGATGCAGAGCTTGATTATTACCCCTTGGCAAAATACACCTCCATTATGCTCTACGAGCTATATGAGCAATCATTAGTTGAGCATGTTTTCCGCCAAAGAATTAATGGCCTTACAAAGTGCCATCGCTCTTGGCACACTGTTAATGAGGTACTGATTCCTGTTCATATAGATAATCATTTTGTATTGTTGCAACTAGACTTACGTGTAGGACATGTAGTCTTGTAAGATCCATGTCAAGCCCATGGATTGTCTACAAGAAAGAAAAAAATTGGTCCATGGCTTTTTAAAGCAAGTAAAGGGCGTAATGAAACAAGAAGGGTTACTGTTGGATCGAACCCAGAATGGATGATGATGATAAAACCCTATGTAATTTGGTTTGAGATCTTTCAATGTAATTTCTAAAATGTTACAGAAGACAAGTGTATAATTCCTATAATGTAGTTGGAATCATGCAAAGCAATTCAATCCGTTTATTTTCCAACATCTTGAGCTCCACATCCGCAGTAGTTATAGTAGATGTATTTTCTGAGAAGCCTTCAATGCTACACACTGTTCCGAAAATCCTGTTCCAAGAATGTTTCCTAGGGATGTCTATATATACTAAGTCTTGTATATTTTCATTATGCGCGTACATGTGAAAGAGCTTAGAGGATTTCATTTTGGCTAGTGTGTTCATGATTGAAAAATAGAGTGCTACTGTAAACAAAAGAGAGCTATACTTGTAGTAGATCCAAAAGCGTGTACTCAGCTTTAATCTTATACTATTTTGTTGTAATTATCTTTTGATAATAAACAGAATACTTCCACTATATGGTTGTTTTCTGCATTGATTTTATTCATTAACCAGATTAAGTGTTGCACCAAAGAGTTAGAAAGAGTTTTCAAAAAGAACCTATTTACTCCCTTCTAGGCTCCCCGGGACCAACAGTTGCTAACATTTAAATTCCCTCCTGTGCACTTCAATGAGATGGAAATTCCTCAACAGCCTGATCAGCTTAGCTATGGAATTTTTGTGTGCTATTATTTGGTGGCCATCCTACAGCATAGAGAAAATTGGGCACTAGTAGGGGAGACCTCTGTTGATTTTGTTGCTCATGTAAGGAGAATGGTGGCCCATGTCATCTTCTTTTATAGCCTACTGACTGCGAGGTAAGTATCTTCCTACTCCCTATTCCATGCTATGAGGACATAGCAAACTTTTAAGTGTGGTGTGGGGAGTGACTTCAGCTACTTGCTGTCCTTTATGTTGTGTGATTGCATGTTTTGTTTTTGGTTTGTTCGTTAGTTGTCATTTTTATTTTGTGTGATTGTTTGAGCTGCTTGAATGTGTGATTTGCATGTGGAGAGACATGGATACTAGGTATGCAATTTTGTCTTAAATTTTAACTTTTTATGCCACATTAGTATCATGTTATGATAAGGGAGTTAAAGTAATTAAGGTGTGCTATGATTGGTTTAATCATGTTTCTATCTCTTGAATGATATCACCATGTTTTCGGAGTTGTAGTTTGAATATTAGATGAGCATGACATGCTAGGATAACATTTAGTGACCCTTAGAGTTGAGTGAAAAGAAAATCTAAAAGAAAAATGAGAAAAGCCTCTTTCTAGCCCTTGAATGACATTCATGGTTTATGGGTAATATTTTTCTTTAATCCTCTTTACTTTTAACATTGGTTATTTAATGGTAGGAGTTAAGTAAGCATGATGAATACTTATTAGTACTCGGTGCTTGGTGTATGATGCTAGTGAAACAAGGTTATTTAAGTCAATTTGACTTCCTAAGTATCCTAGTTTGTGTTTTGTTTATGTGTCATATAATAAAGAGATTGTGATTGTTTTTTTATCTCCCTACAACAAAAAAAAAGAAAGAAAAGGTGAGTTTAAAAAAAGAAAGAGTGAATAATCCATCAAGGAAGAGCATAAAATGTAGCCTTATAAGGTTATTATTTAAAAGAAATGTGAAAAAAAAACTATTTATAGAATAAAAGCATCAATGGCTAAGTTATAGATTTTAGTGTATGACAGCTTAGAAGCTACATTGGCTTAACTAAGCTATGTTTGTTTAGAGTGTTGAGCTCAATTCTTTGGCTCAAGGAGTGTTTTATTAGTATAGAATAACGTGTTAGTTTCCAAATAAAGTTGAATAGAGGGTGTATTTTCTTTGATGAGCACAATAGGGAATTCTCATGTTTGCTTGGCAAGAATTTAATTAATAGCCAATGGAAAAGGTTGAGAGGAGTTTATCATCCCTTTATCAACTGTTAGGTACTGTTATTGGGCTTGAGGATGAGAGAAAAGAAAGTTTATATTTGAGTGAGGCAGATTTATCCTTGGTCAGGACTTTAAGGGAAGCTAGGTGCTATTTTATCATAGAATGCTTACTGATATCTGAGTTTTCAGCGATGATATTGCATGGTTGTTGGACTTAGAGGTATGGACATGAATAAGCTAAATTATGATTTATTTTGGTTACTTAAATTCCCATTTCATCATGATAGAGTTGCATGCTTAGGAAACCATGGCTCTCCTTGATTGTTATTTTATTTATCTTCCGATTTGACTGTGTGTTTGTTTTCTTTTCGCATACTTGTATGTTTTTTTCTTGAGGACAAGCAATGGTTCAAGTGTGGTGTGTTTGATAACGTGCATTTATGCCTTTATTCTATTATATATTAAGGGTGTTTCAGAGCATGATTTGACCCTAATTGCACCATATTTCATATATATTTGCTCTAACCCTTAGGAAGATACTATTGCTTATATACATTTGTTTTTGAGTTGTTTTAGCCGATTTTTAGGTGATTTCTTCTCAAGCACATCAGCTAAACCATCTTATTTACTAATGAGGGAACTTGTGACAAAAGATGAGCTTAAAAGGAGGCATTTTTGATGTCCACGTGATATGGGCCAATATCAAGTGCAAGTATATTATTACATAGGAGCCTTCTACATGATTCAAGGAAGCTTGGGGATGAATTTTAGAGCATTTGGAGCTTGCACGTGATATGGCATTGTCACGTTCAATGTCACGTGCATTATTACGTGCAATAATTTTTTTGCATAGGGACCTTTATTTTTGTATGCTAATGATCTTTTTCTAAAGAACCTTGTTCATATTGTGCTTAGTTTGAGTTGTATAATGGTTGGAAGAAAGAATTGTTGTCATTTATCAAAACTACGCCGTTTTGATAAATGATGACAGCTGGTGGCTAGGGCACACGTTAACATGTTTGGTAGCCTTATAAAAGGACGGTTGGGGATCACGTTTGGAGAGAAGAGACTCACATTTTTGGATAGGTAGGCTCTGGAGAGACATCTTGGACGGCTGGAGAAGATCTGGAATTGAAGAACTAGGGTTGAAGTTCTTCTGCACCTGGTTCTGAGATGATGTTTTATATTTCTTATTGTTATTTCATAGTCATGTGTGGGTAGTTTTTTCAATCTAGGGGATCAATGTAGCCCCCTATCCTGCTGTATTGATTTTATGAATATTCGGTTTGTTTAAATGAGACTTGCTTGCTTTATGAATCTATTCTTTATCTTCTATATCTAGGTAGTATACACCTGGGTTTCTCAGTCCTAGTCTGGGGCAGACCTTGACATTCATAGCATATTTGTGATTGGCGTGACCATTATCTTTCCAGAAATATAATATATTAGCTTTGCATGTTGCTGCCATGATGACCATTCAGGCATACAATACTTAGAAGGTCTGTCAACGATCATTTGCAGTACCTTGGCTCATGTATAACATACTGTCATTTAAATAACCCCAAGAACCTTAAAATCAGTAGAAACAACATAGGAAGGTGAAATTGTGACCCTAAATGCCTTTAGTCCTAGAGTTTTAATACTAAAAATAATTCTACTGTCTCTGCTTATTCAGAAAACCACATAAAAATTAGATCTTTAGTTTAAAAAGAAAACATTTTGCCAAAATGTTTTATAGAACAAGAGTAATTGGGTGTTTTGATTTAAGAACTAGAAAACTAGGCTAATCCCTGTGGGTTCGATTCCATGCTTGTTGTTATTCTGTTTAGTGTAAACTAAGGGAATTAATTATCTTGAAGAGAAGTTTTACGACATTAGCCAACTCTTTTAGAGTGGTTAAAAATTTGTCTGTTACTCGTGCGTCAACAAGGATTAAATTTTATGCCCCATCCCCGCTCTGCCAGGGCACGGGGTGGGACGAGAGATCCCTACACCCGCTCTCGCCCCATGGGAGTTCCACTTAGCTAGCAAGCCCACACCCGCTCTAGTCATAGCCTAGCACAGCCCAGTCTGGGCCAATGGCCCAGCCTTGCCCGCCCACATCACTCAGCCCAGCCAACCCAGCCCGCCCCACTCAACCCACCTGTGCACTTGGAAATAAATCCTAGCAAAATAAATGTTGCTAGGAAGGTTTACACCCAGAACCTCCTCTCTGCCAGTGCAGTTGTCTAACCATTAGACTGTCTGTTTTTTTCTTATGCTTATGTAAATAATATATATACATATTATATAACATATGAATAATAATAATAAAATCATTATTATTATTAATTATAATGATAATAATAATATTAATAAAAAGTACATGTTTTATTTTAAAAATAAAAGTATTTACAAAGTATATATATGTATTATAATAAAAAGAAAATATACTATCACTATTTTGATATAAAATATAAATTAATTATATTCAAATTTAGTTTTAAATTTATTAATATGTTGATTTAAAAATAAATGATTCAAACAAATATTATTTGATCGATAAATGCATTAATATTTGAACTAATAATATCATTAAATTATTTATTAGTTTTAAGTCAAATTCAAAATACATACTATCAAAAGTCAAAGTCACTTTCACAATGCATGACTCATATCATAAATGAAATAATTTGTAATAACTTGAGTAGCAAGGAGTGATAATCTAAATAATATAATTATCATTAATAATAAATGATAACATGAGTAGTGAATGTTGGGATAGTGCTATATAATGCAATGTGTAATCCTAATAATGTAAAGACTATTTCTGATTAATTGAAATATATTTTGTTTAAGTATTTATTAGATTGCATTATTTTGTTTTCTTATGTGGCTAAGCATCATAACATCCCATTACTTATCAAAGTCTTTTACTGGGTATGTGTGTGACACATAAAATAGATCCACTAATTAGACTAAGTATAAAATTGGTTCACAATCGGTGAATGAAGTTTGGTATTCTGATAAGATTGTGGTGCAGACTATTTCCATAGTGGGAGTGATCTAATCTAGGATCATTGTAAAGAGTTTGCAAATAATAGCACTAGTATGTATTTATACATATTGAACAGGACTATGATAGAATAAGTTCTTTAACTAATATTTGTTGCATTGTATGAAGAACTTTATATTCTATCACTAGATGACTGATTTATGGATTGATCTTAATCTAGACCATTTTATTAACTCTTATCTATAATTTGTCTTTTGACTTATCAATGAGTGAGAGGCTTAGTGCTTTGAATACCTCAATATCTTGGAGATGTAATATTATAGATAGTGGGAACATCAAGTCAAGTGCGTGGAATCCACTGCTTCGCTATACGAAGAGTAATAATATTCCCATGTTGTTTAATTCGGGATTCTTGGGTGAATCAAGCGCTTGTAATTATATTGGAAATAATTTATTATAAATCATAATTCGTGATTGGATCATGAATAGGTCGCCCATTAGAGAATTAATGGTAACACACGGACAAAGATATAATTAGAGAGGTTGAACGAAATCTATTGATACCTGTCTCTAATTATAAATATCATAGTGGAGGATCATATCACACGACAATCAGTTATATCGATGGACAAATCCTTTATTGTGGATTCTTGTAATTATATCAACTTAATCTTAGAGTGCAATTTTAGTCCATGATCGTGGCTCGTACTAAAACTAATAAATAATGATTTAATTGATTAATGAGATTAACTAATTAAATATTATTTATTAGAGCTTCGGTTAAGCAGGTCCATTCGGTCCCTCTTGCTAGCACCGTTTATTCTTGTATGAAGTACTGGATCGATATTAGATAATTCTCTGGCTGTGTTTAAGAGCTAATTAATTAACGTGTGTTAATATATATTTAAGAGTTAAATATATATTACATGGTTATTTATTTAATTAGATTAAATAAATAATAATAAATATATTATACATTTAATGTGATTAAATGAATAATTATATTATTTATTTATTTGATGAATGAATAATATTGGATATTTATTTAATTAGTTTTATTGCGTAATAATCATATTATTTAAAGAGTTTAAATAATATGTATTATTATTATTTAACTAAAGGGGCGCATGCGTAATAGCACAAGGGTAACCCTAGATCTATAAATAGATGCATAGCCTCCTAGGTTAAAGCGTGCGCGTGTGCAATCATTGATAGCCAAAGAGAGAGAGAGAGAGAGAGAGAGAGAGGCAGGTGACGGCCAACCCTAGTAGAGGTGGTGTTCCTGTTCCTTGATCCAAGGGTGTCACAGCCCTGTACCCCTTGAAAAGGTGAATAGTAGAGAAGGCTGTTTGGTGATTGAATCCAGGAGGCTGCGAGGACGATCAAAGGCAGATCGTGAGTTCATTCTTGGAGGGAAAAGAAGAGGGTTCTTGCATTACTGATCTTCAGGTTGGTTTCTTCTTTTCACTCTTTATAGAATTAAATTAATTGATTCATGTTTAGATCCTAGTGTTTGTTTACTAGAATTAAAATTTTAAAATCCGTTTCCGCTGCGGTTAATCGTTAACCTTATTCCAGTATTCCAACAGTGAAAACCTAACTAATATAATTATATAACATAGTTATCATATTACTTTTATTATAAGTAATACACTAATTTGAGAAGTCGTATTTCTCAAACTTGTTTCCCTTAATGTAATTAAAATGAGCACTAATATAATTATTCGTGTATAAGATTAGTTATTAAGTGTAAGTGTGTATATATATTCTTTGGTATGATAGGTTATTGTTCCCATAACCTTTTTAGGCTGTCATTGTTGTTAATAGTTTATTTAGTAAGTGGGCAGCAGCATTCTGTACTTTGTTAGATAACTTTATAGAGTGATCTCTTAGAGTGAGCTCATAGACAGAGTCTTACTATGTACTACTTTAATTTTCCCAGGTCAAAGATCTGGAGAGTCGAAGATACGTAGAGTCGAAGACTCGAAGATATGTTGGGTTGAAGATCCAGAGACTCGAAGATTTGCAGAGTCGAAGACCCTCAGCCTCGAAGAACTGTAGACACAAAAGTCCACAAGATCGAAGACTCACAAACTCGAAGATTTACAGGGTCAATGACTCCAAAACCCAAAGTGCATTCGGGTGAAAAGGAGCAGTCTCGTAGATTCGAAGACTCTTGGACTTGAAAACACATTGGGTGAAGAGTGGCGGTGTCATAGAGTCAAAGCTCGAAGGGTCAAACATTTAAAGACATGTTGATATGAGTTGAAGATTAGCTAAGCCAGAGTTCAGTTCGTCGTTGGCTCTAAATTGGAGACTCAAAGACTCAAAGATTTGATGACTCGAAGATCAGAGTATCCCTGGCTCTAAACTAGAGTTGGTGATGCTGGTAGTGATACGAGATAAGACTCGAAGATCTAAAGGTTTTGACTTAAAGATCTAAAGATTCAAACTCGAACGTCCGAAGGTTTAGACTCGAAGATCGTAGCGCATTTGCGAAGTATCTACATGGCTACAAGGCAATCATCTTCGAGGCTTTGGCTAATCGAAGGATCAAAATGCAGATAAGGTCACCGTTTAAGTAAGTTATTCGAACAACGTATCTGAACACGGTAAGTATCAGAATCAATACATGGGTGTTATCCGAGGCTAGAGTAATGTTTCAACAATGAAGATGAAAGATGGAATATGTCTAACCTTAGCAGATGGTTTTTCATGCAACAGTCGTCCTATAAAAGAGAGGTATATGCTATACTTGAAGATAAGCGTCATAGTATTATCAGAGAATACAAAAAGTATCCAGATACGTACGAGAGATGCAAAACAGAGAGAAGTTCATATTGTATGTATAGAGAAGAAGATTGAAAGCAAGATTAACAGTGAGTTGATCAAGCTTCATTCTTCTACATTCAACGAACAGATAGTGAGTTCAGTATAGGAATGGTTGAAGGTCAGGAACTACAAACCGTTGTGTATGTAAGAGTAGATTACGCCAGACGGTTCATCGCAGTGAGTGACTTCTGAAGTAATATTATTTTTATATTTACATTTAAATGAGAAAAGAATTAATTCAGTTGTAACAAGGGCAAGACCCTACTGTGTTAAAAAGGTGATAGTGGATTGGACTCGGTGTAAGTACAACCTCACCACCATGGAGTAGATCACATTGATTAAACTATGGAGATTGTGTGTCTTGGTCTTTTCTTTCCTTTACATACTTGCTGCAAACATGATTCTACACTTGACAATAAGATACCACCTAAGCAATAACCACATCTATAATAAACTTTGATATAAGCAACTTGCTCTTTGTTGAAGAGTTTTAAAACTAAAAGAAATCGTTTTAAGTATACAGATTCACCCCCCTCTCTGTATACATTGGCAAACTTGTAAGAACTTTATTGGGATCTTGGGAATATGAATTAGTATCAGAGCTTGTTCTCACTGGAAACAAATTTATACTCTATCGAGAAGTGATCTTACAAACTAGTTTAATTGTGTTACTAAGATTTGTGGCTTAACAGCTTAGTGACCAAGCAAGAGTTCATTGGTTTTATAAATGGAGATTGTTATCACTAAACCAAGCACTAGCTCCAACTACTCAAAGAGGGTGCATATTTTTGATGACACTAATTACAAGATATGGAGAGCTAAGATAGAGACAGTATTTATGTCCATGTGTATGGATGTTGAGTAGGTAATAAGAGATGGATACATAGAACTTGCTAGTAATAGAGAACTCATTGAAGCTGAGAGAAGAACCTATGACCTTAATGGGAGAGCCTTGAGTGTTGTTACATCAGCACTCATAGACTCTAAATATGCCAAGGTTATAGACTTTAGAGTTGCAAAAGATTTGTAGGATAGACTTGAAAGTGTCCATCAAGGAGATAACAGATTAAAGGAAACCAGGCTACAATTGTATACTCAGAAGTACAAAACTCTTAAAATGGAAGAACATGAGAGTATATAGGAGTTCTTTGTTCGACTAACTGAGATTGTTAATGACATGAGAAATCATGGCAAGAATAAGAAGAACTTTGCAATTGTAAAGAAGGTGCTAAGGGTTCTACCCAAGAGATTCATTCCAAGGGTAGATGTTCTAGAAAACAACCGAGACCTAGAATTTATGACATTACAGGAGCTGCAGTGCAGTTTAACTGCATTTGAGATGAAGTTGCATTCCTATGAGGATCCATCTGCATCAACATCTACAACTACAGTGAAGGGAACCAAAAAAGCAGCCTTTAAGGCTATGAAGAATTTTAAAATAAAGAAAGAAGTTAAGTTCTCAGAAAACCAAGAGGAGAGTGACAGTGAAGATGGTGAAGATCAAGTGGTAGTATAATTCACCAGAAAATTCAGAAGAAGTAGAGCAGGGAAACAGGCTAGAGCAAAAGAGAAAGGAGTGTTTTTCTTAAATGTTTCAAGTGTGGAAAGTGGGGGCATTTTGTATCCCAATACAAAGTGAAACCTGATGACTGACAGACAGATTTTTAGCCTCTCTAAAAGAGCTAGCTAATGTCGTTAAATCTCTCTTCAAGATGATAAATTCCCTAAGTTTGCACTAAAAGAATAGCAGCAAGCAAGGGGTCGAACCCACAGGGATTAGTCTAGTTTTCTAGTTCTTAAATCAAAACACCCAATTACTCTTGTTCTATAAAATGTCTTGGCAAAAAGTTCTCTTTTTTAAACTAAAGATCTAATTTTTATGTGTTTTCTAAAATATCAAAGATAGCAGAATTGATTTTAAGGTTAAAACTCAAAGATTAAAGGCATCTAGGATCACAATTTCACGTCCCTACACTGTTTCTACTGATTTTAAGGTTCTTGAGATTATTTAAATGATAGCATGCTATACATAAGCCAAGGTTCTGCAAATGGTCATTGACAAACCTTCTAAGTGTTGTTTGCCTGAATGGTCATCATGGCAGCAACAAACAAAGCCTAATTATCATACTCATGATAGGATAATGGTCACACCAATCACAAATATGTTATGAACCAAAGGTCAGCCTCAGACTAAGGCTAAGAAAACCCAGGTGTACAGCCTAGATATTAAAAGATGAAGAACAGATTCATAAAACATGCAATCTCGATTAAACAAACCCAATATTCAAATAATCAGTTTAACAACTTAGGGGGCTACATTGCTTCCCTAGATAAAAGAAACTACTCACACATGTTCTTGACAAAGCATAAACAAATAAAGAACATCATCTTAGAACCAAGAGCAGCAGAACTTCAACTCTAGATCTTCTCCAGCCGTCAAACTCTTAGGGCCGGCAGCTCCAAAAACGTGAGCCTTCTCTTTCTCTCTCTAAAAATGTGCCCTCCTCTCATGATGTCTCTTTAGGGCCTATTGCACCCCTATATATAGAGGAACCTGCTGTGCAATGTGTACCTTAGCCGCCAGCTGTCGTCATTAATTAAAACGGCGTAGTTTTGATAAGTGACACTTCCAACATTAAAATCTCTCAATCTAAGCACAATATGAACAAGGTCCTTTAGGAAAGAATTATCAGCATAACAAAACGACTGAATCGGTGCAAAAATATGGCTGCACGTCAATTTGAACGTCATATTCCCAATTGGCGTGCAGCTCTAAATTAGGTGAAATTCTTTCCCAAGCTTCCTTGCATCATGTAGAAGGCTGGTATGCAGTAATATGCTTGCACGCCAATTGGTCCAATTGGCGTTCAAGGCCTTTGGCTCTGAAACTTCTGTAAAAGGTAGAGGACATCATTCTGAGAAACTTTAGTTCTGCACGCCAATTATTTTGAGGCCATCTACTTGGTCAAAATTAATCTCCAAAACCTGACAAAACAGCCTAAAAGCGCATGTATATGCAAATAGCATCTTCCTAGGGGTTAGAGCAAATATAAATGAAATATGATACAATAAGGCTCTAATCATGCTCTTAAACACCCCTAAATAGGCAATAGAATAACAGCATAAATGCACGTTATCAATGACATGGATGATAATGCCTCAGATGTAGAGGACACAAAATGGAAGAAGACATCATCCAAAAGAAGCACTTCCACAAGGAAACCAGCAGCTCTATAAAAGAAAAAAGGCTCACACAAGAACTATATTAGCCGAATCTCAGAATCAGATGATGAGAATGAATGCTCATCAGATTATGCCTTTGTTGCCAAGATTGAGGTAAAGAATGGGAGCATAACCTCAGAGGATGAAGAGGCACTAAAAGAAGAAGTAGATCTAGAAGAAGAGCTAGAGCTTGCAACAGAAGATATCTGCAAAAGAGGAAGTAGGATCAAGTAGTTCAAAAGAGAGCTCAAAGAAGCCAAGGGAGAGCTTAGAGAAGTCAAAGGAGAAAAGGATCAGGTGCTGGAGGAATCAAAGAAGTTCTACGAGGAAATATTCAGCCTAAAGCTCAAGCTAGAGGAGAAAATTAAGATATACAATAATTTTACCATAGAACTCACCACCAGAGACACCACAATCCAAGGACTTGAAGAACAACTAGTGAGCCTTCAATAGAAGATCAGCCTCAACCTCTGAAAGCTCCCAAATCAAATATCTCACAACACCACAGGCGGCTTAGAGAGTTATAGGGACATTGTAGGCGGCTAGGAATGACATCACGACACCACTGGCAACAAGGAAGGTTAATATTCCAGATGGTGAGCGTGTCAAGCACAAGGATGCCATTATTGTGATCCAGAGCAACAAAAAGGCTACCGTAGTTGGTGTAAATGATGAGAAGATGGAGAGACACCCGAATGACTATTCCAAGACTAGTGGAGTGAACAAACATGTGAATGTGTAGAAATCTAATGCAAATGTCATTTCCAACAATGCCTATCAGTAAAGTAGGAATAAAACTTATGAAACAAGCTATCAAGGCCAAGAGTCTAATGAAGAAAACTTCAAAAGTTCAGAAGTTCAGCAGATACTACTGTGCGGTATGGGGTCATATGGCCAGATTTTGTTGGTGGAGGTATCTGGTACAAGGATTTAGAACTGAAATGAAGACATCTCAATGGAACTTGTACAAGATTGAAAGAAGAAAACCAGCTAAATAATAAGTTTGCTATACTTGCAGATTTAGAAATTTGTGATAAGTGTGGCAGTGAGCGTCATAGTGCAAGAAGTGCAATTATTCCTTAGCAGAATAAAAACAAGAGCACTATGAAGTTACAAGAAAGAAATAAAGAATCAGCATCTCAGAAGACTATGAAACCAAGGACTTAGAGGGAGTGCTTCAAGTCTAAAGTAAAATAAAAGGAGTGCTTCAAGTCAAAAGTAAAACAAGTTTACACGTCTAAAGGTAAGGAAGTAGCTTATATTGTTGAGATTGCTTTGAAGGCAAACATCAAGGATAGACAACGGATCCTGGATAGTGATTGTTCAGGACACATGATAGGTGACCTAAACAAATTGTCAGATTTGAACAAAGACAAATCTGGAAAAGTGAGATTTGACAATGATAGCTCTCTAAAAATTAAGGGACTAGGATCTGCCAAATGGAAAAAAGAACAAACTAAAGCATGTCTTGTATGCTGAAGGATTGAAATACAATCTGACATCCGTCAGTTAGCTGTGTAATACAAGTCATGAAGTGACCTTTACAAAAACTGGTTGTCAAGTGAAAAGAGAGAACGATAACACAGTAGCAGCTGGAAAGTGGACAAATGGGAACTTGTATGTAATAGATGAGAACAAGACCTAGAGCCATTAGATAACAAAGATTGAAGAAAATGAACTCTGGCATAGAAGACTGGACATCTCAATCAAAAGAATATGAAAAGGCTTGTAAACTATAAAACCATTAGAGACATCCCATATATAAAAAGGGATAAAGAGCATGTCTTCTCAGCATGCCAACATGGTAAACAAACCAGATTTCATTATAAGGTGAACAAATATAGCTCAGAAGCAGCTTTAGATATTGTGCATACTAATTTCTATGAACCTATGAAGAACAAGGGACTCAACGGTGAAAGATATTTCATTCTATTTGTGGATGACTTCACCAAAAGAACTTGTATCATGTACTTGCACAAGATAGAAGCTCTAGAGTGCTTCAAGAAGTATAAAAGAATGGTTAAGAATGACAGTGACCATAAAATCAAGGTATTAAGATCTAATTAAGGTACTGAATTTACAAATGAAGCCTTTGAGAAATATATTTGAACAAACATGGGATTCAGCATCAATTGTCAGCAGCAAGAACTCCACAACAAAACGGGGTTGTTAAAAGAAAGAATAAGACTGTCATTGAAATTGGCAGAACCTTACTATTGGAATCTAATCTCCATGCAAGATTTTGGACAGAGGCAACAAGAGCAATTGTACACTTACTACACAGAATCACATTAAGGCCAAGAACAGACTGCACACCTTATGAGTTATTGTGTCGTAAGAAGTCAACAGTCAAATACTTTAGAATATTTAAAAGCCCTTGCTTTGTGAAAATAAAGGAGCAAGGAAGAGGGAAATTTTATGTCAGATCTGAGGAAGGAACATTTGTTGGGTACTCATATCAGACAAAGGGCTATAGAATATTTCTTCCAAAACTTGGAAAGGTTATAACTTTTAGTCAAGTTAAGGTCGATGAGAACTGGAAGAATGAGGTGAATGAATATGAGGAACCAGAATTTGAAAAAGAGGAAACTCTGAAAGATAATGAGTTAGAGCATGAAAAGGATAAGACAAATGAGGATACAGACTCATAGAAGTCTGATGAAGAAGATGAAAAGTCTAATCCTGGAGAAGAATTGAGTAAGAGAACTAGGAGGACGTGGTCTAGTGTACATGACAAGGATCAAATCATTAGTGATCCAAAAGCATGTGTCACCACTAGGAGAAAATTTGCAAGAGCGACTTCCTTACTCTCTCAACTAGAACCAAAGACTGTAGCATAAGCAATAGAAAACAAAGCATGGGTCACCACAATAAATGAGGAACTGGATCAGATTGAGAAAAATAAGACATGGGAGTTGGGACCAAATGGGTGTTTAGAAATAAGCTAAATAAAGATGGCAAGGTTGTTAGGAACAAGACAAGGCTGGTGGTGCAAAGGGTGTTGGACCCCATTTTGTCCGGGTTAGATGTATTTTATCAAATTCAATTTTCCTCTATGCCGCCTCGATTTTTTGAAATTTTACAGAGTCGTGACCAATGAGCCGCAAATGCCCGATTTCAATAAATTATTCAAAAAGGTCTCCAAATGCCAAAGATCTAGTCCTGGACAATAAAAAATCAAAGTGGAGGATCAACGCCTTTGACCACGCTCGATTCCAAGGTCAGACAAAGAAGATATGGTCAAAACAGCGTTCGGGCCGCCAACGATGGTTAAAATGGTAAATAACTTTCCAAACGACACTCCGGATCAGGTCATGAACCTCATATTCTCATTTTACTCGTCGTTCTGAGAACTTTAACATATATAACTCTTGTAGCCTTTTTCAATAAAAATCAAAAATTACATTTTTCAATAATAAATAATCGCAGTACAGGCTTGACGCGAAAATAAAATCATTTCAAAATAAAAATGACACGGGGTCACTCGCACGATGTCTCGAGTCCAAAAATAATTTTCTCGTAATTTAAAAAAAAATCCGAATCGCCATCCCGAGTCTAAAAACCCGAAAACATCAGTTAAAATTATTCAATTGAAAAAAAAACCCTAGCCGCCATCTTTTATTTTTTTCGCCTACCCTAGTCCACGTGTCATTTATTAATTGGTTTAAGAATTAAAAAACAAAAAAAATAACAAAATCAACAAACAAAACAAAATAAAAAAACAAAGAAAAACAAAAATAAAAAAGAGCCAATTGGTAAACCCTTCTCGATTTCTCCCTCTTCGTCCTGTCTCTCTCACGCAGGCAGCAGTGCAGCAGTTCTTCTTCCCCAGGCACAAAGACACAGTGCAGGCACACAGACCCTCCTGGTATGGATTCCTTCCCCTTTTTCCTGCCCCTCTTTCCCCTGCCTTGCCGAAACCAGCTCTCCTTCCTGCCACTGCACAACCGGCTATGCCTCCCCATACCTCCCTAGTCCCTACACCCTGCCAACCATGCCAAACCCATCACCAAGCCCGATTCTCGCCGCCCTTGATTCGAACTCAAACCCTAATTCATCTTCCCCTATTTAAACCCATCAAACCCATCAATCCAAAGGGGGGCTCTCACGATTTACAAAATCCAATTACAATTTTTTTTCTTCCCTGTCATTTTCCTCGATCCCTAGAGAGTCTCCCAGCGGCCACAAATCGCACCCCTGACTGCCGCGCTTGCTTCTCTAGCTGTTAATGGCCACCATCCTTTTCCCTAGTTCCCTTATCTCCGATACCTTTCTCCAATCCATCAATATCACCTTCTTCCTTCCTCCTCCA
This sequence comes from Taxillus chinensis, assembly GCA_023512835.1. Classification (NCBI taxonomy): domain Eukaryota; kingdom Viridiplantae; phylum Streptophyta; class Magnoliopsida; order Santalales; family Loranthaceae; genus Taxillus; species Taxillus chinensis. The sequence continues at coordinate 41,088,860 of CM042090.1, forward strand.
ATCAAAAAAAAAAAAACAAAACAAAACAACCAAACTCCCCCTTGATCGCGCTACGAGCCGGCCAGTGCTGCCACTTCAGCCCGCTGACTCCAACAAATCCAACCACCATTACCTCAGCCCTCCGCGGTGCTGCTACAGCAACCCGTCGACTCTAGCAGCTCCAGCCGACATCAGCTATTTCCGTTGCAACGTTCCTCAGCCCTCCAGCGGCGAACGTAGCACCAGCCCCCAATCGGGACATACCTTCTGTCTCCAGTCATAGCCAGAGTTGCCACTCCCCACCGACGCCACCGCTAACAACGGAGTCCCCTCACCGCAGCCATGTTGTCCTACTGCGCCCCCCTGCATCCTTTAGCTCCACCATCCACTGGCTGGTGCATGGTTGGAATGCGATTTGTTCGTGGGTGTGAAGAAAGAAATTTCCTATGGGTGGTTTTGGTCCGTGCATGGTTGACCTCATTTACTCTTTTATTGTTTTCAATGGCTATTGTTATTTGTTTTCGTGGTGCTCTTGGGGACTGGTTTTTCATGCGACTAATCTTCATATCAGTTACTAGTGATCGGTTTAGTGACTGCCTTGTGATTGTTTTAGTGACTTTTTTTTTGGTGAGACCTATGTATTCACGGTATATGCTGGATTTGTTTACGGCTTGTGTGTTTTCTATTTTTACGCCTTGATTTGATGCTGGTGTTTGGCTAAAACCTATGTTCTCTTTGCCCTCTTCGTGTATTTTGATTAGCATACTGATGTTTATCCATAGACCCAATAGATTTCATCCAACATGTTTTTTTAGAGATGTTCTTGCACACTCCACCATGCACGTTTAATGGTGTGATTTGGATCAGTTTAGGGATTCCCTCATGCTTTTTCTTTTTTTCTTTTTTTTTCCTGCTATGCTTGGTTCGAATAGCGCTCCTCTGTTTTGGTCTTAAATCCCACTTTTTGCTATGTCCATGGTGGCAAGTGTCCTGCTGTATGTATGTTCTTGCGTGTTCAAATTCTCTTTGTTTAGTATACCAACACGTGTTAAACGAATTTACTTATTGTTGATCTGTTTTGTGTGCCCAGGTTTGAGTAATTTAATTTGAGAAATGGTTTTCACAAGCTTTTCTTTTGTGATTTTTCTAACATTGGTCTTGCAGGAGTTAATTGATTTTCCTTCTTTTGTTTTGTTTTTGTTTTTTTTTATTTTGTTTAAGTCTTTTTTTGTTTCATAGTATTTTTTTTTTTGAGGTCGTATGTGACCACTCATTGTAAAGTGTAAACACAACAAATAGTGGAAATGAGAAAAAAAAAGAAGAAGAAGAAGAGGAGAGAAATAAAGAGAGAGAAAAAAAGTGAGTTGTTTTATTGTCATGAATGCCACTTTCACACCCAAGCACTTTTCTTTATGTTTTATTGAGATTGCTTGGAAAATAATTTCTTAGTATATATGTATATATTTTTGAAAATATAAAAAAAGATTCCTTAAAATGTCTTTAAACAAAAAATGTTTTTCATTCTTAAAAAAAAACCAGATTTCCCAAAACCAAAAAACATTTTCTTCTTTGTCTTTTCAAGTAAAAGATTCTTTCTTTAAAAAAAAACAATTTTCTTTAAAAAATCCTTTTACTTATGAAATGTTTTTCAAAAAAAAAAACAACAAAGAAAAACAACAAAAAAATGTTTTCCAAAGATCAAACAAATGTGTTTCTAGTGTTTCTTGTATTTTTTTCTTCTCTATTCATAGTATCATTGATGTATTTAGAACTTTTAGTATAGGATTTAACATTATTTCAAACTTTGATCATCCTTGAGGCTTTAGATAACTTAGACTTAATTTAGGATTCTAACAAACAATTTTTTTTTTGCTAGGAGTCCCTTTAGATGCTTATGACAAAATGGATTTAATTTCACTTCAACAAATGACTTAGGAAAATAAATAAAGTAGATCTTTAGGCCATATGTGAATTCAATATTACTTTTAGACTAGTTATATTTGAGCAACAGTTAAAATAAGTTGGAAACCTCCAAGTCTTAAGATAGGTACCGAAAGGGCATTGTGGGGGTGCTAGCCCTTCCCCATGCGTAACAAACTCCCGAACTCAGCTCTGGTGATGTAGATTATATTTTAGGTGACCAACTGCACCTCATAAATAGTTGGTGGCGACTCTGTTCTTTTTCATCACTATTCGGATGAAGGGTAGGAGAATTGCATCCCCAAAAGCGGGTTCCCCCCGGACGAAATCCAGTGATGACAGGTATTCTCAAATTGAAGGTATTGATATTGATAAGACATTTGCACTAGTAACAAGGCTAGAAATAATCAGAATGTTTCTTGCATTAGCAGCACACAAGAAATTCAAAGTCTATCAAAAGGATGTGAAATCTAAATTTTGAAATGGATTGCTGAAAGAAGAAATTTATATTGAGCAACTAGATGGAGTATATATAGCTAATGATGAGATACATGTATGCAAACTGAAGAAAGCCTTGTATAGCCTAAAGCAAGCTCCTAAAGAATGGTACAACCGGTTGGATGGATATTTAAAGAGAATGATTTTTACTAGAGGAATAGTGGATCATAATTTGTATATTCTGAATTCAGATAGAGGTCAGCTAGTTACCATAGTCTATGTAGATGACATTATCTTTAGGGGGATGACATTATCTTTAGGGGGAGTCACTCAGGATTATGTGAAGAATTTTCCAAAAGAATGAGTGGTGAATTTGAAATGTCTCTCATAGGTAAACGAATATACTTTTTAGGACTGTAGATTAGGCAGATAGCTAAAGGTAATTTTATATCTCAACACAAATATGCCAAAGAATTACTGAAGAAGTATGGCATGGAAAATAGCAAGCCTGTTAGAACACCAATGGTAATAGACAACAAACTACACAAAGATCAGGAGGATAAAAATGTAAATCATAAAGAGTATCGAGGCATGATTGGAAGTCTCTTGTACATTACAGCCTCAAGACCTAATCTTATGCAAGCTGTGTATCAGGCAAATAGATTCCAAGTAGACCCTAAGGAGTCTCACTTGCTGGCAGTTAAACAAATCCTTAGATACTTACATGGTGCATTGGAAATGGGGTTGTGGTATCCCTCTAAGGATTCCATTGAATTATAGACATACACTGATGCAGACTGAGTCAGAAATATTGATAATAGACGATCGACCAGTGGTTGCAATTTTTATCTAGGCTCCAAATGCGTTGCATGTTTAAGCTGTAAGTATAACAGTGTGGCCTGTAGCACAACCAAAGCTGAATATGTAGTTACACATGTTTCATGTACTCAAGTGGTACGGATGCACACTCAATTGTCAAATGGGAGTTACCGTGGAATTACCTATCAATATATGGTGTGATAATCAGAGTGCTATCAACATTAAAAGGAATCCAGTTCAACACTTGAAGACCAATCATATTGACTATCGGTACCACTATATCAAAGAACAAGTGAAAGAGGGAAATGAGCTATTGGTCTATGTCCCTACTCAGGAACAGACTGCAGATATCCTCGCCAAACCTATATCCACTAAGTTGTTTGACCGACATAGATGCAGGTTGTCTGTGCAGATTCCTCCTTACACTTAAGGCGTCGGTAGGATTCTCCCCTCTTTCTTTACAATTGGATGGCAAATACGGAGAGAATTTTGTAATACAGGGGGAGTACAAAGGGAGGAGTACAGGGGAGAGAATGCATTTTATTGGATCCGTTCTTGCAAACACATGGTCGATCATATATGTTACTAACAATTCCAAAGGGGGAGATTGTTGTTCCCATAACCTTTTTGGGTTGTCATTGTTGTCAACAGTTTGTGTTTAGCAAGTGTGCAGCAACATTCTGTACTTGGTTGGATAACTTCATAGAGTGATATCTTAAAGTGAGCTCATAAAGGGAATCTAACTATGTACTACTTTAATCTGCCTAGGTCGAAGATCCGGAGAGTCGAAGATCCGTAGAGTCAAAGACTCAAAGACTCGAAGATATGTTGGGTTGAAGATTCATAGAGTCGAAGATCGTCATGCTCGAAGAACCGTAGGTGCAAAAGTCTACAGGGTCAAAGACTCACAACCTCGAAGATATGTAGGATCAAAGACTCGAAGACCCAAAGTGCAGTTAGATGAAGAGGAGTGGTCTCGTTGATTCAAAGACTCGTAGACTCGAAGACTCATTGGGTGAAGAGTGGCAGTGTCATAGAGTCGAAGGTCAAAGGGTCGAAGATTTGAAGACCCGTTGATATGAGCTGAAGATTAGCTAAGTCGAAGTTCAGTTGGTTGTTGGCTTTAAATTGGAGACTCGAAGACTCGAAGATTTGCATACCCGAAAATCAGAATATCGCTAGCTCTAAACTGGAGTTGGTGATGTTGGTAGTAATAAGACATAAGACTCAAAGATCTGAAGGTTCTAACTCGAAGATCCAAAGATTTAAACTCGAACATCCAAAGGTTCAGACTTGAAGATTGTAGCGAATTTGCGAAGTATACGAGGCAATCATCTTTGAGGCTTTGGCTAATCGAAGGATTAAAACACAGATAAGGTTGTTGTTTAAGTAAGTTATTCGGACAATGTATCTAAACACATTAAGTATCATAATTAATAAGTGGACGTTATCCGAGACTAGAGTGATATGTTTCAACAATGGAGATGAGAGATGGAATATGTTTAACCCTAGCATATGGTTTTTCATGCAACGTACGTCCTATAAAAGAGAGGTATATGGTATACTTAAAGATAAACATCAGAATATTATTAGAGATTACAAAAAGTATCCAAATACATACAAAAGATGCAAAACAAAGAGAAGTTTGTATTATATGCAAAGAGAAGAAGACTGAAAGCAAGATTAATAGTGAGTTCATTGAGTTTCATCCTTTTACATTCAACGAACAGATAGTGAGTTTGGTATAAGAGTGGTTGAAGGTCAAGAGGTGCAAACCGTAGTGTACGTAGGAGTAGATTACGCTAGATAGTTCATCATAGTGAGTTAGTTCTGAAGTAATACTATATTTATATTTGCATTTAAAAGAGAAAAGAGTTAATCCTGTTATAACAAGGGCAAGACTCTACTGTATTAAAAGGTGATAGTGGATTAGACTCGGTGTAGGTACACCCTCACCACCATGGAGTAGATCACATTGATCGAACCACATAGATCATGTGTTTTTATCTTTTCTTTTCTTTACATACTTGCTGCAAACGTGATTCTGCACTTGATACTAAAACATCGCGTAAGCAATAAGCACATTTGTAACAACCTCTCATATAAGCAACTTGCTCTTTGTTAAAGAGTTTTAAAACTAAAGGAAATCATTTGAAGTATACAGATTCACCTCCATCTCTGTATACATTAGCAAACCTGTAAGAACCTTGTTAGGAACTTAGGAATATCGTAAGTATATGTATACTCTTATAATTATAAATAATGTTATTAGTTAATTAAACAATACTAACTAGTTTAATATACTAAAAAATACATGGTGAAAGTGAGCTTTGACTTTTGATAGTAAATATTTAATATTTGGGTTAAAAGTGTAAATAATAAATCATGTAAATGATATTACTAGTTCAAATATAAATGCATTTATCAATCAAATAATACTTGATTTGATTATTTAGTTTTAAATCAACATATTAGTAAATTTAAAATTAAATTTAAATCTAATTAATTTATATTTTATATCAAAATAGTAATAGTATATTTACTTTTTATTATAATACAAATATATATATTTTGTAATTACTTTTATTTTAAAAATAAAGAATGTACTCTTTATTAATATTATTATTATTTATATGTTATATAATAAGTATATATATCATTTACATAATCATAAGAAATAAAATAGACTTAGCCTAATAGTTAGACAGCTACATTGGTAGAGAGGAGGTCATGGGTTCAAACCTTCCTGGCAACATTTATTTTGTTAGGATTATTCCCAGGCACGCGCGGGGGCTAGGCTGTGGGCGGGTTGGGCCATGACTAGAGTGGGGTTAGTCGGGGTATAAACGGGGCAGGGACGGGAAATACCCGCAAGGCCAGGCAGGGCATGCTTGCCCTGTTCTCGCCTCATATCCTAGCGGGGTAAAAAATATTCGCCCCATGCCTCGACCCATCCAACTCATATAATATCCATTGATAGATGATCAACCATAATTCTTCCTACAATTACGGACTACTCTCGTGACACGCAAGTTTCAGGTCTCATTCTATATTTCTAATAATCAAGGTTCACCTTTCAGTCCTTCCCCCAATTATCCAAGACACGTAATAGGTTCGCGACGCCCACAAACATAGATTCAATTGATAGAATAAAATCGTTCATGCAATATAGATAAAAAAATAATGAATTGAAACCCATACAATCAAGAAATTGGGATTAGGTTGGCCCCCAATCCCTATGAAGAATGGATTACCTCATGAAAATTTGAATAAACATATTTATATATAAAATCATAAAATTGGGATTACAAAGGGAGAAAAGAAGACGAACCAACCTGTCACGAAGGTATACAAACGATCCTCTCCCAAAACCAATGTGTTCTCTATCCAAAATCACATAAAAGTTCTTCAAAATCAAAAAGAGAATTCTAAAATCGAAACTAAGGTTCTTGGGTCATCAAGGATGGCTCCCCAATGGTTTTGAATCCCTAACATTAACCTAAACGCAGAACTTATATACTTTTCTAATTATTATATTAAAATAATTAAGAAAATTACATAAAATAAAAAGAAAATGGGAAATGCTGTCGTCACTGGCCATGGCCGCCAAAACCCGCAGCCATGGCCCATGAAACTTTTGTCTCGTTTGTGTAGGCTATGGCCATGAAACCCTAGTCGTCGGCCATTAAAGCAATTCCTTCTATAATTTGGCTGTTTTGCACTCTGAATCTACCTTTTTACATTATAGCAACTCAAGTCCAAAATGCTCTAAGAACCTACAAAACACACCCAAATACACAAAACAAACCAAAACACGACAAAATACTAAAAACACATGTTAATCAAATAAAACATAACTCAAATACAATAAAATACTCTAAAATCCATTAAAATAAGAGATGAACACATACCAAAAATGCATATAAATGGGTTCATCAAAAGTATAGGCATGCACTCATGTCATGTCACATCTAACCCAAATAATTACATTATCAGTTATCTTGATTTAATAGTATTTATCATTAATATTTATCCCCTCCAGTCGCGACGAACACCAACCTGGTCGCAATCAATCTCATCATAATCCAGACTAAATTTTTTGCTCTTTGTAAGTCGCGACTGACCCAAACTGGTCGCGACCAATGTACCCATACTACACACGCTCTCTATTGGACGCGATCGACCAACCTCCGATCATGATCAATCGAGTCAACAACCCTAAAAACACCCCGTCGGCCGTGATCGGCCTTTGACGAACTCAAAATTTGATTTTTGCAACTCCAAATTTTTGGCATCTAATGCCCCCAAATCACCCATATTGGTCCCCAAAAACCTTTTAACAAGTTCTAGGTACTTTACGATAGCTCAAAACCCATTAAAATTACTAAAATCAACATCCTACATGCATATGTGTCATTCCACCTATATGCATTGATTTATCATAGTTCGTGCATTTAATCACTACCAAATGCTAAATCATAAGTTAAAAAAAGGTCTAAAACGTGAATCCCTACCTCCAATTCGGTTTATTGAAGTTTTGGATCGCCAATTGCCACTTCTCCCTTGGCTTTCTCTCACTTCTCCTCTCTTTCTCTCTCTTATTCTCCTTTTTCTCTCTCTAGAAGGTGTAAGAACGAAAATGCAAATTAGGGATTGAATTCTTTCCTCCCTTTTTATACTTTCTACCAATTAAGACAAAAAAATCATAAAAATACCTTCTTAAAGATTCAACTCCAAGTCGGCTCTAATTACTATCAAAACGCGCTATTTTACGAGTACATCAATGTACTGATATTAGTTTTTCCAATTAACTAGCACATCACAGTGCTATCTTCCAGAATCTCAAACACATGTCCTTACAAATAACAAAGAGGCATGCATAAAATACATGCATTAAGTGTTTGCATAGTTGCTTTATGGTGATGGATTAGTGCTTGACTACTTGGGTTGGAGTCACATGTTGCCTTGATGTCAGTTGCCTAGGTTTATGTTTTATAAGTTATGTCTCAAATCTGAAAGAAAATAAAATTTAAAAAAAATAAAAAAGGAAAGAAAAGAGAAAGAATAAAAGATTTATTGTTTGCCACATGTAGATGACTTAGCCACCCATTTATATTTGGTTATTTTATGTTCTGTTTCTCTTAGTGTGGCACTTTTTGTAAATGGGATAATTTTACTTGTAATCCTTGTGGCATAATCTTAATTTTATCTTGAGGGAATGTTTAATTTTGTAAACCCCATGCTTGATTATTATTGTATATGTTGTTTAGTCTGGAAAAAAAAAGTTGCAATTTATTAAATATCCGCAAAAGAGATGTGATTGAGCCTTATGTTGTTAGTTTAAAGCATCCTTTTTGGTAACCAACCTCTCATGGTGGCTTGTTCACAAAGGCATTTGGTTTGTGATAAGACTTATTGTGTCACCACAAGGAGGGACTTCTTTCCACTTTCTTACGGTCTGAAAACCCATGGAGGTTTTAAGTGTTGAGTGATATGAGACTGCCACTTGAGTGAGACATTTTTGGCTTCCATTGAGAGGACTCCAAGAATTTATGGTTATTTGTTCTTTTATTTGATTAACTTGGGTGTCGCCTTAGACCCTTAGCTAGGAAATCTTGTAATTATTGGACTAAGTGTGGGGGATGCCATGTAAAAAGTTTAGGGTTGTTTTTGCTCATTCCTTACTAGTACTTCATTCTCTTTTGTATGGTGCTTGCATATTTGGAATGACTTTATCTCAATTTTTTGTTTTTTTATTTTCTTGTTTTCCATCCTTTGTGCATAATTGTGTATTTGTTATTTAGTCCTTGCTCAAGGATGAGCAAGAGGAAAGTGTGAGGAATTTTGATGAAACTATTTTATATACATTTTGGGTATGTGTTCATCTCCTATTATGATGTGTTTTTTGAGTATTTGGTGTGTTTTAATTATGTTTTATATGACTAACATGTTTTCTTAGTATTTTGTTTTGCTTTGGAATGTTTTGTGTATTTTATATTGTTTTGTAGGGTTTTGGAGCATTTTGGACCCAAATGGAGCTACTAGAGGGTTGTTAGACATAATCAGAATGCAAAGCGGCAAAAATGGAAAGAAGATAATCCGGGGGCTGTGACTAAAAATTGGTGTGGTTTCGACCTTTGTTTAGGTTACGGCCGAAGGGTGTTGGTTCGTGACCTCCATGAAAATGAAGAGGTATATAAGGATCGTGTTTGGGTTGATTTTAGGAATTCTAACCCTTAGGGGGCCATCCTTGATGGCCAAGAACCCTAGGTTGCATTCTTAGCTTTTCTCTTTTGATTTTGGAGAATTTCATGTAATATTGGATCAAGAATATATTGGTTTTGAGAGAGAATTATTTGTACGCCTTCATTGGTTATCTTCTTTTCTCCCTCTTGTAATCCTAATTTCATGATTTATTATATATACAAATGCTTATTCAATTTTCCATGGGGTAATCCATTTTTCCTAAGGATTGGGGGTAACCCAATCCTAATTTTTTAATCGTATGAGTTTATGTTTGATTATTTCTTATCACTTTCATGGATGAATTCATTTTATGGAATAATTATATGTCGTAGAAGTCATGAATTTGTTGCATGCCTTTACATAATTAGAAGATAGACCGAAAGGTGAACTTTAATATCAGAATTGTAAAATGAAACCTAGGAACGCAGGTCACGAGAGTAAATTGTGATCCTTTGGGGATTCATGGTTGATCATTTTTAATAGGTTTAACCCTATTTCAGCGTACCACGAGAGTAAGACTTGCTAAGGTTAGGCACACTGCTATTTACACGAAAGTGGTTAGCGGTTGCATTAGGATCATCCTCCTTCACATATTATAGAATAAATAGGAATAATTAATCGAATCATATGACTAGGAATCAGAAACTGTGGGGAACTTCAGCCCTAGACCTTCATTCTCTCTCTTTTTTTCTTTTCTCTAGGATCCCTTTCTTTTATTTATTTTATTTTCTTTATTTAACTTCATTGTACATTATTTGCTTAGACAATAAGAGTGCAACTAGGTTAAAGATTTCTTACCATGTCTCTGTGAGATCGACCTTGACTTACCCTTCTACGGGTTAGTTAGGTTTATAAATATTATTTTGAGAGAATTAGTGTGACAAAATGCTTTATCGTGTCTAAACAATGTTATTTTACTCTTCTAATGTTGATATTGTCATTCTCCAGGTTAGGTTATATCATTAGGAGTAATTATATTTTTCTAGTATGATGACATCACCTTCTATTCTAGTTAACATAACATATGGACTCCATTCTATGTTAACTTCTAGTTAAATATATGGTTCAAAAACTCTTTCAAAATTTTTGTATGTCGTCTATTAGATTTTCTGTTGCATTATCATTCTCCTTAAAGAATATGTCATCATTTTTCTATTCTAGAGTTTCTGATATGTCATCTTAGATGATGCTTCAGAAGTTCTGATACGTCATTTGGAAAAGATAGCGCGATACAAAAACTTTGTCATTTTATTTAATGTTTCTTTGAAGTATAAGTCCTTGCTATCTTTTGAAACTCTAAAAACATTATCATGTTTATAGTCCAAGTTGTATGATATATCTTACTTACGTAATTTATAATTTTTATTGTGTCAAAATGTTATTGTTCCTTTAAATATTATTTATTCATTGTTCCAAATTTTTTGTAATCTTGAAACGCTACATTCGAAGGGTCCAAAAATTAATTGTTTATTATTCTTCTGTCAGTTAGAGCTTTTAATGTGTGTTAGATCTCATTTTGTCTAGATTGAATATACACAAAATGTGTAAAGCTAATAACTTCTTTTGCAATTCTCTAATTTCTCTCAAGTCAATTGCAGATGATAGAGGAAGGGAATTTGCAAACCAATGCACCTAACCATGTCTAATTCAATAGAGGAATAAGAAAATTATGAACAATACAGCCTTCGCCCATAAAAAAGTCAAAAGTCAAATTACTAGTAAGGATGGTTAAAGCCAACTCAAATGGAGGTGGGACCTCATTTTTTTCTAGATGGAATATAGGCTTATGAGAGTCTCCACAATCATCCCCACGAAGGGTGGATAATGATGTCTCGAGGCAAGGGTAAAATGGTAAAAACAATTTAATTTAAAAAAAAAAAGGGAAAATAATGTTATAGCCACGATCTTCTAATGAGGAGAGTTAAATAAAAATAAAGGAGAAGTGGCCTAATGGGGCGGCCATTGCTAGGATATCATTTCCATGTGGATTTCTAGGAGATGTATCATGTTAATTAACCCCAAAGTGGACACAAGCCTTAAGGAATTGTAATGGTTTTACAAGATAAGAATCCATGTCTTACTTCATTCGTATGCAAAACCAATATTGCATGTCCGTAAAAATTCAACACCTTAGGCTTTTCACAAATTATTGGATTTCTTTTTTTGTTTTAACCTATTAAAAATTAAAATTGCAAAGTTAGATTAAAAAATTTCAATAATGTGCAATATGTTAGGTTAAAAATTAAACACCAATATGTTTTGATTGTACACCATGGCCAACATTGTAACGCCCCTAAATTTGTGACCTCCAAATTGAGTGCGTTAGCGGAATTTAAATATACAAGTTTGATATAAATTTCAAACTATTACTTATTTCATCAAACAAACCATTCATTATTACAAATTTTACTCCAAGATCTTTAAGGTTTAAGGGTTTAAAGACTAAGTATCCATAACCCATTATTACATAACAAAGCACACGAGCAAACAAACTTAATAAATCTTTAAAATTTCATACAACTTTATTTCCAAGCACTTCTCGACTCCTTATCCTAGTTTTTCCATTCCTTTAATTACCTCGGGTTGGAAAAAAAATCATAAAAAAAGGGTGTGCTCAAATAGCCCAGTAAGGGTAAACATAAGTGGGTAAGGAAAATCATGAAGATATTGAACATAGGAAATACCATATAACATTTGCACATCATACATAATCAACATTTCACAAGGGAATCATAACATGGAAGATTATGTTTGGACATCGTATCATAACATCATGATCCAGGTTAACTACCTAGATACCATATCATAACATAACATATTATCAGCTGGATTGACACTCTCCAGTGATGTGCTTTACCCAATGCATTGGAGGTCTTTTTGGAATCATTCATCATAAACTTACTTTGTCTAAGAGGTTATAACAACTTTAACATACACAACATGAGGCATATCATAGAACTCTAATAAAATATTCAAGGTTAACAAGGATGACCACGAATATCAAAATGGTTATCTACCCCAATCAATAGCATATATTATCAAGAGAGAGATTAAAAAGAGACTAATGTTCTCAACAATAAAATAGAATTAGAAGAATAAGAAACATAAAGCTCTTACAATAATAATTTCAAATAAAACAAGATAAAGAGGAAGAGAAAAGTGAGAATGAAAAAAAAGAAAACCCTTACAATCCGCTTGTCGTTCTCCGCGTTTTAAACTTTGAAAAAATATCAAAACACTAAATTAGCATTAATGCTTGAAAGTTCGTTTTAGTTTATTCCTTTTATTAACCTTACTCATAAATAAATATCACACATATCTCTTTCTTTCTTTTTCTTTTTTTTTAATATCATACTTTAACTTATTTCTTTTAATAAGCATACCGTGCTTGTAGAATAGGCTATTAATTTGGGTTCCATCTTTTATTGTGGTTCCATCTCCTATGTCAATCTCATGCATCGTAAGCTTTGAGTTGTGCAATAATTATGTTATATTCCTTGAGAGTTTTAAATAAGATTTACTTTTTGTATTGGGTGAATAGAAAAAATGTTCGATTAGCCTATTTTTCCTACGTGTCTTCCACCTTAACCATGATTGGTTATTAGACATGAGTGTAAAGGGAAGATCTATAGGAGATAAGGATGGGGGTAGCTATGAGGCTGAAGCATTAGTAATTGGGGTTGTGGAAGAAGAAGGGCGATTGACGGGGGAATTCATTATGGAAGTTGTTCTTTACGATCCTCCGCTTTCTAGAAAAATAAAAACATCAAGTTAATATTATCATATTTTCACTTTAATTATATAATAAAAATGCTATGATGGAATAACATATTTTAAAATAATTACATATATATACATATAAGGTGGTAATGCCAACCATGTATGTGTATACGAGGTGGTATAACCAACCATATAAATAACATATGTGAGGAGGTAAAACCAATCATGTAAATAATATATATATATATATATATATATATATATATATATATATATATATGAGGTGGTAAAACCAACCATGAATATAGTATATATAAGGTGGTAAAACTAACCATATAGATTTACATAATAAATAATAAGTAACTTCAAAATTTTTAAATCTTGAGTATTACCTTTCGTAGAACTTCGACGCTTGGTAAGTACCAAAAACAAAAGAGGGTTTGAGTAAAGTATTTGGGGTGTTAAGAAGGCTGAAGGGAGTGTTTTTAGAGGAAATTTCGTGATATGGCTTGACGGACTTGTGCATTAAGAGGGAAGGCAAAACACTTCTTATATAGGGCAAGGATGGTGGTAGGTGGTAGGTGTGGTAGGTGAAACTTTTGTCCTTAATACTTTATTTTCTTCCATAATTTTTTCCTTTTCAAATCATTTGATTCTTATCCCATTATTATCTACCACATGGCCCCTTTTTTTCCCCCATTTTTGAATTTTTTGGATTTGTTTGACTTTGAAGGTTCTTTTGGTCACAAAAGTCACACGAGTGCATGGCCTACTGTTTTGATTGTAACTTTCTAGATTGTTCATTAGATTAAATAAGGTCAATTGGGATGGATTCCTAACTTAATTATCTACATTTCGAGACCAATTTCAAGTCTATGGGACTTGTATATCAAAAGTTATTGGGTTTTGAAGTGAAACTAAAAATTCTGGGCATACTACTAGACCTTTGTGCACTGTTTAAATTATTTCTTTTAATGAGCTGATTCAATGAGTCTGACATTTTAACCAAATGTATATAACGAAGTTTGAAACATGTTATAAAAATACCAAGTCGTTTGGAGCTACAAAAACAAAGTTATAAATTTTTAAAGATGACTTCAGAACTGCGTTAGTCTATCCTTTTTAAGCATAACTATTGGTCATAGAGTATTAATGAACATTTTTGTATTTTACAACTCTTAATAAATTTTGATGTGATAAATTTAAAGTTTTATTCTATTTGATTTAGATTCAACATGTCAACCAATAAACTATTTATTTAACATAATTAAACAAACGATTGAAATAATAACATAATACCTCATTAGAAAACTTAATAACACACTTATTTTCTTAAACTGTAATTTATTTATGAAAAGTAAATCTTATGTAATATTTAATTAATATTAATATAATTATCATACACGTTATCAAATAATATTTTCTAAATATATGATCAAAATAGTTTAATTATAAACATAAAATAATATAATAAATATTTATTATTTTATTAAAAATCTCGGATCTTACAAACATGGTCTCCATCTCTTTTTTGGTCGCCTATAATGAGGCTAGGTTCAACCCATTTGGGGTCACCCTCTATCTTGGCATTGTCGCCTTCGAGGTCACCTGCCTTATCACTAGATCTTCACTGATGTTGAGATTGAATAACTCAGTGGTCAATTTTCAAGACCTACAAGGGTTGGAAACTTAAGCATGGTTTTGCAATCGCTGCCCTAGAAATTGAGGCAGGGGAGTTGAAATTACCACTCTTGTTTCGCAGAGTTTGAATTTTGCTAGAGTAGGTGTTTGGATTTTCATAGGAGACTTGGAGTTTTGAGATTTCCCCATGGAAACTTTGGTGTAAGTTTCGTGCCCAAAAGCCATAATTTGATTCTGTTCTCATTGTCATGCCTCTATTAACATGGCAGGCATCAATGCTTGCCATCAACCTCATTGTCTTCGCCCTCAACCTCATTGTCTTCCTCTTTGTTGAAAAGATCTCCACCCTCACCATTAACATGGCAGGCATCAATGCTCCTCACCACTTTTTATTATTCTAAAAACCAAAATTTCAAAATTAATATTTTGGTAAAATACCAAGCAAATTATTGAGCTATTAGATGTAGTAAAATAAATTAATGCTACATATTACCGAGGATGTAGCTACTATGGATAATCGTATCAGCATACCAGAAAAATATAATTTTTTTATATTTTACAAAAAAAAAATCATAACTAAAATTTAGTTAAAAAATAGTTACGCCACTTCAAATGCTATCAAAACAATCAATGCAAGTCCCCACCAAGAACATTTTACCAATAAAAATTAATTTTTAAGAAAAAAATATTAAAAATAATACAAAGTTATTTTCAATTTAAAGGAATATTAAAATAAAAATATTCTTTGGTTGTTTTTAGTTTTTAATTTTATACCCGAAAACAATTTACATTTTAAAAATAAAATAAAAAATATTCAAACCAAATATATCTATTTTCAATTTAAAAAAAATTAAAATAAAAATATTTTAATTATTTTAATTTTCTATTTTCTGTAACCAAAAATAACTATCACATTTTAAAAATAAAAATAAAAATACGCCAATCAAACACCCAAACATTCTACTATAATTTCTCAAATCAATAATAAAGAAGTTAAAAAAACAAAATGTAACCTTTGCATAGCATTTTGTATTTACACATCATTAAGTTTTTATATTTTTATCAAAATAATATTATTTTGATAAAAATACTATTAATTAAAATAATATCATTTTAATAAAAATATATAAAAAAACTTACCATAGAATTCCAAAATATATCAACATTGTAGATTCACCAAATACTTTTTAAAATTATACACCTGACTATAAATATTCTTGAAGTACATGTTTTAACTAAAAATTATTATGCATTTTATCCCATTATTTCTCCAAATTTGTAAGTAAAAATCTATATACATTACTCGCGGACTCTCAAGCACACCTCCAGCATCCGATTAACTATGATTTGAAAGTCCTGCGAATAATTGCTGTAATAATCATAATAATAAATAATAATAAATTATGCATCTTGGAATAAGAAAGGTGATGGGGGTTGCAGCGTTGACTTATTTGTGTGGCCGCCCCTTCAGGGAATCCCCCCACGGACATGGCATCGCTAAATGCGACGCGGGCCATGGAATCACATAACCCGCCCGCGGCCCGCCCCCGAGTCTGAATCATCCATGCACATTAAAAGCAGGAGCACCCAGCGACCCGCGGGTCACCGTATCCACCACCCCGACCCTCCTGCCTAATCAACGCCGTGTGGACCCCCTACGCCTTTTTCCCACCACTTTCCCCTTCCACGTGTCAATCGCACATCGCAGCCTACCCATGACCCGCAATTTAAAAACGTTAAAAAAACGAGAAAATTGAAGTATCAATTTATCACGAAAGTTTCGTATCTCCTTTATCATTCTCCTGTCTCGCGAGAATATGAAGAGCCCGGCCGGTAGCGAGTTGGGTTGGGACCACCACACCACAATAATGAAAAAAAACATCTTTATTACTTTCAGCAACTACAATTAATTTAAACATAGCAGAGTAAAATGGCATAAGACTACTAGCGCCAACGAGCTTACCATCAATTTACATGAATGCCAGCCACACCCACCCACCGCACCACGACATGGCATGGTCCGAGGACACAAGATCGGGTCCGAAGAGATAAGAAAAATCAAATATCACAAATCCAGGTGAAAAAAGTGAGGAAAAGAAAAATAGAAAGCCAAACACCACATCCTCGGATCATTCATAAATAAATTCCATAGAACACGAAAAATATATAATAAAAAAAACGATCTCTATCTGCATCGATCTTCTGGATCATCGATCCCGAGAGATCACAGATCGATCGGGACATGGCGAGTAATCCCCCTACCCACCTCTACAAATATTTTCCAAATTTCAAACTTTGACGATCTTCGACGCTCTAACAAGCGGGTTTTCCCGCGAAATCGCCTCGCGCCCGACCGTCTTGTAGTCGTAGCTGCAGTCGTGCCGGTCGGAGTACCGGTGCTCGCCGCAGAAAAGCTCGCCGCACCGGCACCTGAATCCGGTCAATCCCACCTTCCTCCGGCAACCGGAGCACCGATTCACCTCCCTCCTGGCCGGAGCCGGACACGGAGCCGGTGCAGGCGAGGCGAGCTGATCGGGGACCGGATCAGGGCGGATCTCCACCGGAGGGAGGTCAAAGGTGGCCGGATCGGGCCGATCCGCGCAGGAAGAGCTGGATCTGGGGCTCTCAGCGCCGGAGATCTTAAGGATCTCGGCGGTGGCGGTAGCGGTAGCGTTGAAGCACTTCTGGCACATGTTATTGGTGGCTGGATTACCCGTGAAGCCGCAGTTGTTGACGCAGAGGGTCAGGGCGTCCGGGACGACCTTGAACTCCGTCTCTTCGTTCTCCGTCTTCTGGGCCATCGAAATCGAGCTAGCGGATCCGATAACACAGATCTAAGGATTGATTCGTATAGAACCTCAATAGATCGATCTATATCGAAGAGAGAGAAAGGAGGGAGGGAGGGAGAGAGACACGGTGGAGGCTTGTTTTTGTGTGGGGTGGGGTGGGTTTGGTTTGGTTTCGCGGAGAGAGGTTCCGAGGAGAATTTGAAGGGGATGAGAGGTCGGTAATGGCGATGGAATTGGAGGCTTATAGAGACGCGTGGCTAACTTTTTGTTTTACGGGTTTTCTTAAATTACCAAAACGCCCGTGGCGTTTTTCCCTAATTACATGCCCCTTTTTTTTTTTTTTTTTTTCCTCCCCATTTATGTTTTTTCTCCATTTGAGATGAGGATTGAGGAGTAGGGAGAGAGTCTAGCTCAGCTGTGACGTGTTGGTGCCTCGGTGGTCATTAGACGATGATTTGTTTTTTCTTATTTTCTTTTCCAATTTTATGGTATATATTATATAGAGAGACAGACACCCACCCACCGGTGCGTCGCGCGCCTATGCTTGTTGGGGTGGGCTGGCATTATGCGACCACAGTCAAGGTCGTCCGGTCGATCGAGTGGTGTCAGAGCATTCAACAATTCCAACTCCAGGGAATTATTAAATACTCACATAAATTGTCCACTTGTATGTCGTCTTATCTTTAAAAGAGAAGATATATGAATAAATACTAACTAAAATAAAATGAAATGAAAACTTACTTTTATGAAAATATAAATGTTTGCTTTCTTTCTTTTTTTCTTTTTCTTTTACTTTAACCTGTCAAATTTAAACAGATGTAAAAAAATGGATTGTTAGCTTTAACTATTCGGTATGCAAGCAAAAACGTTGTCATTTGTCTCTTGTATTATAAAATTAATTTAATTTTTAATTTTTAATTAAAAATTTTCTTAATTATTATATTTATTGTTATTTTCTTAAAATAATATGTGAATAAAAAATAAATAATAAAAAATATAAATTTAATTGAATTACGAGTGTCACATGAAAACAATTAAAATGTACGTATCCAAATATTATGTCAACAAAACTTATTTATTACATTTGCACTTTTAACATATTTATCATTGAATTTCGTTCAGGAAAAAACCCGCAATCGGGAATGTGATTCTCTCAACCTTCATCTAAATAGTGATGAAAATAATAAAATCGACATTAATTATTTTTGGGATACAGTTGGTCACCTAAAAGAAAAGTCTATATCACTAGAGCCGAATTCGGGAGTTGATTACGTGTGAGGAAGGATTAGTACCCCCACAACGCCCTTTTAGTACTTATCTTAGAAATTTGGAGGTTTCTAATTTATTTTAAACTTTTATTTTGGTTTCATTTATCCAAACCTATGGTTGTTTTATTTTCTGAAGGTCCTAAAATTTCTATCCATTTTATTATTCAAAGTTTATTTGTTAAAGTCAAACTAAGTCCAATTATCCTAAAAAGTCTAAAAGGAATGTGAAGTGTTAAAAAAACTAAAGCTTAGCATGTGAAGTAATGGATATCTAGTTGGATACTCCACGAATAGCAAAGTTATCATGCATTTAATAGAAAAACTAAAACAGTTGAAGAGTTTATTCATGTTTAACCATGGTATGCAAAAGGAGACAAAAATATAAATGATATGTAGAACACCATTGTTAAAGACCCTAAAATAGATAAACAAACAACATAACCAAGAGAACAAGTGCCTGAACCTGAAAAGACTCAAGCTAAACAGACTGAACAATCAGAATCAGCCTGTTCAGTCATAGTCTGTCACATCTCGAATTTCCAGCCCGAGGAAACCAGTTCATGACTGTTGTGCCCACGATCTTATTGGTTGTCATTGTGGTCAACATTATACAACATTATGCGAAAATGAGTAGATGCTGGGTTGAAGATCTGTACTAGGTTGGATAATTTCGTAAAGTGATCTCTAAGTGTGAGCTCGTAGAGGGAGCCTAACTATATACTTACCAATGTTGAAGATCTGGGTCGAAGACTCGTAGATTACTGGGTTGGAGATCAGATGACTCGAAGGTCCTGGGTCGAAGATCATCAGGTCAACAGGCTCGAAGCACTACTGAAGGTACACAAGGTCGCAGACTCGTAGATCCACAGGGTCGAAGATTCGAAACCGGAGGTGTAGAGTAGTGTCTCGGAGACTCCTTGCAGACTCGAAGACCCATTGGGTATCGAGTACCAATGTTACAGAGTTGAAGTTCACAGGTTGAAGCTCGCAGGGTTGAAGATTAGTAGACTCGTTGAGGTGAACAAATGATTAGCCAAGGAAGAGTGCAGTTGTAACTGACGTGAAACTGAAGACTCGTAGAGTGAGAAGTCAATTGAACACCGGTTCTAACCTAGCTTCGAAGCCAGAGAGCAAAAGAATTAGAAGATCAATTCTCAAGGTTCGAAGACTCAGACTTGAAGATTCGTAGATAAAAACTCGGAGGTAGCTTGAAGTAACAGCGAAGCTACGAGGCACATATATCTATGAGGCTGTGGCAAGTCAAAGATGCAAAACGCACTGAAGACCATGTTTAAGTAAGTTATCACTCGGACGGCATCTCTGAGCACGTTAAGTGCTGGAAAACACATGGACATCATCTAAGGCTAGCATAGCATGTTTCAACGTTGAAGATCAAAAGGTGAAACATGTTTAACTCTAGCAGAAGGGTTTCTTACTAAGGCCAACCTATAAAAGCAACGGATATGCCTTACTTTAAGGACAGCGTTAGAATATTACAAAATACAAGAAACGTATCTGTAGCGATACAAGAGAGACACAGAGTAGTTCGTTTAATATACACACAGAGAGAGGAAGATTAAAAGCAAGATAATAGTGAGTTAATCTGTTCTTCTTTCTTATACATTCGACGAACAATGTGTAAGTTCAGCAAAGGAGTAGTTGAAGGTCAAGCAGTGCAAACAGTTGAATGCACAGGAGCATATTACGCTAGACAGTTCTTCACAGTGAGTGAGTACTGGAGTAATACTGTTTTGCATTTACATTTAAAAGAAGAGAGAGTTAATCCTGTTGTAACAAGGGCTAGGCCCTTCTATACTAAAAGTATATAGTGGATTAGACTCGGTGTAGGCTCACCCTCACCATCATAGAGTAAATTACTTTGATCGAACCATGTAATGTGTGTGTCTCTATCTTTTTCTTCCCATACATACCTGCTGCTAACTGATATTGCATGAGACACTAATATACCATCCTATACACCAACTACATCTGTAGAATACTTCTGAGTATTACACTAATCTTAAAACTAAAAGGAAATAGTTTTCAATATACAGATTCACCCCCTCTCTATATGCAAACCCATATACCTATTCGATCTAGCTTGGATCTTGGGAATATCAACTGGTATCAGAGCTAAGTTCTCACTAGAGGCAGATTTATCACTCTATGGAGAAGTGATCTCACAGATCGATAAGTTTGAGTTATTGAGATCTGTGCCTTAACAGCTTAGTGACCAAGTAAGAATTCATTGGGTAAACACATATAATGAAGATTCCTATCAGCAGACCGAGTACTAGCTCCAACTACGCAAAGAGGGTGCCTATTTTATATGGCACAAATTACAAGATATGGAGAGCAAGAATGGAGATTGTATTCATGTCCATGGGTATGGATGTTGAGTGGGTAATCAGAGACGATTACATAGAACCTGCCAAGGACAAAGAACCCATAGAAGCTGAGAGAAGAACCTATGAGCTAAATGGCAGAGCCTTGGGTGTTATTACATCTACACTCACAGACTCTAAATATGCAATGGTCATGGATTGCAGGGTTGCAAAGGATTAATGGGATAGACTAGAGAGTGTTTATCAAGGAGATGACAGACTAAAGGAAACTAGGTTATAACTGTACACACAGAGATTTAAAGCTCTCAAGATGAAGGAGCAGGGAAGTGTGCAGGAGTTCTTTGTACGTTTGACAAAGATTGTCAATGACATGAGAAGTCATGGCAAGAATAAGAAGAACTATGCAATTGCAAAGAAGGTGTTGCGAGTTCTGCCTAAGAGATTCATCCCAAGGGTGGAAGTTCTAGAAAAACAGCTGAGACCTGGAAACAATGACATTGCAAGAGTTGTAGTGTTATCTAATTGCATTCAAAATGAAGCTGCACTCTTATGAAGAGCCATTTACATCAACATCCTAGCCCATAGCCAAGGAATCAAACGAAGTAGCCTTTAAGGCTATGAAAAAATTACAAATAAAGAAAGAAACTGAGTCCTCAAAAGAACAGGAGGACAGTAACAACGGAGAAGGTGAAGATGAGGTGGTAGCCTACTTCACTAGAAAGTTTAGAAAAGGTGGAGCAAGAAAACAAGTTGGAGGAAAAGGGAAAGGAGGACTTTCCCTAAGATGTTTTAAGTGTGGAAAGCGGGGGCATTTTGTATCTCAATGTAAAGTGAAAGTTAATGACTCAGATGAGGAAGCTTCGGATGAAGAGGATGCAAAGTAGAAGAAGTCATCATACTGACGAAACAGTTCCACAAGGAAGCCAGCAGCTCCACCAAATAAAAAGGGATTACACAAGAACTATATGAGCCGAATTGCTGAATCTGATGATGAGGATGAATGCTCATCAGATTATGCCTTTGATCTGGAGGAGGAGCTAGAACTTGCAACAGAAGAGATACGCATAAGAGGATGTAGGATTAAGCAGCTCAAGGGAGAGCTCAAGCAAGTCAAGGGAGAGCTTGCAGAGACCAAAGGGGAGAAGGATAAGGTGTTGGAGGACTCTAAGAAGTTCTGCGAGGAAATTGTCAGCCTAAAGCTCAAACTAGAGGAGCAAATCAAGATATATGATGACATTATCATAGAACTTACCACCAGATACACCACAATCCAACGACTTGAAGAAGAACTGGTAGACCTTCAGCAGAAGATCTCAAAGGACAGAGCTAGTCATGCCTCAACCTCTGGAAGTTCCTAGATCACATCACTTATCACGCCACAACAAGATCAGAAAACCGAGGCAACACTGATATTACACTACTTTTAAAACTACATCACGCCACTATCTTTTTCTTCCCATACATACCTACTGCTAACTGATATTACATGAGACACTAATATATCATCTTAAACACTAACTACATCTGTAGAATACCTCTGAGTATTACACTACTCTTAAAACTAAAAGGAAATAGTTTTAAGTATACAGATTCACCCCCCACTCTGTATACAAACCCATATACCTATTTGATCTAGCTTGGATCCTGGGAATATCAGTGACTTTCTTTTACCCACACCCCCCCCCCGGTGGGCAAGAGGTAGGATTAAATGATACCACATAGAACATCAAAAATAAACATAAATAGTGTCCACAAGTCAAATCACAGGTTTATTAGAGTTAAGTCTCTTTTACATCATCCCCCAATGAGGTTAAATCAGTTCCATAGAACAATACAACATGAAATGAAAACAATCAACAAAACAATAATCCAGTCTTCCACCTTGATGTTCCACGTAACGTCTGTACGCTCCTGAAAAGAAAAGTAAATCACAAAAGGAGGGGCGAGCAATCATAGCTCAGTAAGGGTCATGTCTCCACGACCCATCCTATGCTCCTAATATCAACATGTTGAGTGTGCATGTGAAGTGTCACGGTAATAATACTCAAACAGTTTATAATCAGCATTTTCACTTCATGGTCCTCATAAATGAAATTGTCATGCTCCCAAATTCCAAGGAACCCTTAACCAGGAACATAACTTCCCCCTGCCCGCACCTGAAAGGTCTAGGAGTTGTTGACTAGCACTAATAGAGCCAATACCGCGGGTGTTGTCTCAACATGCAAACCTGTATAGTCTTACATCGAAGGTAATGCTGTACTTTCCCATACATCATCATGCATACCGTATGTCAATCAGTCATACAGACATTACATCACACAAATACCATGCAAATACAACTGACCACGGACCCATGTCCGGGATACAATACATAATCAATACATAATACAATACTATATCATACATCAGAGTAATAGGTGTTATCACTGGTTTTCGTCCGGGCCCGTTTGGGGTGGGCTTAAACTAAACCAATGGTGAGAAATTTAGAGTCGTCACCAACTGTTTTTGGGGTACAGTTGGATACCCTCTACCTTGAGTAGTAAAAAATATGGTCTGCGTCATCAGAGAATGGTTCGAGAGTTGGTTACTTGTAGGGAAGGATTAGCACCCCTACAGAGCTCTTTCGGTATTTATTTTCGGAGGTGGAGGTTTCTTATTTATTGTCATCGCTGTGATTGGGTTGAGTTTCCTAGAAAGTCTATGATTTTTATTTAGTTAAGTTATTTGTTAAAATTGATTTACTTTAAATTGCTAAAGGGAATCCTAAAAGTTTTGTTTTGCTTTTTGTTTGAAGTGAAAAATGAAATCATAAGGTTTTTTATTTTGTTTTGTTTTTTTTTTGACCCTAAGGTTTTGGTTTTTTTTTGTTTGCTTGTTTTTTTTTTGCCTTGTTTGTTTTGTGGTTTTTTTTGAAAAACAATTTGTTTTTTTCCCTTTTGTTTTTTGGAAAACGTGTTGTTTCTTTTGTTTTTTTGTTTTGTGTTTTTTTAAAAACATTTTGTTTTGTTTTTTTGTTTTTAATTTTTTGTTGTTTTCTTTTGAAAACATGTTTTTTTTGAAAGAATTGAACTTAATTGAAAGTTACAACTTAAAAATGCATATTTATGTCTTTTTTTGGTTTTTGACTATAACTAAATATACACACATATCAAAATAAATGTGGAGTATGTGATTATGACATTCACAAATATTATAAAGTTTTTATCCACAAATAAATGCTACCCTCTCTTTTTCTTCTTTTTCTTCATCTTCTCTTTTTTTTATGCCTCTTCTTGTGCTTTTTTTTTTCACTATATTTTACATATTACAACGTACAACATAAAAAGAAAGAGAATACAAGGAAAATACAATGGAAAATACTAAAAATTACATCAAATATAAATACAAATAAGCTAAAAAATAAAGATACAAATGCAAATTGAACTGACTTTGTCTTTGGATTGGGACTCCGGCAATGGTAACGTTTGCGGGAGGGCGAGGTTCCAAAGACTGGTTGATTGGACTTGGGGCGGAAGTTGAACTGTCACGCCCCCAAATTCTAGGGAATCCGGAACCAGAAACATGACTTTCCTTTGCCCGCACCCGAAAGGTCAAGGGGTTGGTGACTAGCACTAATAGAGACTAAACCGCGGGTCCTGTCTCAATCATCCAACCCTATACAATCATACATCAAGGGTAATCCTGTACTTTCCCATATATCATCATGCATACAATAAGTCAAACAGTCATACAGACATCACATCACAAACAGTATGCAAATACAACTGTCCACGAACCCATGTCCGGGATATCATACAAAACAATACATAATATAATATTGTATCATACATCAGAGTAGTGGGCGTCCTCCTGGAAGAAAGTCCTCCACTAGTCTCGGGTCACACCTAAAAAAGGTAAACAACAAGTATGGGTGAGCGACAAGCTCAGTAGGTGACCCCAATACTCCACATCATGCAAACATACAAGTCTATACTACATGCTTTGTGTACTCGTGCATTGTGTAGTGTGCACAATCATCAGGACTCAGCCTGCAAACAAACATCAGGACCCAGCTTGCCCACACATGACAGCTTGTCCACGATCCTCAATAGGATCCCAGCTCAAGGCACTCAGCCCTACCACAACGCTATATGCCCGGACACAGTGCCACACAGGCCTGCCATCGGCACATATGCCTGCCCCGTCAACCACATAGCATCATCTGTGCTCCGCGGTGAGAACCCAACAAGTCATAGAGCCCAAGCCTCAATTCCCCAAACCAACATACCAACACCAAAATGGCATTATGGTTCACCATACTCCCTTTATAACTGAAGCCAGTCTTCACAAACCGATCATCATTCCTTGACCAAGGAAGGAGACACCCATAGGAGTTGTTTTCTTGAAATAAAAAGTCCTGGCATTGGGTTTCCATATCATCTAAGATAATAAGATTTTTGGGGATTTTTCTGAGATGTCTAACCCCACTTCCCAAAAATTCACCTCTACGAAATACTGAATTTTTCCGAGATTTTACACTAAATCCCAATTTTCAGATTTTGAAGGAGTGAGAATTTAATTTTCTAGTATTTTTCTTTGAATCCAAATGAGGGGTATTTCGTTATTTACATTATAACTTAAGTATAATACTTTAATGGTTTACAATGTAAATGGTCCAGTTCAGTTGCAGTTGCACTGGCTCAAAGCTGCAGAACTGCCTGACTCGTAGCTTTAAGACTGCAACTCGTAGCTGTGGAACTGCGACTCGTAGCTACGAAAATGCGGCCTCGAAGACTCGAAGCTACGACCTGCGACCTTCGACCTTCGACTACGGATCTTCGACCCTACGACTACGAGTCTATGAACTTTCGACCCTACGACTACGGGTCTACGAACCTACGACCCTATGACTACGGGTCTACAAACCTACGACTATGGGTCTACGAACCTACGACCCTACGACCCAAATCTTCGGGTCTTCATCATTTCAACTCAACAATTCGCCCAGGGTACTGTTCATCATCGTTTTTGCCTGTTCTTCATCTGGAATCAACCTAGCGACCCCCAGACACTCTCAAACACCCATTATACGCAACAAACTACAATATCTACCTCAAAACGCGTCCTGAATGCCTCTAAATTGCACAGTACAACAGAAATACGCACATAATTGCAGATTTCCAGAAATCTAAATCTAAATCCAGATTTCCATGGTTGACTTCTCAACCCTCATGGAATATGTAGTTAAACAACCCTAGATCACAGAAACACATATCAAAACTGATATAAAACAGTTCTTAACCACAGATCTTATGCTAAACTATTAGATCTAACGCAAAATTGGATTCCCCCAAAACCTAGGGTTCATGCTTAATTTCATAAATCATGACAAATTCGTGCATACCAAAGATAGAATCAAGATAAGAAGTTCAAGGACACCTACTTGGAGGGATTCTTTGAGCTCCACGAACCCAAATCGCCCCAAATCGTCAAGGCTTCAAGCTTTCAAGCTCTCTCCCTCTCTCTCTCTCTCTCTCTCTCTCTCTCTCTCTCTCTCAAACGCACAAACATGATAGTGTAAGGTGAAAGCTCTTTCTTTTTCTTTCTATTTATATTTCTGCCAATCATTGACCACTAACCCAGTCAATAATTGACCTAGTCAACCATTGACCTCACAATAATTGACCTCAAAGGTCCTGAACTCCAAATTGAGTCAAATTACATTCAAAACGCTCGAAATGACGAGTACAACACTATTCAGATATTAACACACTCAAATGAGCGCTCAAATGCAAAGTCAACCAATAAACCCCGAAAAGTCAACAATCGGGCCACTCGAGGCCCTGACCCGAAATCGGGCCCAAGTACTGTCAAAATGCTCATATCGACGACTACACTACCGTACAGATAGTTACATTCCCATAGAATGGCTATCTCTAAACACTACCCAAATATGAGGCTTTACATAAACACTGCCGGCCAGAGCTGCAAATAAACCTGTGTCTCTCTTTTTGTTTTGCTATCTTTTTTTTTTTTTTTTGATTTTTTGGTTTTGGTATTGTTGTTGAAAAGAAAAGAAAACAGAACTGGGGGAATGAAAATCGTGTTTGAGAATTTCTAGGTTTGAAATGGGGAGAGTGTATGTATGAGTGTTGGAAAAGTGAAGAGAGAAGTAGGGAGAAAAGGAAAGAAAAAGAGAAAAAGGAATCGGACTGTGTGTTTTATTTTCAAATGCAAGAGTTGGGCGAATTTGAGAGAATAACAGCAATTGTTTTTCGTCTGAGAGTTTTTTTCCCGTTGGAGAGGATACTGGTTTTTATAGAGGTTTGGCTGCATTGCATTGATTACAACTTTTAATGTTGTATTATTAATCCTAGTATTTTTCATTTCCGGATTCCATACTTTGTTGGGTGGACTGTCGACCTATGATTGCTCTTTTGGTTTCATATGAGCACCTATGACCAACAGGCGTTGAAAAGCATCTGCACAACTAATGCAAACACATCTCGTGAAGAAACAGTGAGTGAGCCCATGGATAAGCCAATCGGCGAAGGTCAAAGGTTGGTAAGGTCAAAGGTGTGGAGGCTCGAATCTGAATCAATGGAAGGCAATTCTGGATGATTGGAGCTTATTTCGTATCAGTGGAGGCCTTAGTCCGGATCAATGTTGGCTCAGATCCTTATTCCATATCAGTGGAGGCCTTAGTCCGGATCAATGTTGGCTCGGATCCTTATTCTGTATCAGTGGAGGCCTTTGTCCGGATCAATGTTGGCTCAGATCTTTATTCCATATCAGTGGAGGCCTTAGTCCGGATCAATGATCCTTACTCCGTATCAGTGGAGGCCTTAGTCCGGATCAATGTTGGCTCGGATCCTTACTCCGTATCAGTGGAGCCCTTAGTCCGGATTAGTGATGTTCCAGATTTGACTTTGTTGTTCCGAATTTGACTGTGATGTTCCGGATTTGACCATGACTATGATGTTCCAGGTTTGACCATGATGATCCGGATTTGACTTTGATAATCTCTTTTTTTTTTCTTTTAATTATCTTTTTACCCTCACCCAAAATGCCAAAATGGATGAACTTTGGGGGATTGTTTGGGAAGCTCCGTATTTGCCTAAATAGTCATTTTGGAGAATCTCGCATGGTCACATTTTCCGTATCAGAGGCATTGACCATCTTTTGGCAAATTTGGCTTTTTCCGACGAAAATTGTTTTGGCCATAACTTCTTCGTTTTACATCGGAATTGAACTCGGTCAAGTACATTAATCTCCACATTTCATTCTCTATCACTTGGTGTTGGTCTTGGGGCACTTTAGGGGCTTGCAACAGAGGTTCTCAATTTTGGGCTTTCCTTTTCTTGTCATAGCGTATCCATCACGTGCAAATTGGGGTTTAACATCGACTCCAAACATAGGACTAACTCCTTGATTGTGGGGGAGCTTTATGGACCTGTTCAATGAGATACATGGCATGGGAAGATAAATATAAAATGTACAAATGGTTAGTATGTACAACCCGGACAAAATGGGCTCTAACGGTAGGCATATCCTCCTGGAAGAAAGTGCTCCACTAGTCTCGGGTCATGCCTGAAAAGGGTAAACAATAAAGTAAGGGTGAGCTACAAGCTCAGTAGGTGACCCTAAAAACTCCACATCATACAAAACATATAAGTCTATACTATATGCTCAGTGTACTCGTGCACTGTGTAGTGCGCAAAGTCATCAGGAATCAGCCTACAAATAAATATCAAGATCCAGCCTATCCACACGGGATAGCTTGTCCACGATCATTAACAAGATCCCAGCTCAAGGCACTCAGCTCAGCACCATGAGCTCAACAGCTCACGAAGGCCACAACCTATCATCACGAGCTCAATAACTCAATTTGACATGGTGAGAACACAAACGAGTCACCAAGCCCAATACTCAATACTCAAACCAACCCCAGCACTAGTAAGTTCGGAGAGGCATAAGGATTTTGTTGGATCAAACCCAGAATTTGGATAATGCTGATAAAGCCTTATGTAATTTGATCTGAGATCTTTTGTGTTTATTTGATCATTGCAGAAGATATGTTACTAATCCAGAGATGCACTCGTGAGAGCAAAGCTAAGGACAGGATACATAATTCTGATCCGGACAAGAGTGAGTGTCGTCAAACACTTGGTAAATAACCAAGTAACAAATACATACGGAATAAGGAACATTCCTACGGACTAAGAACTTAAAGGACAGATGCGGAGTAAGGAATCCGGATGTATTACTCGCCCGGAATAAGGAACTTACATGCGGAGTAAGAAAGCGCTGACACGGAATAAGTTATCAGACTTTTCAAGACTCGCCCGGAGTAAGGAACTTACATACGGAGTAAGGAACTTACATACGGAGTAAGGAACTTACATACGGAATAAGGAACTTACATGCGGAGTAAGGAAGCGCTGACACGGACTAAGGATTCCAGTACTAAATAGATACGGAGTAAGCAACCACTGACACGGAGTAAGGTTCCGAGCTTCATGAGCTACGGAGTAAGGATAATTACACCGGACCAAGAAGACACTGCTCTAACCAAACCGCATTTAAAGTAATCAGCTCTTGGTGTCCCGATGTAAGACGAATGTATTGAGAACTTGCAGAATCTTACACGTGGATCATCCGGATATGTGGACACAACCTTAATTGTATCTCGGAACTCACAAAGACACTTATACTCTTCATATCCAAGATCTTGAGCTCCATAATCCGCAGCAGTCAAGGCAGAGAGATTACCGAGGGATAGTTAGTGCGGAACACATTCCGGAACGACAAGTTCCAAGGCTGTCTCTTAGGAATGTTTTGTATAAATATTCATACTTATACATTAAAAAAGGTGTGTGAGTTCGTTTGTAAACAGAGTGTAAGAGAGTTTTGCTTCTATTTTGTTGTATTCATCTTGTGATAATAAAACAAAATACTTCCACTATCTGGTTATCTTCCGCAGTGATTCTATCACTTAAACTAGATAAGTGTTTGTGTCTTGAGAGAAAGGAAAGAGTTCGAATAAGAGCCTATTCACCCCCCCCCCCCTTTAGGCTCCAAGGGACCATCAGATTTCCAATGTAAATGATCCTGCTGTCCCTTGGAACTGCTAACCTGAAGCTACAACACTACTGACCCGGAGACTCAAAGCTCAGACTCGAAAACTCGAAGATATGCCTTGAAGACTCACTACTTCAGAGTTCTGCCTCGAAGCTCACCGGCTCAAAGATCTACCTCGAAGATCCTGGAATGCAACCTCAAAGATCCTAACTCAAAGATCTGTCTCGAAGATCCTTCGACCCTTGGCCTTGCGACCATCGACCTTCGAACCTTCGACCCTCAACCATCGGCCTCTGAATCTTTGACCTTTGGCCTTTCGACTTATCGGCCCTCGACCTTCGACCCTTCGACCATTGGCCTTTAACCCTTCGACCTTGGCCTCTGAACCTTCTATCCCCAGCCTCTGAACCTTCAACCCTCGCCCAGGGTATTGTTCA
Organism: Taxillus chinensis; assembly: GCA_023512835.1. Lineage (NCBI taxonomy): Eukaryota > Viridiplantae > Streptophyta > Magnoliopsida > Santalales > Loranthaceae > Taxillus > Taxillus chinensis. Next base: position 41,119,522 of record CM042090.1, read on the forward strand.
TCGTCGTTTTTACCTGTTCTTCGTTTGGACTCTTCCCAGCGACCTCCAGACGCTCACAAACACACTTTATACTCAACAAACTATAATATATACCTCAAAACACATCCTAAATACCTCTCAATTGCACGGTAACTATATATATATATATATATATATGTAATTTCAGATTATATCCATTTAGATCTAAATCTAAATTTCCAAGGTTGGCTTCTCAACCCTCATGCCATACACAACTGTAAACCCCCAAATTTCAGAAAAACATACCCATAAAGATATATATATATATATATATATATATATATATATATATATATCAAATTTTAACCACAGATCTAATGCTAAACCACCATATCTAACCCAAAATCCAATTTTCCCAAAACCCATAGTTTATGTAAGATTTCATAATCATTGAAAAATTCGCACAGATCTAGAATAGAATCAAACTAAGAAGTTCGAGAACACCTACCTTGTAAGATTTTACGGATGAATCAACCCCAAAACCCAAGCTCCAAGCTCCAAGCTCTCTCTCTCTTCACCAAAGTCACGCATCACAAATGACCACACGTTGGGAGATTATCTCTCACTCCCTATTTATATTTTTGGCTAATTCTTTAATTAATAAACACTCAAAATTACACAACTAGCCTTCTGATATTTCCAGGTTCCAAGCGTGATCGTCTTGGTATTCATGTGTGTATACAGAAAGGGGGGTGAATCTGTATACTTTAAAACTATTCCTTTAGTTTTAAAGAGTAGGATACTTTAGAGGTATTCCAACAGGTGTAGTTCTTGTTTGGGTGGTATTTTGGTGTCTCATGCAAGATCAACTAAACAGCAAGTAAAAGACAAGGACACACGCTTTACGTGGTTTGATCAATGTGATCTACTCCACGGTGGTGAGGGTATACCTACACCGAGTCTAATCCATTATCTTCTTTTAATACAGTAGGGTCTAGCCCTTGTTACAATAGGATCAACTCTCTTTTCTTTTAAATGTAAATACAGAAATAGTATTACTCCAGAGCTCACTCACTGTGAAGAACTGTCTAACGCAATCTACTCCTGCGTATTCAGCCATTTGCTATGCTTGACCTTCAACCACTCCTTTTGCCGAACTCACGATCTATTCTTTGAATGTATGAGGAAGAAAGACAGATTAACTCACTGTTATCTCTCTTTCAATCTCCCCCCCCTCTCTCTCTCTCTCTCTCTCTCTCTCTCTCTCTCTCTCTCTCTCTCTCGTATTTTGTATGAACTACTCTGCGTTGCCTTTTTATCTCTTCGGATACGTTTCTTGTCTGCTCAAAAAATATTATCGACGCATTTTGCAAGTCAAGCACATTCCCTGCTTTTATAGGTCGGCCAAAGTCAGAAATCCTTCTGCTAGGATTAAGCATGTTTCTTCCTTCGATCTTCATGGTTGAAACATGTTAAACCACCCTCGGATGACATCCACGTGTTTTTTAGTACTTAGCGTACTTAAAACTGCTGTCTAGGTAATGACTTACTTAAACACGTTTTGCTCCTTCGCAGCGCACTCCGTTCCTTTGTCTAGCCACCGCCTCGAAGATATTGTCTCGTAGCATTTCTACCAGTCTACGAGTTTTCATCTTCGACTCTCCAAGTTGGAGTCTTCGAACTAAGGGCATTGATCTTCCTTTTACTCTCTGGCTTCGAAGTTAGGTCAGAACCAGTGCTTAACTGACATCTCATTCTACGAGCCTTTGAGCTTTACAAGTCTTCAAGTTAGTGACAACTGCATTCTGCCTTGGCTGATTAACTGTTCATGGGTCTCCGCAATAGGTCCTTCAATCTACGACCTTGCGAGCTTCGACTCTACGACGCTGCATTTTGTACCTCTACGAGTCTTTGCTTTGAGTCTTCGAGACACGACTCTTCACCTTGGGTCTTTGAACTATGACCCTTCGACCTTGTGGCCCTTCGAGGCTTCGACCCTGTGCCTTTTCAAGGCTTCGACCCTGTGGTCCTTCAAGGGTGGGTCAAACTCCACGGTCTGATGTTCTATGACCTTCGAGTCGCCTGGTCTACGACCTTCAACCTTCGAGTCGCCTAATCTACGACCTTCGAGTCTACAGATCTTCAAATTAAGGACATACATAGGTAAACTCCCTCTACGAGCTCACTCTAAGAGATCACTCTACGAAGTTATCGAACCAAGTACGGATCTGTGACCCAGACCCTACGAATTCCACTTCTCCATAATGTTGACAACAATGACAACTTAACCTCGCGGGAACAACACCTTCCAAGGTCCCGAACTCCAAAGTAGACCTAACTATAGCCAAAACACTCGTATCATCGAGCATAATATCAAAATGGTATCTTCATTACCAAATCAATACTATCTCATAAATAAACCCAAACACAGGTCCTTACAGCAACAACGCATAAGCAAGTCACACAAGCAATCACAACCACAATCACAACTACACGGCTTCCACAACCACAACCACATATGCTACCACAACCACACAAGATATCACAATCACAGCCACACAGGCTACCACAACCATACAGGCTCTCCACATAGCACAATTTCAAGCACAACACAATAATACATATCCACAACACATCAAATAAATACATGTATTTAAAATCCATCACATTAGTTATAATTAGATTATATCCATATAGTATGTTCTCAACCACAACTCTCCTATAATTCCCAAGGTTTCCCACAAGGCTCTACCGCGAAACTAACACGAACAAATGCAACCACGAGACGAATAACAAACGAACACGATGACGGCCTCCATAATGACCACCAAACGGACCCTTAATCCCCACTAACCACGGACATATCAATACTCACAATTATAACATGCTAATGAAGGCCAACATTCATATATGAGATCATACCTTTACAAATTTACATAATACATACACATATTATTCACCTTAAGATCTAACCCTAGAATAGGTTCAAGAGAGGTATAGAATCCTTACCTCAAACTTGGTTGCATTATGGTTTTGACTTAAAGGATCTTTCTTGCTCCTTGCTCCACTCCGATAGGCGCTTCCCTCTTCCAAGAACGCAGCAACAATGATCGAACCAACGACGATCTCTCTCTCTCTCTCTCTGAAAGCTTCCAGAAAATAAAACCCAGAAAACCTAAAATCGCAGAAAAATACTACGTATTATCAAAAATGCACTGACTTGGGGTCGACGTCAACCAAAAATACCATGGAATCAACCACATCGATCACCTTTTATCGTGTCGACTAAATACCCACGTCGACCAATTTCCACCTCGAACAAGGTCGATCTACAACTGGCTCGACCACGTCAGCCTCATGTTGACCACAAGTCAACCATCTTCCATGTTGACCAACGCACATGAGAAAGCTCTCTGAAAATTGCTCTGGTCGACGTCGACCATACGTCGACCACATATCGAAATTCATCTCACATCAACCAAACTCTCTGGAATCTCCTTTAGTCGGCATCGACCAACGACCCCGCTAGGTCAACCACGTCGACCAAACCCACATTGACCAAGGCCACATCGACCAAGCCTTCACACGACAATCCAACTTAGCTTCTCCAAAATAATTTGGCTTTCAGGGCGCTGCCTCAAAATTCCCGCAAGGGGCGCTACACCCTTAGACTCCCGCTAACCGTCTCGACAAGAGTCCTTACCAAAACGCACAAATGACTAACTCCTCACATTCTTAAACATGGGTCATTACATATCCTCTCCCTTAAGACTTTTCGTCCTCAAAAAGAAACAATATGTCAACTAGAACCGTAAAGAATAAAAAACACATGCAACCCATTGCATAACCACCACAGACCATAACTACAAATGGATCATACGTCGCACACACATCACACATCACACAACAGGACTCATATCCACAACTCAATAAAGCATAGTACAAAAGGCACACATGTTCCCACCACAACGAAAACAGGATGACATATCTAATCACTATCAAACAACGCATATAATACATATCCTCATGTCTCAATACACATCTCAAATACAAATACATGTCTCAAAAGGACAATAAACAACACATTATGAATAATAAGCATATGAAACCTCATCACTATCTCGTGGCCAAAAGCTACTTCCCACTTTTAAGATTTTTCATCCTCGAACAATTCTAGGTACTACTCATGCATCAAGGACTTATATTCCCAAGTCTCCTTCTCAAGGCCACGATGTTGCCACAACACACAAACTAATGGAATACCGCGACCACGCAAAAGCTTCTCCCGTCGATCTAATATCTAGATAGGAACCTCAACAACGGACATGTCATCCTCAATATCCAATGTCCCCCTATCTATCACATGAGTTGGGTTAGGGTGATATTTCCTCAACAGGGACATGGAACACATTGTGCACCCGACTCAACCATGGTGGCAATCCTAACCGGTAGGCCATTGACCCCATACGAGCTATAACCTCAAAAGGATTAATAAACCGTAGAGATAACTTGGAACCTTTCCCAAACCACCGATGCCCACAACGTGGAGAAACACGGAGGAACACGTGATCACCCACAGAAAACTCCAAAGGTCACCGCCGCTGATCTGCATAAGATTTCTGGCGACTCTGAGCTGACAACAAGTGTTGACGAATAAACTTGACCTTCTCAGTAGCCTCTTGAACCAACTATGGTCCCAAGAGAGTTGCCTCCCCCACTCCAGTCCAGCACAAAGGTGATCGACATGGCCTACCATACAATGCCTCAAAAGGAGCAATCCCAATGGATACCTAATAACTGTTGTTGTAGGCAAACTCCACCAAAGGAAGGTAAGGTACCCACAAACCTCAAAAATCTAGCACACAGGCTGTCAACATGTCCTCCAATGTCTGATTCATTCTGACTGTCTGACCGTCAGTCTCAGGATGAAAAGCTATACTTATGTTAAGCTTTGTCCCCATAGCCTCATCCAAGCCTGCCTAAAAATGGGAAGTGAACCTCGAATCTCTGTTAGACACAATCGACGACGATACCCCATGCAATCTCATAATCTTGTTCACATATAGCTGACTTAATGTCCCAATGGAATCCTGCTCTCAAACAGCAAAGAAATGGGCCGACTTCATTAGCGGATCCACAATCACCTATATCATGTCTTTCCTCCCAGTGGTAAGTGGAAGGCCAATCACAAAATCCATCACTATATGGTCCCACTTCCACTCCGTTACTGCCAATGGCTGCAACATACCTGCCGGCCGTTGATACTCATCTTTCACCTGCTGACAAGTGAGGCAACTCGCAACAAATGTTGCCACATCATGTTTCATCCTAGGCCACCAAAAAAGCCCCTGAAGTGCATAGTACATCTTCGTACCCCTTGGATGCATAACAACCCTAGACTGATGAAAATCCCTCATCACCTCATCCTAGAGAGAAGAAGCCACTACTAGCCACCCTTGAAAGGATAACTCGTGCTCAGGACCCTCTTTCCAATCCTCAGATAGCTCGCCAGCCTCAATATGGGCATGGAGAACCTCGCACTCAATATAACGTAACTATCCCTCCCAAACTCATTAATACAGGTCAGACACAACAACAATAAGACTTAGAACTATCCCACCATCACGAGCAATAGGCTACAACTGCAATATTGCTAAATGCTCCATCAGCTTCCACTCTTTCACTGCCACCTCAACTTTCCCTTTCCTGCTTAGTGCATCAGCCACAACATTACCTTTGCCCTGGGTATGGCTAAGAGTAAAATCAAAGGTCTATAAATACTCCACCCACCTCCTCTGCCTCAAATTCAAGTCCCGCTGAGTAAAAATATACTAAAGGCTCTTGTGATCCAAGAACACCACAAATTTCTCCCCTGAAAGGTAATGCTACCAAATCTTCAAAACAAAGAAAGCAGCTGCCAACTCAAGATCATGAGTAGAGTAATTCTGCTCATGTGGTTTCAACTGCCCCAACCCATAAGCTATCACACTGTGCTTCTACATAAGCACACACCCCAAACCAACACAAGTGTATCACAATACACCTCATATGGAACATCCTCCCTAGGTAACCTCAACACAGTTGCGGTGTTCAAATGGGTTTTGAGAGCCTCAAACGCCTGTTGACACTCGTCAGTCCACTCAAACTTCACTCCCTTCTGGGAGAATCCCTCTATGAAATGACAGTAATACCCTGCCAAGCCAAGAAAACTACGAATCTCGAAAACATTGATTGGCCTCTTCCACGATGATACAGCGTTAATCTTAGCTGGGTCCACTTTAACTCCTCCAGCTAACACCATATGGCCAAGAAAAGGGACCTCCTGCATCCCAAAACTCACATTTGCTGAATTTAGCATACAATTGGTGGTCCCTCAAGGTCTGCAATACTATTGCCAAATGCTTCGCGTGCTCTCTCTCGATCTTAGAATACACAAAGATATCATCAATGAACACCACCACGAAAGAATCCAGCAAGACCCCCGCCGAGGCATTATTCCCTCGGACTCCCGCTAATCGTCTGGATAAGAGTCCTTGCCCAAACGCACAAATCACTAACTGCTCACATCCCTAAACACAAGTCATTACACAGTCACCTCCACCAACCTAGGAACCTGACATTGAGGAACTAGGCATTTAACATGAAGAAAGAGAAGACCTTCCAAAGGCAAGTAAGAGACTAAAGGAACACCCCTCTAAACTGATAATAGGATATCCTGATACACCTGTTAGAACAAGAGCTGCCAGTGTACATGAAAATCTTTACATGTGTTTCTTATCTCAAGTGAAGCCTAAATTAATGGATAATGCAATTCAGGATCACTATTGGATTGATACCATGCAAGAAGAATTAAATCAATTCAAGAGACAAAGAGTATAGGAGTTAGTCAACAGGCCAAGATTGCAGCAAGTCATTGCCGTGAAATGGATCTTTAGAAATAAGCTAGATGTAGATGGCATTGTGATTAGAAATAAGGCCAAACTGGTGGCAAAGGAATACAGACAAGAAAAAGGGATTGATTATGATGAGATCTTTGCACTAGTTGCTAGATTGGAGGCCATTAGAATGTTCATAGCATATGCAGCATTCAAAGACTTCAAAGTCTGTCAAATGGATGTCAAGAGTGCATTCTCGAATAGAGACCACTAAAAAGAAGTCTATGTTGAACAACCCCCTGAATTTCTAAAGCCAAATCAAGAGCACAAAGTCTACAAACTGAAAAAGGCTCTGTCACGGCCCCAATTCGAAAAGCCTAAGATTGAGCACGTGACTGCCCTAGGCCAACACCCGAAAGGTCAAGGGTTGGTGACTAGCACCTATTAAAGACTACAAAGTGGGCGCTGTCCCACGCTCCCCAGTAACCAGGTCTTTGTCCTTTATTGGATCCATCATACCCTTGTTTCCCTTAACCAGGTCTTTGTCCTTTATCGGACTTCATCACAACAAATATAATGCACTATATAACAAGAACACACATCAAAAATATATAACATCCGTAATAAAACCATACTAGTGTACAATCATTATGAACATGTTTTCAACATAAAAATAAATATATGCACACCAATTGTAACAATAGAAGGCACACTACAATCCTCAAACATTCATTAGGGTTTCCCTCTAAAGGTTTCAAGCTTAGATTCCCATTAACAGATTAAAAGAAGCAAAACAGGCTGTTAAAACAGTGTAGATTCTGTCCCAACTTCGAAAAATCATAACTAATTCTATGGACCTCCAATTTGCTTATAATACCCACTGTTTTGAAGGGTTTTTAATTGGCTATCCAATAAAAATATTAGAAAAATCATCCGATATACCACATATATTGTTCTCATATAAAAATTGGCTTCACTCGATCACTTACTATTCACCCAACCACCTCAAAATTCACCCGATTAGAAGAGAAAGTTTATCGAAATATCGCAAATAATTCATCGGTATAAAAATTAGCTTCACCCAACCACTTACTGTTCACCCGACCACCTCAAAATTCTCCCGACCAGAAGGGAAAGTTCTTCAGAATACTGCAAATATTTCATCGGTATAAAAATTAGCTCCACCCGACCACTTTACTGTTCACCTAACTAACATTGTTCCCTGACCGAACTGTTCGTACAGTTCCAGCATACGAAGAATCCACCCTAAAATGATTTATACATCCTCAAAGTTGACTTTGAACGTCAAACAACTTTATCTAAGCTCCCTATCTCAGTTACATGCAAAATCGTTCATTCTAAGTTTGATTCCTAAAACTATACCAACCCTAGATGTTATATAATCCTATGTGAGGTTAAAAAGGATAGAAACACCAACCTCTAACACAGTGCAATAGACTTCATTTGTCGGAACGCCTGGAAGCTTCAAGCCATGACCTTCTTCCCTCTCCCTTGCTCCAAGGATGGTTAGGGCTCTCAATACGCAAAGAAACAACAACCAATACTCCATGGCCAACCTCCCTATTTATAGAGGTGAGCAGGAGTTCAATTTAGCTTAGACTTCTTGCTGATTAAGAAACCTAATTAGGTTAGATTTCCTAATACACTAGAATTCCTATCTTAAACCAATATAAAATACCAAAAAGCCCTTCATTAATGAAAATTTGTATTTATATATATTAAATATTAACATTTTTAAATCCCCAAATAACCAAATTGAGAAATTAACCACAAAATGATACCCTCATCCCCAAATATAACTATTTTATGATATTTTCTAATATGAGGTATTATATCCTCCCTACCTTAAGACTTTTTATCCTTAGAAAGCAACAGCCTCAATGACAAAAAATGAAATGAAAAAGCCAACATCATCGTTAATCATTATATGTCACATACCAGTATATAGGTCACAACAAGATCATGTAGCATTATTTTACAGCAAAATACCATATAACCAAACATCATCATAGCAAATACATATCTCCACCAGAGCAAGGAACAAAATAAATATAGAGAAACATGACATCCTCCCCACATTAGTACTGTTCATCCTCGAAGAACTTAGGATGAAGAACACGCATCTGAGTCTCCTGCTCCCAAGTTTGCTCCTCTAACCCGTGATGTTTCTACAAGACTCGAACTAAAGGAATGACTTTGCCTCGTAAAATCTTCTCTCATCGATTGATTATCTGAACAGGAACCTCCACCACTATTCTATCATCGGCTAATTCTATCTGACGCCAACCTATTACATGAGATGGGTCTGGATAATATTTTCGTAATTGTGAGACAAAAAAACATTATGAACATGTGCTAATTCCGGTGGCAATGCCAAGCGATATGCTACATTGCCTATAACAACTATAACATCAAAAGGTCCAACAAAACGTGGTGAGAGCTTTGGCCCTCGACCAAATCTTCGATGTCCTCGCTGTGGTGAGACGTGCAAGAACACATGGTCACCTATCTCAAAACGTAGTGGTGAACGCCTTTTATCAGCATATAACTTCTGACGACTCTGGGCTGTTAGCATCCGTTGTTTGATCAACTGCACTTTTTCTATTGTATTCAAAACGAGATCTGGACCAATTGCTGCAGCCTCACCTGCTTGTGCCCAACACAACAAGGATCAACAAGGCCTCCCATACAGGGCTTCATATGGGGTTATCCTCATAGTTGCTTGATAACTGTTATTATAAGCAAACTCCACCAAGGGTACGTGCGGCACCCAATGCCCACCAAAATCCATCGCACAAGCTCGTAACATATCTTCCAATATTTGTATGGTGCACTCAGACTGTCCATCTGTCTATAGGTGATACGTCGTACTCATATTCAACTGGGTACCCATAGCTCGTTGTAACTGTCACCAAAACTGAGAATTAAATCTGGCGACTCGATCTGACACAATGGAAATAGGTACACCATGTAACCTTATAATTTCATTAACATATTGTTGCCCGAAAGCTCGAACTGGATCGGTCTCCTTGATCAGAATAAAATGAGCTGACTTTGTTAACCGATCTACAATAACCCATACTGCATCATGTCCTCAAGAGTGAGGAAGTCCAGTCACAAAGTCCATTGTGACTTGATCCCATTTCCATTCTGGTATTGGTAAAGGTTGCAACTCTCCAGATGGTCTAATATGTTGAGCCTTGAACTACTGACAAGTCAAACATTGCCTTACAAAATCCGTTACCGCCCTTTTTAAATCAGGCCACTAGTACTGCCTCTTCACAACGTGGTACATTTTGGTTCCTCCAGGAATCACAACTAAACGTGAATGATGAAACTCTCTCAAAATCTCTTCTTCGAGCGAAATTGGAACTTCCAATGGACCCTTAAATTGTAGTACATGGGTTGTGTCCTCCATCAAATCAAGAGTTACATCAGTAGCATGAATCTTTTCCTGAATCTTCTCGCATTCAACATCATTTACTTGAGCCTCGATAATTCGTTGTTGTAACTCTGGGGTAGCTACAATAACACTAAGAGTCCCATACTCCCCGTCAATTATGGAGTGTACTCCTAAGTCTACCAACTACCTCATTATCTCCCACTCCTTGATAGCACAGTGAGATATGGTGGCCATATCCTTTCAACTTAAGGCGTCAGCTACCACATTGCCTTTTTCGGGTGTATATGCCAGATTAAACTCAAATTGCTGCATGAATTCCACTCATCTTCGTTGACGCAAATTCAGGTCCTTTTGAGAGAATATATATTGTAAACTCTTATGATCCGTATACACCTTAAACTTTTCACCTAAAAGATGATGTTTCCATGACTTTAGTGCAAAAATTACTGCAGCCAATTCCAAGTCATGTGTAAGGTAATTCAGCTCATGGGGTTTCAACTGTCGGGACCCATAAGCAATTACCTTACCCTCCTATATTAACACACACCCAAACCCAATCCTGGACGCGTCACAATAAACTTCATAGGGAACACCTTCTTAAGGGAGAATAAGAATAGGTGCTGAAGTCAATCGTGCTTTCAACTAACTAAACGCCTCCTCACAAACTTCTGTCTATACATAAAATTCCCAGATATGCACTGAGAGGGGAGGTGAATTAGTGTATCAATATAATTTTTACCCTTTTCCTTTTTACCCATGATGATCTCGTTAGCCAATTCCAATTTCAGTGCTTGTAAGCCAAATAAAGAGAAACAACAAAGACAAGGCACATAACAATTACGTGGTTTACCCTATAATGAGTAGAGCTACATCCATGGCGTGACCAGTAATCAGCTGATCACAGAATCTCCACTAGCAATTTTGGAATAGCATATTGCTATCTAAGGTTCATCACCTTATAGATTTTAGGGTTCACTACCCTTTTCAATAACAACCAAACCTCACTAGTTCTGGTTTTTACGAAGATAATAATAAGAATTATTACAAAGAGAACAATACCAACTCACAAATGAGTTTCAATACTGATAGTCTAAGGTTCCTTGTTCTCTGATCAGAGTACTTCAACGGACTGGTTCATGATCTTCTCTTTGATGTCCCAATTGTCACGGACCGAGGCTTATCGTAGCACACTTAGGCCACTTTGGGGTATTTCCCCTTTGTAAAGTGTTGTAACTTAGTTTATAGAGTGAGTTGTAGAGATTTAGCTACTCAAGATAAAATGATGTCTCCTGGTGTCAATGCCAAAAAAGTGTTAACATTTATATGTAGGGGAGTGATATTGTAAAGCTTTCAAGCAATCAATACAATCGTTTGTTGCCTTCATTCAATTTTTTTTCTTCTAAACACTTCCCTACACAATTATTTTACAACGGATCGATGGGTTTCGATCCAAATGTGATGAGTTAGGCTGACCTAGCGTTCCTTCGTACGGGTGGGAACTAGGTGTCGCACGGGTTAAGCTGCTATAAAAGCTGACCCCGTGACAAGTGGTATCAGAGCAAGTTTGGTGCTAAGTTCGGTGGAACAAGCAAGAGCTTCAAGATGGTCCAAAATGACAAATAGAGGATCCATTGTCATTAGTGTTGGTGGCCACGAAGGCCGCGACAAGGAGTACACCGCTAACGAATGGAAGAGAGACAAGTCCATTTCGAGGAAAACATGTTCGCTGGAGAGTCGGCTAGCCAAAGTGGAGTTGGCGTTAATCGACCAGATGGAGGTGATCGAGGAACACTCTGGAAGCATCGAAAGGCTAGACTCAGAGGGTGAGGAAAGCTATGGAAGGATGTAAGGACTTCTCAAGTCCGTCATGGATGACATGAATTCTCGATTTGAGGGCTTGAAGGGTTCTCTCATGTCCCAAATCTTGGCGATGCAGGAGGAAATCAAAGAGATCAAGACAGATTGGTCTCTATGCAAGATGGCGGTCACCCAAGGTAGCGTTGGCGGCCATTCCAGCTCCAAAATTGACGTGCTAAAGCTTAAGACCTATGCTGGGTCAAAGAATACAAGGGAGTTAGACAACTTCCTCTGGCCCATGGGGCAGTACTTCAATGCCTTGAACATTGTCGACGAGGAAAAGAAGGTGAAGACCGCTCCGCTATACTTAGTCGATTCGGCTATGGTGTGGTGGAGGCGATGATATGCCGACAAGGAGTGCGGCTTATGCGTCATCGACAAATGGGCAGATTTCAAGCGGGAGATCAAGGCCTAATTCTATCCCCAAAATGTGGAGGACGAGTCCCGGGCGAAACTTCAGCGCCTTACCCACAAAAGCACAGTGAGGGAGTACGTCTGTGAATTTTCAAAGCTGATATTGGAGATCTCGGATATGTTCGCGAAGGATTCCTTATTTTCCTTCATGGACAGATTACAATAATGGGCAAAGTTGGAGCTGCAATTGAAAAATGTGCAGGACCTAGCGTCGGCCATGGCAGTGGCCGAATCACTCATCGAATACAAGAAGCCGGAGAAGGCCACCAGTTCTTCATCGACTTCCAAGGCGAACAAGTTCCACAAGGAGAAACGCGGGGGAGACAACTGAAGCGAAGGAAAAGGGAGACCCTTCCAACCATCTAAGGACTTTCGCCCAAAACATTTTGCGAATGGTTCTAAGGATGGGGAGAAGCCAAAGATCTATTATTTCCTTTGTGAAGGCCCTCACAAGGCGTTCAAGTGCCAGAAGCGCTCAAAGCTTTTCGCGATGATCAATGAAGATGAAGAGAGGGATACGAGGGATCCAAGACTTGGTTCCTTGCAACTCCTCAATGCAATCAAGGCGAAAGTGGAGGTGCCACCATCTGGAAGGCAGAAGGGGCGCATGTACGTACACGCTAAGGCCAACAACTTTGAAATTAAGGCCTTGGTGGACACGGGTGCGACCAACAACTTCATCGAAGTGGAGGAACCTCGTAGATTGGGGATAGTCTACAAGGAAGAGAAGGGCTGACTAAAGGTGGTGAACTCCAGTGCCAGTCCAATCCATGGCGTGGCTCGAGGTGTCGAGCTAAGTATTGGCGAGTGGAGAGGCAAGGTGAATCTCTTCATGGTGTTGATGGACGATTATCCCATGGTGTTGGGGATGGAGTTCATTGACTAGGTGCGGGCAATTCTGATTTCTACCACCAACACAATGTGCATCATGAACGATGGGAAGACGTGCATGGTGAAGGTAATGAGGGAGGAAGAGCTTAATACGAAGTCTCTTTCGGCGCTCTAACAGTCCAAGGGAGTTAAGCGACAGGAGCCAACCTTCACTCCCATGGTGAAGGAGGAATGCCTAAGTGTTGGGGAGGAGCCCCCAACCAAAGTGAAGACGGTCCTTGAAGAGTTTGAGGACGTTATGCCACCCGAACTCCCCAAATAACTTCCGCCGAAGCGGGAGGTAGACCACAGGATCGAGCTAGAGGCCAGTGGAAGGCCTACTGCTATGGTGCCCTATCAAATGGCACCCCCGGAGTTGGAGGAACTTCAGAGACAATTGAAGGACTTGTTGGATGTTGGGTTCATTCAACCATTCAAAGTGCCATTTAGAGCACCGGTGTTGTTCCAAAAGAAGCACGATGGGTCAATGCGGCTATACATTGACTATAGGGCGCTGAATAAGATTACGGTAAAGAACAGCTACCCCATCCCACTCATATCCAACCTCTTTGATCACCTTGGTGCTGCGAGATGGTTCTCAAAGCTAGATTTACGGTTAGGATATTAGAAAGTGCAGATAACTGAAGGTTATGAGGCAAAGATGGCATGCGTCACAAGATATGGCTCTTACGAGTTCTTGGTGATGCCCTTTGGCCTCATAAACGCCCCTACCATATTTTGTACGTTAAGGAACCAGATCTTCCAACCACACTTGGACAAATTCGTTGTGGTGTACATTGATGACATTGTCGTCTACAGCAAAACCTTGGAGGAGCACAAGGTACACCTACGACGGGTTTTCCAAATCTTAAGGGAGAACCAACTTTTTGTGAAGAAGAAGAAATGTGACTTCGCAAAGAAGGAGGTACCCTTCTTAGGTCACATCATTGGCGGCGGCAAGTTAAAGATGGATAACAAGAAAGTGTTAGCCATCAAGGAATGGGAGACACCCAAGAAAATCCCTAAGATGTGTTCCTTCCTTGGCTTGGTTAACTATTATAGAAGATTCATCTGCGGTTATTCCCACATTGCTGCACCCTTGATGGAACTGTTGAAGAAGAACAAGGCTTGGGTGTGGGATGATGCTTGCTGTGAGGCATTTGAGAAATTGAAGCAAGCGGTGACAAACGGACCAGTGATGGTACTGCCGGACCATGCGAAACCTTATGAAGTTCACACCAATGTTTCATACTTTGCCATCAGTAGAGGTCTTATGTAGGAGGGGCATCCTGTAGCATACGAAAATCGGAAGCTCAATGACACTGAACGAAGATACGCTATGCATGAGAAGGAGATGACAGCAGTTATCCATTGCCTTCGGGTGTGGAGGCATTACTTGCTAGGATCCAAGTTCGTGGTGAAGACGGAACATTGCTATGAGTTATTTCCTAACTCAAAGGAACTTAACTCCGAAGCAAGCACGGTGGCAAGGACTTCTAGCAAAATTCGACTTTGTGCTTGAGTACAAATCGGGCACAAATAATGTGGTGGCCGATGCACTAAGTCAGAAGGCAAAACTTGCAGCCATTAGCCAGCCACAATTCCCCCTGGTGGACAAACTGAAGGAAGGAATAGAGCATGATCTATTAGCCAAGTCCTTGGTGGAATGTGTCAAGGCTGGAAAGATGAGGCGATTTTGGATAAGGGATAAGTTGCTCCATAATCAAGGGGAACAGGTGTACATTCCTAAATAGGGAAGTTTGAGAAGAGATATCATCAAAGAATGTCATGACTCGCAGTGGGCTAACCATCCCGGAGTCGATCGTACCTTGGCGTTGGTGAAAAGAAGCTATTACTGGCCTAAACTATACGAGGACATCCAAGTGTACGTGCGGACTTGTCTTGTGTGCCAACAAGACAAGATAGAGAATTGGTAACCGGCTGGACTGTTAGAACCCTTGCTTGCACCAGAAAGACCTTAGGAGAGCGTCTCCATGGACTTTACTGTTTGTCTCCCGAGATCCGAAGGATGCGTCACGATTATTGTGTTAGTCGACTGATTCTCAAAGTATGGAGTTTTCATTCCAACTCTGAAGGACTGTATAGCAGATGACACTGCCTAACTATTCTTTAAGTACATTGTGAAGTACTAGGGCATTCCAAAGACAATCGTGAGCGATCAGGACTCACGGTTTACTGGGCGGTTTTGGACCGAGTTGTTCCGAATAATGGGTTCGGACTTAAACTTTTCAACAAGTTTCCGCCCACAAATAGACGACCAAATGGAATGTGTCAATAGCTTACTGGAGCTGTATCTGAGGCACTACGTGAGTGCCAATCAAAGAGATTAGGCCAAGTTGCTAGACATAGCCCAATTCTCATATAACTTGCAGAAGAGCGAGTCCACGAACGAGAGCCCATTCGAACTCGCAACTGGACCGCAACCATTGACGCCCACTTCCATCACTCGGGGGTATACTAGAAAGAGCCCTGCAACGTTCAAGTTTGCAAAAGGATGGCATGAATAAACGAATCTAGCTAGGGCATACTTGCACAAGGCAGCAAAAATGTGAAGAAGTGGGCAGATCAACAAAGGAGGCCCTTGGAATTTTAGGAAGGAGACATGGTGATGCTCAAACTCCTTCCGCGCCAAACCAAAGCACTTAGACAATTACATAAGGGTTTGGTGCACCGTTATGAGGGGCCTTTCAAAGTTCTTAAGAGAGTTGGGAAGGTCTCATACAAACTGGACCTCCTAACTAGCTTACAAAGGCATCCAGTGTTCCACGTTAGTTTGCTCAAGTCTTACCCTGAAGACGTAGAAGATACGAGCGGACAGCGGGTGGTGCGAACGCCAACAGCATCAACAGGCAAGACCTACGACAAAGAGATAGAAAAAATCTACTCTCGTAGAGTCATGCCAAGAAGGGGCGTAGATCCAAGCCGGGTGGAGTACTACGTCCAATGGAAGAACAGGCCGGTTGAAGAGGCAAGCTAGGAGAAGGAAGAGGATCTGGAGAAATTCTCCAAGGAGATTGAAGCATACTGGGAAGAGACCAAACACTACATCTAGCAGTTCGACGGGTTCGAGGAAGCCGAAGACGCAACGAGGACGCTGCAAAATCAGGTGGGGGAGAATGTCATGGACCGAGGCTTATCCTAGCACACTTAGGCTATTTTGGAGTATTTTCCCTTTGTAAAGTGTTGTAACTTAGTTTATAGAGTAAGTTGTAGAGATTTAACTGCTCAAGTCAAAATGATGTCTCCTGGTGTCAATGCCAAAAAGTATTAACATCTATATGTAAGGGAGTGATGTTGTAAAGCTTTCAAGCTATCAATACAATCGTTTGTTGCCTTTGTCCAATCTTTCTTCTACTAAGCGCTTCCTTACACAATTGCTTTACAACGGATCGATGGGTTCCGATCCAAATGTGACGAGTTAGGCTGACCTAGCATTCCTTGATACGGGTGGAACTAGGTGCCGCACGGGTTAAGCTATTATAAAGGATGACCCCATGACACAATCAACAAGCTCGTCTCAAGATGATTTCTGTAAACGCCAAGAGCTTCACCTCTCTCTTCTCTATATTCTCTGTCTCATCACTTTTCTATTAATGCCATAGCCTCCACAACCCCTGGAATGTGAGACAAAAACCATACATCATCCTCTATCAAACTATGGCCATTGATTTCACTCTACTGATCCCACCCATTAGATTAGCCAACTTAATTAGGATATCAACCTAATTGTAGCAGCCAAGCCTTAGCTATTGATCTCTTTCTCAACTTTATCTTAGCCATTGGATCAATCTCATTTAAGTGAAACAGTCTTAGCTATTGATCTCTTTCTCAACAAATCTCAGCCATTCATCTGGTAAACTCTGATCTGATCTTGTTATTTTGACCATAACTCTCTCTATAGTGCTCAAATTCACTTGAGGTCAAAAGAAAAGCTATAGATATTGAAGTCCTCTATCTATTGGTAAATATGGTGAATTTTGGAGCTAAAAAGGTCTACACGTCCCCATGATTATATTTGCACGTCTCGTGTGAGTAGATTGCCCATAACTTCTTCTATAGTGCTCAAAATCTTTTGAAGTCAAAAGCAAAGTTGTAGATATTGAAGCTCTCTATCTACTGGTAAAATTTAGTGTATTTGGAGCTCAAAAAGTCTACACGGCTGGATGAACTGTCAACCATTCAGATGTATATGACCCATAACTTTTTATACATAGCTCAAAATGACTCGAGGTCAAAAGCAAACTTGTAGATTTTGAAGTTCTCTATCCATGGGTAAAATTTGGTACAATTTGGATATCAAAAAGTCTGCATGGCCCTATGATTAACTCTGCATGGTTCGATAAACTGTCAGCCGTTCACATGTATGTGGCCCATAACTTTTTGTACAGAGCTCAAAACGACTCGAGGTCAAAAGCAAACTTGTAGAGCTTGAAGTTGTCTATCCATAGGAAAAATGTGGTACAATTTGGAGCTCAAAATCTCTTAATTGCTTCATAATTATATGCGCATGGCTGGATGAACTGTCAGCCATGCAGATGATATCTACTTCTCTGGACCTCCTCTTTCATATGGTGCAATTTGGTCTTGAATGGATGTCTACCTCTATCTCCATTTAAGGTTGACAACAAGGACTGTGGTTAACAGCACTGTAGTTGACAACAATGACAACACAATCAGCTATGCCAACTCTTAACAACTCACATTGGGATTAACAATACAAAGCGGACTCCCTTCTGAGTCAGCCTAGTCATGGGAGCGGCTAATTTGGAGAAATCCTTCACAAACCTTCTATAATAACCTAATAAACCCAGAAAACTCCGTATTTCAAAGACATTTGTGGGTCTCTTCCAAGACATTACTGCCTTTATTTTCCCTGAATCCACAGATATACCCTCCGGTGTCACCACATGCCCAAGAAATTTCACCTCTTGCAACCAAAAGTCGCATTTGGTGAACTTCGCATACAACCGTTGATCCCGCAAACCAACCAATCCATCTAAGAAAGCCAATGGTTCTCTTCGGTTATGTATTGACATACCTCTAGTACCTTCAGGTGTGCAGAATGTCACTCGACGTCTATAGTAATCTATTTTAGCCTCTACCCAAACCAACCAATCTATTCCTAGGAGTACATCATAATGCACTAACCCCATTACAAACAAATCCCATTGGAGGTTCAACAATCTCCACAAACACGATTTAGTGTTATTTCCCCATCTACTAGTGACTCAACAATCAATGGTCAAGCCACACCTTATAATCTAATTCCAGTTTATTAATAATTCTCTTTGAGATAAAAGAATGTGTGGCACCAATGTCTATCAACACTACACATATAGTATGAGAAACAAGAATTGTACCTACAACTGCAAACGGCCCCAACTCGGTTTCCTCCATTAGAGATCCCCTAGTTCTGGTATCTGTAATCACATAGTTCCTTCCACGCTGAGCACCACCACCAGCTTGCTCCGTGGAAGCTCCACCCGTATGAGTCCTCAGTGCCTAACTCTCTTTCTGTGCCTGTTGTGCCACAAGCCGGGCCTAGGAAGCTTGAACTGACTGTGCCGATCTTTGATATGAGTTTCCACCCATTTGTCCCATATTTCGGGTATGTTGCAGCCTTGCTACACTAACTAAACTTGCAGATTGACAAGTCCTCTCCAAATGCCCCACTTGACCACACTTATGACACCGTAAGTGTTTCTTATTACAATCTTTCTTTGTGTGACCTGGCATGCTACAAACCCAGCATGCCCTTGGGTCTCCCACTGTTAAGGTGCCACCCGTTGGTCCTGAGTGAGCTGAAAATTATGGTATAGGTCTCTTGTTCGCCTGCCCCGAACCTTGTTCATCTCGGGGCCTTTTATTAGCGGACCCCATAGCCCGTCCAGACCTCTAAAACTTAGCTTGATCCAAGCTTCTCTCTTTAATAGTTGCTTTGTTAACTGCTTCACGGTATGTGGCCAACTCACACACCTCCAACCTAGTTCTTAGGGCCGGTCGCAAGCCTTCCACAAAATCCTGGGCCTTCTTGGTTTCCACCTGCCAAGATTCAGGGGTGAACCTTCCCAATTCGGTGAAATCTTTCACATACTCAACCACTGACTTGTTCCCTTGCTCAAGTGCATAATATTCCCTCCGTTTTGCCTTTTGCTTAGACTGTGGAAAATATTCTGCATAAAAGAGCTCCATAAACTCCTCCAAGCTAACATTTTCACCATGCACGTCATGAAATAATTCCCACCACCTGCGAGCTCCCCTTAGCAGATAGTGGGTTACTAAACGAACCCTGTTCTCATCCGGCACCCTAAGAGTGAGAAAATGTCTTCGGTCCACTTGACCTAGTTGTCGGCATCCTCTAAGTTTGTTCCATCTTCAAAGGTCCTCGGGTTATACTTCTTAAATTGGTTTGCCAAGTCTACATCAGCATGTACTACAACAAGTCGAGACGCCTGTCGTAATTCAGTCTGCTATCCTCAAAGCTGAACATCTGACTGATGTTGTTACCTCTGCAGCACTCTCTCAAACACATCCTCAATAGTGCCTTCTAAGGCTCCCTGAATCTGATTGAGGAGCTGTGCCCACAAGTGGGTAACAAAATCCTCACCAAAAGCTAGGGCTTGGGTGCCCTGCTGCTCCTGAGCCCCAGACTTGACAAAAGGCTCCACTATTGGTTCTTTACCTCTTGTACTTCTTCGTGGTGGGATTCTGCACCAACCACATCAACGCTAATCAACTATAGTTCCAAACAACTTTGTAAAAAGTTTATTATTATTATTATTATTATTATTCACTAATGGCTCTAAGGTCCACATCAATTAGTGGGGTCCATGTTTCCCTACCCATAGTTCATATTATATACAAACAAGCACATACCATATCATAATCACAAATCGACCACATCAAATTATATCACAATAGAGTGGTAGCAAAAAATATTTTCTAGTGCCTATAATGCACAATGTCATGTATGCACCCTTCCCAATGCATCCTAGGTGATCTGGCTGACCCTAAAGTGACTAAAGACACCATTAAGGACTACATTGATCAGGTGCCCTCCTTAATGTCTCCTGAGTCCCAAGGTATCAATCAATCACCCTAATAACCTAGGTCTATCTAGAATGACGGCTCTGATACCAACTCGTTACGCCCCTAACTCCAAAAGCCCGAGATTGAGCACGTGACTGCTCCATGTCTGCACCCGAAAGGTCAAGGGGTTGGTGACTAGCACCCAATAGAGACTACAAAGCAAGTGCTGTCTCACCTTCCCCAGTACTGTCACACAATAGGGGTATGATAGTACTTTCCCAAAATAAAATTAAGCACAGTCAAATGCATTGGTCTCCAAATTTCGTCCTTTATCCCCTGCTGTTTACCTTGAGGCATTTGAAGGTTTAAGAAGTGACCTTCCACTTTGGGCTTCCTTGCTGGGTTTGGATGTGATCTAACCCGATCAAAATGATGTACAACAGCTGCCCCTCTTTGTGCATCATTTGTATACAAATGATGTACAAAGATAAACAAACACTCATTTTGAAGGGTTAGATCTCCTTGGCTCTTTCCCACAAGAGTTTATTCCTAAGGGATGAGCATTGCTGTGAGATTGAGGTTATGGTCAAGGCTTTAAGAGAGCTGAGGTGAAATCTTAAGTCTAGTAGAGATGGATTATAAGTCCAAAGGGAGAGTGACCTCCATGGTTTTGGCAGTAAAATGACATCCTGGGTCAAAATGGTCAACTTCTAGACCTGAGGTAAGACATCTAGGGTCATACCTAAAAGTGCCATCTAGGGCCAAAATGACATCTTGGGTTACTAAGAAATAGCTTCTAGGGCTGACGTAAGACATCGAGGGTCAAACCTGAAAGTTGCATCTAGGGTCAAAATGACATCTTGGGTTACTAAGAAATAGCTTCTAGGGCTGACGTAAGACATCGAGGGTCAAACCTGAAAGTTGCATCTAAGGCCAAAACAACATCTTGGGTCGATAGGAAACAGCTTCTAGGGCTGAGGTAAGACATCTAGGGTCAAACCTGAAAGTGGTATCTAGGGCCAAAACGACATCTTGGGTCGATAGGAAACAACTTCTAGGGCTGAGGTAAGACATCTAGGGTCAAACCTGAAAGTGCCATCTAGGGCCAAAATGACATCTTGGGTTACTAAGAAATAGCTTCTAGGGCTGACGTAAGACATCGAGGGTCAAACCTGAAAGTTGCATTTAGGGCCAAAACGACATCTTGGGTCGATAGGAAACAGCTTCTAGGGCTGAGGTAAGACATCTAGGGTCAAACTTGAAAGTGGTATCTAGGGCCAAAATGACATCTTGGGTCGATAAGAAACAACTTCTAGGGCTGAGGTAAGACATCTAGGGTCAAACCTGAAAGTGGCATCTAGGGACAAATGTAGCGACATCTTGGGTCAATCAGCATCCTAGGCTATAGAATATGATAAAAGGTAACTCTTTCATGGCTCCCTCTGCAAGTTCACTCTAAGAGATCGCTCTACGAAGTGACCATTTGAGAGCTGCATTGGTTCAAAATTTAGATCCGGTAAGTTGGCAGTGGGAATGCATTGGTTTATCTGCTGGGGATGAAACTTTTTTCATTTCTAGGGCAAGCCTCTGAGGCTTATCCACTGGGGAGATCATAAGATGAGTCCTCATGCCACTCTGACGTGGTTTCAACCCTGAAAATAAGAAGAACAAACATGTTGGGGATGTATCTTAATGATGCATGGAGTGCATATTTTTCTGAGAATGATGCATGAATTTAGTTTTTAAATTGTGAGGTCCGCTTCATTTGCTGGGGAATGAACTTGACAGGAGCTTCGTGTCACTTGTTTGCTACAAGAGATCAAAACTCCAGTATCAACTGATATCAATGTTCCTCTGCATGGAAGGTTCAAGAAAACTCTGCTTGGGAAGTAATCGAAAGATTTTGTAAAATGATTTTTTGTAAAATGATAAAGGATTAGAAAATGCATTCTCACGTAAAACATAAGTTGTTTATCATCACAATAGTTTAGACAAATCTCCCTCTTTATGCAACAGAATAATTGCTTAAAGATATGGGTTTGAAAAAGTTGATCGGAATATGCTTAAGACTTGACCAGCCCTTTTGTTTGCAGGCGAGTTGCTGATTTGGAGTAACTAAACAGTTTTCATCTGCTTGTTGCACTCTTAATGAAGGGGTCACATCTAGAGCCTCGAGACCTTTCATGGCTGTGCCGAAGGACTGTGAATCCTGGTCCTTTGCTTGGCTTTGTATTTTACCCTTTGCACCCTTTCAGGTTTTCACTAAGTCCATCTTTATTTTCTTCCTTTCTTTCATGGAGCTTTGTGTTTTACCCTTGGCGCCATTTCGGGTTTCCACTAAGTCCGCTCTTAGCTATGAACTTCCCTCTCTGCATCAAATGAGAATTTTGTTGCCATTTATATGAGGGAGGTAAGAAGGTATAAATGTGAGATTTAGACTCACTGGGATAAGATATTTTGATTCAAGTGAAGAAGTCAAGGACTGCATGGAGCTCCTTGGGTTTCAAGTCTTAGGATTTTGGTGTTCCTAGATTTGATATCATTATTAACTTAGACTTTCATGGACCCCCTTTTTCTTTTTTTGGCCCCAGGGTGAAGCTTATGTCAGGTAAGGAATTGCCTTTTGTGGCAAATGGGTAAGAGATGATTTTGATGGTTCAGAAATTAGAAAAATGGTTTATTTCCTCAATAGATGGCAACTTTAATTCCCATTTGATACATGAAAGGAAATTAAGCATAGAATTTTTTTACAACATCACTGTTTATAGGGTTTGGGAGTTCATCTCCATCCATTTTAGTAAGGACGAGTGCACCTCCCGAGAATGCCCTTTTTACAACATATGGCCCTTCATAGTTTGGGGTCCATTTTCCTCTATGATAGTGATATTTTGGTAGTATCTTCTTCATGACCAAGTCTTCTTCTTTGAATGCTCGTGGCCTCACTTTCTTGTTAAAGCTGGCCATCATCCGCTGCTGATATAACTGACCCCGATAAACTGTGGAATGCCTTTTTCCCACAGTTAGGTTCAACTGCTCGAATCAGTTTCTGACCCATTCAGCTTCATTTAGTTTAGCATCCATAAGCACCCTTAGGGATGGGATCTCTACCTCAACTAGTAAGACAGCCTCCATACCATAAACTAGGGAGAATGGTGTTGCCCCAGATGAAGTTTGTACTTTAGTTTTGTAAGCATTTAGTGCATATGAGAGTTTTTCGCTTCAATCTTTGTATATTTCTGTCATCTTTTGGATGATGTTTTTTATGTTTTTGTTTGCCGCCTCCACCGCTCTGTTCATTTGAGGACAATATGGTGTTGAGTTGCAGTGCTGAATTTTAAACCTTTCGCACAAACTATTCATCATCTGATTGTTCAGATTGACAGCATTATCAGTTATGATTTGTTCAGGGAGCCCGTAGCATCAAATAATATTGTTTCAGACAAACTTGGCAGCCACTGATTGAGTGACTTAAACATATGAAGTTGCTTCCACCCATTTAATGAAGTAGTCGATTGCCACGAAAATGAACCGATGCCCATAAGAGGCTTTTGGGAATATAGGCCCAATAACGCCCATGCTCCATAATGCAAATGGCCAAGGAGATGTGAGCACATGTAGCTTAGATGGGGATGCCTGGATGTGATCCCCATAGGTTTAGCATTTGAGACATTTTCGCATATGCTCGATACAGTCCTTTTCCATGGTGACCTAGTAGTAGCCCATTCACATGATCTGTCAAGATAATATATGCCCATTTGCATGTGATCCAAGGTCTCCATTATGAACCTCATTAGTAATCCAGGCTGCTTCATGTTTATCTAGACACCGTAGTATAACTATGTCAAGACTACGCTTGTATAAGTTTGAACCATCAAGAAAATAATTAGCACTTGCTCGCCAGATATTTCTTTTTTCTGATTCTGAAGCTTCTGCGGGATATGTCTGCTGGACTAAATATTGCTTGATATCTTGGCACCAAGGTTTTTCACCAATGTTTGCATCACTTACCATGTGATGAATTGGCTCTTTGTTCATGTAGATGTCAAAGGAAGGTCTTTCAAAGCATGTGTCCAATCAAAGGAGAGAGGCCAAGGTAGCTAAGGTATCGGGAATTCGGTTATGATCCCTCGACATGTGTTCGAATATGATTTCATCAAAGAGTTTAGCCATGTCACATATCATTTTTTGATAGGGGATCAACTTAGGGTTTCAGGTTTCCCATTCTTTTCTAACTTGATAAATGACCAAGGATGAATCTACTTGCAGTTTCTTGATTCCTTTGCGCAAAGCTTCTTGGAGGCTCATCACACAAGCTTCATATTCTGCTATGTTGTTTATGCAAGGGAACATCAACTTTGCTGCCATTGGAAAATATACTTCAGATGGAGAGATTAGGACGGCCCTAATGTCATGATCAGATAAGCTTGAGGCTCCATCAAACCATAGAGTCCATGTGTCTGATTCTTCATTCTCTTGGATGGTGTTGATGGACTCATCTAAAAAATTAGAGCTCATGGGCTCGTAATCTTTCAAAGCTGTCTGCCAAGTAGTCTGCTTTAGCACTTCCTTTGATTTCCTTTTGAGGCACATAAATAATATCATATTCTGCCAAAAGCAACTGCCATTTAACAATTCTTCTAGTCATTGATGGTTTTTCTAGTAAGTACTTGAGAGGATCATGCCAAAAGTGTGTACTACCTCAACATTCGTGTTGTCCATGCAAAGGCACAACAAGCCTTTTCCAGGGGAGTGTACTTTTCTTCACAAGGTGTGAATTTCTTGCACAGATAGTAAATAATTTGTTCTTTCTTCCCTGAGTCGTCATGTTGTCCCAATACACAACCCATTAAAGCATCTTGAACCAAAATTGGAGGGTTCGTTAAATATTGTTTGATTTTATCGAAGGCCTCTTGACATTCATTGTTCCAAACATCGGGGCTAATCTTGCACAGCACCTTAAAGACTGGTTCACAAGTCATTGTAAGTTGTGAGATGAATCTAGCACTATAGTTGAGTCTCCCTAAGAAGCCTCTAACTTCTTTGATAATTTTTGGTACAGGCATATCTTGGATGGCCCAGACCTTGTTAGGATCAATCTCAATTCCTCTCTAGCTGACAATGAATCCCAGTAACTTCCCTGATGTAGCTCTGAAAGTACACTTAGACGGGTTCAACTTCAATTGATATTTTCGTAGCCTATCAAAGAGCTTGCGTAGCACTTCCACATGGTCTTCCTCTCTCTTTGACTTGGGGATCATGTCATTGACGTAGACCTCCACTTCCCTATGCATCATGTAATGGAAGAGGGTTATCATGGCCCTCTGATAAGTTGCCCCGGCATTTTGAGTCTGAAGGGCATGACGTTGTAGTAGAAGGTGCCCCATATTGTGGTGAATGTAGTCTTCTCCTTATATTCAGGATCCATTCGAATTTGGTTATAACCTGAGAAGCCATCCATAAAGGAAAACATAGCATGTCTTGCCATGTTGTCCACCAATGTGCCAATGTGGGGTAATGGGAAGTTGTCTTTTAGACTAGCCTTGTTGAGGTCACGGTAGTCCACACACATACGAACTTTCCCTCCTTTCTTTGGGACTGGTACTATGTTAGCCACTAATTCTGGGTAGTGGGCTACACTAAGAAAACCAGCATCCCACTGTTTCTTGACTTCCTCTTTGAATTTTAGAATCATTTTCGGTCTCATCCACCGTAGCTTTTGTTGGACAGGCTTGAACTCGGGTTTCAAAGGCAATTGGTGCTGCACTATATTTATATCCAATCCAGGCATATCTTTGTAAGACCAAGTGAATACATCAATGTAAGTCTTTAGAAGTTCCTGCAATCGGTTTCTGGTATCATTAGGGATCAAGGACCCTAATCTTAGTTCTTTAAGCTCAGCAGATGTTCTGAAATTCATAATTGTGACTAGGTCTTCACTAGGGATAGTGGGCCGATCTTCCCTTTCTAACATACGTTTAATGTCTTCAGGCAGCTTAGGGTTTTCCACCATACTAACTTCCTCTTCCTCAAACACTGGTTGCTCCCAATTTGGATCTAGGTCAAATCTTAAGTAACTCGTTTCTTATTTACTTATCAAATCTTTAATTTTATCATGCCTATTCGAAAAAGTTTAACTCATTCAACCATTTATGATAATGCACGTGCTATGAGATACAAAAGGATATTTTTTAGAAAGGCTTCATTTTATTCAAATTTGAAATAAAAATTACAATAAAATCAAAATTTGAAAGATAATTAAAATAAGCCCCTGCAAGTTTCTTGAACTATTACATGACAGGGAGGTCCTGACAGGTCCAGTTGTTTAGTCGTTGCCCCAGGTCTCCTCTGCGTACCCGAGTGAGTTCCCCTAGCTTTTCACTGTCGGTTCCCATGGTAGCCACTACTCCCTCTATCCTCCGATTTATGAATCCTGCACTCCAGAATGCAGACCGAATGAGTCATCTTTTGCTCTTGGAAGGCCCTTTTCTCCATCTTGATCAGGTGGATGTCCCTTCTTCTTGTAGTCTCTGTTTGCCTATCAGCTTTAGTGGGTTTGTAGCCTAACCCATATCTTCCAATGGTGCTTTGGATGATGACAGGTTCTTTGATTCCTTGTTCTTGTAAGC
The DNA here is from genome assembly GCA_023512835.1 of Taxillus chinensis. Taxonomy (NCBI): domain Eukaryota; kingdom Viridiplantae; phylum Streptophyta; class Magnoliopsida; order Santalales; family Loranthaceae; genus Taxillus; species Taxillus chinensis. The sequence goes on from CM042090.1 coordinate 41,146,596, forward strand.
TAAGGCCTTGTCCTACTTTGTGACCCAGCTTTAGCATGACTTACGCCACCATCTTTGCTACTTTAGGTAGTTGTGCCCCAATATCCTGATCAGTTGTAGGATTTGGGAGGTAGGTTGCATTGACAACTTCAAAAGAACGGAAGGAGCATTCAGGAATGTCTTCGCTGCCTTCAATGTATGGGACTAAGAGTGGTTTGGTGATGAGGATTTCTGCTTCCCCAGACACATAGATAAGCTGCCCATCTATGATGAACTTGACCTTTTGATGGAGGGTTAAAGGAATTGCTCTTACTGCATGGATCCATGGCCTCCCTAATGGGCAACTATAATAAAGAGCGATGCCCATCATTTGAAACTCAATAGAGAACACACTTGGGCCAATTTGTGATGGTACATCTAGAGTCCCCACCACTTCTCGTCTTTCTCCATCGAAGGCCCTTACTATCATATTGGTCGGGTGAATGCAAGACAAATCCACCGGTAGTTGCTTCAGGATGGGTGCGGGCATAATGTTCAATGAAGACCAATTGTTAATCAACACACGCGAGATAATATAGTCTTTGCACTTGACAAATATGTGCAAGGCCTTGATGTGTCTAGTACCTTCTTGGGGGAGTTCTTCGCTGAAGCTGAGGAAGTTGCTTGCAACAATGTTGTTGGCTATCCCATCTAGGTTCTCTAGGGAACTAGGGAAATAGATAGGGGGATATAGGCCTTACTCGGGACCTTCATAAGGGTTTTCTGATGTGGAGTAGAGTCCATAAGTAGAGATAGTAATGAGATACGAGCCGGCTGTCGACTCAGTTGATCAATGATATTGTACTCACTTTGATTGATCAATTTTAGGAATTCAATGGTATCATCTTATGAAATGAGGGTACTTTTGTCCTTTGGTGCAAATCTTGGAATGATATCTTGTTCCACTGCTTTACCCTTATCAACGTTGCTAGCCTCTTGCGGTGCACATAAGCGACCACTCCTTGTTTTCTTTTCTTCTGCGGGGACCCCTACGATTACAAACTTACAGTGGTAGCTCTATGGAATGACAAAGCCATTCCATAGAGAAGCCGAAGGTTGACTCACTAATCAGTGTATTGGATGATTAGAGACTTAGGTGCCCCAAGTTTGGATATCATCAGTGCTTTTATGTGGTTGGTAGAGGTGGTGCAGACCACTGGGTATACTTCCGATTTTGAGATCTCTAGCCTTTTAGAGTTTAACAGCTCTTGGATTACTTCTTGGAACTTTATGCATTCTTCAGTGCCATGTTCATAACCCGTCTTATAGTAGAGGCAACACTTTTTCAAATTAGTGCCTCTTATAACATCAATTACTTCTTTAGTTCTTAAGAACCCATTTTTGTGTAAGGTCAAGAATAACTGATCTTTATCCATCCTGATTTTGGAAACCTTTTCAAGAGAGCTTCCATACTCTATCATTACATTAGAAACATTGCCCAAGTGCTCAAGCAAAGTATTAGTGCCAATGTTAAAGGTACCATTCATCTTAGAGAAATCCAGCCATCCAGCATTCTATAAATGCTGAACTTTTCTTTTCAGAGTGACGCAATTCTCTATGTCATGTCCAACACCACCACCATGATATACACAACGAGCATCAGCTTTATACCACTTGGGGTATGGAGGACTCCACTCCTTTAATGGTATAGGACTAACAAGGCCCGCTGCCAACAATTGGGTATATGCTTCTTTATATGTCACAGGTATTGGATCAAAGTCGTGTTTCCTTGAATTATGATTTTGTCATGGCTGCTTTGACTGCTCTGGATGAGATTGATTGTTCAAATGCCCTGCTTGAAATTGGTGTTGTGGGAATTGGGGATTTGAAGCTTGTGCCACGTAGGATACTGCTGGTGGCCCTTCATAAGGTCCAGACATGCTGAATTGTTGGGCTTGTTGGGACCCAATGCTATTATAATCAAATTTAGGTTGCCATATTGCATGTGACTCTGATAACATGCATTTTATGCCGTTATTCTAGTGTTTATTTAGGATGTTTAAGAGCATGATTAGAGCCTTATTGCCTCATATATCATATATATTTGCTCTAACCCCTAGGAAGATGCTAGTTGCAAATACATGCGTTTTTAAGCTGTTTTGGCAGATTTTGGACCTCACTTTTGACATAGTAGATGGCCTCAAACAATTGGCGTGCAAGAACAAAAGTTTCTTAGAATGATGTCCTCTACCTACCACAGAAATTTCAGAGCATTTGGAGCTGCACGTGAATTCACCCATTTCACGTGCAAGCCTATTTTTGCCTCTCAAGGCCTCTACGGGATGCAAGGAAGCTTGGGGAGAAGTTTGAGCCGATTTGGAGGTGCACGTGAATTCACCATATCACGTGCAAATTGACGTGCGAGAGATATTTTTGGACCGATCCTATCGTTTTTTCCATGCCGATCATTTGTTCCTGAAGGCCCATGTCCAAATTGTGGATGGAAGATAGAGATTTTAAAGTTTCGAGTGTTACTTATCAAAACTACGTCGTTTTGATAGATGGGCTAGGGTACACACCTCAAAGCCCATCCAAACTCTATAAATACAAGCCTCCACGCCTCTACTATGCAAGCCTAACCCCCCCACACGTTTTAGAGAGAGAGAGAGAGAGGCTCCACGACTTGGAGGTGCTCCTTGACCTAGGAGAAGCCGCCTCGCCCGACCCGTCGCGGATTTTGGAGCCTGGATTTGAAGCTTTCTGTGCGCGTGATCAAGATGAAGATGTTGAGCTTTTTCGCTTTGTGTTTGCTTGTAATCATGCGTGAGTAGTTCTTATAATCTAGGGGAGCAATGTAGCCCCCTTGTTGCTTTCCGTGTTTATGAATATTGGGATTGGATGATCGAGTTTTGCATGTTTTATGAATCTGTTCTTAATTCCATCTTTTGGATGTACACCTTGGTATTCTTAGCCCTAGTCTGGGGCAAATTGAGATTCATAACTTATTTGTAATTGGTGTGATCATTATCCTTTTGCAAGTATGATTTATTGGCTTTGCATGTTTGTGTGTTTAGATGACCATTCGGCATACAACTCTTAAAAGGACCTCAATGACCATTTGTTGTCCTTGGCTTATGTTTAGCATGTTTTCAATCGGACAACCCTAATACCATGAACCAAGAGAGATAACATAGGGATGTGAAATTGTGACCCTAGATGCTTTTAATCCTTGAATCTTAATCCTAAAATCGGTTTACTTTTCTTTTGTTTATTCAGAAAACCAAATAAAAATTAGATCTTTAGTTTAAAAAAGAAAACTTTTTGCCAAGACATTTTATAACAATAGTAATTGGGTGATTTGATTTGAGAACTAGAGAACTAGGTTAATCCTCGTGGGTTCGACCCCTTTCTTGCCGCTTTATTCTTTTAGTGCAAACTTAGGGAATTTATTATTTTGAAGAGAGATTTAACGACATTAGCTAACTCTTTTAGAGAGGCTAAAAATCTTGTCTGTCAGACTCCCCCTCCTTTTTTCGATGGGAGGATTGTGAAGGCTTTCTAGAAGCCTCGGTCTTGCTTCCTCCAAGCTTTCCCTCTTTGATGCCTCCTTTAATTTGTTCCCCTAAGGCGACAATGTTTGCAAAGCTGCTTGAGACATTGCCAATTAGTTTCTTATAATAAACCCCTTTCATAGTGCTGATAAAGAGGGTGGTGAGTTCCCATTCAATGAGCGGTGGTTTTGCATCCATGGTTGCCTCCCTCCATCTCCGTGCATAAGCCTTGAAGCTTTCATTGTTTCCCTTCTCGAATGCTTGTAGGGCTAACCGATCTACAGCTAGTTTGGTAAAATGCTTGTATTGAGCTAAGAAAGATGTAGCAAGCTCATTCCAGGACTTGATGCGGCTACTCTATAATTGAATATACCACTTAAGTGGTCCACCAGTTAAGCTTTCTTGAAAATAGTGCATTAAGAGTTTGTCATTATCAGTGTGAGCTGCCATTTTGTGGTAGTACATGGTGAGATGTGTTTTTGGACATTGTGTACGGTTGAACTTCTCGAAGTCAGGTACCTTAAATTTGCGGGGTAGTACTATCCCAGGTACCAAGCATAAGTCTTGAGGATTAGTTCCTCCATGAGCCTCTATCCCCTCCATGGCCTTCAATCGGGCCTCAATAGACTTCCAGTTTGGTAGGTCCTAGGATCCCGTAGCTTTAGATGGGGTTGGTGGGTGATGCGATGATCCAGGAACCAAGTTGACTAGAGCATGGGCTTGTGAAGTAGGTGGGACTTGCTCTTGTTCTTGATTAACAACCCCTATGGCTGAGCTAGCTTCCCTCTCGGATGTTAGTTTAGTCAGCATATCCATCATTGTCTTCAATTGGGCCTGCAGTTGGACCATATTCCCTCTAAGCTCTAGTTGTGCTTGCTCAAGACCAGTAAGCCTATCCTCAGTATACTCTGCCATTGTAGGAGATAATTGCTGACCACGAGACCTTAGGTTATATGAATGCCCAATCGTATTGAAGATCCTCTAAATCCTAGATAGAAGATAGTTTTATTTATTTATTTTTCACGTTGTAGGTGTGAATGCATGGCATGCATGAAATGAAAGTCTAAATGCGAACTCATTTATTAAGATAGGAATCTAGAGTTTAGAGAATACAAATAATCAAACCAAAGTTGAAATTAAGACAAATAAAATAGAATTCCTAGAACTATAAGATCTAGGGCAAGCTCTGATCATCTCCTAGTAGTGTCCCTTTTGGATGTTCCTTAGTTGCTCATTCTCTTCTTCAAGCTTGTTGACAACCTTCCCCCTAGCTAACAACTGTCTTTTGGCACAACTCATCCGCATCTCAGCTGCTTCCAGCTGTTCCACCATGTTTTGTATGGCTTCCTCTTATTCTTGGACTATCTGCTGCATGGTAGCACACTCTTGAAGTAAGGATTCAAAGATAACCATGGACATTTCTTCGGCTCCAGCGCCTTCATTAAGCTTCACAGGTGCATCTTGGGCTTCTGGTGGTATCTTAGAAGAAAAGTTTCATATGCTTTCTTGGTCCTCCACAGTGATGACTTCTTTGATATCCTCTTTGCCCACCTTGTTGGCTAAAGAATGATCAAAGTTTGCCATGTTTCTTATATGAATGTATGAAATGCTAGATATGCAATGGATGCAAATGAGGGGTTAGTATAAATAAGGCAAGAATAACACATAAGGGCATGGAGTTAGTATTTAAGCACACAACACAAACAAGACAAGTAAAATAAATGTCATTACAAGGCTCAAACACATGAAGGTCAATTCCCCTGCTAGGCCTCTAAATCTAAGTCTATCTTATTCATTAGTTCCCAAGAAAACCCTACTTAGCCTTATACCATGAGGGCATTAACAAGAACTAAGAGAGATCCCCATACCCCAAAGGGCATTAACAGAGGGGGTCCTTTTTGTACCTCTTAGGCATTAACAAGAAAGGACCACTGCTTGAGTGAGACATTCGGGTATTCCATGCAGACAAGCATCACTAATGTCCACATAGGCAAACCTTTACTAGCCTCTTCTAATTCTAGTGTAAAAGAAAACCGGGTATAGGGTTGGAGGGAGAAAGAGATATACATGTATGCACAATCAACACAGTTATATAATGTAATAAAATAAATAAAGGAAAATAACAAAACCAATAAACAAACATTCCATAGATGAGACCATGGCTAGACTCTCACAAGTTTCCCTAGTAGAGTAGCCAACTGTCATAACACGTTTTCGTCTGGGCTCGAAACTAGCTTTGTGAAAAGACTCCACACTAGTTCATTCAGTTGATCCCAGAGTCATCCCTACACAAGGCTCGTACAAACCATGAAAGAAAAGAAAAAATAGAGTCGCCATCAAGCAATTTAGAGGTGTGATTGGGAACCTAAAAAGAGAAAGGTCTATAGTTCAGATATTAAGATTCGGGAGTCAGTTACGTGTATAGAAGGATTAGCACCCCTACAATGCCCATTATTGGTACCTAGTCTTGATCTATGAGTGTTTGCTTGTTTTAGTTAAAAAGAAGTTATTTTTTGTATTTTATATTTTAAGGGAAAAGAAAATTGTAGGATCTAGGCATTTAAAAGAAACAAAAAAGTTTCAAAAAAAACCATCTTAGTTTTAGAAAAAAGATGTGGGATCTAGGCCCATGTGGCAATGTTATTCCTTTTTCAGAAAAAGAAATAAAATAAAATGGTTTTGAAATAATAACACTGCCACAATTAATGTCAGCTCGAGCAATTAGGGTATGAGCATCAAAGGCTCAACCCCACGCCCACTTGAGCCTTTGATTTAATTTTTCTAGAAAAGGTTGATTTTGATTATCCTTTTTAATCTTTGAAGAAAAAAAGAAATACAAGTTTCAAGAGAAACTATTTTACTTCAAAACATCTGAGAAAAAAAGTTTTTTAACAGTTTAATAACAAGAAAGAAAAAAGAAAAACTTGGATGATTGCGCAGGATGATTCTCCAAAATGTGCTCCTTGCTCTCTAAAAGCCCTTTCTTGTGAGTCTCCCAAGTGGTCTCTCCAAGAACTTTTCTTTCGCACACGGCCAGCCAAAAGTGCCAATATGGATAATTGATAATTAATGCCCAAAATTTCTCTCCCAAGAACTCTCTTTCTTTCCCCCACGCCAAAGATAATTTTGATGCCTAGAATTGTGTAGGAAAAAGATGTCCCTTGAAAGGTCGAATGGCTACCTATTTATAGGCTAAGGTTGGAGGTTTTTCAAATGATAAATCCTTTGCCTTAAATGTGTGAATGAAATAAAATGGGTAAATGAGATTTTTTATTTTCCAAGGCATGCCATTAGAATTAATTAGAATTATTTGATTGTGCATGCTGCCCTATTTAAATCAATCAACTCAATTTGATTAATATCCCTTTCTAAATGTTGGAATGTATCTGGACACCATACAGGGAGGAGCCAACTGTATGATGATTAATAAATCCTTTTTATGTTGTATTATTGATCATTTCAATTACATTAAGGGAAATAAGTTAGAAAAACGTGACTTCTCGGACTATTGTATTATTTATAATATAATAATATAATAACCCTGATATATAATTGTAGGTCCCAAAGTGAGTCTAGAGGGGGGGTGAATAGACTTTCTTCGTTTGAGAAAGCTAGACTGTCAACTGGTTTGGGGTATTTCTCAGGATGACTGTGATGGAAGTATTGATGAAGAAGACGACAGTAGTAATGTAAGTGAAATGTGAGTTATGAACTATCAAACAAATTTGAGATGCAGTAAATGCTCCTTGCTTGCAGATCTCAGATATGAAAGAATGGATCTATGATAGTTTGGATTGTGGAAGACAACACAGAGATTAGACTCAATGATTATGCTGGATCTTGGATGAACAAGAAAGTATAATAGATCAGAAGATTTGTTCTTTTTCTGTTGTTCAACGTGGCGCACAGCACTTAGATGTTCTTTTTCACAGACTCTCTCTCTCTTGCTATTAAACTCTCCATTAGTTCTACAAAAGATATTTCTTTAAAGTATGTCAGAACCATTATCTTGTGTTCTGTAATTTCCACGCTTTTAGAGAAAGAAACTAACTCATGATTTTGTCGTTAAGTGTGTGAGAGATATATTTTTAAGGTTAAAGTGCCCGTGCACCGTGTTGTCCATCCCGACAGACTGACTTCCCGCCACTGAAAATGCGGAATGTCAGGGGATGGGTTGAACTGTTTTGATTCACAAATCAGATGCCCATACTGCGTATTTGGCATGCAGTCGATCTTGGCCATTCATCCATGAAGGGTAGTTGGCAGCAATTAATGTGTCATTAATTGCGCTCAACTGCTCGGGACGGCGCAGGCTTACTGTACAAACCCTAGCTAAAGATATCGCTAAGCGAATAAGCTTAGGGTTGTAAGTCTGCCTCGAAGGTAGATGCCTCGTAGGTTTGGTGACTCGAAGATTTCAGTTAGAACCTGTTGGAAGTTACGAAGGTTTGCTTCAGGCTTTACAGTGTTTCTGCGAGTCTACGACTCATATCTTCGAGTCCTCGAGGCTAGAGTTCAGGTTGGATTAGTCTTTTGTGTCGCTCTATTAACTGAGGTCTACGACTCTGCGAGTCTACGACTCTTCGAATGGCGCTTAGAGTGACTTCTTCGTAGTCTGCCTAATCTACCTGTTTTTATAGCTATGAGTCTATGACCCTAGCTCTGCGGGTCTACGACCTTCGGGTCTCTCAGTTTACTTTATTTAACTAAGTGGCTCTTCGACTCTACGAATCTTCGACCTTGAAAATCTTCGACTCTACGAGTTTTCGACTTTACATTTCTTCCTTAGTCTTTCGTAGTTGTTCATGCACTGAGTTTCCGTATTCTACGAGTCTTTGACTCTACGGTTACGACCTTTTAGTTATTACTCTACCTTCAAGATCTCTGAGTGTGTGATGTTTGACAAGTTCTTTGAATTAGTCTGTGCTGTCTACGACCCTCGAGTTTGCGACTCTACGACCATTGAAACTACAGTTTCATTTTGTTTGCCAGTCTTTTTAATTTCTACTCTTCGACCTTCGACCTACGAGTCTGTGAGTCCTATTTCCTTAACAGTGTTCTAGGGCTTCGACCCTACGACCCTTGAGTCTACGAGTCTAGTGATGTTTTAATCTGTTAAGTAACTTAAGCGCTCTTGAGACTCTACAATTTTACGGGGTTTGAGTCTTCGAGTCATTTGAAGTTGATTACTGTTCTTTAAAATTCTTCGACTCTACGAGTCTCCGAACTTATTGATGCTTGCAGTAACGCTCTCTTTTCCGTACTATGACTCTACGACCTTCGACCCTAGATCTACGAGTCACAAGATGTTCTGTCACAATCTTGCTTCGAGTCTCTAGACCCTACCAGTCTACGAGTCTCTCGCCAATGTGTCCTGTGACAGTTTTACTTCTACAAACTACGACTCTTCGACCCTACGATCTACGAATCTTCGAGTCTCCAGACTTAGACTACATTTTGGCAGCAACATTAAATCCTGTATTCCCAACAATAATTATATTAGTTAGATTATTACTACTCATATTATCACTTATTATTGATGATAACTATATTACTTAGATTATCACTACTCGTTACTTAAATTATTACTTATTGATTAGAATTTATACATGTATACATATAGTGATAACTATATAATTATATATATATATACATATAACATAAGTAATATGATAATTATTGGATATCTAGAATTTAATAATTGATGTTAAAAAATTTGTCGACAACTATTATATATATCATAAATAAATATTATTTACTATGTTTATATAATTAGTGTATATATTTAAAATCTAACATATAAATAATATTAGTAACAAAAATAGTACCACTAATAATAATAATAAGTAAATATTTTATTTTAAAATAATATCACTCACAAAGTATATATACTTATATTTAAATAAGAATAAACATTTATTAAAATTAGTGATAATATTTTAATATAAAATACAAGCATATAAAATATAAGAAAGTGATACAATTTATAATTATATAGTATATTAGTATAAACTAATATATAACTTCAAAATTAATTTTGAATCTAATTAATTTATATTTTATATCAAAATATTAATAGTACATTTAGTTTTTATTTTAATATAAATATATATATATATACTTTATAATTATTATTTTTAAAATAAATCATACACTCTTTTTTTATTATTATTATCCTTATTAATAATAATAATATTATCATTAATGATAATAATAATAATAGTATTGGTATTGTTATAATTATTTATATATTATATTATAAATATATATGACAAAAACAGTTTAACCTGATGGTTGAGTGATATGCTGCCTACCGGAAGTTCTGGATTCGACTCCAAATCCAACCAACCTCCCATCCACAATCCGGGGCAAGGGATCGGTTCGGTTGATGACGCTGGCAAGGGAGGTAAAGGCAGCCAGGTTCAATTGTGCCGAGTCGAGGACAAAAGTGAAAACTGCTATACCAAGCAGTGTCACAATTAGAGCTGGGCCGACCAAGGCAGCTGCATTGTGTTTTTTTCCTTTTCTGGTTGTGATGAACGGTTGTTTGCTTTGTTTTGGGTTGAATTTGAATCGGAGATGTGATTGATTCTGGGGATTATATGGTTATCACAGGATAATGTCGGTCAAAGGAGTTGGCAGAGTGCTTGGAGGACGTGGGATTTGGTGTATGGATGAAGATTGGGTGGCTCTTTAGGTTTTTTCCTCTTTACATCAAAACGGAACAAGTTTTTCTTCAGGGTCGAAACTTTGCGAGTGACCAATGATGTAATGTCATCGCTGGATGGAGAGACCAAAGAGGTTTTTTTTTAGACGTACACCTTTTTATTGAACGTCACCGTTTTTATCTACCTGCAAGATAAATTTATTGCACAATATCCTAATCCTTACTGTAAAGCTCCCCAACTAGAGCTGTAATTTAATTTTCTAACGGTTAACAAAATAATTTAAGTATAATCTACAAACACCTCATAAATAAATTTTTTATTTAATTTTAAACTATAATATAAGAAAAACATCTCCCACTATTTTTCAAACATATATATAATTACTAAAATATAATAAAAATACTACAGACATAAATTAGGTTAGTTTTATTTGGGAGAAAAATTGTTACGAAGGGTAGGCCACGGGACAACATGCCCGGAAGTCGAACTAACATCCAACGCGAACGTGGTTTGTTTTAGCCGGAGGCCATCCTTTATCAAGTGCCAATGGTAACTATAAACCAGTAAGCTACAGATAGCCCGAGTTCACATTGTCCAAGCATCACGCACTGTCCATAATGTTATTTTAATTCGTCTTATCGTATAAGCCAATCTCAAATCACATGCTCTTCCAAATCAATTTGCATTATGTAGCAGACGGCAAAATCACAAACTAGACATGAATCTACCCACCAAAGCCAGAACAAACAAGCACCCGAGACACCACAAGCCAACTACGGCGTCCTCACTAATCCACGAAGACGATAATGTCCTTTCTAGACAACTTATCGGACCCACCTGAAGGACATCTCAACTACGAACATTTCCCAAATCCTATGAAGCTTTCTGGGGAGAAAAGCAGCACTTTGCCTCACGAAGTCTTCACATCAGATCTTGTCGAGTTTGTCAGCTTTGACAACAGGGTTGGCTTTGGCTATAGCATCTCGCCCTGCAGTCCTGTAATCAAATGGGCAATCGTGCTTGTCAGAATAGCGATGGGAGGCACAGAAGAGATTCCCACACCGGCAATTGAACCCGGTCAGACCAACACGCTTCCGGCAAGTGGCACACCGACTTGGTCCTTTTACCTTTACGTCGCTGTGTTCCTTTAAAGCAAAAACACAAGGAACCTCTTCAGCACGAGGCTGCTCTTTTGGCATGACAGATGCCAACGTTGGACCGGGTAGTACATCAACAATTGCAGGTGCAGCGGTCTCTTGAGCACTACCACTGGAGCTGCCATTCATGATGCTTCCAAATGATGACGCCGCAAGTTTAGCTTGTTCTTGCTTCATTACCAGATCCTTGTGGCATTTGGAGCACAAATTCATGGTAGCTGCACTTCCAAAGAATCCACAGTTGTTAGCACAGAGTGTGGGCGCTTCAGGAGGTGCCTGGCATCCTGTCTCTTTGTGCTCCATTTTCTTGGGTCAAGTCTTACCTACAGCACAATACATTTTCACAACATAGAACCCAGACACTCATCTAACATGTATTAGTGTCATGACCAACGACCACTACAATTACACATATCTCGCCTCACCATTCATTTTTAGCTTTATCGAGCGCTAGCATATGATACAAACAGTATGAAAAGGGCATGTCCCAATGGTTGTTTACATTGTTACAAGTCAACCATGTTTAGAAGCAGAAAAGTGTCAAGATTTGACTAAGAATGAACTCAATGAACCACAGTGGCCACCGACCACATTCTACGAGATTGTTTTGGGTAATCCTACTTGAGACTATAGACTAATGCCCATAAAACACATTTGATATCCAATAGATTATTAAATCCACTCAAAACACAAGAAAGGATTATTTAATAAAAAAATTCATAAGATAATATGAATTTAATATGAAAATTCATAAGAAAACACAAGAAACTATGAAGCTGTTGTACTGTATCCAAACAAATATGAAAATATTAATAATGGATATAAAACACACAATATATATATTTACTTATCAAAAAATAAACACTATATATATGTGAGAAAATAATCTGAAAACACCTGTTTTGAAGACAAAACTACAAAATGATCATGAAAATCGTACTTCATGAAAAATACAGAATTGACCACTCTGCACTCAAGAAAATTCATAAAATATTGCAACCATGAAATGAGAACCATTCAAGTAAAAGCAAACCCTGCAAATTATAGGTGACACCACAGGAACACAACTTAAGGCAACAGGAGAGAACATGCAGAAAGCCAGAGGGCACAAAGCATGGTTCTAAAAAGCAATCCATTGCCTGGATGCTATGCAGTCAATAACTTACCATATATTGTTGGACTTTGTGTTGGTTATGCAAATTTATTGAACTTGTGTTTTATTATTTCAATAACGTATGTTTAAAACTAACATATGTTTCTTGAAAATCATTAAAAATATATACATACAAAAACATATTAGAACCCTGTCCTTACAGTTGGTCACCTTAGTGCTTTTTAAGACCTTATTCGAGATTTAAATGCCACAAGTACAACAGTAACAGCTACAAGAAGGTACAATATAAATTAAACTACAAAATTCAACATCATTTGTATCATATGGAAGGCACAACATCATTAGAAAAAATGATGCCTGCTACAGCAGTAAAGTTGGCTCTTGTCCATGTCGCACCAAACCTCAACTTCATTTCTAAAGCCATGTTTACATCCCATGATGTGCCTTCCCAGCATGAGTGTGAGCTTTTCCTTAAAGGAGAGGTTCCTAATATCCCTTCGGCCGACCCAACCATACTACCAAAGACATGCCTGAGATTTGCGTCCATGAAAATATTAATCTCGGTTTTAAAAAAACAAAAAAATCTCACAACAAAGTTAAAATATATCTCCTTGACTTTCCAATTACCCATAAGCTTCTTAATTACCTAACCAACCAGCCTTAATCCCGATACAATTACCCATAATAGCTTTTTAAATTAATGGTTCTCAATTCTCATTCACCTTTTCCTATAAAATGCATGTCCTATAGGCATCCAACTTCGTTATCAAAACATCTATCCTGAACTTGACAATGGGTGGAGGATTTAACTAAATGGGCAATGACGCTGGTGATTTGCTAACGTGGGAGGTTATTAACACACCCTCTCATGTATGGTGTGTACACCAATGTCAGTTCTTACCATTGAATGGTAATTGAAATCAAAACATCAATACCAAACTTGACAACGGATGGAGGTTCTTACTAAATGGGTATTAAGGTGTGATTTGCTAATGTGGGATGTAATTAACACACCCTCAACTGTACGGTGAGTCTTCCAAGCAGATGAACATTTTATTGGGAGACAAGGAACATTAGCCAAATAGCAATCAGCTCCTCTGATATCATGTAACAATCATAGGACCCAGCCCAATAGCAATGCACAATGGTTAAAGCTGCTGTAATGTCCCAATAGTTGAACAGTGGGATGCTTCTTTTCCTGATGTGGCTAAGCTACAACCACAATAGAAAGCAAGTGCTTCTCTAAAAAGTACAACTGTAGGGAGTCCAAACTCAAAATTAGTAAACAGCCTGATCACAACCTTAATTATTTGGGTCCAAATTTCTCTCTAGCCATAGGCCTGAATTTAATAAGCATTACGTTTCATTTCAGTTTTCTTTGTAAGTAAAAAAAAAAAAAAACACTTTCCCTAAGTACCATTATTTCATTTAGAGAATTCCTCTGTTTTCAAATCAGGCTCTATTTGTCATCATTGAATATAATCATGAGGCCACCTTGCCTCATACTATAAATAGATAAAGGCTTCTCTCTATGTAGGCCTGAATATATTACAAAACCTTCTCTGATAAGATTAGCTTGTGAGATACAGGAGCTATATATAGACCACATGTACCAAATGTGAGCCTCCTTTGGTAGTGGCTAGGTGGGATGTCTATGGGGAAGAAACAGAAAACAACTAGTGGGACTTATCTATCCCAGGCCCAGTCATCAACTTTCAAATCACCAGATCCTTCACCCAACTGGAATATTATGTTATTATTATTGCATCAATATTTGATCTTGGTGTGCTCATTTACAGTTAGCAACAAAAAAAAATTGCAAACATAAATTGCAGTTTAACATATGCTAGCCTTAGATGAACATTGACAAAAAGTCAGACAGTGCAGACATAACAACTTCAATTTGGTTGATTGCTTTGAGTTGCCCATTCTATTAAAAAAAACTTACATATCTTTGATAAAACAAAATAACATTGGGGTATTGATTGACAATTACACATTTATTTGTGACAACAAGCTACTGACAACACTACAGCAGTGAAAAAGTAGTTGCACGAAATCATCGTATCTGGACCTTACCCAGCCATCCAATTCAGTCAAGTGGAATTCAACAATCCAGGCATCAGCAGTTTGAGACGTTAATTTACTGTGGATTTTGTTCATTTAGCAAATAAAATTTCGGAAGCAAACAAAATCAAGTGGGATAAATTAAAATCCCACACTTTGTAACTGCAATTGTCTCTTAGAAAACCCATTTAAATACTTGGAAACAACAGTAAATTTCGTTTCCAATTTTATTGAGCAGTTGCTTTAGCTGGAATGAGTTAACTCTTGCAAATGAAAATTATAACTTGATAATAAAGCATCATTAACAGAACAAACACAAAGGGAGTCGCCAGCATCAGTTAAATGGATGAGGCAACGTAATTCTGGGATGTTAAAACCCAACCATCGAAGTGGGAAATAAAAAGCCCTTCTCCGTCCAAGAAACCCAATCATCATAAAGGATTACAAAACCCAACTACAGTTCAGCAACAGAGAACAAAAAATCAGATATCAAATCCATCACTGCTAAGTAGTAACGTCATTTCTCTAATGAACCGGCCACAAAACAATTAGGGTTTCGTCCGAATCGCACAACTCAAAGACCCATATTCATAAAAAATAAATTAAAAAAATCCAACTAATTCGACAATCCAATACTTGATTTATGAGACGAGAATTATGATCAAGCAAACTTGCACAAGACTCACATAATTCTAAGACACAGATATTAGAAAAACTAAATAAGTCGAAATCAATCATCATGGAAGTGAGAAGCACGGTTTCAACTTATGAAAACATATGGTCAAAACCCATACCTGTTCGCTTTTTCTGATCGCCCCCGGCCTCGGATAAGATCGACCTGTTACGGTCCTCCCTTAATCAATCGAAAACAAAAAAATCAAATCAAAACACAGTTCCTGCATAAAATCAAACCGCAGCGAAAGGATCGGGCAGAGGAAGAGACAAACCCTAAAGCGAATTGGAAAGTTTCTCGAGCCAAGAGCGTCGAACCAAAACAAGGAGCGATCGAGTGTATATATAGAGAGAGAGGTAGGCTCAGTGATTTGTTGTTGATGATGGGAGAAATGATCGGGTGCGGTCGAGGAGAGATCGGTTTGTTACGTTTCGAAATTTCATTGGCCCATCAGAAGAAACGTCGATGCTAATTTTTGCCTACCTCCGTGCAGCCGGTAGCCCGCTTCTCGACGTTATTTGGGTGGGGAATTTTTTTTCTAAGAATAAAAGTATGTTTATTGAATATTATTAATGAAATAAATAATTATTTTAATAAATTTATTTACATGAAATAATAATAATCATAAATTATATTTAAAATTTATGTGTTATTTATAAATTTTAAGTTAATAACTAGTCAAATTTGATTAGTGTCTTAAAGTTTAAAATTTTAATAAAATTTATAATCAAAATACAGATTTCAAGTATAATTTATTGTCAATATTGCTCCATATAAATAAATTTGTCGAAACATTTAACTAGTTCACTACTAATACTCTTAGGGATGTAAAATGAATCAATGGTCCGTAGACCACGCAGATTGGACCAAAAAATATAAATTCATTTAAATTATGAACTTATGCGAACCATGGATGGCAACAGCTCAAGTTGAACCTGGGTACTGCTCGACTTGAATCCGACCCAAAAATATATAGCCTGACCCGAACCTAACTCGACTTGGGGTTTGGGCAGTTTAGGTTAGATTAGATCAGGTTGACATTTTTTACCCTATATTTTTTTAAAATTCTTGGGTTATGACGGGCTGTACAAGACTCGGGGTTGACCCAATGTCTTGTCAAGACGAGTCAAATTGAATCGAGGTAGCCCGAGTCGAAGCAGGTTGGATTCATTTAGCCATCCCTAATGTAGACCAGTCTGACAAACCAGAACCTCCACAAAGGAATGTCCATTACATCACTAGTAATCATTTAACAACCATAACCTAGTTCAAATTATTACATCATTCCAAGTTATAGATATTAAAAAACAAAAATATAAAGGGAAACATCACCTTGCAGTGTCTTCACCTCAACTTTTATGGCTGACGTTGACTAGTATATGAAAATGATTAGTTCATAGGAGATGTAAGCAAATTACAACTCGGTATGGATCAAATCTTTCAGGTTCATCCCAAAGTCCCTATAACATTACATGTAAAATGTATGTTTACGTCGGTGTTGTGTAAAATGTAACAATATGGTCATATAATAAACAAACACACTTACCATTGCCCATACCGGAAGGCAAATGAACCCCTATCATCACAATGGCATTGTTATAATTTTTTAGGCGAATATTGCATGTGTATATATGCAACACTTTCTACCCAAGCTTGCCATTATGCTTCCGAGTCCACAGATAATATCCTACCACTAAAATGGGTGTAGACTTCACTGGTCATCGTAAGTGTTACATTATTCCACATAGTAGATTAGTAATCCTACTTGCTAACACATGAGTATTGTAATCTTACTAGCCATATCTTAAGGGTGTGGTAGTCCTGCCAGTCGAGTCTTAAGGGTCTAGTAATCCTACTAATTGAAACACAATAATCACATGGGCTCAGTAAATCTTACTAGCCAAATTAGAATAACCATATCTGGTTAATAATGTCATGCCCCCAAATTTCAGGGAACCCGGAACTAGGAACATAACTTTCCCTTGCCCACACCCGAAGGGTCAAGGGGTTGGTGACTAGCACCAATGGAGACTATGCCGCGGGTGTTGTCTCAAATATGCAACCCTATACAGTCATACATCAAGGGTAATCTTGTACTTTCCCATATATCATCATGCATACAATGAGTCAAACAGTCATACAGACATCACATCACAAATAATATGCAAATATGACTGTCTATGAACCCATGTCCGGGATATCACACAAACAATACAGAATATAATACTGTATCATACATCAGAGTAGTGGGCACGTCCTCCTGAAAGAAAGTACGCAACTAGTCTCAGGTCACACCTGAAAAGGGGAAATAACAAGTAGGGGTGAGCGACAAGCTCAATAGGTGACCCCAATACTCCATATCATGCAAATATACAAGCCTATACTACATGCTCTGTGTACTCGTGCACTGTGTAGTGTGCATAATCATCAGGACTCAGCCTACAAACAAACATAAGGACTCAGCCTGCCCACATAGGACAGCTTGTTCACGATCCTCCACGGGATCCCAGCTCAGGAAACTCAGCCCTAGCTCCATGAGCTCAACGGCTCAACTGAGGCCTTAGCCTGTCCACAACGCAATATGCCCGGCCACAGTCGCCACACAGGCCTGCCATCGGCGCATATGCCTGCCACATCAACCACATAGCACCATCGGTGCATCACGGTGAGAACCCAACAAGTCATGGAACCCCTAAATCCGCAAACTAACATACCAACATCAATATGGTCTCAAGGTGTACAACACTCCCTTTAGAACTGTAGCCAGTCTTCACAGGTTGATCCTTATTCCTTGACTAAGGAAGGAGATACCCATAACAATTTTTTTCTTGCAATAAAAAGTCCCGGCATTGGGTCTCCATATCATAACTAAGATAATATGATTTTTGGGGATTTTTCTGAAATGTCTAACCCCACTTTCCAAAAATTCACCTCTAAAAAAAACTGGATTTTTCCGAGATTTTACACTAAATCCCAATTTTCACATTTTGACGGAGTGAGAATTTATTTTTCTAGTATTTTTCTTTGAATCCAAATGAGGGGTATTTCGTTATTTACATTGTAACTTAATACTTAGGCATAATGGTTTACAATGTAAATGTCAGTGCGATGCTTATTGCTTCGGGAACATCTTTGCGGATCATGCTCATCGCCACATTCGGATTACTGATCCGGACTACTGATCCGGACTAATTGATCTAGACTACTGATCCGGACTAATTCTGCTGCTGACTACGAAGCTGACTTAAGCTGACTTCAAAGTCGCTGACTCTAAAAGTTGTTGACTGACATTCTTGACTCGAGTTGACTCAAGTTCTTGATCATTATCGACTCATTCTGGCTGACTGCGAACTTCAACCCTAAAGTTCGTTCAGGGTACTGTTCATCATCATTTTTGCCTGTTTTTTTCTAGAATCAACCCAGTGACCCTCAAGCACTCACAAACACACGTTTTACTCAACAGACTACAAAATTGCATACCCAAACTGATATAAATCAGTTCTTAACCACAGATCTTATGCTAAATCATTAGATCTAACCCCAAAATTGGGTTTCCCCGAAAACCTAGGGTTCATGTTCAATTTCATAAATCATGATAAATCGTGCATATTCAAAGACAGGATCGAGATAAGAAATTCAAGGACACCTACCTGGAAAGATTATTTGCGATCCACGAACACTAATCGCGCCAAATCACCAAAGGAAGCTTTTCACCCTCTCTCTCTCTCTCTCTCTCTCTTGCTCAAACACGCACGCACCAAGCAATTAAAGGGATAAGTGTAACACCCCCAAATTTGGAAACTCCAAACCGGATGCGTTAGCGGAAATTAAATATATAAATTTTATATCAATTTCAAACTATTACTTATTTCATCAAACAAACCATTAATTATTACAAATTTCAATCCAAGATCTTTAAGGTTTAGGGGTTTAGAGACTAAGTGTCCTTAACCCATCATTACATAACAAGTACATGAGCAATCAAACTTATAAATCTTTAAAATTTCACACAACTTTATTTCCAAGCACTTCTCGACTCCTTATCTTAGTTTCTCCATTTCTTTAATTACCTGGGGTTGGAAAAGAAATCATAAAAGGGGTGAGCTCAAATAGCCCAGTAAGGATAAACATAAGTGAGTAAGGAAAAATCATGAAGATATCGAACATAGGAATTTTCATAAAAGGTAGCATAACGTATGCACATCATACATGATTAACAGTTCATAAGGGAATCATAGCATATAATATTTATGTTTGGACATCGCATCATAACATTATGATCTAGGTTAACTACCCAGATACCATAACATAACATAATATATTATCAGCTAGATTGACACTCTCCAGTGATGTTCTTTACCCAATGCATTGGAGGTCTTTCTGGAACCATCCATCATAAACTTACTTTGTCCAAACATAAGAGGTTATAACAACTTTAACATACATAACATGAGGCATATTATAGAATTCCAATAAAACATTCAAGGTTAACAATGGTTATCTACCCCAATCAATAGCATAAATTACCAATAGAGATTAAAAAGAGACTAATCTAATCTTCTCAACAATAAAATGGAATTAGAAGAATAAGAAACATAAAACTCTTACAATAATAATTCCAAATAAAACAAGATAAAGAGGAAGAGAAAAGTGAGAATAAAAAAAGAAAAACCCTTACAATAATAATGAAATATAGACTATAATGAAAAAGAAAAATGGGATGAGAAAAACCCTTACTATTCACTTATCGTTCTCCACGTTCTAAACCGTGCTTGTAGGGTAGGATATTAATTTGGGTTTCATCCTATATTGCGGTTCCATCTCCTATTTCGATCTCATTCATCGCAAGCCTTGAGTTGTGTAATAATTAGGTTATATTCCTTGAGAGTTTTTGAATAAGATTTACTTTCTGCATTGGGTGAACGAAAAAGACGTTTGATAAGCCTATTTTTCCTACGTGTCTTCCATCTTAACCATGATGGGTTATTAACCATGGGTGAAAAGTAAAAACATAGAGGGGGTGATGATGGGGGTAGCCATGAGGTTAAAACATTATAAATTAGGGTTGTGGAAGAAGAAGGGCGATTGTCAGGGGAATTTATTTTGGAAGTTGTTCCTTACGATCCTCTGCAATCTAGAACCTTAAAAATAAAAATAAAAACATAAGTTAATATTCTCATCTTTTCACTTGAATTATAAAATGATAATGCTATGATAAAATACTATAATTTAAAATAATTACACATGTATATATAGATATATATGAGGTGGCAAGGCCAACCATGTATATATATATGAGGTGGTACAACCAATCATATAAATAACATATGTAAGGTGGTAAAACCAACCATGAATATAGTATATATGAGGTGGTAAAACCAACCATATAGATCTACATAATAAATAAGAAATAACTTCAAAATTTCAAAATCTTAAGTATTACCTTTCGTAGAACTTCGACGCTTGGTAAGTATCAAAAGCAAAAGAGGATTTGAGTAGAGTATTTGGGGTGTTAAGAGGGCTTAAGGGAGTGTTTTTAGAGGGAATTTCATGGTGTGGCTTGAGGGGTTTGTGCATTAAGAGGAGAGGCAAGACACTCCTTATATAGGCAAAGATGGTGGTAGGTGTATAGTGTGAAAGTAGTGTATGAATTTGACTTTGGCATTAAATTAAATTATGTAAAATATATATAATACTTTCTTTTCCTCCTATTATCATTTCTTAAAACGTGGGTATCTCCTCCTACCATTTTAAAAATGTTTTAAGACTTTTCAACCTAGAAGGTTCCTTTGGCATCAAAAGTCCACATTGGTGTACTCCCTACTAATTCAATTATAACATTTTTAATTTTATAGTTTTTGAAAAACGGCCAATTGTATTGCATTACTGAATCAAATATCTACAAATGGGTATCAACTTTATGATTTTTACATATGTATAACAAAAGTTATTGAATTTTAAAGTCATACTAAAATATTTACCCGTTCATATTGAACCTATGTGTAGTATTTTAACTTCTGGAATTAATTGACTTCATATTAAATTCTGACATTTCTACAAGTTTTAGCTAAGTCATAAATGAACAAATGGGCATTGGTTTCATGTCAATTGGATCTTTATAATTCAAGTTATGGATTTTTGAATGGGACCTCCAGAATCTGCCTCATTCAAATTTTTGGGACTTACCTATGTTTTATACTTTTGGTAAAGTTAAGACTTGTAATACTTACTTACCCATAGTAATTTGGTTTAAGAAACTAAATGACATAATATATAGCATCTAAACTTTTTATGATGTATAAGAAATTATTTTATTTTTATAACGTATTTAATATTAACGTGGATAAAATAATATAATTACATAATCAATAAACAATAAAGTAAGATAACATTATAGCATAAAATATTATAAACCTAAACATAAACATTAATATCATATTCTATGGCCTTCGTAAAATTTCTTGAATTATATTAGTGTATGTGCGTAGGACGTGTTGTGCTTCGGCAGTAGAGCTGCACAACCCTTCGGCTAACATTGTCGTGGTTGTCGCACGAATAACCTCAAACTTCTCCCTGTGTCTCGTCGCATTATATTGCAGCCATTGGACACAAGCATTTAGCTCATCTACAGCAAAGCATAGCTTTGTAACTTCAAGTCGTATTACTCGCCGATCTTCATCTCGTACACTATTCTCGGATGGTGGTACTTGAGAACTTGATGTCATAACTCTTATTATTCTTCTTCTTACTTCTATACTCTCTTATAAATAGAATCTCATACTCATACCTATTTATGGAAGTCCAAACGGATACTATTCATAACGGCTAGTTACTATTCTAACGATTACTTACTAGTCACATGCTATTTGAATGACTATATTGGGTGCTTATTTTTATCATGATAATATCTAAAATATTCTTTCTAACTATTGTTAACAATGACATTATTATTATTATTATTTTATTATTATTACTCTTTAAGGAAGAACTTAAATAACTAAAAATTTTACGGGTCTTACAATAAGGCAGTTTTTTAATTATTTATATTGCTGCCAATAATTGGCCTCTCAACAATAATTGACCTCCCGAGGTCACGAACTCCAAATTGAACCCAATTACTGTCAAAATGCTCGAAATGACGAGCACAACACTATTCAGATAATATCATACCCACATGACTACCCAAACGCAAAGTCAACCAATAAACCCCAAAAAGTCAACAATTAGGTCAAACGGGGCCCCGACTCAGAATCAGGCCCAGGTACAGTCAAAATGCTCACATCGACGACTATACTACCGTCCAGATAGTTGCATTCCTATAGAATGTCTATCTCTCAAAACTACCTAAATACGAGTCTTTACAAGTAAACCTCAAGCGCCTTTTGAAAATGAATGAGGTTGACTAAACAAATGCATTTTTTAATTGATCAAGTTTTTAATCGGCCAAACCTCATCAAATAAAAGAAGGCAAACTTTCCATTTAATATATAAACTTGTCTTTTGTTTATTTTAAACCTGTATTTTTAATGCTTTTTCATTACGGTTTAACATCCACATTCCAACTTATAGGTTAAACCTTATTATGTAATTTTTAAGTCAAGTAAAGAGCCTCAAGCTGCATACTAACTATTTTTAAATTTTTTGCATTTTTAATATGTTGTTGTTGAATTTTTGATCCACAAATTATGAAGTTCAAACAGTAAGTTGATATTCTTTAACAATTTTTATAAATAAAATATATATTAATTTATATAAATATCATAACATTATTTAAAATAATAATATAAATATTTTAAATATGTTATTTAAAATCTTTATAATTTTAAACCTTAAGCTTAGAAATTATTAATTTGCAAATTAGTACTTTTTACCTAATCGAAAAAATAGCATAATGATGTTTAAACACAAGTTGAACCATGGAGGTTAAACTAGAAGTTCATTTAAAAGTGTCAAAACAAGTTAATAATACAAACAAAATAACATATTAAGGGTACTCACAATGGGCTAGCTAAAATTAAACTGTAGCTAAAAAATAGCTAAAACTACAAATATGAAATTCTCATATATGTACTGAGAGGGGGGGGGGGTGAATCAGTGTATCAATATAATTTTTATCACTTTCCTTTTTACCCATAATGATCTCTTTATCCAATTTAAATTTTGTGTTTGTATGCCAAATAAAAAGAAACAACAATGACAAAGCACATAACAATTGCATGGTTTACCTTACAATGAGTAGAGCTACATCCACAGCGTGACCATCAATCGGCTAATCACTGAATCTCCACTATCAATTTTTGAATAGCATATTGTTATCCAAGGTTCACCACCTTATAGATTTTAGGGTTCACTGCCCAATTTCAACAACAACCAAACCTCACTGGTTCTAGTTTTTACAACAACAATAATAAAAATGAATACAAAGAAAACAATACCAACCCACAGATGAGTTTCAACACTGATAATTTAAGATTCCTTGTTCTCTGATCAGAGTACTTCAATGGACTGGTTCATGATCTTCTTTTTGATGTCACAGTCAACAAGCTCGTCTCAAGATGATTTATGTAAACGCCAAGAGCACCACCTCTCTCTTCTTTGATCTCTAATATTACTTCTTCTATGTCTCATCTTTCATAGCCTCCACAACCCTGGTATATAAGCCAAAAACCCTACATCTTCTTCAATTAAATTCTAACCCTTGATTTTATTCTGTTAATCCCAACCATTAGATTAGTCAGTTAAATTAGGATGTTAACCTAATTAGAGCAGCCAAGCCTCAGCCATTGATCTCTTTATCTACTTTATCTCGGCCATTGGATCAAGATCATTTAAATGAATTATTCTTATCCATTTAGATCAAGCTCTCCTAAATCAATAAATCTTAGTCATTCATCTGGTGAACTCTGATTCACATATGCTAATGTTGGTATTTTAACCATAACTTTATCTACAGTGCTCGAATTCAATTGAGGTAAAAAAAAAAGTGGTAGATATGCCCTCTACCCACTTGTAAAATTTGGTGCAATTTGGAGCTAAACAAGTATGAACATCCTCATTATTATGTTTGCGCATCTCACTATGAGTATTTTGCCCATTTTGCAGTGCTCGAATTCACTTGCGGTCAAAAACAAAGTTATAGATATTGAAGTC
The DNA here is from genome assembly GCA_023512835.1 of Taxillus chinensis. Taxonomy (NCBI): domain Eukaryota; kingdom Viridiplantae; phylum Streptophyta; class Magnoliopsida; order Santalales; family Loranthaceae; genus Taxillus; species Taxillus chinensis. The sequence continues at coordinate 41,170,934 of CM042090.1, forward strand.
TTCTATCTATTGGTAAAATTTGATGAAATTTGGAGCTAAAAAATCTGAATGTCCCCATCTTATGTTTGCACGTCTCAGTGATTTCGTCGATGTTGTGAGTATTTTGCCCATAACTTTTTCAATAGAGCTCAAAATGACTCAAAGTCAAAAGCAAACTTGTAGATCTTGAAGTTCGCTATCTATGGGTAAAGTTTGGTGCAATTATAAGCTAAAAAAAGTCTACATGTGCCCATAATTATGTTTGTACAGTTTAGGAGTTGTTCACCTCAATCTGCTTCTCTAGACCTCTTCTTTCATATGGTGCATTTTGGTATTGATTTGATGTATATATCTATCTTCATTTAATATTGACAAAAAGGACTATGGTTGATAGAAATGTGGTTGACAATAATGACAACACAACCAGTTATGCCAACTTTTAACAACTCACATTGAGAATAACAATTTCCCCCTTTGGAATAACAATCTCGGCCAATGTGAGATGTTAAGAGCTGGCATAACTAATTTTGTTGTCATTGTTGTCAAACACGGTCCTGTCAACCATAGTCCTTGTTGTCAATCTTAAATGAATATAAAGATAGATATTCATTTAAGATCAAATTACACCATATGAAAGAGAAGGTTTAGAGAAGCAGATTAAGGTGAACAACTCCTAAACTGTGCAAATGTAATAATAGGTGTATGTAGACTTTTTTAGCTCAAAACTGCACCAAATTTTACCCATGGATAGCAAACTTCAAGATCTAAAAGTTTTCTTTTGACTTTAAGTCATTTTGAGCTTTATAGAAAAGGTTATGGGCAAAATACTCACAACATCAATGAAATCAGTGAGGCATGCAAACATAAGATGGGAACATTTAAACTTTTTTAGCTCCAAAATTTGCCAGTAGATAGAAAACTTCAATATTTACAACTTTGCTTTTGATCACAAGTGAATTCGAGCACTGTATAATGTGCAAAATACTCATAGTGAGACGTGCAAACATAATAATGGGGAGGTTCATACTTGTTTAGCTCCCAATTTTACCAAATTTTACCAGTGGATAGAGAACTTTAATATCTACTACTTTGCTTTTTACCTCAATTGAATTCGAGCATTGTAGATAAAGTTATGGTCAAAATACCAACATTAGCACATGCGAATTAGATTTCACCATATGAATTGTCGAGATTTATTGATTTAGATGAGCTTGATCTAATAGTTGAGATAAAGTAGAGAAAGAGATTAATGGCTGAGGCTTAACTGCTCCAACTAGGTTAATATCCTAATTAAGTTGGCTAATCCAATGGTTGGGATCATCAAAGTGAAATCAAGGACCAGAATTTGATTTAGGAAAATGTAGGATTTTTGGCTTATATACCAAGGTTGTGGAGGCTGTGAAAGATGAGACAGAGAGGAAGTGATATTAGAGATCAGAGAAGAAAGAGGTAGTGCTCTTGGCGTTTACAGAAATCATCTTGAGATGAGCTTGTTGATTTTGACATCAAAGAGAATATCATGAACTAGTCCGTTGAAGTACTCTAATTAGAGAACAAGGAATCTTAGATTATCAATGTTGAAACTCATCTATGGGTTGGTATTGTTATTTTTGTATTCATTTTTATTATTGTTGTTGTAAATACCAGAACAAGGGAAGTTTGGTTGTTGAAATTGGGTAGTGAAACCTAAAATCTGTAAGGTGTTAAACCTTGGATAGTAGTGTATTATTCAAAAATTGCTAGTGGAGATTCTGTGATTAGCCGATTGCTAATCACGTCATGGATATAGCTCTACTCATTGTAGCATGAACCACATAATTATTGTGTGCCTTGTCATTGTTATGTCTTTTTATTTTGGCATAGAAACACAAAATTTGAATTGGATAAATAGATCATCATGGGTAAAAAGTAAAATGGTAAAAATTATATTGGTACACTAATTCACCCCCTCTCTATCTAGAAATTTTAATTGGTTTCAAAGCAGGTTGAACTTAATAGGCTTAACATGTTGATTTAGATCTGCACAAGAGGTGTTTGATTTTATTCTTGTATAATAGATCTTACTGGTATGAGTATAAGAACAGGTGTACCAAGTTTTGATGGTACAAATTGTTGGATCAAACCCAGAATTTGGATGATGCGGATAAAACCCTATGTAACTTAGTTTGAGATCTTTCAATGTCTATTCTAACTTGTTGCAGAAGATAAATTTAACTGGATCTACACTCGTGAGTGCAAAGCTAAGGACATGATACACAATCTTGATCCGGATCAACATGAGTATCGTAAATCAACTTGGTAAATAACAAAGTCATTATAAGATACGGAGTAAGGATTATTAGCGCAGACTAAGTACTAAAAGATATGGACTAATGAATTTAGGTCTTTTACTTGAATGGACTAAGTCATAAAGACACGAAATAAGAATCCTAGTCTACAACTCGCGCGGAGTAAGAGAGCACAATTACGGGATAAGGAGCTAAGTCTTCCACTCACGCGAACAAAGGACAAGAAGACGTGGAGTAAGAAATCCGAGTCTTATACTCGCGCGGAGTAAGGAAATACTCGTGCGGAATAAGGACCCAAGTCTCTTATTCGCAGGGAGTAAGGAAAAGAGATGCGGAGTAAGTCATTTGAGTGTTTGCTCTTGAACAGAAGCACTGACACGGAGTAAGGAATCCGAGTACTTCACTAACGCGGAGTAAGGAACCTTGCGACGGAATAAGGATTTGAGTAACTAGTTGACATGGAGAAAGCAACTACTGATATGGAGTAATGATCCGAACATTCTCTTAAGATGGAGTAAGGAACCTTGCGATGGAGTAAGACGATATTGCTCCAACTACTATTGTCATCACCGGTTTTTATCCGGACCGTAACCGAATGATGAAATGTACAGAGTCGCCACCAACTGTTTTTGGGGGTGTAGTTGGTCACCTTAAATGTGGGTGGTCTACATTACCAGAGATAAGGGTTCGGGGGTTGGTTACGTGTAGGAAAGGATTAGTACCCCTATAGCGCCCTTTCAGTACCTATAGGAGGAGGAGGTTTCTATTTGTTTTTCACTGTTATGACTGGGTGAAGACATCATTGTTTTCCTAAAGTCTAAGTTTTTTATTTGGCTAAATTGTTTGTCAAAGTTATGATTAAAATTAATTTATCCTAAATTTCTAAAGGGAATCCTAGAAGTTTTGTTTTGCTTTTTATTTGAAGTGGAAATGAAATCCTAAGGTTTTATTATTATTTTTTTTGTTTTTTGGAAATTGGAATCTTAAAAATTGAAATATGTTTTGTTCACATTTTTTTGTTTTTGGTTTGAAAGCATTTTTTTTGTTAAAAACGTTTTGTTATTTTTTTGTTGTTTTTGAAAACTCTTTTTTTTTTGTTTGAAAATAAATGTGGAGTGTGTGAGTGTGACATACACAAATAATATAAAAATAAAGCTATCCTCTTTTTCCCTCTTCTTTTTTTCTCTTTTCCTTTTCATGTCTCTCCTTGCTTTTTTTTTTTGCTTTTTTTGTTTTTACTTTACTTTTTATATTACAACATACATCATATACAAAATGCAAGAAAAATACAACATATACCAAAAACATAAAAAAGAGAAAAATACAACATATACCTAGGAACATAAAAAGCAATACATGAAAACATTAAGTATTACATCAAATATGAATATACATAAGCTAAAAAAAATGACACACAGAAAAAAAAGAGAACAAGAGGATAGTCTGCCAAAAAAAAAAACGAAAAACGCTCTGCTATTCAGTCATCTGCCCAGTCTTCTTACCCAGCTCCCTGATCCCAAAAAAGAGAACGCCCAGATTAAGCCCATACGAATTTCTGCCATTCTCCCAATATTTCGCCCCAATCTCTCCACTTTGCACACATCACTGCAATCTCCAAATCAAAATCCCAAATGATTTTTGCCATTTGCGCTACTGGAACTTGATGATTTGCTAATTCGAGCAGGCGACTATCATTGTAGACAATGATTCAAACGAAAGTCCGGTGTTGAAACCCCAAAGTCAGTTCTGTATTATTACTTTTGTTTAGCTTATATATATTCATATTTGATGTAATACTTAGTGTTTTCCTGTATTGCTTTTTATGTTGCGGGGTATATGTTGTATTTTTCTTGTATTTTTCTCTTTTTTTATGTTGTTGGTATGTGTTGTATTTTTTTTTTTTGCATGTTGTATATGATGTATGTTGTAATATGTAAAGTAGAGTAAAAACAGAAAAAGCAAAAAAAAGCAAAAAAAAATAATAATAAGGAGAGGCATGAAAATGAAAAGAAAAAAAAAAGAAGAGGGAAAAAGAGGGTAGCTTTATTTTTATATTATTTGTGGATGTCACACTTACATACTCCACATTTATTTTCAAACCAAAAACAAAAAAAAAAGAGTTTTCAAAAACAAAAAAAATAACAAAATGTTTTTAACAAAAAAATGCTTTCAAACCAAAAACAAAAAAGATGTGAACAAAACATATTTTAATTTTTAGGATTCTAATTTCCAAAAAAAAATAATAATAATAAAACCTTAGGATTTCATTTCCACTTCAAATAAAAAGCAAAACAAAACTTCTAGGATTCCCTTTAGAAATTTATGATAAATTAATTTTAACTATAACTTTGACAAACAACTTAGCTAAATAAAAAACGTAGACTTTAGGAAAACAATGATGACTTCACCCAGTCAAAATAGTGAAAAACAAATAGAAGCCTCCTCCTCCTATAGGTACCGAAAGGGCGCTGTAGGGGTGCTAATCCTTCCCTACACGTAACCAACCCCTGAACCCTTATCTCTAGTAATGTAGACCACCCACATTTAAGGTGACCAGCTGCACCCCCAAAAACAGTTGGTGGTGACTCTGTACATTTCATCATTCGGTTACGGCCCGGACGAAAACCGGTAATGATAGCTGGCGACTCTGCTGGGGACAACACTTAGAGGGTTAGGCCTAGTACTAGGATTGGGAGGTTTCCTTTTGTTTTTACTTGGTTTATTTATTTATTTATTTATTTTACTCGATTTTTTATATAATAATTGTGATTTATACGCTTTAATACCATGATAGTTGTGATTTATTGCTTTCCATACCTGTTGCATTCATGCATAACCCTATACCCAGGTTTGTCACAATTTAGGTTAGCGAGGTTTAGTACGATACCTTGCGCGTTGATCATTATCCGCAATAGGGCCTGGACTCCTCACTCAAGCTTGAGGTTATTTTAAGGCTCGTCCTTTTAAGACCCCCTCCAATAAATCTCATGGTGTACGGAGCCCTCTACAGAGGAAGTTTGGGAAGTAACGAATAAGATAGGTCTAGCAATAGAAGCCTATCAGGGGCATTGACCCACATGTTGTTTGCTCATTTTATGTCATGCTAATCTTTGTTTTATAAGATAGTCCTTAAGTCATCACTTGCACAAATGATTTGCCTTACTATTGGTTTATTCTTTTATCATGTCTATTTATCTTGTTATTGCTATAGCTATATACTGTTTTACTTATCTCATACAATTGTTCATAATTTTATTATCCTTTCGTGCTAACTCTGTCCTACTAGAAAACAACATCACTTTGTTACTTCCCATGTTTATTTCTTGTTATGAACATCCAATATGGGCCCATATAGGACACATGTTCTATTCCATTCTACCCCACACACAGTATTTGGTCACATAGACCACCTCAATACTAGGTGTCCATTCATTCCCACCTAACATACAACATTCTTCCACATCAGTCCATACTTCATAGGTACCTGAGAGGTGTACCCTCATTCATACATTCACAACTCCATAACAATTTGCCCTCATGCATTGCATCACATAGACATGTAGATCCATGCGTATATGCTTACTCATTCACATGTTCATGCATACATGCATATCAAAAATAAGCAAAATATAAGAGAAAAATTAAAAAATAAACAATAAAAATAAAAAGAGAGCTTACTGCAGTCCACTTCTGCCACAGCCAAGATTGCTCACCGATACAACGTCAGATCCCAACAGCAACAACTATATACTTCAATGGCAGAACAAATAGAAAACAGATTTTCTAGTTTGGAGCAAGGCTAACAAGAACTGCAAAATCAAATGAAAGTCATGATGGAAATGTTGACCAAGATGGCGGCAGACAAAGATAGGGGTCCCACTGAGATAGCCACTGACCAGTCCCCAAGACAAGCACAAGGGGCAACAATGCCTCCTCACTCATTCTAGTACCCTCACAGGAGTTCAATCCATCCAACATGAACCTTGGGCCTTCTCATCAAGTCTAATTTACCTCACCTGCTCCAAGTAACATGGCCGAAGCGATGGGACTTCATGTACCTCAGGAAGGTAATCAGTCACTATCAATGAAGAAGCTGGAGGAAAGACTCAAAGCAGTTGAAGGAGCAGAAGCTTATGGGATGATTAATCCCCAAGATTTGTGCCTGGTGCACGACATCATTTTGCCACCGAAATTCAAGGTACCCGACTTTGACAAGTTTAATGGGTCCCAATGCCCAAAAACACACCTTACTATGTACTATTGGAAGATGGCTGCCCATGCTAATGATGACAAGCTCCTCATGTATTGTTTCCAAGAAAGCTTAACTGAGGCACCACTCCGATGGTACATTCAGCTGGAGGGAAGTCATATCAAGACTTAGAGAGACCTCGCAACAGCTTTCCTCACACAATACAAACACATCACGAAATTGGAGCTGGACAGGTTGGCGTTGCTAGCCTTTGAGAAAGGAGCTATTGAAAGCTTTAAAGTCTATGCGAGAAGAGGGAGGGAGGCAGCTACAGAAGTTCAACCCCCATTAACCGAAAGGGAGTTTACCACAATGTTTATCAAAACTTTGAAAGGGGTATAATATGAAAAGCTTATAAGTAACATATCCAGAAACTTCTCAGATCTAGTAGTTTCAATGGAACGTATTGAAGACGGTGTAAAAGAAGGGAAGTTTCATGGTGATACGTCAGACACATCCAAGAAGTCTGCACGGGCAGGGAAAAAGAAAGAACCATATGTCCAGTCAATTTGGCAAAGCACTCCTCTGTATCAAGCCAACTTCGGGACATATCCTATTTTGTATCCCACACCTGGATCCTATGCAAGGCCACTTCCAATGACAGCCTATGCAGCGCCAACACCTCCATACTTAGCATATCAACCACAAGGGGGAGCTCCTTATCGTTTTCCACCAAATCCAACTCCAACCATGCAATCAGAACCCCAACAAGACCTTATCAGGCTGAGCTAAACCACCAATAGACCCAGGTAAGAATTCGATAAGATCCCTATAACCTATGCTGAACTATATCCACGACTCCTAGAAGCCAGAATAGTGACTCCAATTCCAGCAATAGAAGTGAAACAGCCACCCCCTGCATGGTACAAGTCAGATGCCCGATGTGCCTATCACAGCAATGGAGCGGGGCACGACCTTGAAAATTGTTTTGCCCTCAAGAAAATTGTCCAACGGTTAGTCAGGGCGAAGTGGCTAGACTTTTCGAAGCCGTCCAGGGAACCAAGTGTCGACTCAAACCCATTACTGGAACATCCAAGTCAGTAAACCATGGAGCCACAGAAATAAAAATAACCATGATTATGATGTTGCGAGAAAACTCTCTGGATGTGGCAATTTTCTTGTGTTTTGTGTGTTCAATCAACTCCATTTTGTTAAGTTTATTTTACCTACAATTTTTGTGTGTAACGTCTATCACTACTTGTTTACTCTTTTGGAACGGGTAATAGGTTCAAATAGGGCATATCAAGCCAAATAAACCTAAGTCATTTCGGTTATACCTCAAACTCCAAGCATATCAGAAGAGCAAGTCAGCATAAAAGACAACGAAACTATCCTTATGTCAAACCAGGGCACGACAAAGTTCCTTCTATCATTGAAAGTTCCTTCTTGTCCACTTTGAGAAAGACTTTGATTGTTTAAAATGAAGAGAGACCGTCTTTTCACTACCTCGTGATACTACCCTTGCTAGCCCTTTTGAGCCCGACAAAAATTCTCCTTGTATATATAACCTGATCCATAGTTCACCCTACACTGGGGCCAGTTTTGAATGTCAAGATTCCACACATGGGGCAATTAGTGAGTAAAAGCGAAAAAAAGAGAGTGAAAGAAAAAAGAAATATTTTGAATATCACAATCCCATATTGGGACACTTTTGTGAAATCTCCTGACACTGGGGACAGTGGTAAAAGCAAAAAATATGTCATTTGAGCAACAATAATGTCCCACACAGGGGCAAATTTTTAAAAAACAAAAAAGGAGAGTCCTAATTGAAATATAGATCACAACTAGCCTAGAATAGGTTTGAGCTTGTTATATCCCTTTCTTGATAAACCTAGTAGCCCAGCCTATATTACAGTCCTAAGAAAGTCCTCTCAGATTAAATGATCAAAGTTATTTCTCATATGTGCAATTCGGAACAGCGTTATAGAGATTAAGGATGCAAGGCGAACTTGATGATAACTCGCAAGGGCATCAAGGGTAAAATACAAAGCCACCTACAAGGTAGAAGGAACTACAAGCAGAAAACAAGGCAGGCTTAGTGAATACTTGAAAAGGGCACTAAGAGCAAAAGTGAAAAGCCACAAAAGGAATGTCAAGCACTCAAGGCCTGAGAGCAGCCAACATCGAGCCTCAGGACTGACACACTCAGGCACCCTAATACCAAGCCCAACAAATCCTTTCAAATCAACTCCCTACATGGCAATGCACAAAGATAATCCAACCGACAAGTGGAAACTCTGATAAGTCCCTAAACCTCATGAGGAAACAAACAAACAATATCTTCAATCTAGCCTCGAGCACTGACTCAAACCATCAAAATTCCCATTTAACCCAGTCAACCGGGGCTTGAAATAAAATATATCCCAAGCTGAAAGCTATACCAGGATAACCCAAATATTATTACCTCTATCAGAAGAGGAAAACAAGTTGTGACGCATTGCATTCTCCAAACACAAAAAAATTGTTTTCATCAAAGCTTTGTTTTAAGTCTCAAAATTTTGCATGTGTGTGTTTAAATAAAAAGCCTATTCCCTAGTAGGGTTCCTCAGCATGTCATTCAACAACTTTGGTTCAGCTAGATAACTGCCCTAAGACATATGTCCTCCAAAAATCAAGCAAGTTTCCCCCCAGTAGGCCAAACTTCGAGAGAGCTACTGTATCATTTCCCCATCCAAAAAAGTATCCCAACACCACCAACGGGTTAAGCTCCCTTAACAAATCATGCAAACATCATATATTATTGCATAACCATGCATTCATGCAACATCAGATGTCATATCTCATTACATTATGCATGCATGCACCCTTTATGCAAGCATCAAACAATCATTATAGCAACATGCATCATCATACACAACATCAAACCCGTGGCGGTCCAGGTTTCCTTTGTTTGAGTTTCTTCCTGACACAAACTGGTTTTAGCTCACTTTTTTTCAATTTTGTGTGTTTAGCTTCTTTTTGAACAAACTAGAATTAGCTAATTTCTTTCTTTTGAGCTTCTTCCTGACACAAACTGGTTTTAGCTCATTTCTTTTCAGCTTTGTGTGCCTAGCTTCTTCCTAAATAGACTGGAATTAGCTAATTTATTTTGTTTGAGCTTCTTCCTGACACAAACTGGTTTTAGCTTATTTCTCTTTAGTTTTGGTGCCTAGTGTCTTCCTAAACATACTGGAATTGGCTAGTTTCTTTTGCTTGAGCTTTTTCCTGACACAAACTGGTTTTAGCTCATTTTTTTCCCGTTTTATGTGCCTAGCTTCTTCCTGAACAGACTGGAATTAGCTACTTTCTTTCTTTTTAGTTTTCTCGGGGCGATATGTGTTTCTTTCTTTTGAGCTTCTTCCTGACACAAACTTATTTTAGCTCGCTTTTTTTCAATTTTGTGTGTCTAGTTTCTTCCTGAACAGACTGAAATTAGCTAATTTCTTTCTTTTGAGCTTCTTCCTGACACGAATTGATTTTAGCTAATTTCTTTTCAGCTTTGTGTGCTTAGCTTCTTCCTGAACAGACTAGAATTAGCTAATTTCTTTCTTTTGAGCTTCTTCCTGACATAAACTGGTTTTAGCTCATTTCTTTCTAGTTTTGGTGCCTATCGTCTTCTTGAACAGACTGGAATTAGCTAATTTCTTTCTTTTGAGCTTCTTTCTGACACAAACTGGTTTTAGCTCATTTCTCTTCAGCTTTGTGTGCCTAGCTTCTTCCTAAACAGATTGGAAGTAGCTAATTTCTTTCTTTTGAGCTTCTTCCTAAACAAACTGGTTTTAGCTCATTTCTTCTCCATTTTGTGTGCCTAGCTTCTTTCTGAACAGACTGGAATTAGCTACTTTCTATCTTTTCTGTTTCCCCGGGGCTGTCCGGGTTTCTCTTCCTGCCATCCAAATGTTCCAACCCAACCTCAGCAGTAGGTAAGTCAAGTAAGTGCTCTAACCCGTCCAAAATGAGTCTCTCTTATCTTTGTACACTGTTTGTACACAAACAATGCACAAAAAGGGGTAGTTGTTGGACCCCATTTTGTCCGGGTTGGACATACTAACCATTTGTACATTTTATATCTATCTTCACATGCCATATATCTCATTGAACAGGTCTATAAAGCTCCCTCACTATCAAAATGAGAACCTCTATGGAAAGCCCCTAAAGTGCCCCAAGACCAACACCAGGTGATAGAGGATGAAATTTGGAGACTAACGCACTTGACCGTGCTCAAATTCAACTTAAAACAAAAGAGTTATGACTAAAATAGTTTCCGAAAGAAAAAGTCAAACTTGCCAAAAGACAGTCAATGCCCCTGGTCAAACTGCCAGAAAAAGTGACAATGTGAAATTCTCCAAAATATCGATTTAGGAAAATACGGGTCTTTCCAAATTATCCCTGCAACATATCCCATTTTGGCATTTTTGGTGGGGTAAAAGGGTAATTAAAAGTACAAAAAAAAACTAGACTCGAAGACTCGTAGCCTTCGCGTCTTCGAGGATTGACCTTCAACCCTTGACTTCGACCCTTGCCTATGACCCTCCAATCTGTGCCTTCGAAGGAAGTCCTCAGTCCATGACCCTCTAACTTGCAACCTTCGAAGGAAGACCTCCGAGTCTACGACCCTCCTATCTGTGACCTTCGAAGGAAGATCTCCGAGTCTACGACTCTCCAATCTGTGACCTTCAAAGGATGACCTTCGAGTTTGAGACTCCGACCTGTTGACTGTTGACCTTTGACCCACCAAGCCGTCTTCCCACCGACCTTCGACCTGTCGACACTCGACTCTTTGATCGTTGACCTTCGCTGTTTGGCTGTATTCCGCAAAATCTTTCCTGTGTAGTTACAAAACACATTTTTATGCGCTAGCCATCTAATAGTTGTTTTTCAGCGCCTGTTGGTCACAAGTGTTAACGAAAAATAAAAAAAGGACAATCACGAGTTGCACAGGTCGCCAGACCACCCGACATTGCACAGAATCTGGAAATAAAATATTGGCATCAATAATACAGCATTAAATGCTGTAATCAGTGAGATGCATCCGACTCCTTTAAATTCAATCTTCTGTCCACACGAGAAAAGGGGTACAAGGAGCAAAAAAAATTGACATGCAGAAAAAAAAGGAGAGAGAACACGAGGATAGTCTGCAAAAAAAAAAACGCTCTGCTATTCTGCCATCTGCCCAGTCTTTATACCCAGTTCCCTGATCCCAAAAACGAGAACGCCCAAATTAAGCCCATACGAATTTATACCATTCTCCCAATATTTCACCCCAATCTCTCCACTCTCCCATGTTTTCTACCAAAAACCCAAAAAAATTGCTTTTCATCTTCTCTCAACTCCACATATCACTACAATCTCCAAATCAAAATCCCAAATGATTTTTGTCGTTTGCGCTACTTGAACATGATGATTTGGTAATTCGAGCAGGCGACTGTCATTGCAGATAAGGATTCAAACGAAAGTCCGGTGTTGAAGCCCCAAAGTCGGTTCTGTATTATTACTTTTTTTAGCTTATGTATATTCATATTTGATGTAATACTTAGTGTTTTCCTGTATTGCTTTTTATGTTGCTGAGTATATGTTGTATTTTTCTCTTTTTTATGTTTTTGGTTTGTGTTGTATTTTTTTTGCATGTTGTATATGATGTATGTTGTAATATGTAAAAGTATAGTAAAAACAGAAAAAGCAAAAAAAAAAAGAGCAAGGAGAAACATGAAAAGGAAAAGAGAAAAAAAAAGGAAAAAAGAGGGTAGCTTTATTTTTATATTATTTGTGGATGTCACACTCACATACTCCACATTTATTTTCAAACCAAAAAAAAAAAGTTTTCAAAAATTAAAAAAACAACAAAAAAATAACAAAACGTTTTTAACAAAAAAAATGCTTTCAACCAAAAACAAATAAAAATGTGAACAAAACATATTTCAATTTTTAGGATTCCAATTTCCAAAAAACAAAAAATAATAATAATAGTAAAACCTTAGGATATCATTTCCACTTCAAATAAAAAGCAAAACAAAACTTCTAGGATTCTCTTCAGAAATTTAGGATAAATTAATTTTAACCATAACTTTGACAAACAACTTAGTCAAATAAAAAACTTAGACTTTAGGAAAACAATGATGTCTTCACCCAGTCAAAACAGTGAAAAACAAATAGAAACCTCCTCCTTCTATAGGTACCGAAAGGGCGCTGTAGGGGTGTTAATCCTTCCCTACACGTAATCAACCCCCGAACCCTTATCTTTGGTAATGTAGACCACCCACATTTTAGGTGACCAATTACACCCCAAAAAATAGTTGGTGGCGACTCTGTACATTTCATCATTCGGTTACGGCCCGGACAAAAACCGGTGATGACAACTATCCTTATCATCTTAGCGCATTCAAACTCATCAACTCACTGTGTCCCTATGTAAGAAGAAATCTATTGAAGATATTTAAGGCATCTTACACGTGGAGCACATAGATACATGGAGCGAACCTCAATGCACTTGGAACTATATGAAACGAAGTTAATTCATTTATACTTCTAATATCTTAAGCTCCACATCCACGACATTAATACTGATGACCTTTCCGAGAAGATTATTAATGAAGCTCAATAGCCAAGATGTTCCGTTCCAAGAATGTCGTCTTAGGATGTTGATAAACATACTTGTAATATTTACTTGTGCAGGAGCATGATAATATACTTTTGGCTAATGTGTGTGTAATTGTAAAAGAGTGCTACCATAAAAGAGATATATTTTAGTAGATTCAAGCTAGTGTAAACAGCTTTATCTGTTATTCAAATTTGTTATAATTATCTTTTGATAATAATACAAATTATTTTCACTATCAGACTGTCTTCCGCATTGTTTAACCTTTCAGTCTGAATTAGTGCAGTGCTAAAAGAGTAAGAAAAGAGTTTTAAAAGAGCCTATTCACCCCCCCCCCGCTTTAGGCTTCAACGATGGAAAGGTAGGTTGTTGAAATAGCTTATTGCTCAAGGTATTTTTGTTTCTCAAGCAATAACTACCAAGTATACTTGTCAAAAGAGTCCTAATATTTGGAATGATGCTGATCGAAGGAGTTATGAGGCTGATGCTAAGGCACAACATTTTATTGTGATTGCCTTATCTGAAATAAAATATTCAAGAGTGTTGCAATGTGACACTACTTTTGACATGTGGAACAAATTGAGGAATGTTCATAAAGGTGACACTAAGGTTATAAAGGCGAAGTTACAGGTATATAAAGCTCAATATGAAGCTTTATATAGAGATGACAGAATCTGATCAGTTGGGAGACTTATTCAATAGGGTCCATGATATCATCAATCTTTATAGAGGACATGGATATGTGATTTCAAATTCAGAGGTGTTAAAGAAGATTTTGAGATCATTGTTGGCTGTCTATAATCCCAAGTTGTCTACTATTGAAGAGAGTGGACAGTATAAGACTATAACCTTGGATGGATTGAGAAACATACTAGTTGCATATGAGATAAGGGTAGTAGGCTATGGTGAACCTTCCAAGAAAAAAAAAGATGAGCCAGCGGAGATAGTTTTTCATGCCAAAAAGAGAAAAGCTAAACTTATCCAAGAAGGGGCATATACTAGTGGAAATGAAACTGATAGAGAAGAGGAGATGCTACACGCTTTATTGTTTATAAAATTCAAAAAAAAACAAGTCTGAAAAGCAAAGAAAGGATAAGTCTACCGTCACATATTTCAACTGTGGTGGTTAAGGACATTTTGCTCAAGAGTGTCCAAGTGAGAAGATGGATACTAAGGAGAGAAATGTTGATAATGATCAGTAAAGGGAAAAAAGCCACATTTCCAGAAGAAATGCAAGCAAACAGTAAAACAAAAGCTGAACAAACTAAAAAACTATCTTAGTGCTGTTTTAGATTATTCAAGTTCAATTAAGGAGGAGGCAGTAGATATTGTTGAAGAACAAGTATTCATGGTGTCCATGCAATAACAAAGTCAGGAAGAAGATGAACCTCCACGAGAGGAAGACTATGAAGAGGAAGAACTAGAATATGATTTTGAAGAGAAACTGAATCGAGCTCTAAAGAAGATTATTGAACAAAGGGCTACCATTAAATCTCTAAAGAAATAAAGGAAAGTTGTTGCAATTTTTTATGATGATTCCAGTAGACTATTATTGGAATCTAAAGTGAAAGTTGAAGAATATGTAAAAAATAGTTGATAATCTCATTAAGGAACTTGAAACAGGAAGGTTGAAGTCTGAAGCCATGGAAGCTGAGGTCTGTGACTTTAGAAAGAAGCTTCAGAAAATGAAAACACATTGCCCAACAAGTTTTATATCAGTGAAGAACAGTGAGGCAGTTAAGAAGGGTGTAACTGTCAAGGAGGTTTCACAAGAAGTCCAAGAAGCCAAGACTAAAGGCAAGAGCATTGAAGTCAACTAGAAGGTTTCAAGACAAGTTGAAAAGCCAAGGGCAATAGTAAATCAACAAAAGACTACCATTGCTGATGTGAGGTAAGCTCAAGGTCAAGATGTTCAAAAGATCAGAAGATTTGAAGGTTATTGTTTCAGTTGTGGGTAGTAAGGACACAAGTCCCGGTAATGTAATAGAACCCAGTAGAGCAAAGGACATAGGTTCAGTTTGACTTACATTTTTTGTTATAGGTGTGGTAAAAAGAATCACATAGCTAGAAGATGCATAACCATCTTACCAGAATAGATCCCAAAAGAGCAATATCAGCAAGTACAGGGCAGATTAGCCAAGGAAATTGATGTCAAGACAAAGATAGCTCAGCAAGTGAAAAATGTCATAAAAGCTCCAACTACAAAATGGATTACAAGCTAAAGGAGAAGGCTAATATAGTTGAGGTAACACTAAAGGTAGATAACAATGATACTAGACAGTGGATGTATATCATATATGATTAGAAATAGGAAGCTTCTGAATTTATTCACAAAGAAAAGCAGTGACATAGTTAAATTTGGTGACAATGAGTTACTGTAAATCAGAGAAAAGGGAAAAGCAAAAATCAGAGGAAATCAGCTGCAGTCAGAAAATGTGTATTTGGTTGAAGGGTTGAGACACAATCTGTTGAGTGTCCATCAGCTATGTGATAACGGGCATGATGTTGTTTTTATCAACAAAAGCTGCTTGATTAAGAAGAAGGGATCATCAGATGTGATTGTTAGAGGCAGTAGAACAGAGAAAGAATGACATATACAGGCAAAGTACATTAGAAACATGATACAGAAGTTTGGAATAATCAAGAGCAAGTCTGTTTCTACCCATATGGAGGTAGGTTGTTAGATTTCTAAAGATGAAAAAGGTCCAAGTGTGAAACAGAAGCTCTATAGGAATATGATTGGTAATTTGTTATATCTGACAGCCACACGACCAAATATCATGCAGGTAGTTTGTCTTGTGGCCCAATATTAAGCTAATCCAAAAGAGTCACATATGACTACACTGAAGAGAATTCTGAGATATGTGAAGGGGACCGGTAATTATGGTCTTTGGTATTCAGAAAATACATATTTAACTTTGGTTGCTTATAGTGATGTTGATTAGGCAGGTTGCAAAGATGATAGAAAGTCCACATCAGGTGGAGCATTCTTCTTGGGCAACAAATGTGTTTCCTGGCCCAGTAAGAAACAGGAGAGTGTGTCCTTGAGTAATATAGAGGCATAATATATAGCAACAACTTTAGTATGCACTTAGGTGATCTAGATGAAGAGACAGCTTAGAGACTTGACTAGAGGAGTTGTAGGCACAATTGTGATAAAATGTGACAATCAGAGTGCTATAAATCTGAGTAAGAATAGTGTTTATCATTCTAGGTGTAAGCACATAGATATCTGTTAGAGGGTTTATTGAACTTTATTTGATGTCAAATGAAGGGTTAGTTTATGGGAATTGAATATGATTTTACCTTTATTTTGATTGATTATTAAACTAACCTCTAATATAGCAAATGTAAAACCTTTTTGTGTTGTTTGTGGTTATTTTGAATGAAAAACAAGTTAAACACAAGGTTCAAAGAAAGAAGAAAAGGATGGATAACAAACTACAGAGAATGGTCGATTAAAATGTAGAGATCGACTATGAAGATTTCGAACGACTAGTTCAACTGACCATACTCTCGAGAACTTTTGATCATTTGAAAAGTTGAAGGTGGTCGGCTAAATTTTCAGTCGACCAAATTGATCAACTATCATACGGTTTCTACATTGACCAACTACTATTCAATGGATTTCTTGAAGCTACTACTTATATGGCTCATAGCTCTTCATTAATGGATCGAACGACTCTTTTTTAAGTATTTTGAGACGGAAATGTAATTCAAACATTGGAGGGAATAGTTATTGGTCGATTAGACAGTTTGGTGATTCGACGAATTGAAACAAAAGGGGGGTTGAGTGACTTTTAGAGGGATCAATTAGGATAGAATTGAAAGAGGAGTGCTTTGGGTTCTCAAAGCAAGAATGCTTATATTTTTTGGTATAATGTTTGCTTAAACCTTTAAGGGAGGAGGATAGATGTTGATGTAAACTTGTGATTTCCATTTCTTTGGTATGTTAATTTGAATTTCCTATCTTATTTATCAGTTCTCTTGAATGTGCATGTTAGAATTAAGTTTGGCCATCTTAATTCTTGTTTAAGGTTTATCAATTATGGATCAAAAGATGACGTTGATAGCTGGATAGTTAGGAGAATTGACTTAAAATTTGCGAAAGCCAGTACTCTTATCTTATAACCTAGTTAAGATTGATGTGATGCCAATCTACACCCAAATAACTTAAGCATTTAATGGGTTGCCCGTCCCCCAAGCTAGGGTTTATACACGGCTAGATCACTCGAAAGAGGCTAGTTCATGTATAAGTGTTGGGTTTTAGACAAAAGGGAAATTTGAATTAACATAAGTTAAGAAATTGATATAAATAAATTGCATCAATTGAAATCCGAATCCTTAATTCTCTCATAAGATTATTTATAGTAGCTTTGTTAATTTCATTTACAAACTTTAAACTTCAATTTTACAAAATCAAACTTTAACTTAATTCAATGAATTACAAAATGAACTCTTCACGTATTCTCCTTCCCTTGGGTTCTATATCCAAACTTTAAGTCCACCTTATTACTTGTAATGATCCGTGCGCTTGTGGAAATCCTAACAATATCCAATGTCATTTTCTAAGAGAGAAACCGGAGAGGCAGATTATTGTATTGGAGTTTATCTCTAGCAAACAACAGATAATATACATATTTATTAAGCCTTTTATGCGGGAGTTATTCGAGCAACATTGAGCTAGTCTTGGTGTGCACCCCTCTCATTGAGGGAGTAGTATTAACCCCTGATACCCTCCAGGTTCTTGTAAGAACCCTTAATTTTTTTCAGTGGTATTTACTTTGCAGAGGACGTGTTGTAATGAAGCCCTGTTTTAATTCTTTGGAATTGTTGTAAAGGAGGAGAGATGTCCTAAAAAGGAGAGTTAACCTTCTATCAGGGGAGTTGTTTCCAGGGGAGAACTATACTTTATAGGGGAAGGTTTGCATCAAAGTAGAGTGCAAGATTAATATGAGATGCCATATATAGGGGGAGTGTGTGTATGATTACACACAAAAATTATTTTTGCAGGAGGTGTAATGTGATATTGAAGAAGATTTTCTAATTGCAGTATATATTTTGTAGTTCAACAGGCTCAACAGAGTTGAACTCATTATGTGTTTTTCAATGGTAGGTTTTTCCAATGGCTCGTAGAAAGTTAGTTAATTTACAGATGCTAGTTAGCAGTGGCTAGATGTCAAAGTAGAGAAAAAAGTGGTTGCCAACATGTACAACACAATCAGTTAACAAATCATATTAGGAATAACAAAATATAACCTTACAATGGGCTCAATAAGTCTACAAGAAATTTGGTCAACCCCAAAGTGGTTGATCAAATTTATTGAGGCGTATCCATTGTTATATCTTTTTTACAAATAAAATAATCTAGTTCCCACCTCGACTCTCGTGTTCTCTTTCGTTTCCCTCTAATTGAATCAATTGCGCCTGCCAAGACAATACTTTGGAACTTTGGATAGCTAACTAGGGCTTCCATGGAGATAAATCAATTTAGAACCCAATCCTTTTCTTGCATAGTTTACCAATCCATATCGAATAAACTTCCTAATTATGCAATAGTTGTGCTTAGATAATAGATGTTTGAACATTTTCTGCACTTATGAGTAATTTCTATCAAAGCTAACAAGATTAGGAAATACTAGTAAAAGTTGTTTTATATATTTCAAATTGATCGACATATTCCTTTTACAAAATATTCCATTTTCAAAGATAGAGTTTCCAACCATGTTAGCCCAAAGGACACTAAAGGTTCAAACGAAGCACAAAAGAGAAGATTATACTATTGTGCCTAATGAGATTAGGGACAAGGTGAATTCATCTTAGAGCAATTTTTCAAGTAGTCATGATAGTGTCGTTTGGAGTAGAGCAATTCAAAGCATCGTCTCCCTTGTACCAGGTCACAATCAGAATAATGGAAAGTGATATACCTTTACGATACACTTCAATCTTACAAATATAATCAGGAAATTATAATTATAATTAAAATATAAAAAATAAATTTTAATAAAATATTAAAATTTGTTGAACCCATTACTTGGTGTAAAATTTGATTGACTAAAATTTATAAATGTTACATTTTTAGCTAAGGTTTATTGAGTCCACTGTGAATGCTCTAAACCACTAGTTTGACTATTTATAATTATTTCACAAGTGAGTCCATTGTAATGCTTTAAAGTTTATTGAGTTTACTGTGAACGTTCAAAAGATTATGAATCGTAGACTTATGCAAATTAAAGTATAAATCTTTAAACTACACATTTGAAGAAGTATTAGAGTATTGTGATGTGTTTTAATACACAGTACACCAACCTATAGTCATTTTTGTAGGATTTGAATTTTAAATATACCATATTTTAAGATGAAACTAAAAAAATATGTCGCCTCATAAATTTAACTTGTGAAGCAGGTCATGTTTGTTTTGCCAATTTTTTACTTTCGTTTTTCAAAATGTGATAGCTATTTTTGAAGAAAAAAAATTGTATTTTAAGCTATTTTCATTTGTTTGTTTTTTATTTAAAAACAACTACATATTTTAAAAACGAAAACATAAACATGGGATAAAATAAACATGATCTGAATTATTTTAAAAAATAACCTAGCTATACATGTCATAATGTCAATTCACTTGCAAAGTCTATTTTGTTTATTTTTTTCGTTTTCAAAATGTGTTAACTATATTTTGAGTAAAAAAATATATTTTAAGACATTTTAATTTTTTTTGCATACCTCGAAAATAATTATTATATTTTTAAAATAATAATAAAAAACAAACATTACCTGAATTATTTTAAAAAATAATTCAATTATACATGTTATAATGTTAATCGCTTGCGTAAGAATAATATTGAAAATTGTGTGACATAATTTTAATACAAACAAATGAAGATGAGGTATGAAAATTTTATTTTGAAAAATAGTAATTGTTTAAAAAGTAATGTCAACCCTTAGGGCAGTACAACATTAGAAAAGAATCTTGATTTAGAGTTGAATGAGTAAATCATATTAAGAGTCGAATGTTGGTATATCATCATGCGAACCGTAAATGATATCTATATTTTTTACATACAGATCAATGCAAAATTATAATACTCATCTGATTAACTTATTTGGTCAAAAATCATATTTCATTAAAAAAATAGCTCTACTATATGTATATACATTGGAGACAAATTTATGTACCCATATATAGTGAATTTAAAAAGTAAAATAGGATTCATATTCTTTGGTAGTTGCAGTTTTCAGAATTACTTTTAAAAACTTTAACGCATGTGAGCCCACTCAAAATTAATAATAATATATTTTTAAAATTATTTTTTTAAATGATTGATCATATAATTATTTTTTAAAATTATTTTTAATTTATTTTATATTTTTAAATCTAAATTTACAGTAGATTTAAGTTTTTTTATTTATTATGTATTTTATTACTTGACATCGAATATTATTTTTAAAAATTTTTAAATTCAATTTTAACAAATATAAACTCTTTTCAAATAAATTTGGTGAATATAAATTATTTTTAAAATTAAACTCCAATAAAATTTAAAACAACGTAAAATAATTAAAACTGATACTAAACCACGGTTAATAACGAGTGCATCTAGATTTTTTTTTTTTTTAAAATTAGGAGTGGGTACGTACATCTCAAGACGTTGGGTGAAGGGAACCCCTACCCCTACCCCTCACCGTTCCCCTTCTCTCCTCCCCTCCCCTTTCCTCCCCTCCCCTCCCCTGAGAGAACCAAGGCGCCGCTCTCTCTGCTGTTACCTGGGGAGGTCCCCGCCCCCTTTTCTTTCAACCCTAACCAAACCTGCCTCCTCCGACGCCCGCCATTTTCCGTTACTTTCACGAGAAAATCTCCACAGACGACAACGAGAAACCCCATCCCTTTCCCTCCGTACGAATCCCACACATCGACCCTTCAATCAACCGCGTCTCTCTCCCTCTCTCTCCCTCTCTCTCCTTCCGCGAGTTTCGGTTCCTAGGGTTTCGGCGGCGTTTATTCAGTGCCTCGGTGTCGAAATTGGTTTGGTCCGACGCTGGATCCAGGGGGCGGGTGCGTTCAGTTTTTTTCACTGATTGTGGTGATTTGTCGCAAGGGGTTTGATAAGGGTCTGGGCGTTGGAGATGGGCGATTTGGATCGAGTTGATGATCGGACTTTTAGGGTTAACTTTAGCGGCGATGGAGCGGCGAAGCTGAAAGACAGAGTGATGGAGAAGTTGAAAGAGTTCATGGGGGATTACACGGATGATGCGCTGGTGGTACGTATTGCATTCGTAGAATTTCAGTCCCTGTAGCGTGAAATTTTGGTTTTTTTTTCTTCTGTGCAATTGAATGCCTCGCTAATGGGCTTACCTGATTTTAATTAAATAACTACTACGCCTGTTGATCTCGCTTGCCATTTTGGGTCTACTTTATGCCTGATGGGTACGAACTATTGATCGTAGACTTATTTAGAATTTGACGCTTCAGTGTGAATTAACATTTAGATTTGATTTGGAGGACTTATTGAAATTGGCTAATTATGATCATTTGATAAATGAGTTGAAATTTGATGCATTCTTTGTAAGAAAGGAAACTTTTTTTTTTTAGATATGCACTTCATTGTATTTTACTCAAATACTCAATACTCTTCCAGGAGTATGTCGTCGTCTTACTCAGGAATGGCAGGAGTAGAGAAGAGTCAATGAATGAGTTGAATGTTTTCTTGGGAGATGACACTGATTCCTTCATATCTTGGTAATTTGTTTGAAATTTTGTATCTAGAGAGTTTTGTTGTGATTGGAGAAGTCATGTGCTGAAGAGCACTGTTCTTAGTCACATTTTCACCTGATGAAACTATTTTTTAAATCAGGCTTTGGGATCATTTGGCTTCCAACCTAAAACTTTATGTTAAACCCCTGGAATCTCGTGGAGATTCCAAAATTAAACTGACATCAGGGGAGTTAGCCGGGAAAAATAAGGCTTCTCACGCAGATCCTGAACCAGAGAAAGGAAAGTCTAACAGATTATCTAGACGTCGGCACAATCAAGATTGGAAAGGTCTAGTCAGGGATGCGCCTGATCCCCCTCCTCTTCGAAGTTCAGATATTAAAAATATTCATGTAGAGGGGAAAACTCATCAAGGACAGGAAGGAAAAAATCATTGTCCAGCACAACCTGTTCAGAAAAAGCGGAATCGGGTTGATGGGGATGACCAACAGCAGGCCAAGGTTTGTGTTTTTGTTTATTTTTTGTTTTCTTTCTTACCAGACTGCAGAACATAGTTTCAGGATAATTTACAAAATTGATGTCAACCCTGAGTTATTAAGAATTTACTTTGGTGAGAATATCATATTGTGTTGCGAGATCCACCATTCAAGAGAGGAGATGACGGATCTCCTTGTTGCAACCCTTTTGGATGCACAACATCAAGAAGTAGCGCCGTCATTAATAATAATTAGTAGTGGAGATACACTGATAAATCCACTCCACTCCATTCTCACTCCATTCTCGTAAATAAATTCATTCTCATACTTATAAAAAAAAAGATAAATCCACTCCACTCACTACTCCCCAAAACCCAAAACCTGCAACAAAAATCCCAACTAACATTATCATTGCCCTTCTCCATATCCAATTTGCATGCCACACCTGTTCTTGCTTTTTTTGGTATTTATATTTATTTTAATAAATTTAAGATAAATATAAATACCAAAGCGTGATAAAATATCATGAATTGAACACAATTTTATGAAATTATATGGTTCAAGGTTGGGTTGAACTATAAAATTAAACATAAATTATCAATCTCTAATTCCAATTCCAACATATCCGTAAAATTAAAATTTGCATAAATAAATATCAATTCCTCAATGCTTATTTGAATAAATTGTCCACACATGCTTACAGAGTAGGTTTCAAATCAACAAATGAAGAGAAACATGTGTTGCACTTGTCATTTTACTATCATAGCTAATTTGTAAGTTTAACCTTAAAACCATGTTAGGGTTTGCTAAAAAAGGGTGGTTGAAAGAATTGAATATAGATCTAGACAAACTAATTAATCAGATGAGGTCAAATATGGTAGAGAAGAAGAATCAGCCACCAGTGGTGGAGAAGAATATCCAATGTCCATACTCCTTGACATCTCAGCCATTGTTGCTCACAAATTGCAGGAGTCAAGCTTGATTTATTTAATGTTTCTTCTGGCAGTTTCCTGTGCATAGCCTATAATGTATATAACTTCCTTTTGTTTTAGAATACGAATACAGCTGCAAAATGGTGACATTTGGCTAGGGGCAGGTTTGATTAAAAAAAGAAAAAGAAAAAGAGCAGCAAGCACACAGGACTGGGGGGATTCTTTATTTTTAAATTAAAATAAAATCCAACAAGTAATTAATTGGTTGCCTGGATATTATTTGTGCCTTAATCGGCTACATGCCGGTTAATATCAATGAAGAATGTGGCTAAAACACCCAATGACAATTTTTCCTGAAGTCAACATGATAATCTACTGATTAGCAATTAATGGCTAAAAGTATATGGCTTTGAGGAACTATTGGTGACCGGAATGGAGAAAAAGGAAGTTTGTTCACATTGCTGAATTCTTACATGCCCATAATTATCCTTTGAAAGCTATTGTATACCTTTACTTGATTAGATCTTTCAACTATTCTGTGTCCCATATGTGAAGAATGTGTTTTATTTTCCTGTCATAATTGTCTTGTTCAACATTTTTTTTTGATTTAAAAGTCTGAAATAGATGATTGTTGTCATGGCTGTAGATCATGAATTTGACTTGGGTTTTGTGCTATGTTTTCTTTGCTTAAAAATATGTAATCCGTGTTACTGTTTCTCAATTTTCTTATTTGCTGATCAACATTTTGGTAGAGGGCGGCTGTTTCCCAATCTGCAATGGCTGCCTCACGAAGGCTTTTACAGTTCGCAGTTCGAGATGCAGTGGCGACTGCCAGGCCATCAACATCTTTGGCAGAGCCCTCGATAAAGCGGCTTCGTTCTGTAGTTTCTGCACCCATTGGTGACATTGCAATTGCAGATCGAATGCAAAGAAGGAGATCTGTTGCAAGAGTACCCATGGGAACTGCATTGAAAGCTGTATCAGAAGCTGCCGAAGACGTGAAAAGAGTGCGATTGTCTAATAATGTATTCGATCGACTTGGTCATGGCTTGGATAGAGTGGAAGACCAACAAGTAGAGTTTAGAGAATCAGCTATTGAAGATGGAGAATACGGAGATGACTTTGATCAGCGTCAAGATCCCACCCATTCAACTTATTATCAACCAAGTGACTACAGGGAAGAAGAGGAATATTTAACGAATATCAAAACATTGGGAAGTGAAACTGGATTGGCTTCTGATTCTGCATCCGACAATGAAGAATATGATGATTTCAATGTAATGGATCATGAAGTTGCAGATGTTTCTCAGACTGGCACATCTTGTGGCAACAAAGGAGAGGATTCACTGATGGTTCAATACAGTGTAGCTAAGACTGCTAATGAAATGCCGAACACCTGGAATAAAGATCAGGATCAATCTACTGCTGTAAATAACAATTCTCGCAAGATAGTGAACATCTCTGTGAATGTAAATACGTGGAAGCCACCTCATTATCAGACAGCAAGGAATGTTGATGAAATGGATGGTCGAAAACCACCCATAAAAGACAGTGTGGCTGTTACAGGAAATCCTGTTGCACAAGCAGTGAAGGAGAATAGTGGCCTCAGTAGGGCCCCTAATGGAAATGTAAGATATATGCCAAATCCATCTACAATTTTATTAGTTTTTGTGCACCTGCAAAATCATTTATTCCACTGTATGAATGCTTAACAGGAAAGGTTAACCACAGATTCTCAGAAGTCACTGCAATCCCCTTCAGGTGATTATATGTTTTTTTTGAAGAGTAGATAAAAGTATCTATTGAATTTCTATTAGTTTCTATATAATTTTCTCTTTTCAATTACTGACTGTTTTTTTGGGTCTTATTTATCCTTGCTGGTTATTGGTATAATGTGCCTTTTAAAAGATTCTTTTCTTAGTAACTTATTCTGGGTTTTATTGTGCAGTTTCATATTCTGCTAGACGTCCTTCAGAGGTTGTTGAGTCCCGCACGATATTTGTTAGCAATGTAATGGCTTGTATTACTTCTTCACGCATTTGTTATCTATGTTTTGAAAGTTTTGTTGATATCTCCTGACTGGATGCAGTGTTATTGCTTCTCCTTCCACTCACAGGTTCATTTTGCTGCAACTAAGGACAGTCTTTCTCGGCACTTCAATAAATTTGGGGAAGTGTTGAAGGTCGTAATAATAACTGATGCAGCCACTGGGCAGCCTAAGGGGTGAGTATTAGATTCTGGTTTTCTTTTCAATGGTTACTTGTCCAATTTTTCCTTCCTGTAGAAAGATTGATAAATATATTTGCTAAGCAGGGCAGCCTATGTAGAGTTCATGAGAAAAGAGGCAGCGGATAATGCTTTATCTCTGGATGGCACATCTTTTATGTCACGGATTCTCAAGGTAAAACATAGCATGGAGTTAGCATTTGTTCGCATTTATGTGTGATGACATCATCACATCCTTAATACTAGAGTGAGGATAAAACTGTCAATTTGTGGGCACTTGTACTAGTAGGTTAAGTGGGATTTTCTTGATATATAAGGCCAAAAAGAGTGGTTTATTGTGAGCTAGGTAATATAGAATTTGAAGCCAATTGTTTGTCAACTGTGAGTGGTGGATGGTTAGTTGATAGGGATTAGTTAATTAATTTATTTATGTAATGAATTGTTTGGTTATTATTTGTTGGGTTATTATAACATTTGGTTATTTGTTTGTTCAGTGGTTTCCCTAATTGTTAAGGGCTTAAGGTTTCGAGTCATGTAACTCTGGGCTTGTTTTCTCCTATAAATATGAGGGTTGTAATTTACTGAAATTACTAAATTTGCTATTTGTTGATTGTGATCTACTTTGTTCCTTTTTTGTGGTTAGGAAACCATAGGGGTAGTGATTCTATTGCTATTTGATCGCCCGAGGCAGGGTTTCGGCCATGGTTGGATTTACTAACCTATCTGTTTCTATCTCAAAATCTTAATACCTAAGTTGGTCCTGTCTCCTTAGCGATTACGGTGCTTGGAGCAAGAAGCTCAATAGCACCATAAAGTTGCTTATTTCTTGTGCTGAATGCCTCGTAGGTGGTCGGAGCCCTAAGGGGAGCCACATTTGGTATCCTGCATATTTTAAAATTTAAATGATATTAGGAAGTTGCTGATACGGTTCAACCGTTTTTAGAGATTTAATTTAATTTTTATGATTTAATAGATAGTTAATGGGTAATTAATTTATGTAATGGGTAATTATTTCTTATAATAGAATAATGAGTAATTAATGGGCAGTTATTTCTTGTAGTAGAATAATGGGTAGTTATTTTATGTAATGAATGTTATGGGTAATTTATGGGAGTTATGGGTTAGTGGGTTGAGTATTTGTAAGGCTATATATAGCTATATTCCTTTCATTGTAAATCATGTCTTGAATTAAATTAAAAAGAGTTTGTTAGATTGTTTCTTACAAATCTTCCTCTTGTTAGATTCTGTCATTAAGTGGTTTCTATCATTTTGGTATCAAAGCCAATGGTCTTCATGGCCAAAACACGTACTTTCTATACCGGCCAACCTACACAGCCATCACAATCCTCCACCGATGTATCCATCCCTAATCCATCAGATTCTATTCCCCTGATGTTTCAGACATACATAAACAATTGTCAACCATTGTGACACATCCTGAACTACTTGATGGCTCAGCGGCCAAGGTTGCATCTTTGGAAACACAGTTTTGAGCCACCTTGCAACAACCATCCCTTGATTCTGTGCCTGAAGCTTCTTGGCAGGGGGAGACCAGGAATCGACGCTAGTACCCCTATGATCGTCCACGACCTCCTTGGTGGGATGATTCGGAAGCCGACGGCAAAACACCTTTGCCATTGTATCAAAAAAAATGATCAAAAATTCATTTTCCCAAGTTTGAGGGTGGCGATCCTCGTGGTTGGGCTCTCAAGGCGGAAAAATATTTCTGTTACTTTGAAATTGCCGTCAACTCAAAGGATGAAGTTGTAGCGATGCACTTGGAGGGAGCTGCCTTAGATCTTTATGCCTGGGCCACGAGAGAGCAAGAATTGGTGCATTGGGAGGATCTGGTGTGATTATTTCAGGAGAGCTACAACTCCCCTGAGTTTCAAAATCCCGATGAAGCCTTGTGTTCCATCAAACAACGCGGTACAGTGGCTGAGTACCGGTTGGAGTTTGCAAGAAGGGTGGCTAGGGTTGCTAATTGGCCAGAAAAATGCTCTTTTGCGAGTATTTATGGCTGGTTTAAAGAATGAATTAAAAGTGGAGGTGCGTATTCATAAACCGCATTCCGTCTACAAGGTCGTGTCTTTAGCTCTGGAGTTTGAAGTAAAGGTGTGATATTACACAAAAGCCAAAAGCCGAACACATTTACATAGCTCAATGGCTCCTCAAATATAACTCCATCTATTACGACACCATCACGCCCACTGCTTATCTCGTCATCTAACCTTAACGAGCGACAATAGAGACACGAAAAAGGATTTTGTTTTCGCTTTCGCTTCATGCCATGACACTAATGTCGGCCATCTTTATCCCAACTTAAATTTACTAACAACCTGGAGAAAAGTTGCCTCAATGATGACAATAGTGAGACGGGTCATAAGAACAAAGAAAATGTAAAAATTTTCTTCTTTTCACTTTGAAGACAAGTCAATTTTCAAGGGGGTACACTGATACGGTTCCACTTCTTTTAGAGATTTAATTTAATTTTCATGATTTAATGGATAGTTAATAAATAATTAATTTATGTAATGGATAGTTATTTCTTGTAGTAGAATAATGAGTAATTAATGGATAGTTATTTCTTGTAGTAGAATAATGGGTAATTATTTTATATAATGAGTGTTATGGGTAGTTTAGGAGTTGTGAGTTAGTGGGTTGTGTATTTGTAAGACTATCTTCCTATTTCTAGATTTTGACATTGAGTTGTTTCTATCAGTTGCCCTTTGATATTGAGGTCCTGTAACAAGCTGTGGGTATTAGGATCCCTGGTCAGCCGGTATTAAATGTTTTGAAGCAGTTTTTTGAATAAGTTTTCAAATAAAGAAATAACAAAATCTAGGGATTTTTTGATTTTCTACATGGATTTTAAGTCATCATCGTTTGATGTTGAGGCCCCGCAACCAGCGATGGGTGATATCAATAAGATAGCTCAATATGTCAAATCATACGTATAATCAGGTATTCATTTTTATCCATTCTAATTTTGATTCATTTATTTTCGAATGATAGATATCAAGTTTCTAATGTAATGCAAACTCCTTTGAGCTTCAAACTTCTCTCTGCTTCAAACTCCTTTCTCAAGAGTCAAGCTATAATGTAATGATTCTTTTTGGAACAGTGAAATGTACATGATATGTTGAGTGTTGTATTCTGTTTGTTAAGGTAATCTAATCTAGAAAGGTGCCTACAAAATTGGTAGAACCGGAGAGTATTATTCCACTCCAATAGTTTTTTCTAAGCCTGGGTTCATCCATCTTGTTGCTAGAGAACGCATGGTAGTTAAATAATATCCAAATTTTAATTAAATCAATTGTTCCATTTTTGGGTGTTTTTTTTTTGTGCATGAATTGCGCATTCGGAATACCTTGAGTTTTAAGCAACTAATGCACTTTTTTTATATTTTATATTTTATTATTTTTAATTTTTTTTCCACGTCTGCATATTTTAAAATCCCGATGAAGCCTTGTGTTCCATCAAACAACGCCTGCATGGTGGCGAGTACCGCTTGGAGTTTGCAAGAAGGGTGGCTAGGGTTGCTGTTGGGCCAAAAAAATGCTCTTTTGCGAGTATTTATGGCTGGTTTAAAGAATGAATTAAAAGTGGAGGTGCGTATTCATAAACCGCATTCCGTCTACAAGGTCGTGTCTTTAGCTCGGAGTTTGAAGTAAAGGTGTGATATTACACAAAAGCCAAAAGCCGAACACATTTACATAGCTCAATGGCTCCTCAAATATAACTCCATCTATTACGACACCATCACGCCCATCCCTTATCTCGTCATCTAACCTTGAGCGACAATAGAGACACCAAAAAGGATTTTGTTTTCGTCGCTTTGCCATGCCATGACACTAATGTCGGCCATCTTTATCCCAACTTAAATTTACTAACACCTGGAGAAAAGTTGCCTCAATGATGACAATAGTGAGACGGGTCATAAGAACAAAGAAAATGTAAAAATTTTCTTCTTTTCACTTTGAAGACAAGTCAATTTTCAAGGGGGTACATATGCGGTTCCACTTCTTTTAGAGATTTAATTTAATTTTCATGATTTAATGGATAGTTAATAAATAATTAATTTATGTAATGGATAGTTATTTCTTGTAGTAGAATAATGGGTAATTATTTTATTTATAATGAGTGTTATGGGTAGTTTAGGAGTTGTGAGTTAGTGGGTTGTGTATTTGTAAGACTATCTTCCTATTTCTAGATTTTGACATTGAGTTGTTTCTATCAGTTGCCCTTTGATATTGAGGTCCTGTAACAAGCTGTGGGTATTAGGATCCCTGGTCAGCCGGTATTAAATGTTTTGAAGCAGTTTTTTGAATAAGTTTTCAAATAAAGAAATAACAAAATCTAGGGATTTTTTGATTTTCTACATGGATTTTAAGTCATCATCGTTTGATGTTGAGGCCCCGCAACCAGCGATGGGTGATATCAATAAGATAGCTCAATATGTCAAATCATACGTATAATCAGGTATTCATTTTTATCCATTCTAATTTTGATTCATTTATTTTCGAATGATAGATATCAAGTTTCTAATGTAATGCAAACTCCTTTGAGCTTCAAACTTCTCTCTGCTTCAAACTCCTTTCTCAAGAGTCAAGCTATAATGTAATGATTCTTTTTGGAACAGTGAAATGTACATGATATGTTGAGTGTTGTATTCTGTTTGTTAAGGTAATCTAATCTAGAAAGGTGCCTACAAAATTGGTAGAACCGGAGAGTATTATTCCACTCCAATAGTTTTTTCTAAGCCTGGGTTCATCCATCTTGTTGCTAGAGAACGCATGGTAGTTAAATAATATCCAAATTTTAATTAAATCAATTGTTCCATTTTTGGGTGTTTCTTTTTTGTGCATGAATTGCGCATTCGGAATACCTTGAGTTTTAAGCAACTAATGCACTTTTTTATATTTTATATTTTATTATTTTTAATTTTTTTTCCACGTCTGCATATTTTAAAAATTTATTTACTATTATGTATCTTTCTGGCAGGTTGCGAGGAGAGGTACTGCCAATCTGGAAGCTTCTCCTATGACAAGGCCCCGTACCACTCGCGGCTCTCCCTTTGCTGCTGCGAGGTTTGCGAGAGGCATCCCTGGTGCATATAGGACCCGTCTCCCAATCAAGCCAGGTGCAAGGAGCATGCAATGGAAGCGTGGTGCACAGTCCACTTCAAGTGAGGCTGGTGCTCACACTTTCTCTCCTGTCACCCGAGGTCTCACTTATGTTCGCGCAGAGCCTAAACCAGATGGAACTGTGGGTGCAACCTAGCCAGTTCAATATCACTTTTCCGGAATTTGAGTTCTTTCATTTATTGGAACATAGAAGCCTTTTGGTCATCTTTCGGGGTCGAAGGAAGCTAGAAAAAATAGCCGGATATGCGGAAAGATCTAATCCTCGTTTCTTTTTTGGTTGAGAGAGGGGGGTACATGAGGATTTGTTTAAATTCTGTCTAATTAGTACTCAAAAGTTATGTATTTTGGTAAGGTATCTGGTTTTGCAGCGCGGGTAGTTTTTTGTTGCAATTTTTTTTTTCTGTTAAAAGATCAGTAAAGAAATAATTTGGTTTTGTTGATTTATAGGGCTAAGACTTATCTTTGCTAATAATAGCCAATGTGTTATGATATCAATAGGCTATGCTCTCATGGCATCCTCTGGTTTTGCTTGTTTTAGTGTTGGTTTCCTTTGATTCTTAGCTGTGGGCTTCTCCGATTTTTAAAATCTGCTTCTAATAAACCACTGGTTGGCAGCCATTTCATCGCATTGCACATAAAAATAGAACATGCATATATCTTGGTTCTAATTATAGTAACATATGATTGATGGTTGCATATTCATATAAGTATATATTCATATGAAATGGAGTTGTTTAGAAAAATGTTTATATTAGAAGAGATTTTAATAGATAAATCTGATATTCTAAGATTTTTGATTCTTTCAATTCATTCATCTCTAGTGTAATTTCATAAGCTTTAATGGGATGTTTGATTAGGGTTGTAAAACGGACCGGTCTGGTCCGTGACGGAGCGGGCCTAAATGTACTTTTAATGGATCAGATTTTTTCTGGTCCGGTCCGGTCCGTAGCCTGTTTAGGCCCGCACTTTTAATGGATTAGATTTTTTCTGGTCCGGTCCGGTCCGCATGCGGACCGACCGACGCTGGTCGGTCCGCGGACCAGTCCATATTTATTTATTTGTTTAAAAATTTATTATAAGTTAATTTTGTTAAAAATAATTAAAATTTTTAATTTTAAAATTATATTTAATAGTTTATATTTTTAAATATTAATTTTAAAATTAATAAGTTTAGGCTTTAGGTACTAATATACTAAATAAAATATGTTATAGTTTTAAAAAATTATTTTTTTAAAAAATACAAACGCCGATCCGCGGACCGGTCCGCGTTCGCGCGGATTTGGTTTGCATGGAGCGGGCCTAAACGGACCGATCCGTTTAGGCCCGCGATTGAAATGGACCAGAATATTTCTGGTCCAATCTGCTCCGGTCCGCACGGACCACGGACTGGTCCGCGGACCAGCGGTCCATTTTGCACCCCTATGTTTGATGTTGCTTTTCACTCTATTCTACAATAACTTATTCTTGATCTAAATTACCAACATCTTGTCTCTTGTCACTTGGTGTACCTTTAGGTTCTTATGTGACCAAAGTATTATTAGTTGATTATTATTTTCTTCAATAACTTGTTCCGCACACATGAGCTAGATCCTTAACTTTTAATATTTTTCTATTAAATACTTGATAAGTCTCGCCATGTATTGAATTACTTACAAAGTATCTATTATATAATTTTTGTTAAAATTTATTTTGGTGTTCTTTTTGATTATTTAATATATAATAAGCATGCACAAAAGTTTGTAGGTGACCAATATTAAGTCTCTTTTGTCACGTTTCCGAATTTCAAAGAACTTAAAACTAGAAATGTGACTTTGCCTTGCCCGCACCTGAAGGATCAAGGGGTTGGTGATAAGCACTAATAGAAACGACATCGCGGGTGTTGTCTCACTCATGCAAAATCATATTATTCATACAATATGTTAAATAATCATACATAAATCATATCACAAATAATGTGCAAATACAATTGCCTATAGACCCATGTCTTGGAGGAGGGGTGGTGGCTTATGCCGGCCCTTATTTCAAATTGTGACCAGCCCTAACAGGGCTGGTCGGTGTTGGGCCAGTCCTTCATGGACTAGCTCTCTTTGTTGTTACTTATTTTTTAACTTTTCTATCGTGTTGGGCTTGGGTCTTATTTTTTGTTATCTACCCCAGTGGGGGTCAAACCTGCCCTTGCGTGGGCTAACACTTGCTCTTGTGTGGGCCTCTTTTTATCTGGGTTAGACTATCATCTGCCCTATGTATGTGTTCTTTTTATTATTAATAAAGTTTTTTTGAAAAAATACAATTGTCCATGGACATCCGGAATATAACACAAAATCAAGACAGAATACAATATTGTATGATACATCAGAGTAGTAGGCTGTCACGCCCGGATTTCCGACCCACAGAAACCGGTTAGTGAATCCCCATGCCCGCACTTGAAGGGACAAGGGGTTAGTGAGAACACCGAGAAAGGGACCTTAGTATGGGTGCTGTCCCTAATCCATATCATACACAGCACCCGAATACAGAAATCTCATTTCAATCCATAGTACAAACACCAATAGAAATATGTTCTTTTCCCTACGTGGTTACAATCATAGTGTTTACAATCCAACAAAACAAATAAAGACACATAAGGTCTTCACCTCTCGTGAATCTCCTAGCTCTTATAAGTACCTAAAACAAACACAAACAAACACAACAGGAGGGGTGAGCAACCACAGCTCAGTAGGGATCATGTTTCCACGACCTATCCCAACTCATAAACTAGTGTAGTCATGTGCTCGTGTAATTTTACATATACATTACTATTTTAATTATGTATACACATTAAAATACAAAGAAAGCCATACTCGGCCTGATATACCCCTGATTTAACAACTCCTCTATCTGCCTTTAAAGCTCCCTCAACTCAGGTGGCCCCATACGATATGCCACTTGGGAGATCGGACCAGTCCCCGGTAGCAACTCAATGGTGAATTCCACACTCCTTTTAGGTGGTAACCTCCTCAGTTCCTCAGGAAAGACATCCTGACACTGGTCAACAATAGCTAGCCACACTCTCTTTCCCACTTTCCTCTCCTCGGCAAAGGTTAGGGTTGCCAACCTATGGGTAATGACACCCTACTATTCCAACACTAGCCCAGCACGACTCGCCTCATGATCCCACTCCCCCCGCAGGGTGCAAGGAATCCCCACAGGTGACACGAATGATACACACCGCTGATAACAATTTATCTTGGCCTGGAAAGCCATAAGCCAATTCATGCCTAGGATTAAGTCAAATGTCCTCAATGGCATCACATCCAAATCAAAACTAAGCTTCACATCCCCTATAGTTAGCACACAATCACGACGAATACGCCGCACTTCAATCATACCTCCCACTGGAGACTTAACAACCAGGGGTCTCTCTGCCTCGATACATACTAATCCCAAGCCGTCAATAACAAGCTTAGCAACAAATGAACAAAATGCACTCGTATCAAAGAGAACGGAAACAAGCATACAAGAGATAAAGGCATACCTCTAATAATTGAAGGTCCTATTCCTCTTTCCGCAGGTCGAGATGGTAACTCAGCCTCCTCCTGAGGTGTCACATTCAGTGCAAACACCCTCCCCTGGCCCGTGCCACTAGTTAGCTCACTCACTAGACATTTCTCGCCCTGGCTGCTGCTGCTTCGGCCTCCCCTGGGGTCAGGACTGGCCTGCCACTGTCGAGCTGGTTTCTCTGCTGGAGCTCGGAAGCTGACATCACTCCTCGTGCTGGATGCCATACCTCTTGCTCCCCGATTGCTGCTCCTGCAAACCCATTTCAAATGACCTTCTTGTCCACAACTCCGGCACTGCTAATCCTTTTTAGGACACTCCCTCTTAATGTGCTCTTGCTCCCCACAACAAAGACAATCGCTGGGAAGACCTCCTGCTGAACCTCCCTGTCTGCTGCCGCCAAAGGTGGACCTCCTTGGGTTCACTGATGGTTGACCCCTGCTGCGGAAGGAATTGCTACCTCCCTCTTCGGTCTTGGGCCTCTTGGACCTCGAATCACGATCAGATGCATCCTGCAACTGATGACCCTGTTGAGCCTGCCTCCTATAATCCAGTTATCTCTCATCTATACGGGCCATCTCCACAACCTTAGCATAAGTCCTCAAGCGTATAATTGATGTCTGTTATTTTCTGACTAATTAATCTCACATAATAGTGGAGTAATTGAGACTCTAGTGTGTTGAACCTTAGGGAATTTATGTAAATCGGTGTCAAATAGATAAGCACCAAGTAGGAAAGTGTTAGTTATGCCTAGAAAAATAATTTAAGTCTGGTAACTCTCAAACAATTACAACTAATTTGTTTTGTATTTTCTATTTTTTAATTTAAATCAAAACTGGTAAGAAAACTCAACAATGGAGGTTCTTAGGGTAGCAATTTCACCTCCCATGCATTGTACTCTGACTTTGACATATGGTTTCACATTCCATCTCTTAATTCTAAAGGATATTGATTAATACCCATTTCCTTACATTTGGTCCATGCTAAGAAAATCAAAGATACCCAAAACCACTTGGTCCATGAGAATTGGGATAATCAAAGGTATCAATCCTTCAATTGCCTAAACACTTGGTCCATGCTTTAGCCAATTGAATCAAATCATTTCATTTTCCACCCCAGACTAGGGCTAAGATAATCTGATCATGCATGAATCATATAGCAATGCATTCTGAAATTAATTTAAACATCAAAGAATTATTCCATCACATAACCATGTCAAAATCATCATATAACACAATGGGGGCTACATTGCTCCTCTAAGAAAAGGGATTACCCCAGAATCATGTTCAAAGCAATCAATTCAAAATGTAAAAACATCCTTGAAGACATTATAGAATAGAGATAGAGAAGTCTTCAAAGGTCCTCCTGGAATTAGACTCCAACAATCTCTAGCTTCCGCTGTGTTTCCTCCCTCTGGATCCTCCCTCTCTTCAACCGTCGTCCTGCTCTTGAGAAACCCTACTCCAGCCTTTGTATTTTCTGCCCTCTAAATGACAAAGCTGCCCTTCTGGAATTACTAACTTGCTCCCTTGCCCCAATTCCACACAATCTTTTAAGAAAGCCCAAGGTGAGTAGGCTAGCTTCCCTCTTCTCTATGTATGGCCCAGCTAAACTAAGCCTGAAATAGAAACTAAGAAAAACAAAAACAAAAACACACTCTGCCAAAAATAAAATAAAATACCTAAGCAGATAAATACACTCAATAAGAGTCACAAAAGATATAAAATATGTCTAAAATAGAGGAAAAATATACCATAAATGTCTATATAAAATTCACTCATCAAAAATCGCCATCCTCTGCCTTAGGGCTGGCCTGAGACCCAAGGTGAAATTGTGGGCCTTCAGGTCCTCCCTTGCGACAGTCACGAAAGCAAATTTACTCAAGCTCCGAAACTCCCACTCATACTCGAGCACTGTCCTCGACCCCTACCACAAGCTGCCAAATTCTTCCCTCTTTTGCCATCTCAGTGACTTAGGAAAGAACTCATCATGGAAGAGTTGCAAGAACTCCTCCCACAACATGAACTGCATTGCACGGCTCCCTGCGACACCCTGCCACCACTCCAAGACATTACCCTCTAGTTTCCGGATAGCTAGCCTCACCTTGTCCTCCTCCCAAGGTAGGAGAAAGGAAAACACATGCTCAATCTGCCTCAACCACCACTGGTCCATCTCTCCCCTGAAACTCGGTGGTTGTTCCTTTTGTAACCTCATCACCACATCATCCTCTACACGATGAATCGTTACGCCATCTAGCAGACTTTCACGATCACAAGGTGACTCCCTCACTGGTGGTGGTGGTGGCACCACTTGCTGTGCCGCCATCTCATGGCGCACTTCCTCCTAGACCTCTTGCCGGATGCCCTCCCTCAGCTCTTGGACTTCATTTCAGATGCCCTCTTGCATTTGTGCTAGCAACAACTCATTTCCTCTAGCGGGCTGCCCCGCACCTGGCCCGTCATGTGTAGATGACTCATTAGCCACTGCCCTGGACGCACGAGTCACTCTTCTCGGTGGCATTCTTACTACACAAAGTAAGGAACACAAAGGCTCAAAGAGGACCATGTTGATCAGGCAAGTTCCTACAGGCTCCTTCGAAGGACTCAAAGGCAACTAACTCCCCCACTACCCTAGGCCAACTAGACCATGCTCTGATACCATGCTATCACGCCCTGAATTTCCAACCCATGGAAACCAGTTCGTGACTCCCCTTACCCACCCGGTGGGGCAAAGAGTTGGGCTAACAACCACCAACACAGAACATCACAACAAAAATATCACACATCCATAAAACCAAACACGTGTATTAATGATACAAACATCTTTTACATCATTCTCCACTTTGGGTTACATCAATGTTATGAAATAACATCTCATAAAATAAAAATACAGCTAAATAAGAAAATCCTCCCATCCACCTTGATGTCCCACCTAACGCATGTAGGTCCCACCTGAAAAGAAAGACAATCATAGTAGGAGGAGTGAACAACCACAGCTCAGTAGGGATCTCGTCTCCCCAACCTATATCACGCTCCTAGTATTTACTTGATGAGTGCACATATACTGTGTCGTGATCACACTACACAATCAGTACAAATTTATAATTCAGTTGCACGAGTTACCACCGCCATATAGGCTATCTCATACACCGCCACACGGGCTATCTCATACACCGCCACACAGGCTACCTCATCACCGCCACATAGACTAACTCATTCACACCACACAGGCTACCTCAATCAAAGCATTAAACACAATAAACAATAAATCACAACACAACAAGCTACATTACAAACCACAAAGTAATCACATGAGCTTCGAGGTTCAGACCCGAAGGTCCTCCTCAAGAACCTCCCTTGAAGACCCGAAGCCACTAACCCGAAGGTCTGCCTCGAAGAAACTCCCTCGAAGACCCGAGGCCACTAACCTGAAGGTCTACCTCGAAGAAACTCCCTCGAAGACCCGAGGCCCCTGACCCGAAGGTCTGCCTCGAAGAAACTCCCTCGAAGACCCGAGACCACTGACTTGAAGGTCTACCTCGAAGAAACTCCCTCAAAGACCCGAGGCTACTGACTCGAAGGTCTGCCTTGAAGAAACTCCCTTGAAGACCCGAGGCCACTGACTTGAAGGTCTGCCTCGAAGAACCTTCCTCGAAGACCCGAGACACACCCTCGAAGGATTCCCCCTTGAAGACTCAGAGAACTCCCTCGAACGTCGACCCTTCGAACTTAAATCTTCAACTCTATGACTCTTCGACTCTCTAACTATATCCTTCGACTCTATGACTCTTAACCCTAAACGTGCCACCAACCACCCAGTTCGCCCAACGTTACTGTTCCTCATCATTTTGCCACCTTTCGTCTGGAATCGACCTACCAACCTCCTAGACATTCAAAAACCATACTTTTACGCACAGTCCTCCACTTACACAACAAATTGCATCCTAAAATACATCTAAATCACACAGTAACATCAGATACAT
This sequence comes from Taxillus chinensis, assembly GCA_023512835.1. Taxonomy (NCBI): domain Eukaryota; kingdom Viridiplantae; phylum Streptophyta; class Magnoliopsida; order Santalales; family Loranthaceae; genus Taxillus; species Taxillus chinensis. Next base: position 41,209,037 of record CM042090.1, read on the forward strand.
ATATAAATACACATATCAAATCACAATAGGAATTCCTCCCCCAAAACATACCAGATCTATTACACCCCATGCCATCCACATTATAACAAGATAGGATCACGGCAAGGGAGTTTAGGAGCACCTACCTCTTAAAGCTAATTGAAAAACCTTGATCTTTGCGCTCTAGATCCAAAGACTCCTTCTTGGCGTCTCTTTTTTTTTTCTCTCTCTCTCTCTCTATCTCTTTCTATTTCTCTTGCGCACACCTCTCTCTTTCTCTTTCTCTTGCGCAGAATGCCAAAAATGCACCAGAAACCTTATCTATCATTTTATACTATTTACCTAATAATTAAAAATAAAGTTCTCCTCTATCTTAATTTCCATAATGTCTCGAAAGACCCTCAAATAAGCCCATATTGCTCCACGGAACTCCAAACTCCAAAATAGGTCCAAGTATAGTCAAACTTCCACACTTTTTGAGCCTAAGTACATGCTTAGATCTACTCATTCCAATTTTCACTCTGACGCAGAGTCCACTCCTAGGACCAAGAATATGAGTCTTTATAGTGCAGTTGTCAAATTAATTATATATATTCCATCATGTCAAATACATAATATACTATATTTTTTATTTATAAAATACAATTAATTCGTCTGCTTGTTTAGTTATAATTTTTAATTTGTTATTGTAGAAATTGAATTATGAATGATTGGTTAATAATGATTTGAGATTTTTAATTTATGAATGGTTAGCTGAAAATTAAGTACTTATAAATCATGTTTTTCTTAATTAAATTAGAATTTGATGCTGCAAGTATACTTTAATATATTAGGGGCATCAGTTGGTCAAGCCCTATATTATATTTATTGACATAACCCGGCAGCCAACACACATAGCATTTATCTTTCTTTAACATAGCCTATGTTCCAACCTCTACGCCTAATGCAACACGAACACTTCCATCTCCGTCGCACTTCAGCAAATTACTAACACCGGAAACATGCTTCATGGAATCGCCCTCCTATCCACTGCCTCATTGCAGGCCCGTAGATCCTCCCTCCCAACTCCCATAGCCCTGCCGCAACGCAACTGGCCCGCTACTTTGGCAATGGCGATCCATGACATTTAGGCCTCTAACGATTATCCCTGCCTCGATCTAAGGCTCCAATGACCAGCAATCCGTTTGACGTGGTGACTCAGACCATCCGACACTATGGGCCCCCAACGTAATAATCGCCTTGGGCCCCCTAAATCTCGAGGCTGGTCCTGGTGCCACAGTACTATATTCCTTGAGAAGGTGAATAACAGAGAAGGCTAAGTGGTGATTGCATCTAAGGGGTTGCGAGGACGATCAAAGATTGATTACGAGTTCATTCTTGAAGGGAAAATAAAAGAATTCTTGGTTTATCAATTTTCAAGTTGGTTTCTTTTTTTTTTTCGTTCTTCACGGAATTAAATTAATTTATTCATGTCTAGATCATGGTGTTTGTTTGCTGGATAAATTTTTTAAAAATTTATTTATACTACGATTAATTGTTAATCTTATTTCAGCATTCCATACCTGTTATTCTTCTTTTGTCATATTTTTAACATGACTTGATCCTATGAAGGATCTTTGATCAAGTTCCTATGTGCACTACATACTCTTTCTATTGTAAATGCTATACACAACAAGATAAATTATAAGGAAAGACCTTTTTAGCCATGTTGGGTTTTAACAAGTCTCAACCTAACTCGCTAGTAATGACATGTGAGAACAAAAAAGCTATAATGAATCTAAACAAGGATTCTTTCGACAATCATACTATGTGAAAACCTGATACAAGAAAGATATTACCACCTTAAATGGCTTTGATATACACTGGAGTATGGGCTTTTAAATACCAGTTAGTCTTTCCCCAAAAATATGTGATTGAGAAACTAGTATAGCTTACTATTATTAATATAATATTAACTTGTGAATTAATACTAGAGTAAATAGTTATATTCTGAATATGTAATTCCTTGATATAATATGTATTAAATTACATCAGAAAGGAATACTATAAATTTTTCTTTAGTTATTATAAATTATTAGATATTTACATATCTAATAATAATAATAATAATAATAATATATTTTCTAAAAGATAAAAGTTAATGACGTGGGTCGAAGCCAAAAGGATAAAAACAGAAAAAATTGTGGAACCCAATAGAGGGCCGTTTATGAGAACAAAAGAGTTTTAATTTAGTTAATGCCCAAGTCACAAAGTAAGAGATAATGTGATTTTTTTGATTTTTTGAATTTGATTGATGTTGCAATATTTTAAATGTTTTAAATTACATATATTACAACATTTCAAAGTTTTAAATACCAAAAAAAAAAAAAAAACTATTGTGGTGTAATAGATTTGAAGCGGGTTTACATTGGTTACTCAAAGCACGATTGATCGCAGGAGAAATCGGCCCCATTTGAGAAATATTTGATTAAGCTGAGCACAAACTAATGTGGTGGTGTTAAATACTTGTAATACAAGACGACGTAGCTGGCATTTGTGAAATGAAAAGGCTTAGATTACGACATGCCCACACCATGTGGCTTTATTGTATAGGGTACAATATAAACTATAATGATAGGGTCTTCGTACGCCAATAAAGGCGGTTGACTTTGCACCCCTGATATATCGTTTTATAATTATTATTTAAGAAACTTTACTTTTCCCACACAGCATAGTTATTCCCAGAAGTTGATAGCTTGAATCCAGCAGGCAAAATGCTACCCAAATCTTGCCTTGGTCCGATCTTAACAGCAACCTTTTCATCGATTTTCGCCAAATACACATCAGAATCGGCCGCAAGAATGTTCACCGAGCTTGTAGGTTTGATCCCGTTCTTCGTCCTTACTGCTACTAGCTTAGAGATCTCGTCCTTGAGACCCCAATCCACAAAGTGATCGTAGAACTGCAACAAAAATCATTACGATCCACGCTATATAATAATAAAGAACTAGAATACGCACGAGTTAGGAGAGATAGATAAATGACTGTTCAAGAGACATACAATAGTTGGGGTGCCAGGATGTGTGAGAATGTACGCGTAGCCTTGCATGACTTTGTCGGATGGAAACGGCCATATATTTTGAGTTGAACCCGTGTCATGATTATCTATGAATGTCACTGCATTTCCGGGCAGTGCCCCATTAACACCTGGAGGCTTCCCGCCGGAGTTTAACTGTCCTAGTTGTCCTTGAACCGCACTTTGGAGCACCCCTTTAAGAGCAAAATCAAAGCCCGAAACAACTCCACCTCCGGCACCTTTGATCCAGTTAACAATATCATCACGGTTTGCGCTCCAAAGCTCCCCCACTACAAAACTGGGTTTCGTGTTCTCCACGTAAATTTGAGTGTATTTGGGTGCATAGCCTTTGACGAAATCGAACCTCCATCCATCGAACCCAACCTAGTTTCGAACAACATTTGGAAGAAACAAATTTTAAAAGAATTATATACGTACCATGCTTCTCAACTTATTATGTAACCAAGAGTTACGGAAAAGAGTATTCAAAGAGAGCATGCATGTACACACACATATATATACCTCAGCCTTGAGCCAATTCATCCAGTTTATGAGATCTTGTTGGATCTTAGTATTCGCATGATCAATATCAGGGGCAGGCGCGTAGGGCTCACCAGAGTCGGGGTTGCCGGTGCCATCGCCGAACTCTTTGTCGTCGCCACAAATTTCATGTGGGCCCCAATTGAGGCTGCTATCGGTGGAATTACCACCGTCAAAGATGCAGTATATGCCTCTCCCGTCCTTGCTGGCGGCTGTCCTATGGTTTATGACAATGTCGGCCACACTTTGGATGCCCTTAGCATGCAATGCCTTTACCAGCCCTTTCAATTGTTCCTTGCTCCCGTATTTTGATGAATCAAGATCATATAACTTCCCCGGAAGGTACCCTAGAGAGAGAGAGAGAGAGAGTGTTCAAAACCAGACGGCTGGAATACCATGTCAAATATAAAAAATGATGTAGAAGATTGGTAGCCTAGTACAGGTATTTGAATTATAATATGCAATTACGATAGGGTTGTTTACCTTCAGGGGAGACGGATTGGGATGCTGGTGGGAGCCAAACATGGGTTACCCCGGCAGCCGCGAGATCAGGAACAATGTCTTGGACTTTAGTGTACAACCCTCCTTTTTTGGATGATTCCCAGTTGAAACCCTGTTGCCAAATAAAATTGAAGTCATGCACAAATTAATCAAGGTTGTATATATATGTGGTTACGCGTGATGGAGCTAGGGAACAAAACTAATACATAGATGAATGAAATAAACCAAGTACCTGGAACAGTATTTGAGACTGTGTGAATTTGGGCACAAGAGAAATGAAGATGAGAAGGCAAGAGAAGATGCTCATAATACCCATTATGGTTTTTGGTTTGGTGTGAATGCTGGGTTGTTGTCACCAGATGCCTGCTTTTATAGTGTTAGTTTGAATGAGGTTATGGATAGGTGGACTTGACATGCCTCCATTTCGAATTCTAAACCTTATCTCTCGTCTTTATGTGAATTTTAATTCCAATTGCACACTCCATTTCTGATCGCTTTTCCATACAAAACTTATGGGCGGCAACATTCGTCCAACCCGAGCCGTCAGCCCTGATTGGACACTAATTATGGCATGGTGTTTGTAATGTTACAGATATACCTTATGTGGCAGTAGTAGAGTACAGATATAGCAACCATACTACCAAAAATTCAAATTATTGTTGCGCTGCGTATGTATGATGACTGTATTCGGATATCGGACAACTTTCCATAAAAACACAAAACTTTAAAATATTCATTCACATATAATATAATTTAATAAAATGGTGTTATAAAAATTACTCTCCCATAAATATTTTAAAAACTGCCATAAAAATTCATTAATTATTTTCTAAATAAGTGTTATGCATTCGTGTGAACGCACGCACACGGCTAATATTAGGGGTGGACAACGGATATCCGCCCCCGCTACCCCGCCCGCTATCCGCTTCGCCCCCACTACCCCGCCCGCTATCCGCTTCGCCCCCGCTATGCGGGGCGGGTTAACCCGCCTAGGCAAGAGCGGGGTGCGGTTTTTAAAGTTGACACCCCGCCCCAGCTGGCGGGGACAGGGAGCGGTAATAGGTAGCGGGGTACCCCGTTCCGCTCTCGCCCCGCCTAATTTTAATAATGTTTATTTATAATTTTATAATATTTTAAATATTATTATCTAACTATTATTTATGATTTTTGATATTTTTGAATGATATTTATTATTATAAAATTAAATCAGTTGTAATAATTTTTTGGTTAAAAATGATGTAGAAATTTGATTTAAGCCAAAATTATTGATATGGACAGATCAAATAAAAAACGATAACAAGATGCGGGCAAATTGAACCTTATTCGAAAACACATTAAAGAACGGTATATCGTGTTACGCCTATATATAGAACATGATACAATCTTAAAATTTAATCTACTGCCTAAGCAAGAACAGAAGGCGATAATAGGTTGATTCCGCTCCCGATAGGACTCGAGTTACTCCTATCAACTGCTTCGAGGAGCCTCTAAACGGCAAGATTGTCTTAAGAAAGAAATCAATAAAAGCTGGTAGCGGGGTGCGGGCGGACGAAGCCTCCCCCCGCTTACCCCGCCATAGGACGGGGTACCCCGCCCCGCCTACACATGGGGCAGGATACGATTTTAAATTTTTTTTACCCGCCTAGGCGGGGGCGGGGTACGGTAATAGGTAGATCCCGCCCCCGCTATGGCGGATAGCACCCCTAGCTAATATACACATTTTTCAGGTCAATTACTACCTTTGTGTTCCAATTCAATTCAGCTATTCAGTTTAACGTAGCAATTGTATTCCCACTCACGTCTTTTTATTTTGTTTATTTTCTCTTATTTCATTATCATAATATATATATATATATATATATATATATAATATAGTTATTAATATAACATTATTTAATCACTCTAAATAAAAGTTTTAAAACAAAAAATATATTTACAACTTATTAGTCATCTATTAAATAACATCAATATTAAATATAAAATAATAATTTTAATTTATAATGTTTGAATATTTGGGCAAATATTCAAGCTAGCACTAAAAGTCAAAATTATTATTTTACATTCAAAATTGGTATTTTGTTAAATAAATCTTAATTAATAGATTTTAAATATTTTTTATATTTTATTTAGAGTGATGAATTGGTAGTTATTATATTATTAATAATATTATTTACAAATGTATTATTCTATACTAAAATAAGATTTGAGTTTTTTAAAAAAATTACAATTAGTATCCGCAACATTAGAGCATCAGGTGCAGCCTCTTCAAATTTTTAGTTAAATTTGCTTATATGGAACAATATGAGCCACAAATTATACTCGAGATTTGTATTTTCAATACAAACTTTATTAAAACCCAAACATCGAGACACCGGCTATTTAAATTTAACCAAATTTAGATAGTTGGTGTCTCGATGTTTGGGTTTTAATAAAATTTGTATTGAAAACACAGATCTCGGGTATAATTTGTGGCTCATATTGCTCCATGTCGATAAATTTAGCTAAAAATTTGAAGAGGCTGCACCTGATGCTCTTATTGTATATCTGTGAACTGACACAACACTGTACTTCAAGCCCCAATTTTCATGTGTTTTAATACTGGTTTGGTTTCAAGAAAAAGAAAAAAAATGATCTAGTACGTGGCATTCCAATTATTGGTATTCGCTTTAATATGCTCCCGAGGATGCCTTTGCTAATGTTCTCCAAGTTAGAGACGAAAGTTTAGCTCGAGGGGAAGGGGGCACAAGTAATATCATAAAAATATAAAAAATTTACTAAATTTTCTATAATCAAATCTTAGACAATTTTTTAAAAATCGTATAATCTATTAACTATAGTTAACAACATTTTCATTGTTAATACTTTAAGACATTAAGTAATATTACTAATTAAATTTAAATGTTAATGAAAACTAAAAACATAACTCTCTCTCTCTCCATATACATATCAGAGGGACAACATTGAAACATAAATTTTTTTGTAGACATTAAATCATTCATATGTATATGAATTTTTATTGGAATCTTATTTTTCATAAATTTTGTTTCATAATTTTAAAACTATATATATTGATATATAATAGTCGGTTTATGAGACTTAATTAATTAAATTATCTATTTTATATTATATATATAATTATATATTATTATCTATCATATAAATTAAATTAATTTATGACTTGATGATTCACGTTAATATAAATTTATTAATCTATAATTCTATAAACAGATTATAATAATATAATTTGTTACTTGACATCTACGATCGTAGAGATTTTATATTAACGATTATATATTAACGTCATGATAATATAAAACTAGAATTTTATTGTTTTTTTAAAAAATCTATTAATATTATAATAACTTATTTATAAATAAAATTTTTTATAGATATATATATTCCCAAAGATTAACATATATATATATATATTAACCAATTAATTAAAATATATTAACTAGTTATATATATTTCTCAAAAAATTATATATATTTATTAACCAGTTATTTGGTGTGTGTGTGTGTGTGTGTATATATATATATATATATAATGAGTGATTATAAATTATTATCCTGTAGGTAAATTATATATATAATTCTATTAGATTATTAATAAATTATTATATATTTACCATTATATATATATATATATATTAAAGTAAAAAAATGAGGGGGACCATGGCCCCTACCAGCCCCCTGCCTCCATCTCTGCTTTGAGTCATCCAAATTATTGTTGCCATTAGCATGTTTGTTTCACCTATTTTCTATTTTCGTTTTCAAAATGTGATAATTCTTTTAAAACATAAAACAAAAAACAATAAAATATTATTTTCATTCTTTAGGACCTAAAAAGTGAAAATAAGTTTTTGTTATTTTCTATACTCGAAAACAGCTATTACATTTTGAAAACGAAAATAGAAAACACCCCAACACAACCAAAGATACACCGATCAACTTTAAAAAAAAGCCTTAAAATATTCAGTCACATATAATTTAATAAAATGTTCAAATTCCCATTAAATATTCTAAAATTTGCTTTCAAAAAACATTTAATTATTTTCTAAATAAGTTCCACGCATCGGTGTGTCCTCACATGGCTAATGTACACATTTTAGTCAATTACTGACTTTGAGTTCCAATTCAATGATACAGTTTCATATAGTAGTTTTGTCTCATTCATGTTTTTTTTAAAATAATTTTGTCTTATTTTATTATTATAATATATAAAAATAATATAGTTATTAATATAACTATTATTTTATCACTTTAAATAATAAATTTAAAACAAAAATATGTTTACAATTTATTAGTTATCTATTAAATAATATCAACATTAAATATAAGATAATATTTTTAATTTATATTGTTTGAATATTTGGGCAACTATTTAAGCACTAAATGTCAAAAGTATTATTTTAGAGCATCAGCTGATATATATTTTATCTCTATGTGGGAAAAAAATTTCACATCTGAAGTGTCATTATTCAAATTTAGCTCCAACCCACTTTTCTATTTTATATGTATTTTTATTAAAATAATATTTTTTGCACACCATTCCTTTAATGTGAGATTTCAATACACGAACACGGTTCTCGCCATCACCACCAGAGATTATTGCCATCGCCAGAGGTATGAAACACTCATAGACCTTTCCCAATATATATATTATGTCACACCCCTAAATTCTGAAACCCACCGAACTAGGAATGCGACTACCCCACGCCCACTCCAGGATTCAACCCTGCACAACACCACAGTGGGGGTAGCATTGTACTTTTAAATAATCCAATGCATCATACAAGTCAATAATAAATATATCTGCAAATAATATTACTGAAGTCCAGCCAATCAAGTTTGTACAACTGTCACGGACCCAAGTCCGGAAAAAGGAAATGACCAAATAATCAAAGGTAAAGAATAAGTCCATAAATGAACCCTACATAAAGATGTCCCGACAGCTCCGCTATAACACCAACGGCTATCCTCTACAACCTGTAGAGAAATGTAAATAAAGTAGGGTGAGCACGAGTGCCCAGTAGGTGATCCCCATCTCCAGTACCCTATTACATGAATTTCTAAGTCTGTATGGTCACTGTATGCTTGTGCTAGTGAATTGCCCCATTCTATTAAACTAAATTTCGTTTAACCACAAATTAAATGTCACATCTCATTTCATTAATTTAAGGCTTGCACCGACAAACCAACCAACCACAGAAATTCCCGCTACCAACTCTAGGATTTCAAATCACTAACAGATAGCCATATGTGGGACCCATGGTATCCCTAACGTCATCCTGCCACATATGGGACCTGGGTTACCTGCCACATAAGGGACCCGCGGCTACTTGCCAGCCCTATGTGGGACCTGCGGCCAACCTAACCGATTTAACAATAAAATCATAAATAATTAACAAAGCATTTCCAATAGTCAGTATTTAGTGCAACAATCATACAAACATTCAGAGCACTCATCCGATCATGAAATACCACAAACAATGATTGAACATATAAATCACCATACAATTATTACTGATTCACAAATATCATTCCACCAATATCAAACTAATAATAATAACATTTTAAAGTCCTAACCCATGAATAAGAGGAACTTGGATAGTCTTAAAAAAAAAAAAACAATCCAGCAGGCTACTAGCCCAAAAGGACCGGCGACCATAGCATGGGGCGACGCAGGAGCTGCCGCCCCTATCACAAACGGGCAGCAGGGTCTGGTCAGACCCTGCCGCTGACCCTCTCTTGCGTTTAACAAAACCAGGCTGATCGCCTGGTGCCCAGACACCCATGATATATACGTAATTATACTATATATATATAACAAGGAAAGGTGGTTGGGGACGTGGCTACAGATGACGTTGAATGAAGACAAAAAAAGGGTGATCAAAAGTCGTGCGTAGGAACAGGTGCAAGTTACAGGAAACAAAAACGCTAATCGTGTCTATATAATTCTGAGATGGGATTTGAGAGAAAAGGAATATATGATTGTAGGCACTTGATAGACGGATTGCTGCAGAAATCGTGGAGTGTTAAAAGTAAATACAAAGCAGAAAGAAAAGGTGCCAGAAACGAAACGGGTTCCAGAAAACGTGACAGAATTAAGAAGGCGGGGTTAACCATAAATCTGCTCGCATATTTCAGAGGTTTATACGTATATAAACATATATATATATATATATATATATATATATATATATATATCTATTTGCATATCAGTAAAATTGAACAGGTATTTCTCCTAAACAGTTCAGGTTCATGCAATAGGATAACATATAATCAAGAAACACCTACCTGGATTTAGTTTCGAAGGATCTGTAGAACTGCTTCAAACCCTTGGCTCTTCTCTTGTCAAGTTCTGTGCACAACATAACGTAGGGTTTCCATTCTACATCTCACCTCTATTTAAGTAATAATAATAATAATAATAATAATAATAATAATAATAATAATAATAATAATAATAATAATAATAATAGTATTAAGATTAATTATGGGGCTAATAAGAATAACCCTAATAATTATGATAATAAGAACGATAACTCATTACATAAAATCTAAATATGAAAAATACTTACATTAATACTAATTCCATAATAACAATAATAAACTCATTATTTGCGTCAAATATAAATAATAATAATCATAACATTAAAAGATTATACTAATAACCTAGTACTTAAAAGATTATATTAATAAGATTAACTTCATAATTTATAGTAAACTCAAACCATTAAAACAGATATTTCAAACTCTAATCGGGCCTAACTTTCAACCTCACACAAGTACAGGTCTTTACATCTTCCCCACCTTAGGACTTTTCGTCCCCGAAAAGACAAGCTATCTCTAAAGAGGGAACATTTCGCTTCGCAGGCTAAGATAATTATATCACCTAGCGATAACTTAGCATGATAAACTAAATAACACCCACAAACAAAATAATCAATGACTCACCGAATCACACGCAACCAAAAATATTAACAATCATAAGCACAACAAACGAAGACAACAAGGTCTACTACCTTAACGCACGGTAAGGATCTTGACATCCTCCCAACCTCAGGACTGTTCGTCCTCGAACAGCTCGGGGTGAAGAACACGCATCTAACTCTCGCGCTCCCAGGTCTGCTCCTCCATGTTGCGGTGACGCCACAAAACGCGAACCAACGGAATTGTCTTGCCCCGCAAGACCTGCTCCCGACAGTCTAAAATCTGAACCGGTGCCTCTACAACAGAACCATCATCTGCTAACTCTATCTCACGCCAATCAAGCACATGAGAAGGATCTGGGTAATATTTCCGCAACTGGGAGACATGGAAAACATCATGAACATGAGCTAGCTCGGGTGGTAACTCTAATCGATAGGCAACCAGTCCCACAACAGCAATAATAGGAAAAGGACCCACAAATCGAGGTGAGAGTTTGGACCCTCGCCCAAATCGTCTGTGCCCCCGTCGTGGCGAGACTCGCAAGAAGACGCGATCCCCTACGACGAACTGAAGCAGTCGCCGCCGTCTATCAGCATATGACTTCTGTCGACTCTGAGACGTCAACATTCGCTGTCGGATCAGCTGAACTAACTCGGTAGTCTCCTGAACCATATCGGGACCCAAAACAACTGTCTCCCCTGCCTGGGCCCAACACAGAGGGTAGCGACACGGTCGCCCATACAATGCCTCATATGGCGCCATCTCTATCATAGCCTGATAGCTATTGTTGTAGGAGAACTCCACCAAGGGAAGGTGAGCCTCCCAACTACCACCAAAATCCAACACACAAGCACGGAGCATATCCTCAAGAGTCTGAATAGTGCGCTCAGACTGGTCATCTATCTGAGGGTGATAAGCTGTACTCAGGTTCACTCGGGTGCCCAATGCACGCTGTAGCTGTCGCCAGAACTGCGAAGTGAACCGAGTATCCCTATCCGAAACGATCGACAACGGCACACCATGCAACCGTACTATCACATCAACATAACGCTGCCCCAAAGTCCGGACTGGGTCGGTCTCTCGAATCAGAATAAAGTGGGCAGATTTCGTCAAACGGTCTACAACAACCCAGATAGTATCATGACCTCTAGAACGAGGAAGCCCTGTGACGAAGTCCATAGTTACATGATTCCACTTCCACTCCAGCACAGGTAACGACTACAACTCACCGGCAGACCGCGAATGCTCGGCCTTGACCTGCTAACATGTCAAGCACCGTCGAACAAACTCCGCAACAGCCTTCTTAAGGCCCGACCACCAGCACTGTTGCCGAACAGCATGATACATCTTCGTTCCCCCAGGATGAACAGTCAAACGAGAGTGATGAAATTCCCATAAAACCGCCTCCCGGAGAGGAGATGGAACAATCAACCGACCTCGATAGCGCAAAACATGGCCAGAGTCCTCAGTCCAATCTGTGGGAAGCACGACAGTCTGAATCTGATCCCGGATGACCTCACACTCAACATCCCCCAACTGAGCCTCAATAACCTAACGTCGCAGCTCAGGCACTACTATAACCACACTCGGCATACCCTGCACTGGCTGTAACCTCAGAGCAGCTAGTTGCCCCATCATCTCCCATTCCTTGACAGCATAGAGAGCCACCATGACCTGCCTCTTCCGGCTCAAGGCATCAGCTACTACATTCCCCTTCCCGGGTGTATACTGAAGACCAAACTAGAACTGTTGCATATACTCCACCCAACGCCTCTCCCTGAGATTCAGATCCCGCTGAGAGAAGATGTACTGCAAGCTCTTGTGGTCAGTGTATACCACGAACTTCTCCCCAAGGATATAGTGCTACCAACTCTTCAATGCAAAAATCACTGCAGCTAGCTCTAAATCGTGCGTAGGGTAGTTCTTCTCATGGGTCCTCAACTGACGGGAACCATAAGCAATTACCCGTCCTTCCTGCATGAGCACGCAACCCAAACCAACGTTAGAGGCATCACAATAAACCTCATAGGGTACACCTTCCTGTGGCAGGACCAGGATAGGTGCTGAAGTCAAGCTAGCCTTCGACCGACTGAAAGCATCCGACTAGACAAATCGTACCCCCTTTCGGGTTAAGCTAGTCATCGGTGCAGCCAAACGGGAGAAGTCCTTTACAAACCTCTTGTAATAACTGGTCAACCCCAGAAAACTCCGGATCTCAAAGACATTCGTTGGGCGCTTCCATGATATCACTGCCTCAATCTTGCCAAGATCCACCGTGATACCCTCCGATGATACCACATGCCCTAAAAATTTCACCCTCTGCAGCCAAAAGTCACACTTCGTGAATTTTGCATATAGTCTATGGTCCCTTAACGTCTGCAATACCACATGTAAATGCTCCTCATGCTCGATCTCTGTTCGGGAGTAAATCAAGATATCATCTATAAAGACCAGGACGAACTGATCAAGATAAGGTGTAAAGATTTGATTCATTAACCCCATAAACACCGTTGGGGCATTTATGAGCCCAAAGGGCATCACTAGCCACTCATAATGGCCATATCTGCAACTGAAAGCTGTCTTCGGAATGTCTAACTCCCGCACACGTAGATGATGGTATCCAGACCTTAGATCGATCTTGGAAAACCAACGGGCACCCCTAAACTGGTCAAACAAATCATCGATCCTCGGTAGGGGATATCTGTTCTTTACTGTCACCTGGTTCAACCGTCGGTAGTCAATACACAACCGAAGCAAACCATCCGCCTTTTTGGCGAATAACACCGGAGCACTCCAAGGCGAACTACTCCGTCTAATAAAACCACGCGCCAAAAGATCATCAATCTGCCTCTTGAGCTCTCTGAGCTCAACTGGTGCCATCCTGTAAGCCGCCAATCTGATAGGTGCCATCCTTGGTAGCAATTCTATCGAAAAGTCCACTTCTCTCTCTGGTGGTAAATCAACCAAGTCCTCAGGAAATACATCGGGAAACTGATCCACCACCTTAGGTAACACCGCCTTACCCTCCCGCTGGGTGTCGACAAGTGTCAGACTGGCCAACTGGTGGGTTACATCACCTTATCCTTGCCTCAAAGGCCCCAACTTGCATGCATCATCAGACCACTCACCCACGAAGGTGCCTCGAGTGCCCTCAGGTGTGAGGAAGGTCACTCGTCGCCTATAACACTCAATCACTGCCTCTATATGGGTCAACCAGTCCATACCCAATATCACATCAAAAGCATCAAAGTGCATCACAAATAGGTTACACCGGAGGTCAACACCTCCGAGAGTAACCTCACATCCCAAACAGACCCTATTAATCACCACTAGGCTCCCTACGGGTGTATCAACCACAAGGGGCTGATCAACAGTAGTACAATCCAACTCTAATCCCTCTATGGTGGAGTGTGCAATAAAAGAGTGTGTAGCACCAATGTCAATCAAGACAGTACAAATAGTGCGTGAAACCAAAATCGCACCTCTCACTGCAGCTGGCCCCTGACTCGCCCCATCAACTGGTAGGACTTCTGCCTCTCTGTCAGTGAATGAAATCCTGGGTCTTATTAGCCTCAACCCTCCATGACTCTGGGGCAAATCTCCCTAGCTCAGTGAAAGCAGTGACATACTCTATCACAGTCCGACTGCCCTGCTCCAGTGTGTAGTACTCTCGTCACCTCGTCTTCTGCACAAAGCGAGGGAAATACTCTGTGTAGAAGAGCTCCACGAAGTCCTCCCATGCCATCGGGCTCTCGTGAACATGCTTCACAGCGTCCCACCACTTGCGGGCCCCACCTACTAGGAAATGTGTGGCTAAGTGGACCTTAGCCTCCTCGGGCACTTCGATCAGCTCGAAGATGTCTTCTGTCCATTTGACCCATTCCTCGGCCTCATCGGGTCTCGTATTCGCCTCAAACTTTGTCGGTTTCTGCTTCAGGAACCGACTCACCCAGTCAATAGGTACTGCAGGCGGTACTGTCATGAGCTGTGGCTGGTTCTCCTCTAGAACGTCCCGTTGCTGCTCCTGCTGAGGTTGTTGCTGTCTCCTCAGTTCCTCCTGCATCACTTCTCTGGCCACCTCCCTCATGGTACCCTACATGGCACCCTGGATTTGGCTCAATATTTGAGCCCCAATCTGAGCAGCAATCTTTGAACCCAAGGCCGGTACTGGAGAACTCTGCTCTCCTTGTGATTCGGATTGAATGGATAGCTCCTCAGCTGGACCTTGAGCCCTAGTCTTGGGTGCCATTCTGCACTAACACATATCAATAATATCTATTAACTACTGTGCACTAGTCAAACAACCAAATTATTTAAACCAATAGGCAGAACCAATTCCGCCACACAAATAATGAGGTCTCTAAGCCCCTTATTATATTCACCAATTTATGTGATTATTTACTTGGACTTCCTAGGTTTGAACTAGCATAATAGCATTTTTTTTAATCAAGCACATTTAATCACCAAAGAAAAAAAACAAACCACAAATAGCCAATAGTATAATCAATACAAGCACATCATTAAAGCATTATTAGCAGATAATTTCTAAAGCCTAGATATGCACACATTCATGCAGTGTGTATGCACCCAACCCAAATGCTTCCTAGGATGATTTGATGAACTCTCAGTCAACCCAGAACACGTATAAGGACTACGTTGATCAGGCGCCCTCCCTATAGTCTTCCAAGCTACTAAGTGTCTATCAACCACCCCTTACTAACCTAGGTCCACTAAACCATGCTCTGATACCAACTTGTCACACCCCTAAATTCTGAAACCCACCGAACTAGGAATGCGACTACCCCACACCCACTCCAGGATTCAACCCTGCACAACACCACAGCGGGGGTAGCATTGTACTTTTAAATAATCCAATGCATCATACAAGTCAATAATAAATATATCTGCAAATAATATTACTGAAGTCCAGCCAATCAAGTTTGTACAACTGTCACGGACCTAAGTCCGGAAAAAGGAAATGACCAAATAATCAAAGGTAAAGAATAAGTCCATAAATGAACCCTACATAAAGATGTCCCGACAGCTCCGCTATAACACCAACGGCTATCCTCTACAACCTTTAGAGAAATGTAAATAAAGTAGGGTGAGCACGAGTGCCCAGTAGGTGATCCCCATCTCCAGTACCCTATTACATGAATTTCTAAGTCTGTATGGTCACTGTATGCTTGTGCTAGTGAATTGCCCCATTCTATTAAACTAAATTTCGTTTAACCACAAATTAAATGTCACATCTCATTTCATTAATTTAAGGCTTGCACCGACAAACCAACCAACCACAGAAATTCCCGTTACCAACTCTAGGATTTCAAATCACTAACAGATAGCCATATGTGGGACCCATGGTATCCCTAACGTCATCCTGCCACATATGGGACCTGGGTTACCTGCCACATAAGGGACCCGCGGCTACTTGCCAGCCCTATGTGGGACCTGCGGCCAACCTAACCGATTTAACAATAAAATCATAAATAATTAACAAAGCATTTCCAATAGTCAGTATTTAGTGCAACAATCATACAAACATTCAGAGCACTCATCCGATCATGAAATACCACAAACAATGATTGAACATATAAATCACCATACAATTATTACTGATTCACAAATATCATTCCACCAATATCAAACTAATAATAATAACATTTTAAAGTCCTAACCCATGAATAAGAGGAACTTGGACAGTCTTTAAAAAAAAAAAACCAAATGAGTCGCTAGCCCAAAAGGACCGGCGACCATAGCATGGGGCGACGCAGGAGCCGCCACCCCTATAAAAAACAGTCCTGACCCTCTCTTGCGTTTAATAAAACCAGGCTGATCGCCTGGTGCCCAGACACCCATGATATATACGTAATTATACTATATATATATATATATATATATATATATATATATATATATATATATATATATATAACGAGGAAAGGTGGTTGGGGACGTGGCTACAGATGACGTTGAATGAAGACAAAAAAAAGGGTGATCAAAAGTTGTGCGTAGGAACGGGTGCAAGTTACAGGAAACAAAAACGCCAATCATGTCTATATAATTCTGAGATGGGATTTGAGAGAAAAGGAATAGATGATTGTAGGCACTTGATAGACGGATTGCTGCAGAAATCATGGAGTGTTAAAAGTAAATACAAAGCAGAAAGAAAAGGTGCCAGAAACGAAACGGGTTCCAGAAAACGTGAAGGAATTAAGAAGGCGGGGTTAACCATAAATCTGCTCGCATATTTCAGAGGTTTATACGTATATAAACATATATATATATATATATCTATTTGCATATCAGTAAAATTGAACAGGTATTTCTCCTAAACAGTTCAAGTTCATGCAATAGGATAACAAATAATCAAGAAACACCTACCTGGATTTAGTTTCGAAGGATCTGTAGAACTGCTTCAAACCCTTGGCTATTCTCTTGTCAAGTTCCGTGCACAACATAACGTAGGGTTTCCATTCTACATCCCACCTCTATTTAAGTAATAATAATAATAATAATAATAATAATAATAATAATAATAATAATAATAATAATAATAATAATAATAATAATAGTATTAAGATTAATTATGGGACTAATAAGAATAACCCTAATAATTATGATAATAAGAACGATAACTCATTACATAAAATCTAAATATGAAAAATACTTACATTAATACTAATTCCATAATAACAATAATAAACTCATTAATTGCATCAAATAATAATAATAATAATCATAACATTAATTATTATTATTATACTAATAACCTAGTACTTAAAAGATTATATTAATAAGATTAACTTCATAATTTATAGTAAACTCAAACCATTAAAACAGATATTTCAAACTCTAATCGGGCCTAACTTTCAACCTCACACAGGTACGAGTCTTTACATATTATAATAAATTTACGAACATAGATGGATGAGTATTATAATTTAGTAATTTTATACACTCATATGTCCATCATTTGAGAAGCGAACCAACCTAACACAGACAGATAGCGAAGGAGAGAGAAGAGGCTTCTATTTATGTCTATACCCAAGGACGGATCCAAAAATTTTTATTTGAGGGGGCTGATATACAAATGGTTAAAATTATTGTAACTCATTTTAAAAAATTATTATCTCAAACTGCAATTAACAGCATCGAGATCACAAGTAATGACTTAAAAGCATAAAAAGTTCACTGATTCCTCTTATAACTAAATCTTATGTAACTTTTAAAAAAATGTATAATCCATTTCCCACTATTATAGTTGGCAGCATCTTCATCATTAAGATTTTTGGACAGTAAGTAATATTACTAATTAAATCTAAATATTAGTAAAGGCTAAAAATATAACTAAAAAAAAAAAAAAATTTATATATATATATATATATATATATATATAAAAGAGCCTATCGATTTTTGTGTGGAGGAATGGAAACGTAACTTACTTTATAGATTTCAAATAATTCTTAAGTATACCAATTTTTGTTGGAACCTTATTCTTTATAAGTTTTGTTTAATAATTATATATATATATATTAGAAATCTTTTGATATACGGTAGTTAGTTAGCTTATTGATGACTTTTAAACCATATCATACCTATGATTGTATAATATAAAATATTTATTTTCCAATAATCGCAAGTCACACTTTATATGAATAACGTTATGTTTTATATGAATATTAATATATATCATCTAATTTATATATATCAGACTTTAGATAAATTTATATTAATCTAATAGATTTATATGACTTAATTAATTAACTTATTCATTTTATATTATATATAATTATATATTATTATATATAATATAAATTAGATTAATCTATGACTATGATATTAGATTATCTAATTAGTTAATTTATGACTCGATGAGTCACACTAATATAGATCCATTAATCTATGATTTTATCTTAATTGATTACGATTATATAATTTGCTATTTCATGCCTATGATTTTAAAAATTTTACATTTATGATTATATATTAGTGTCATGTTCATATAAAACTATGGCTCTCTATTGTTTTAATTTTTTATTAATATTATAATAATTTATTTATAAATAATTTTTTAAAATTACACACACATATATAATCCTTAAGTTCATATATAAAAAATTTTAAGCCAAAAAAACAAGGGCGGGTGTGGATCAAGGCCCCAGCCGGCTCCCCTTCGCCTTTGTCCATGGCTGATCTGTGAGTTTGACGTCACCTTTTTTTTTTTGTCTCTCTCATGTCCTTGTGAGGGTGTTTGGATGCGATAGTGGATTTAATTCGTGTTTGGAGTTTGAATGTTGAGATATGAAACCAAATCGGGAATTGAAAATTGATTTGGGACATTTAAAGGCCCAAATTGCAGAGAGAATAGGGACGGAAAGGTTGAAGCGGTAAAGAGCGTGACGAAGAGAGGAAGCAAGAAGAGAGGAGAGAGCGGTGGATGGGAGAAAAGGTGTCATCGGGCACCACGTCGGGTAACACATTAGGCATGACATCGGGCAGGTGATGTCGGGAACCATGTTGGGTACCACGTCAGGCATGATATCGGGCACCACATTGGGGAGGCATCAGGCATGTCGGGCAGTGTTGGACAGTTGTGCCAGGCAACATTGGGCTGTATCGGGCAATGTCGGGCAGGGTCTAATTGCGTCAGGTAAGGTCCCGTGAGGTTGGGTAGATATCTAGGGGGAGTGCATTGGAGTTCTTTGAAAGTATACTGAGAGTTGCATATTTTAGGGGGAGTAGTTTGTTGGTTGTTGACTGCAGTAAGGAGCACCCGGCTTGAGACTAGCGCATGTAGGGAATGCAAAGGTGACTGCTACTGTGGCAGAGGTGAAAGTGGAGGTCGCTACCCCCGTTGCACCCTCCACTCCTCCTGAATCTCCTCCCCTATTATCCCTTGAGCTACGCTTCTGATAACACCCTGAAGCTCGCTCACAATATTTGCCCTGATCTAAGCAACAATGACTAGGTCTAACGGCCCAAGGAGAATCTGATGTCCCTACAGCTCTGATTGAGTAGTGGGCTCCTCGGCCTGGCCCTGGTCCCGTGAACTCCTCCTAGGTGGCACCCTTTGCACTCACACAACCAACACAACAATACCAATAATCAACAACTAGAAACCATGACCCATCCGTCCACAATAACAATGGGATCCAAAGCCCCTCACAACACATCTCACCCAAAGAGCACTAGGTCCATGTTACCCCCATTTTTCAAGACATGCACCAACAACAAGGATTCATTTTATACATGAATTCTGGGTTGGAAGATAATATAATATAATATAATAGGGATAGCTCTAAAGGACCAGCCCCGGTGATCTGCCTCGAAGACTCTGCCTCAAAGCTCGGAGCCCTACCCCGAAGCTCGAACCCAAAACTACAGACCCGAAGATTTGCCCTGGAAATCCAGACTCGAAGCTGCTGACTTGAAGGTCCGCCTCAAAGATCCTGACTCGAAGATCTGCCTTGTAGATTCTGACTTGAAGATCTGCCTCGAAGATCCTAACTTAAAGATCTGCCTCGAAGATTTTGACTCAAAGACCTGCCTCAAAGATCCTTCGACCCTCGACCTCCAAACCTCGGCCCTTCGACCCTTGGCCCTTTGACCCTCGACCCTTTGATCCTTGATCCTTGGACCCTCGACCCTCGACTTTTGACCCTCGCTCTTAAACATGTCGCCAACATCCCAGTTAGCCATAACTACTGCTCTTTATCGTCTTTCGCCTGTTCTTCATCTGGAACCATCCCAATGACCCCCGAACACTCACAAATCTACTATTTTACCTTAACAAATTACAATTTTCACCACATAATGCGTCTTAAATGCCTCTAAACTGCATAAAAACCACAGATACATACATATATATACACACAGATTCCAATCTAGATCTAGGTACAGGTTTTCCATGGTTGACTTCTCAACCCTCTTAAAATACATAGTTATTGTTAGTCCCAGGAAGCCTAAAGGGGGGGTGAATAGGCTATTTTTGAAACTCTTTCTCTCTCTTTTGGCACTACACTTAATCTGGTTAAGAGATAAAATCAATGCAGAAGATAACTAGATAATGGAAGTAATTTGTATTATTATCAAAAGATAATTACAATAAATTGTATAGGAGATAAGCTATTTGCACTAGCTTGAATCTACCAGAAGAATGTCTCTCTTTTACAGTAGCACTCTTTTTACAATAATGCACACACTAGCCAAGAAAGTATATTTTCATGCACTCACGTACGTATATACAAGACTCAATATATATAGACATTCCTAGAAGACATTCTTGGAACTGTATTTTCCGGACAGTGTGTAGCATTGAAGACTTCTAAAAAATACTTCTGCTTTAATTGTTGCGGATGTGGAGCTCAAGATATTGAAAGTATAAGCGTATTGAGTTTTTTCGCATGATTCCAATTGCATTAAAAGTTTTGTTCACGCCTCCGAGTGATCCACATTTAAGATAATAAATGTTCAACGAATCTTTCTTACATCGGGACATAGAGAGCTAATGAGTTTGAATACGCTGAGATGATAAGGATGGTAGAAGGAGCAATATTGTCTTACTCCGTTGCAAGGTTCCTTACTCCATCTCAAGAGAATGCTCGGATCCTTACTCTATGTCAACTAGTTACTCAGATCCATATTCCGTCGCAAGGTTCCTTACTCCGCATTAGTGAAGTACTCGGATTCCTTACTCCGTGTCAGCGCTTCCTTATTCCGTTCGAGAATGTCAGCTCGGATGGCTTACTCCGCATCTCTTTTCCTTTTTCCATGCGAATAAAGATTCAGTCCTTATTCCGCACAAGTTATTTCTTACTCCGCTTGAGTATAAGACTCGGATTCCTTACTCCGTGTCTTCTTGTTCTTAGTTCGCATCAGTAGAAGACTTAGTTCCTTATTTCATATTAGTGCTCTCTTACTTCGCACGAGTTGTAGATTAGGATTCTTATTCCATGTCTCTATGACTTTGTCCATTTGAGTAAAGACACAGATTCTTTAGTCCATATCTTTTAGTACTTAGTCCACGCTAATAATCCTTACTCCGTATCTTGTGATGACTTAGTTATTTACCAAGTCAATTGATGACACTCATGTTGGTCTAGATCAGGATTATGTATTCTATCCTTAGCTTTGCACTCATGAGTGTAGATCTAGTTTAATTATCTTCTGCAACAAGTTAGAATAGGCATAGAAATATCTCAAATCAAATTACATAGAGTTTTATCCGCATCATCCAAATTCTGAGTTCGATCCAACAGTTATAAAGCCCCCAAATCACAGATACACATACTCACTATGATATAGCATACCTTGTTCCCATATTACTTACTTAAATTTCCATATTCAACCTCAAATTGGGTATCCCCCAAAATCTAGGGTTCATGCCAAATCTCATAAATCATGACACAATCATGAACATCAAAACAAAACTAAGAGAAGAAGTTTAGGATAACCTACCAAGTAACGATTCATAGATGAATCAACCCCAAATCTAAGCTCTAAGCTCCAAAGTCGGCAAACTCTTTTTTCCACGCTCTATGCTCTCTCCAAAACCAGGGAATGCAATGACCTTCTCTCTATCTCTTTCTCTCCCTTCCCTATTTATATTTTTGTGCTAATTTCTTAATTAATAAACACCCAAAATTACACAACTATCCTTCCGGAGTCCCAAACTCTAAATTGGACCCAACTATAGCCAAAACGCTCGTATCACTGAGCACAATACCAAAATGGTATCTTCACTACTAAATAATGACTATCTCATAAAGTATCTAAACACATGTCTCTACATGGTGTCTTAATATCAAGTGCAGATTCACGTTTGCAGCAAGTGCAGATTCATGTTTGTAGCAATTATGTACACATGTCTCATAGAGAGAGGAGAGACTAGATCTAAGAGAATACATAATACAAAAAATGAAAACACATATTAGTTGTTTTTATTTTTTGTTATTTGAGTATTAGTTGTACAAGATTTGTATTTCAATTTTTAAAATGAGAATATCAACCAAACATGTGAATCCACTTATTTTCCGTATTCAAATACAAAAAACATGTGAAAACATCATTCAATGAATACACTCTAAGTTTGGACAAGATTTAGTTTTCTCGTGAAAAAAGACAAAAACAAATAAATTAAATTAAATTAAAGTAGAATTTTGCAATTTCTAAAGTGTATGAGTTCGTTTGAAGAGACTTTGGATCGTTTAAAATAAAAATTGACAACCATTTTACTCTTTTTTAACCAAAAATAAGTCTTACTTAAAATTGAAAATACATGAGATTTGAGGCTTTAAAATATATTATTTAAACAAAAAACCATACCGGAAAGTGGGATGAAGTACTTGAAGGTTAGGGGCAATGGGCTTGGTGGAGCAATCGTATACAGCATACTAATATGATAAGAATTTAACAGAGGGATTATAGAGAAGAGCAAAGAGAGGGTGGTAAAACTTAATTATTCACTGCCTTATTCAATACATTGGTTAGAAAGGATAATTACAATCCAAACTACTATGATAAAATAAGTACAAATGTAATGACCCGTGTTTAAGGACATGAAGAGTTAGTCATTTGTGTGTTTGGGCAAGAACTCTTGACCAAATAGTTAGCGGGAGTCCGAGGGCGCAGCACCTTGGCAGGGGTCTCGCTGCCCGGTCAGCGAACAGGGGTTAAGGGGGTAGTGCCCCTTGCGGGGATTCTGGGGCGTTGTCCCAAAAACTAAATTATTTTGGAGATGCTAAGATAGATTGTCGTGTGAAGGCTTGGTCGATGCAGCCTTAGTCGATGTGGGATTGATCGACGTAGTCGACTTGGCATAGTGAGTGGTTGATGTCGACCAAAGGAAATTTCAGAGAGTTTGGTCGATACGAGATGAATTTCGATGTATGATATACATATAGTTAACGTGGTTGAAGTCGACCAGAGCAGTTTTCCAAGAGTTTTTCCATGCATGTTGGTCGACATGCAGTCGACGTGATCGACCCAGCTACAGATCAACCATGTTCGATATGAAAATTGGTCGACATGGGTGTCTGGTCGACGCAAGAATAATTGGTTGATGTGGTCAATCCCGGGTCTTTTTTGTCGACGTCAACCCTACGACAACATATTTTTGATGTATTTCTGTTTAGCGATTTTAGGGTTCTAGGTGTTGTTTTGAAGCCGTTAGAGAGAGAGAGAGAGAGAGAGAGAGAGAGAGAGAGAGAGAGAGAGAGAGAGGAATCATCATCAGCTCAAGCATGTAGTTCCATTTCTGAGGGTGTAAGACAAAAAAGACCCGGGATTGACCACATATCAGAGGGGAGCAAGGACCGAGGAAAATCTTTCAAGTCGAAGCTCTAAGTTCAGCCAAATTTGAGGTAGAGATTTTGTACTTTCAAACCTATTCTAAGTTTAGGTCTTGTGGTAGTTGATATATATATATATATATATATATATGTATATATATATTTATATATGTAAAATCATATAGGTGTGATCTCCTATATGAATGTTGGCCTTCATTGGTTTGTTATGCTTGTGGGTGTCGATGAGTTCGGGGTTAGTGCGGATTGAGGGTCTGTTTCATGTAAATTGATTATGGAGGTCGTTGGGGTATCTGTTTGCTATCCGTCCCATGTTCACAATCCTCATGTTAGTTGTGCAATGGGATTTCGTGGGGAAATAATAGGGGGATGTGTTGGAGAGTAACATAGCTTATAAACAAGACATTATTAATAATTATATAATGTATGGTAATGGATGCTCTATGGTGTGTTCTCATTATGAGTATGGATATGTATGATTGTGATGTGTTTTAACTTATGTTATGTGGGATTATGATATGAGGCCTGTGTGGCCATGGTTGTGGTAGCTTGTGTGGCTGTGGATGTGGTAGCCTATGTGGTTGTGGTTCTGGTAGCCCACGTGGCTGTAGTTGCGATAGCCTGTGTGGCTATGGCTATGATTACTTGCTTGGCTTGCTGATGTGTTACTTAGATTATAAGTGCCATGAAGTTAAAGATATTGATTACAAACTGTTTGTGTATTATTACATGACATTGCACATGCGCACTCATCACGTAAATACTAAGAGCATGGAATGGGTTGGGGAGACATGACCCCAATTGAGCTATGGTTGTTAATCCCTCCTATTGTGATTTATTTTTTTTAGGAACCTACAGGCATTAAAGGTGGAAGATTAAGTTATCATTTTGTTTGATTATTCTCTTTCCATTTTGAATTGTTCTATGAAACTGATGTAATCTTATTGGGAAGTGATGTAAAAGACCTATTTATTTAATAAAATGTTGTTTGATTTATGAACACTTATTATCTTTGTTTGTGATATATTGTGTAGTATTTCTTAACCCTATCCCTTGCCCACTGGGTGGGTAAAGGGGAGTCACAAGCCGGTTTCCTTGGGTCGGAAGTCCGGGACGTGACAACAAATAATAGATAGAAACTAAAAGAGTTAAAGATATTCATGCACATATCATTCCCTCTCACTCAAAACATTCTTATCGTCAATGATAGAATTACCATATATATACAGGGGCGATGCTAAGTACATTTTAGAGTGTGCAGTTACACACCTTGACCTCTTAAATAATATTTTTTTTATAGTTAAAAATTGGGAAGAAAAAAATTAACTACTAGCACACCCTCTTCCCCTCTTGTCTTGACTCTTATCATAATGTAGCCACACTTGCACAGCAACACAGACAGCAAATGCAGTGGCACTCTCCAATCCGAAACTAAATTAGTTTTAGAGAGAAGAATAATATATATTCTTCAACTTTTTATTTTTATTTTTGAACACTATGCAAAGCTTGCATATGCACATACACTGTGTGTGTGTAGTTCGACGACTGGAAGAGTTCTCTGAACCATAATCACTTGATGACAACATTTGACTGTCTAAGCCTCTCCTCCCGGCCCGCCCCCAATCAACCTCCATTATCTAGCTTCCACCGTTGCTAGTTAGCTTGCAACATTCTGGACTTGACAATCGACAGCAATGGGTTTCTCGCCTTTACCGCTCTACCTTAGTTCTAGTACAATACATAGTCCTCCTTTCCTCTTCATAAAATTGCTTTTGGCTTTTACTAATTCGTAATTTGGTAATAACATGCTGTGTTATTCTATGATTCAATTAAAATTTAGATTATTAAGGTTTTTACTTTTTAGTGATGTTATATTTAAAATTTTGTAATGAATATTGAAAACTCTAAAAATAATTCCTAAAGCCGTCCTTGTACATATATCGATGCTCTATAACAGAGTGGTGTCATAGAGCAGATAGAGGTGTGGCTGGAGACCGATCCTTGGTGATGTAAATCGGCACTAGTGAAGGTACGTGCGTCCTAGTGCTCAAGTGACAGTGCATGACAATGGGGTCAATCAGGTAGTCAGGGTGGGTGACTGAGGCTACGTGTTGACAACATAGTGTGACAACCTTTTTTTGGGAGGTTGCAACAATGGTTGGATGGCTAGAACAAGCCTAGTAGTGTGTGTCTTGGGAGATGATGTTGATGATAATTAAGGGAGAGTACAGCGTGCATGCTCCTCTGATTGGCGATTTAATGGCCAGGGGTAATTCTATCACTGGAGAAACTACTAGAAAGCAATAAAATGGTTGATGGAGGCTTAGTGAGGTGTGTCATCACCTGGTGTAGTCCGGGCTCGTGACTGGCATGAGATTACTCCTTTGGATGGAGATTTGGTCATTGAGCTATCATTGTCATAGTTTGCACAGACCTAAAAAAGAGAGAGATAGAAAAACAAAGTCGCCACCAAACAAAAATAAAGGTGTGCTTGGCCACCTAGAGGGGTTTACGGTTCCAGAGAATAGGTTCGGGAGTTAGTTACAAGTGGGGAAGGAAGAAGAATTCTTGCACCCCCACAATGCCTAGAATTGGTACCTAGTCTTTGTCTATGGGTGCTTGCTTATTTTAATTTTCCTTTCTTTCCTTTTTATTTCATTGCAAAAATGGGGTAGTTTTATTTAGAAAAATAGAATGTTATTCTTTTGTTTTATCTAGGAAAATAGAAAGAAAGTCAGTAGTATAAAGAGCATGGCATAGAGCTCGGATTCACTACTACAGTTGATGTTGACCAGGCATATAAGCATAGGGCTTAATCCCACAGCCATCGGTGCCTGGATTTGTTTAAAAAGAACCTGAGGTTTTATCTTAGAAAACGGAAAAACCAAGGTCTGGTGACGTGAAGAGCATACTGTGAATCTCAGATTCACTGCCAGATGCAATGTTGGCCAAGTGGCGAGGATATGAGCATAAAAGCTCAATCACACGGCCACTGGGCCTCTTAAAATGATTCTCGTATTTTTGAATAAAAAATATGAAGTTTATGATGAAGAATATGAGAGAGAAGGGAATACACAGTAGCTCCCCACGAGCCGAGTAATGGGACCCAATTATATAGCCCACAGCTGTAAATCATGTCGACTTTGGGCATCCATGGAGCATTCCATACAACTTGATCATCAATTAAGGTTTGTAGCTCATTGATCCAGTCCTCTTCTGTTTCAGGTAACTCCCATTCAAGTAGTGCATTATGTGGTAAAGCCGCCACTTCTTCGAGTTGTACGTCCCTGCTTGGGAAGTGACTTTTCAACCATGCGTAAAGGAGTGAAAGGCATCCTTTGAAATGACCCTGCCCCGAAATTTGTATGTGTGATAATGATCTGATTGTCTCAGCAAGGATTGCAGGAATTGGATCAGCCCCTCCTAAATTTTGCATCACGAGTTCACATACAAATCCGTCAATGTAACCCAAGAACTTGGGAAATACAATTAATCCATAAATGGCTAGTGTGAATAAGGAGTAGAGTTCCATGCCCGATGCTTGATATATTTTGTCTCTGATCACGGGCCATGGGATGACCTCAAGTCCACCCCTGTGATGCACAATCTAGGCTACTTCATCTTCTGTCATTCCTAGGAATTGTGATAGGGTCTGTAGGCAGGAAACATGTATGGTTGGTAGAAAAACCTCCGAGCCTCCATTGATTGGCCATCCCAGGAGAGCTTGATACTCCTCCACAGTAGGGGTCAGATCCTGTTCATTGAAGGTGAAACACCTCCGCCTTGAATCCCAGAAATGTGCTGCCGCCCTTAACATAGCCTCATCAACGGGTACTCGTATTAGATGCAACAAGTCCCCGTACTTCTTAATGTAGGCAGCTTGTATGTGGAAAGGCCATTGTGCCCATATATCATCAAGTTCCTCCCGGTGGGCCATTTGTACCCGCATCCAGACTTCAGGGGCCAGTATGGTTTGCTCTATACTTTCTCCCGAAAAGTCTCCAAAGTGTTGTTGGATTTCCGAAGCTGCACGTGCGACCTTTGTCATGTCTTTCTTGTCTTCACCATTACCTAGGAAATGATCAAAGCTTGCCATGCTTCCTATAATGAATGTTAAGGCTTGTGCACATGAGATGGGAAAACAGAAAAGAACAAATTTTATTGATGTAAATAAGACAACTGTCCATGGGTACAAATACATGAAATAAGTTATTGAAATGTAAATGCAACTACATGATGCAAGACAGGATTTGGGTTCCTTTAGAGGGGCGATCCATCTTAATGCCTTCTTTCCCTAGAAGAGCTTGATGTATTACTAGATTCTCCTTCCTCAAGTTCATGCATTATCGCCATCCTCCTGGTCGGATTGGTATCAACAAGTTCTTTCTGCTGTAGGAGGTGCTCTGCTTCTAGTTTCTCCCGCCAAGAAACATAAGATGGAACAACGTCGGGGTAATAAGAAAGGAAATTGATTTTCCTAGGTTTTAACACATCATTGAACATCCGAGTAGCGACTGATTCAGCCCTTCTAATGCCATGGTTAATATCACACCTCTCCATTCCGTAGAGAACTAGGACAATTTGATTATTTCCCAGCTGCCTTGCCACTTGAAGAGGGGCATAAGCAGTTCTACCCCATGGTCCAAGAAGTGGGACCTAGTTGTACCTTCCACAACTGTAGATCATATGCTCCCTCGGCATCCAGGGTGCAATCCAGACAACATTTGCTTCCCTCAGACGATTCAGCAGC
This sequence comes from Taxillus chinensis, assembly GCA_023512835.1. Taxonomy (NCBI): domain Eukaryota; kingdom Viridiplantae; phylum Streptophyta; class Magnoliopsida; order Santalales; family Loranthaceae; genus Taxillus; species Taxillus chinensis. The sequence goes on from CM042090.1 coordinate 41,238,107, forward strand.
TCTGTCCACCCATTGAGATTCTTGGATAAGAGCCAGGAGCTTCTTAGAATATCTAACATAACAGTAGGAGGCCATGAGTAAACATCCCTGAATCGCAGAACAGCATAGTGCAGATGGCTTTTGAGCCAAGTGCATAAAAGAGGGAGGCACCCCATGAAGCGACCACCTCCTGTAGTCCGGATAAATGATAGATATCTAATGGTCTCGGCAAGTATGGCCGGGATGGGGTTAGCGCTGCCAATCACTTGTGCCACTAGCTCAAAAACGGTCCTGTCAATGTAGCCGGACACTCATGAAAAGACCACTAACCCGTAGATAACAAGCGTGATGAGTGAATGGACCTTATCCTCGTTTGCACCTTCCAGCTGGCTTTTGATAAATTCCCATGGAAATATTTCTTTGTCATCTAACCTGATCACGGGGTCAATGATCTTTTTGCCTTTGCCTAAGCATTTGAAACCCATGAAATGTGCTAACCCTCGCTTGCAAGACTTCTGTGGGTTAGGTTGGAAAACAATGTCGTCCTCTTCAAAGGGGATGCAGACGATTCTTTGATATTCCTTCAAAGTTGGCACCAGGTCGATGTCATGAAAGGTGAATCATCTCCGTCTCGGATCCTAGAAGTGGATCACTGCTTTGATCATATTCTCATCAACGGGGAGCTGCAACAGGTGCAAGAGATCACCGAACTGTTGGGTGTAAGCTACGTGCCTCATGCTAGACCATTCACTCCACATGGCTCGGAGGTCTTTGAGGAGTTCGAGCCAAGTGTCCATGACGATCTGATCATCCATAGAGTATGTCTTGGGTGAGAAGTCTCCCAATTGTCACTGGATCTGAATTGAGGCGCACTCCACTTCTTCCACACCTTCAGGATCTCTGACGTCCCTCAAAAGGTTCCCAAAACTTGCCATGTTCCCTATATGTATGCATATGATGTCATGATATGCGTCAAGCAAAATGAGTATGAGTTAGGGTAAATCAAAGCAAAAATGTGATAAAAGCGCATAAGTCAGCAAACAGGGTGCAAACAAGGCCACAACAACATTAAAGCACACACATAAAGGTCCAGACCCCTGATGGACATCTACATCTACACCTATCTTATTCGTTGGTTCCCAAACTATCTCATGAGAGAAGCTCTGTAGCCCTAGAGGCATTAACGGAGGGGACCCTCAAAAAGGACCCCACTTGGGTGAGGAGTTAAGGCACCTTACGTGAGATAGAACCCACGGGGCATCCTTATTAAACCTCACTAATCCTAGGTAAAAAGTAGAAAACCAGGGTATAGGGTTTGAGGGAGAGAGAAATGCATGTATGCGCAAACAACGCATTCTATACAAAGGAGGAGAAAAGAAAATGAAAAAGGACAAAAGGGAAATAAACAAGTAAACACTCCACAAACAAGAGACCATGGCTAGACTCTCTCAAATATCCCCAACAGAGTCGCCAGTTGTTATCACCTGGTGTCATCCGGCCTCGTGACTGGCATGAGATTACTCCTTTGGATGGAGATTTGGTCATTAAGCTATCATTGTCATAGCTCGCACATAACCAAAAAAAGAGAGATAGAAAAACAGAGTCGCCACCAAATAAAAATAAAGGTGTGCTTGGCCACCTAGAGGGGTCTACGGTTCCAGAGAATAGGTTTGGGAGTCGGTTACGTGTGGGGAAGGAAGAAGAATTCTTGTACCCCCACAATGCCTAGAATTGGTACCTAGTCTTTGTCTATGGGTGCTTGCTTATTTTAATTTTCCTTTCTTTCCTTTTTATTTCATTGTAAAAATGGGATAGTTTTATTTAGAAAAATAGAATGTTATTCTTTTGTTTTATCTAGGAAAACAGAAAGAAAGTCAGTAGTATGAAGAGCACGACATGGAGCTCGAATTTATTACTACAATTGATGTCGGCCAGGCGGCGAAGATATAAGCATAGGGCTTAATCCCACAGCCACCGGTGCCTGGATTTGTTTAAAAAGAACTTGGGGTTTTATCTTAGAAAATGGAAAAACCAGGGTCTGGTGACGTGAAGAGCATACAATGAAGCTCAGATTCACTGCCAGACGCAATGTTGGCCAAGTGGCGAGGATATGAGCATAGAAGCTCAATCCCACAGCCACCGGGCCTTTTAAAATGATTCTCGCATTTTTGAATAAAAAAGATGAAAGTCTTGATGTAATTTATGATGAAGAATGTGAGAGAGAAGAGAATAAAACCTGGAAATCGGAGTTGATGTTCCTGCTAGTGTCTTACTCCCTCCTTTGAATGTTTGAAGAATGTGAGGATAAAATCCCGCAAAAATGGTGAGAGATATCTACTTGTTAGCTCCTGTTAGCAAGAATTTGTTCCAAAAATAGCACCACGTTTCCCTCTTTTCAGAAATGGGAACCTAGAATTTGCAAGCTGCTTTTTGGGATTTTTCCTGCTCGATTATTGAACTCCCTGCTGAACTCTCTATATGGCCAGAAGTTAACCTCTAATCTCCCCTCCTTTTTTTTTTCTTTTTTCGTTGAGCAGATGACCATTTTATAGAGGTTTTCGGATGGGACAGATGGTTACCCGTGTAAAGACTCGTATTTGGGTAGTGTTGAGAGATAGCCATTCTATGGGAATGTAACTATCTGGACGGTAGTGTAGTCATCGATGTGAGCATTTTGATAGTACTTGGGCCCGATTCCGGGTCGGGGCCCCGAGTGGCCCGATTGTGGACCTATCGGGGTTTTATTGGTTGACTTTGCATTTGAGTGGTCATTTGAGTGTGATAATATCTTAATAGTGTTGTACTCGTTATTTCGAGCATTTTGACTGTAATTTGACTCAATTTGGAGTTTGGGACCTTAGAGGTCAATTATTGTGAGGTTAATGGTTGACTAGGTCAATTATTGACTGGGTTAGTGGGCAATGATTGGCAGAAATATAAATAGAATGAAAAGTAAGAGCTTTCACTTTACGCTATCACGTTTGTGCATTTAAGAGAGAGAGAGCTTGGAAGCTTGAAGCCTTGGCGATTTGGGGCGATTTGGGTTCGTGGAGCTCAAAGAATCACTCCAGGTAAGTGTCCTTGAACTTCTTATCTTGATTCTGTCTTTGGTATGCACGAATTTGTCTAGATTTATGGAATTAAGCATGAACCCTAGGTATTGGGGGAATCCAATTTTGGGTTAGATCTAATGGTTTAGCATAAGATCTGTGGTTAAGAACTGATTTATATCAGTTTTGATATGTGTTTCTATGATCTAGGGTTGTTTAACTGCATATTCCATGAGGGTTGAGAAGTCAAGCATGAAAATCTGGGTTTAGATCTAAATTTCTGGAAATCTATAACTATGTGCGTATTTCTGTTGTTACTGTGCGATTTAGAAGCATTCAGGACGCATTTTGAGGTAGATATTGTAGTCTGTTGCGTAAAACGTGTGTTTGGGAGCATCTGGGGGTCGCTGGGTTGATTCCAGACAAAGAACAAGCAAAAACGACGATGAACAGTACCCTGGGCGAACTATTGGGGTGAAAGGACGAAGACCCAAAGATTTGGGTCGAAGGGTCGAAGATTTTGGGTCGTAGGGTCGAAGATCCATAGTCGTAGGGTCGAAGATCCGTAGTCGTAGGGTCGAAGATCCGAAGATACGTAGTCGTAGGGTCGAAGGTCCGTAAACCCATAGTCGTAGGGTCGAAGGTCCATAGACCCATAGTCGTAGGGTCGAAGGTCCGTAGACCCATAGTCGTAGGGTCGAAGGTCCGTAGACCCATAGTCGTAGGGTCGAAGGTCCGTAGACCCGTAGTCGTAGGGTCGAAGATCCGAAGGTCGAAGGTTGAAGGTCGCAGCTTCGAGTCTTCGAGGCTGCATTTCCGCAGCTACGAATCGCGGTTCCGCAGATACGAGTCGCAGTCCTAAAGCTACGAGTCAGTGCAACTGTATTGGACTGGACTATTTACATTGTAAACCATTAAAGTAGTATAATTAAGTTACAATGTAAATAACGAAATACCCCCCATTTGGATTCAAAGAAAAATACTAGAAAATTAAATTCTCACTCCTTCAAAATGTGAAAATTGGGATTTAGTGTAAAATCTCAGAAAAATCCAGTTTTTCGTAGAGGTGAATTTTTGGAAAGTGGGGTTAGGCATCTCAGAAAAATCCCCAAAAATCAGATTATCTTAGTTATGATATGGAGACCCAATTCCGGGACTTTTTATTTCAAGAAAACAACTCCTATGGGTATCTTCTTCCTTGGTCAAGGAATGATAATCGATTTGTGAAGACTGGCTTCAGTTATAAAGGGAGTATAGTGAACCTTAATGCCATATTGGTATTGGTATGTTGGTTTGAGGAATTGGGGCTTGGGCTATATAACTTGTTGGGTTCTCACCGTGAGGCTAAGGCCTATGTTAAGCCGTTGAGCTCGTGGAGCTAGGGATGAGTGCCCTGAGCTGAGATCCCGTTGAGGATTGTGTTGAGCCATTGAGCTCGTGAGCCGTCAAGCTCGTGGAGCTAGGGCTGAGTGCCCTAAGTTAGGATCCCATGGAGGATCGTGGACAAGCTGTCCTGCGTGGGCAAGCTGGGTCCTGATGTTTGTGTGCAAGCTGAGTCCTGATGATTGTGCACACTACACAGTGTACGAGTACATAAAGCATGTAGTATAAACTTAGATGTTTGCATGATGTGGAGTATTAGGGTCACCTACTGAGCTTGTCGCTCACCCCTACTTGTTATTTCCCCTTTTCAGGTGTGACTCGAGACTAGTGGAGGACTTTCTTCCAGGAGGACGTGCCCACTACTCTGATGTATGAGTACTGTATTTTATATTGTATTATGTGTTATATCCCGGACATGGGTCCATAGACAGTTGTATTTGCATACTGTTTGTGATGTGATATCTGTATAACAGTTTGACTTATTATATGCATGATGATATATGGAAAAGTACAGGATTACCCTTGATGTATGACTGTACAAGGTTGCATAATTGAGACAGCACCGGCGGTGTAGTCTCTATTGGTGCTAGTCACCAACCCCTTGACCTTTCGGGTGTGGGCAAGGGGAAATCATGATCCTAGTTCTAGGTTCCCTGGAATTTGGGGGCGTGACAACCTAGGAACTTGGAGAATTAAATGATGGGATTTTTGGAGTTCCCATGTGTCAATAGCAGGTCCTAAAAAATCACATATGCATTTACGAGGTGCAAACGAGTCCTCAAGCGTTGAATAATGCATTTCCGAGAGTCCAACCTTTAAAACACGTGTTTTGAGCCGTTAAATTCAATTTCGAAAAAAATAGTGCTTACTTTACTATGCACTTAAAAGAGGAGCAAAACGGCATCGTTTTGGAGTTTCCAGCCGAAGCCTACAGGGTCGAAGGTCGCATGGTTGCCTTGCAGGGTCGAAGGTCATAGGTTGCCTCGAAGGTTGCAGGTCGGAGGTTGCCTCGCAGGGTCGAAGGTCGTAGGTTGCCTTGCAGGGTCGAAGGTCGTAAGTTGCTTCGAAGGTTGCAGGTCGTAGGTTGCCTCGAAGGTTGCAGGTCGTAGGTTGCCTCTCATGGTCGAAGGTCATAGGTTGCCTTGAAGGTTGCAGGTCGTAGGTTGCATTGTGAGGGTTCGAGGCTGTGACTGCGAGGGCGTTGATCGTCTTTTCGCAAACTTGACTTTTCATACCCAAAACCATTTTGGCCATAACTTCCTCGTTTCAAGTTGGATTTGGGCACGGTTTAGTGCGTTAGTCTCCAAATTCTGTCCTCTATCCTTTAGTGCTGATCTTGGGGAATTTTGAGGTCTCTGGGGAATGGCTCTCAGTCTTGGGCTTCTCTGCTGAATTCGGTTGCGATCTGACTCGATCAAAATGGGGTCCAACAAGGTGACCACTAGTTGTGTAGGATTCATATATGGATTTGGGAAAGAATCGTCAATGGGGTTTGAGGTTGGCTTCAATGTAAGACCTCATGTAATTCTTCGAGAATTTAAGCAAAACGAGCAGGGCCGGCCCCGAGATTTAGGGGGCCCAAGGCAATTATTAAGTTGGGAGCCCTTAACGTCGGATAGTCGGAGTTGCCATGTCAAACAAACTGCCAGTCACTAAAGGCTTAGATCGAGGCAGGGATGGTCGTTAGAGGCCTAAATGTCATGGATCACCATCACCAAAGTAGCGGGCCAGTTGCGTTGCGGTAGGGCTATGGGAGATGGGAGGTAGGATTTGCGGGCCTGCAGTGAGGCAGTGGGTAGGAGGGTGAGTTCGTGAAGCATGTTTCTAGTGTTGGCAATTGGCTGAAGTGTGACAGAGATGGAAGTGTTCGCGTCGCATTAGGCGTAGAGGCTGAAGCATAGGCTACGTTAAAGAAAGATGAATGTTATGTGTGTTGGCTCTCGGGTTATGTCAATAAATATAATATAAGGCCTAACCAAGTGAGGCTCCTGATATATTAAAGTATACTTGCAACATTAAATTTCAATTTAATTAAGAAAAATATAATTTATATGTACCTAATTTTTAATTAATCATTCATAAATTAAAAACTTAAAATAATTATTAACCAATCATTCATAATTCAATTTCTATAATAACAAATTAAAAATTATAACAGATAAGCAAACGAATTAATTATATTTTATAAATAAAAAATATAATATATTATGTAATTGGCATGGGGTATATAATTAATTTGACAACTGTAACACCCCTACACATATCCCTATGTTCATATCCAACTAAATCCAAAGTGCGTCCACCTAATATATGCCCCGAAAATAAGGCTGGCTGGAGGCTCGCTAGAGGATTCGAGAAAAGCATAGAAAAAGAGACTTTATGCGTACGTCCGTATGTACGACATCGAAGTCGCACCCATAATTATTAACCAACTATGGTGCCAGTGGGACTGGCTCCAGGTTTCTAGTTCTATCGCAATGACAAAGAGCTAGTCAATTACTATCTCAAGCGCAAAATCCAAGGCCTCCGTATCAAGCTCGACATCATCCCCGAGGTCTCGGGTCTATACATAATTGATTTGGGGGCCTAAATTTGATAGCCTTGAAAATAAGAGTGCTATGAGAATTTTCTCCAAAGAAACAAAGAAGATAATATGAATTATTAGTTGATTTTGGACTCGTGATAGGCTATTATTTCATAAACTTTGCCACGTGTTTCTATAAAACCGGCTCGGATACCACTAATACAATAAGATCAAAGAGAAGCTGAAAAAACTTAATTAATAGCATATAAATAGCATGCATGCAAGAATAATTATAAAATAATAGACAGAAACAAAAAAGAGTTTTCCATATTCATAAAGTCAATCATGCATAAAGATATTCATGTATCACATACGCTGTACGTATTGGAACGTGGTGGCCGTAGGGTGGGTCGAAGCAGAAGCAGCCGCTGCAGACCCTCGAGACGGGTGATGTATTAGATGCAGCATCGAGTGGCTCTTCCTGGCGCGCGTGCATATATATGTTACCAAACTCGGCATGCATGTAGGATTGATGGTTTTATATTTTAGAGCCAAACTCAGATTGCAGATCTAAATATCTTACATCCATACCAATCGTAATATCAAAATTAAGAGGGGAACGCTCTGAGCTGAACAAGGCAGTCGCATTTCATGACAGCATTTTTGAAACTCGGAAACGCTCACTCTCCGAGGTTAACATTGCATTACGTACGCTACGTCCCCTGGTCCCAGGGCACATAAAAACTCACTGTTTTGATCCCGTACGTGGTGGTCTTTTTCGTTTTGTCTCGTTTGTAGTCCCCTTGTTTGATAAACTATTTACCCATTTCCCTCACGGAACCACAATCACTGAGAACCAAATACAAAGCCAAATAATTCGAAACCCTAATCAAGTTAGCCATGAGACATAGTTAATTAAGCAAGCCATCAAAACCAAAAGCATCCAACTTTATTAATATTGCAGCTTACGGATCAAATACATAACAAATCGAAACAAAGGATAAGGACTGCGAATCTATGCTATATATATATATATATATATATATATATATTCATAAGAAAGGCCACTTTTCTCCTTTATTTCAACGACGCTGCTCTCATCCAGTCAGCTAACACAACTAAATCGATTACTGCCAAATCGCGACTAACGACAGGAGGGAGGCGCCGATCAAGGATCCCACGGCCGGCAAGGCAGCTGCGGTGGCGGCGCTAGAAGGGCCTGGGGCAGGGGACTCTGACGGCGCATGGGCTAGCACCGCCGTCATGGAGGCTGCGACGACGACGACTGCGACTGTAAACTTCTTCATTCCCATGGTGGTGGCTTGGTCGGCGACGGTAGATCTTCCGGCTATATATGAACGTGAAGGAAAAGCGATCACCGACGACGATGACGCCTTGTGTTTTTTTCTTTTTTTTTTCTTGCTACCCGAACCTGAAGAAGTCTCGTTGGTGTCGCTGCTTTCCGGGCCTCTGGACCAATTTATAATGGTATGTTTGGGGTAGTTTCGTAAATTTGAGTATTTTCGTTTTTTTGTTTTCTTTTCTATTTTTAATGTTTCTATTTTTAAGGATGTTTTTCATGAGAGAGAACGTAGATGGTGGCCCCGTTCGTTTTTGAGCGACTCTAGCGTGGGTTAGTTGGCTCATGGCTGGTCGGTCGGTCAAAGGTCACAAACTCAATGGATGGGAAGAAAAATAAGGTGGGGTCAATTATAGTGCGACACGATGGAGGAAAGTAGTCAGTCAGTCTATTAGAAATTAAATAGTTGTAGCAGTGCCTGCGTTATATAAAATAAATCGTGGAGCTTTTTGGTTTGTAAAGTTAACCTTTTTACCGTTATTAATATTTACTCATTTACTTAAAAAAAAAGGGGATACATGGTAGGTTCATGTTCATAGAAAATGGAAGATTGAGGACTATGAAACTCAAATCTACCGGAGGGATGCGGTGCAATACTTAAAAAATTCAAGTCCTCAAAAGTTAAAAGACTAGGAATGTTTTTTTATTCATTGCATGGTTGGCAAACAATGCTTTTGTAAGACCTTGTGTGATTTACAGGCTAGTGTAAGCGTTATGCCTTTATTAGTTTATGAGCAGCTAGGTCTTGGCAAACTATCTCCCACTACCGTGATGCTTTAGTTAGCTGATGAATCAATCAAATATCCAGTTGGGATTGTGGAAGATGTCCCACTTCGAGTTGGAAAATTCTATATTCCTACCAATTTTGTGATTCTAAAAATGAAGGAGGATACCAGGATACCTTTAATCCTAGGTAGACCCTTTTTGGCTACAGCTACAGTGGTGATTGATTGCCACAATGGAGAGCTTACTTTGAATATCGATAGTGAAAAAATCGAGTTCAGTTTGACTGACGCATTACAAAAGCCAAATATGCTTGCAGAGTGCTATCATTTGGGGCTTCTCGAGGCAGTCTTAGAGGAGGAAAATGTGAAGTCTATGGATTTCGCAAGTCCCACATTGGACCGAAGAGAAAACGAAGTGCGCCTCATAAGGAGGGCATGGATACCTCTCTAGCAAGACACGTTTAAAACCCTAAGGGACTAGGGGGCCAGGCATAGAGCTTGTAGCTTGTAGCCAAAGGGGACAGTATCCTGCTAGTGGACCATTGTGCCACTTTGAACGACATGTTTTGGGGTTCCAGTGGGCACTACAAAGAACTAAAACCATGCGAGTAGTGGTCCAAAGCGGAACAATATCGGGCTGTGGGTGGCTTGGACTGTTCCAGATGGTATCAAAGCTAGAGACCTGAGTCGGTGTGCCATAGTCCCACAGGGACTTGGGCCTCCTAAGAGGGGTGGATTGTGGAGTCTATGGATTTCACAAGTCCCACATCAAACTGAAGAGAGAACGAAATGCGCCTCATAAAGAGGGCGTGGATACTTCTTTAGCAAGACATGTTTAAAACCTTGAGGGGGCCAGGGGGCCATGCATGGTGTAACGCCCCCAAATTTGAGACCTCCAAACCGGGTGTATTAGCGAAAATTAAATATACAAGTTTTATATAAATTTTAAACTTTTAACTTATTTCATCGAACAAACCATTCATTATTACAAATTTCAATCTAAGATCGTTAAGGTTTAGGGGTATAGAGACTAAGTGTTCTTAACCCATTATTACATAACAAAGTACACAAGCAAACAAACTTAATAAATCTTTAAGAATTCACACAACTTTATTTCCAAGCACTTCTCGACTCCTTATCCTAGTTTCACCATTCCTTTAATTACCTGGGGTTGGAAAAGAAATCATAAAAAGGGTGAGCTCAAATAGCCCAGTAAGGGTAAACATAAGTGGTAAGGAAAATCGTGAAGATATCAAACATAGAAAATACCATATAACATTTGCACATCATACATGATCAACGTTTCACAAGGGAATCATAACATGGAAGATTATGTTTAGACATCGTATCATAACATCATGATCCAGGTTAACTACCCAGATACCATATCATAACATAACATATTATCAACTGGATTGACACTCTCCAGTGATGTTCTTTACCCAATGCATTGGAGGTCTTTCTGGAACCACCCATCATAAACTTACTTTGTCCAAACATAAGAGGTTATAACAACTTTAACATACATAACATGAGCCATATCATAGAATTCCAATAAAACATTCAAGGTTAACAAGGATAACCACGAATATCAAAATGGTTATCTACCCCAATCAATAGCATAGATTATCAAGAATATAATCTATTTTATATTAATTATATAAATAATTAATATTTCAAAGGACTGCTTATACTTACTTAAGGTCTGAAAACTCTTAGAGGTATTAAGACTGAGTGGTGTGAGACTTACATTTGAGTGAGGTTGCCTTGTTTCATTTGTGAGGACTCTATGGATTTGCTTGTTATGCTTTTAACTTGATTAACTTGGTTGTTCCTTAATATTGGTTAGGATTGTATATAATTATTGGACTAAGTATAAGAAGGCAATGGGAAGTATTTTGGGCTGCACTACTAATCATGCAATGCACTTTCATATGTTACATGTGTTTTTTGCTGACCATTATCTCACTTGTGATTTTTCCTTTTCTTATTTTTTACTTATTGGATTGAGTTTTATTTCTATTCTTGCTCGATACGAGAAAGGTTCATGTGAAGGAGATGATCGGGGGAATTTATACCCCCTTTTAGGATCATTTTGGGTACATTTTCATACTCTTTTACTTCATTTCTTGCCCAAATGTGCTTCTTTATCACATTTTCATGTTCTAACCCGAAAAAGAGGATTTCTTGTAGTTTTTGTGATATTTTTGCTATATTTTAATAGGAATCCAAAAATCAAGGAAGAATTCACAAGATCGACAGAAGGAAAAAATAATCCCAATGACATAAAGATCAGGACGACCGAATTTCATGTTGGTCGGATGAAAATCGAGTGAAGCCCATATTTCAGGGATGCATTTCTAGAACCTCAATGAAGATATTCTCCTTCTGGTCGAGTGAAATCCGAGGACGTTTGGATGTGATCAGCTGAAGGACTCTTCACCCGACCAGGTTGGGTAAAGCTTATTTTGCATATTCAGACTCTTCAAGCATCAAGGAACAGAACTTCCTTTTGGTCGGGTGAGATTTAAGGACATCACATGGTGGTCGGGTGAAGGTCGAGTGAAGCTTTCTTCACCCGTCCAAAGCCCGAATTTTGGCAATTAACTCCTTATTTTTGCAGCATACTTATTTCTTTCTGGACTGAAGTCATTTGATCAAAGTACAAGCACCAAACATTCAAGTCAAAGGAGGATTAATGGAAGGAATTCAAATTCAAAATGGGTGTTATGCATTTAGACTGAGGTTTTATGGGAATTAAAAGAGCTTTGAAGCATAATATTTAATCCTTTTTTCAAATTCAAAAAGTGAAAGTTACAAGGGATTAAATATGGGTTATTGATTTAAGAAATTATAAAGAATAATGGGGAATTCAAAATTCAAATATTCAAATTCAGCTTGGGAAGCTATAAAAGGGGAGATGATCCTTCATTGTAAGGATCCAGTTATCATCGATTTCTCTCCATTCTACAATTCCATTCCTCATCTAAAGTAGAGAGAGGGAGAGTAAAGAAGGTTCAGGGCATCTCTTGGAGTTTGAAGACAATCTACTGGGAAAAGAAGATCAACCTTGGAATTCTTGGTCTAAATAGCCAAGCTATCCTTTTGGTATTCTTATTCAATGTTTTGTAATTTTGTTATTTTCAATCAAACTATGGAAGCTTAAAAACCCTTGATTGGGGTTAGGATGAAGTTCGATTTAATAAATTAAATTGCAATGTTTTAGTTTAATCTTCTTCACCTTGTGAATGTTTACTGAATATCTTGGGCTAAAATATAAAATGGACTTTGGCCATTTCATTTTATCATCATAGGTACTTATGTTAAAATTAAAAAAATAAAATATAATTACTGGAAAAGGCAAGATAATCAAACTAGGGATTACATAATTTGCGAAGGCCAGTGTAAAACCTAGGATACCAAGTTAAGAGTAGGTGTGATGCTAGCTCTAGACTAAACAATCTAAATCTTAAAGGGTCACCCATCCCCCATGCTAGGGTATACACACGAATTATGACACTTGAAAAGGCTAATTCATGCATTAGAGGTTGGGTATTAAATATTGTCACAAGGAAAGAATTAGATTGAAGTAAGACATATTCTAGAGAAAAATACATCAAATGAAATCTTAACTCCAATCACCTTTATTAATCAAACTTATCTCTACTCGAACAAGCTTATTTCCATTTCTCACAATCTGTTTTAAATTCAATTCTATTTTTATATTTTTTTCAACCAAAAATCTCTTTATAAGCTAGTTAAAATTTTCAAATTTTTCATCCTTCCCTTGGGTACGATATTCGAACTTAAAATCCACTTTATTACTTGCCACGATTTGTACACTTGCAAATTGCCGATCAGGCGTTGATGGTATTTTCTGATGATTTGTACCGCGCGAGAAGGTGCAATCCATTCTCGTTCATTGCCACTCTTTTCTTAGTGGTGGACACATGAGCCATGCCAAAACAGCTGCAAAGATACTCCAAAGTGGGTTTTATTGGTCCACACTATTCTGGGATTGTTATGCCTTTGTCAGCTCATGCCCTCAATGCCAGCATTCGGGCAATATTTCTAAGCGCATGAATTACCACAACATGGTATACTCGAGGTAAAACTATTTGATGTGCGGGGGGATTGACTTCATGGGTCCATTTCAACCTTCAAATGGGCACCATTATATCCTCTCCAAATGGGTGGAGGTGATTGCAGCCCCAACCAATGATGCCAAAGTTGTACAAAAGATGTTTTAACAGGTAATATTTCCATGTTTTGGTATCCCACGGGTTATCATAAGCGATGGCGGTTCACATTTCACATGTCGCCAAACTGAGGCACTCTTGCGAAAGCATTTTGTCCAACACCGAGTTGATCTTGCCTATCACCCACAAACTAGTAGGCAAGTTGAGGTATCTAACCGACAAATCAAAACAATATTGGAGAAGACTATCTCTCTCTCTCAAAAGGATTGGTCTCAAAAGCTGCATGATGCTCTATGGGCGTACCATACATCTTTTAAGACTCCGTTGGGTATGTCTCCCTATCGGCTCATTTATGGGAAGTCTTTCCACTTTCCAATGGAGTTGGAACATCGTTCATATTGGGCAGTCAAAGCTCTCAATTTTGATTGTAATGCCGCAAGTGTGCAGAGGCTTTTATAACTTCATGAGCTTGATGAAATCCATCTTGACTCATATGAACATGCGCGAATATATAAGGAACATACCAAGAGGTGGCATGGTCGGCATATTCAACAGTGAGAGATTTGTGTTGGCGATTCGGTATTGTTATATAATTTCTAGCTGAAATTATTTCCCGAAAAGCACTGTTCTTAGTGGTCTGGTCCGTACCATATTGTTTCTGTCTCTCCTCATGGTGTCGTTGAGATATGGAGCGAGGCCTCTAGCGCCTTTAAAGTGAATGGGCAGCGTGTCAAAATATATCATTCTACTGCACCCATTGATCGTGATAAAATCCACTACATCACCGCCCTTCTACCTTCTGGCTAAGGATTAATGCAGCATCGTCGAGCTCATGACGTTAAACGAGTCCTTCATGGGAGGTGTCCCATGATATCTTTTTATTTTATTTTATTTTCGTAATATTATTTATGTTTGTTTCTTAATTCTTTACTTCTTTATTTTTTTACGTTGCATGCATTTTGTTTTGTGTTCCCACATAATTATGTTTGCGTATATATTGATCTTACGTTATGTTTTTGTGGATTTAAGGATTATTTATTTATTCCTAGGGCTTTTATGTTTTTACGACTTATGTTTTTGTTGTCTCTATTTATTTATTTCTTACTTTTTTTTCGTTGTAGACCCTTGGTTCCACTTGTCACGAGCTATTGGCAACATTTTTTTTAAAATTTTATTTTTCATTTTTTATTTTTACTTTTATTTTAAATTTTTACTTTTTTTATTTTTTTCTCATACACTTACATTCTCGCTTATCACCCACTGTCAGCAATAAGTTTGAACACCAAGCGCCAGCTTATTCAACATAAAAGAGTCATTAAAACATTTAAATAAAAAAACCTTATTACACCAACAAAAACCCAGTCGATGTCACACAGGGTCTTCTTCCCTGTTTATTGACTGCACCGTCAGTGGCACATGCAGCCATCACCGCTCTTCCTGGCACCGTGCCTCCGCCGTGCCCTGCCACAATTAGCCTCCACCGTTTGATCCATTGTCTGCCTCCGCCACCATCATTCCATCATGTATCGCCACCATCTGCGACAATGTCTCATTACTAGACCTCTTATCTCCCTTTTCCTTGTTTCTTTCTCTACCCCATGCCGCCATCCTCACCTTCTTCCAGTCACTGTTATCCATGCTCTGTGTACTCAACCAACATTTTTTTTCCTGATGAGGATATTGTTGCTTACCAAGTCTATCCTTCGCACCATCGCAACCCATTGGGCCCATTGGATAGTTGACTCCTCCAGCTGACATGTATGCCTCTCCCAACAGTGCCTCCCCTGTGAGCTCCATGTGTGCCGGGAGGAGGTTCTTCTAACCCCACTGCCCTTAACTGATGCACGAATTCATTGGTTTTCGGATCTTCCTGGTGACCCTTCTTCTGTTCCTTCTCTCGGTGGCTCCAATTCTTCTTCTTCCGTCTTTCTGGAGTCCCTTTCTCTTATGGTGGATCATCTGTCTGCTATGTGCACTGATCAGGATTACCTCATTATTGGCTACTGGCCCCTCTTAGGACGTATGGATGACTTCATCGCTACCACCACTCAGCGTCATGATACGATAGATCAATGTAAACGTGCTCATTACCGCCATCATCGACATTTCTAGCGCTATATTGGTTGACTTGGCGTTCCTCAGTGACTCTGTCAGTTTCCCTAATTATCTGACCTTCCCTGATGATGTCGACTCAGATTATCCTGCTATGGATGGCCCAGATTCTTGATGTACTACCTTATGTTGGGGTATTGTATGACCTTTTATTTTATTTTGTTTCCGTTCTCCTTTACTTCTTTCTTTTCTGCTTGTGAGGCCACTGTGCCCTTCTAGTGTGGGGGAGGGGTGCCTTGTGATTGTGTTTTATTTTGGTTATAACTCTCTATTTTCATGGTTATCTATTATGATTGGTTGTTTTATTTTGGATGATTGTATGATTTGCTTAGATATGTTTGGAGATATTATATGGAAGATTTTACTTTACAAGTTTTGGTGAAAATTTTTAATTTTTCTCCATTATTTTCATACTAAGAAATGCGATGCATGCTTACCTTGGATAATTTGCTTTTGGGTCTATGCGTTGGATTTCTTTGACCTTAGGATAAGATTATCACATGTCTAAACTAAAACTTGGGTACTTTGCTATGGTATTTCATATTTTTGGGTAATTGCTAAAATTATCACATGGAGTTGTTTGTTTGAGCGAAACAATCCTCCCATCTTGTGTTTTTTCATGTGTGACTATCCCTTTAGCTGACGAGTTTAGGCAAGTATATTATGGTTACATTGTGGTGATTGGATAATGCAATTATAGTTGAGCTAGAATTAATAATGTATTAAAATTAGTTGTCGATGTGCTATTGTTATGTTATGTCTAACATTTGGTTATATTTATTCCTTTATGAAAAACAAAAAAACGAGGCAAATGAAAAAAATGCAAAAGAAAAAAAACCTGAAAAGAAAAAAGGAAGCAAAACAAAGAAAATAAAAGAGACATGTTTACTCCGGATCAGTGGAAGGCGCGGATCCTTAATCCGCATGATTGAAGTTTACTTCGGACTAGTAAAAGGCTCGGAATCCTTACTCCGTGCTAAGGGAAGGCTCAGATTCCTTACTCTGTATCAATGATCACTCGGTATAAAAACGATGTTTATTCTGGATATGGAGTGTGTGATTGTGACATCCATAAATAACAAAAACAAAGCCACCATCGTTTTCTTCTTCTTCTCTTTCCTGTTCATTTTCATGCCTCTCTTTGCTCTCTTTTTTTGTTTTTTTGTTTACTATACTTTACATATTACAACATACAACATATACCAACAACATTAAAAAAAAAAAAGGAAAATACAACATATACCAACAACATCAAAGAAAGGAAAATACTAAGCATTACATCAAGTATAAATATAAGCTAAAAAATAATAAATAAACAGATACATATTAACTGAACCGACTCTAGCTTGGATGGGACTTCAACACCAGACTTCCGTTTGAACTATCCCGTCTGCGCCGAAAGTCAACTGCTAAAAAATAGAATCATCCAAATCATCAAATCCCAATAGCGCAAAGTACAAAAATCAGCTGAGATTTAATGTGGAGACTGCAGTGGTATGTTGGAATTGAAAGAAGATGATGAAAGAAATTTATTTTTTTAGGTTTTGGGCAGAAAATGTGAGAGAGGGTGGATATATTTTTTTTGATTGAAATGGGAGAGAATTTTGGCTTTGGGCAAGAAAACCCGTAAGAGAGAAAGAGAGAATCTGGGGGGCCTTTTTTGTTTTGAGAAAAGAAGTTCGTAAGGGAAAGAGAGAGTATGGGAAGGTTTTTTTGTGTTTTTTTTTTTTGGGAATGGAAGAGAGCTGGAGAACTTTGGGTGTTCTTTCCTTGGGCGTTAAACTTTGGGTGTTAGACCCTTTTTTGTGAGGAGAAAAGGCTTTGGATGTAGCCTCATTATTGCTACATTTATTGATGTATTATTCATGCCAACATTTTTATTTCTGAATTCCATCTTATATCGGGTGGACTGATGACCTATGATTGCCCTTTTGGTTTCATATGAGCACATGTGACCGACAGGCATTGAAAAGACTCTGCTCTGCATAGCTAATATCAACACATCCCGTGAAGAAACAGTGAGCGAGCCCGTAGATAGGCCAAACAGTGAAGGTCAAAGGTGGGTAGGGTCGAAGGTCAGTGGAGGCTCGGATCCGGATCAATGGAAGGCTCGAATCATGAGAAGCTTATTCCGGATGATTGAAGCTTAATCCGAATCATTGGAAGGATCGAATCATTATTCCGTATTAGTGGAGGCTTAGTCCAGATCAATGGAAGGCTCGAATCCTTACTCCGTATCAATGAAAGCTTAGTTTGGATCAATGGAAGGCTCGGATCTTTACTCTGTATCAGTGGAAGCTTAGTCTAGATCAATGGAAGGCTCGAATCCTTACTCCATATCAGTGGAGGCTTAGTCCGGATCAATGGAAGGCTCGGATCCTTACTCCGTATCAGTGAAAGTTTATTTCGGATCAATGGAAGGCTCAGATCCTTATTCCGTATCAATGAGGCTTAGTCCGGATCGATGGAAGGCTCGGATCCTTACTCCATATCAATGAGGCTTAGTCTGGATCAGTGATGTCTCGGACTTGACCACGATGCTCCGGATTTGACTATGATGCTCTAGATTGGTTTTTTTAAAACTTTTAATTACCCTTTTTACCCCCACCCAAAATGGCGAAATGGACAAACTTTTGGGGATTGTTTAGGAAACCCCATATTCGCCTAAATATTCATTTTGGAGAATCTCGCGTGGTCACATTTTTGGTCCCTTTGACTAAGGGCATTGACCATCTTTTGTCAAGTTTGACTTTTTCTGAAATATATTATTTTGGCCATAACTTCTTCATTTTAAGTCGGAATTGAGCACGATCAAATGCGTTAATTTTCAAATTTCATTCTCTATCACCCAATGTTGGCCTTAGGGCACTTTAGGAGCTTATAGCAGATGTTATCAATTTTGGGCTTCCCTGTTCATGTACCATCTTGTGCAAATTGGGATTAACCTCAACTCCAAACCATTCCTTCGTAGTGGGGAATCTTTATGGACTTGTTCAACAAAAATATGGTTTGGGGGTAAAGGATATATATAAAATGGGGTTAGTATGCCTAACTCGAACAAAATGGGGTCCAACAGCTGCCTCTCTTTGTGCATTATTTGTATACAAACAGTGTACAAAGATAAAGGGAGTTATTTTAGATGAATTGGAACACTTACCTGACTTACCTGGTGCTAAAGCAGAAGGATAGTAGGATGTTAAGGTCTATCTTCAAGAATAAAGAGGGGCTTTTCAGGGCAGTGGACTTTGAACAGTTTTGATGAGGCATCCAAGGCCTACAGGAATGGAAAAAGGCATCTCTGGCCTAATAAAAATGGAATAGGAATGGAAAAGGCATCTCAGGCCTAACGGGAATTGAAAAGGAATGGAAAAGGCATCTTAGGCTTAACAAGAATTGTAGAGGCTGGAGGATTACCGCCTACACTGCACTACAGAGGCCGAAGGATTACCGCCTACGATGCAAGGATATTGAAAATTAAAAACCTTGAGTTGACATAATGAGACTTTGTAGAGGCAGGAAGATTACTTGCCTATAATGCGATGCAGAGGCCGGAGGATTACCGCCTATAATGTAAGGATACTGAAAATTAAAAGCCTTAAGCTGACAAAATGAACTTAAAGACATCATGGAATTATTCAGGTAGAGATAATTTATATCTATAATTTATATATATAATTTATAGATCTTCAGGTTCAACAGGCATGTATGCACCCCAAGAGACAGGAAGTATAGCAGGCACCAGAGCCTGAGAATATGCAGGATCAGTAAAAGGCTGGAAGGGTGAATACCCTTCTGCTGGCTCTGTCTCCTCTTGAGGCCGGAAGGGTGAATACCCTGTTGCCGGCGCCGCCCCCTCCGGGGTGATAGTAAGATGGCCGAGCTGAAGGTTCTGGTTGAGGTGGATCTGCCTGGGCTGGATAAGAATCTTCAGGGGATGGAGAGGGTTCTTCATCAGATATCTCCACTATAGGAGAACGTTTTGATGCTTTCCTCTTGCTCAAGGCCTTCCAGATTTTGCCTAAGAGGCCTTTAACTTCTTTGTTGTCCTTCCTCAGGGCTTCCACCTCGTGCTGGGTTCTGGCATTTGCCTCCCTGAGCTGCTGTGTTTCTTGCCTCCAAGCTTCGGTAGATGCGCAGGAGGAGCTTCGGGGCTTCCCATGCTCTAGGCGATGCATGAGCGGCTACATCCTGGGGCCTCCCATGCTCGGTTCTAGGTTGTGAAGTAGCTTGTTGGTCTCCGAGAGATGAGAGCCATTAATTCTTCAAATTGGGCACTAGTGATGTGCCCATTAGTGACTGCCCAATTGATGACCTCCACTTCGCTCACTACTTGCCCACTAATGCCTTGAAAGAAATTGAAAATATCTTCTTTGTGTACATTGAACTGCATGTACATGGCAGTGAGTCTGTATAGAGTCTGCTTCCTTTGATCCATATGAGGAGAGGTTTCCCTTGCAAAGTCAGTAGATCGCTCCACATGAACGTTGTGCCTTGCGGGCTGTGATGGAGGAGGAACATTGGTTGCCCAATGACCTCTGGTACTGACCCCCAAACCTCCTTCAGCATGCAATACTCTTAACACCCAGTGAGAAGGAAAAGTGATGGTATCCATGGAGGAAAAATGCAAAGCAGGCATGCTTTGAAATATCAAACACAAAAATCTGCCATTTATCTGCTTTGATGAGTTTTTCTTCCACCATTTAAAAATGGTAGTAGCCCAATCCACATTTAGCATATGATCAATGCTATACAGAACTCCAGGTGTGGCTTAGGCACACTATCTAGCCCACTGGTCTGAATCAATAAGCATTTCCCTACCAGGTAAGCTAGGCATCTAAATTTTCCAACAAAACCATCCTTGGTAAACTGCCTTCGACTTTGAAATTTTCTAGCATAGTTGCATGCAGTACCAAATTCTCCTAGGCTTAGCTGAGGGAAGATATCACTGGGTTCAGGGAGGTTAAAGCAATGTCTAATAATTTCAGGGGTAATCCTGACATAAGCCCCTTGCACAACCCCTATCGGTTCATCCTCACTCCCGAGAGACAGATGCATAGAATTCTTGTAGGGCGAGAATAGGAAATAGCCAGGCTGGGCGGATACTAACCTTTGTAATCCCGGATTTTGAATTTTAAGAGCCACCTCTCTAGCCCAGCCCAGCTCGAAGCCTCCAAAGCCTGCATATCAAGAGCATGCCCCAAGAGTATCTCCTCCTCAGGTTGGCTATCAGCACTAGGTGAGTGCACCTCCTCCTGGCCAGTCCTCCTTGTGCGCACCATCTTTGGAATGAGAAAATAAGAGCAAAGAGCAGAAAACTGAAGAGCAAGAGAGCAAAAGGGCAGAGTTTCTCTAATACTCAGATCTGGAGTGATTTTGGTGTGGAAGCCTTTGAAGATGGCCTCCCTTTATATAGCGTGCAGAAGGAAAGATGCTCCATTTGGCTTGATACATGTGCCCCTAACTTTTCAGAGTGTTCTGACCAAAATAGCCTCTGCACGTGAATTGGCTGAAATGGCGTGCAGGTCAGAATCGTCCCAAACTTTGGTGGTGGGTCCCCCTTGAGCTGGCAAGCAATAGTCCCTTCTGCACGTGAATTGGTTGAAGCTTCAAGGAGGGCTAAAATCGGTATTTTGCATTTTTGGGCCTCCATATGACAGCTAGCAATTCGCGCGCAAGAGTAAACGTGATTCACATGGTCTTTATCTACCATTCCAGAAAGTTACAGCTCAAAAAGAGGTGCACGTGAATTGGGCAATTCACGTTCAAATTCACGTTCAGGCCCAAACTGGCCCAAATTTCTCCACTGAGTTACCTATGCATTATGGACCATCTTTAAGTCTTGCACGTGAATTGGTTGAGCCCATCTTCAAGCACTTTTGGGCTTCACTTGCTCCTTGCTCCTTGACTTTGACTTTAAAAATAATTCCACAAGTTCAGGACCCAATAATTTGCTCATCCTGCACATGGTTAGCTAAGAAAGGAACAAAGTCTCCTGCACAATGGTTAGCTTGCAAACAAATTTATTGAATAAAATAAATAAAAGAAAATAACATAAAATAAAACATAGCAATAAACATTGGGTTGCCTCCCAACTAGCGCTTTATTTAAAGTCTGTAGCTAGACTTTCAGTTATGATTAGGCAATGGTGAAAGAGAGGGAATCAACTATCTCCCTCTGAGTTGAATCAAAGTATGGTTTCAGTCTCTTGCCATTCATCCAAAATTTCTTGCCATCTACAGCTTGGAGCTCAAAGCTCCCATATGGCTTCTTATCAACTATCACGAAAGGTCCCATCCACTTGGACCTTAATTTTCCAAGAAATAACCTTAACCTTGTGTTAAATAGAAGAACTTTCTGTCCTAAGGTTAAAGGTTCATTGTTGAGTTGCCTATCATGCCATTTCTTAGTTCTTTCTTTGTAAAATTTAGCACTATCATAGGCATCCAGCCTAAGCTCATCTAACTCAATTAATTGAGTCATCCTAAGCTCCTTGATCTCTTGTGGGTTAAAATTTAACTTCTTCAAGGCCCAATGAGCCTTGTGTTCTAGTTCCACAGGCAAGTGACATGCCTTACCATATAGAATACGGTAAGGTGACATCCCAATGGGAGTTTTGTAAGCTGTCCTATATGCCCATAAGGCTTCATCAAGCCTTTGAGACCAATCTTTCCTATTGGCTCCAACATTTTTCTCTAAAATGGTCTTAATCTCTCTGTTGGACACTTCTGCTTGTCCATTAGCTTGTGGGTGGTAAGCTAAAGACTTCCTATGAGTGACACCATACTTGTTCAATAATTTATCAAACAATTTGTTGCAGAAATGACTACCCTCATCACTGATTATAGCCCTTGGTGTCCCAAAACGGCTAAAGATGTTCCTAGTAAGGAAGTGAGTCACAACCCTAGCATCATTCACTCTAGTAGGAATAGCTTCTACCCACTTAGACACATAATCCACAGCAAGCAAAATGTATGAATACCCATCAGAATTGGGGAATGGCCCCATGAAGTCAATGCCCCAAATGTCAAAAATTTCAATTGGAAGGATTCCAGTTAATGGCATCTCATTTTTCCTAGATAGACCACCTACCCTTTGACATCTATCACACTTTTTGATGTAGACATAGGTGTCTTTCACCATGTGAGGCCAATAAAAGCCACACTGCATGATTTTAGCCACAGTTCTCTGCACCCCAAAGTGGCCCCCATAATGTGATGCATGACAATGATGTATTATGTCATCTACTTCTTCCTCAAGGACACACTTTCTAATGATTTGGTCTGGACACCTCCTATAAAGAATTGGGTCTTCCCAAATGAATTTCTTAGCATCCACTACCAATTTCTTTCTCTGGTGGTAGTCTAACTGCTTGGGTATGAACCCAGTGGCTAAATAATTTGCTCTGTCAGCAAACCAAGGAAAATGATGCACCTCAAACAACTTCTCATTAGGAAAGTCATCTACAATGGGTAGAGACTTAGGTGCATTCTCCACACGGGAGAGGTGATTAGCCACAGAATTTAGGGCTCCCTTTGTGTCTCTAATTTCAAGGTCAAATTCCTGTAAGAGGAGAACCCACCTAATCAAGCGTGGCTTAGCTTCTTTTTTAGCAAACAAATATTTCAATGCAGCATGATCAGTATAAACAATGACTTTAGACCCCAAAAGGTAGGGTCTAAACTTGTTGCGACCATAAACCACAACTAGCAACTCTTTCTCGGTGGTGGTATAGTTCTGTTGAGCATCATCTAAGGTCTTACTAGCATAGTAAATGACCCTAAACACCTTTTCTCGCCTTTGCCCTAAGACTACCCCCACAAGATAATCACTCGCATCACACATTAGCTCAAAAAGGTGAGCCCGGTCAGGTGTGACTATAACAAGTCCAGTGACTAACTTACCCTTGAGGATGTTGAAAGCTTCTAAGCAATCTGCATTAAACTCAAAGTTTGTGTCTTTTTCTAACAACCTACTCATGGGTTTTGCAATTTTTGAGAAGTCCTTAATGAATCTCCTATAAAAGCCAGCATGGCCAAGGAAACTTCTCACTCCTTTTTCATTGGTTGGAGGTGGCGAGTCTCAATAGTGGAGATTTTTGCCTTGTCTACCTCCAAACCATGTGCAGACACCTTGTGCCCTAGAACTATCCCCTCGGTTACCATGAAATGGCATTTCTCCCAATTTAGGACTAGTTCCTTCTCCTCACATCTCTCTAAGACCACATCTAGATTTTTCAAGCACCTTGTTGGTAAGAGGAACCAAACACCGAGAAGTCATCCATGAAGACCTCCATGATCTCCTCAACCAAACCCTGAAAAATAGCCATCATACACCTTTGGAAGGTGGCAGGGGCATTACAAAGCCCAAATGGCATTCTCTTAAATGCAAATGTGCGAAAAGGGCACGTGAAGGTGGTCTTTTCTTGGTCCTCGGGCTTAACCATGATCTGATTATACCCGGAATAGCCATCTAAAAAGCAGTAGTGACTATAGCCAGCTAACCTATCCAACATTTGGTCAATGAAAGGAAGAGGAAAATGATCCTTCCTAGTAGCCTTGTTCAGCTTTCTATAGTCAACACACACTCTCCACCCCGTCACAGTGCGAGATGGGATCAATTCATTTTTCTCATTTTTAATCACGGTCATGCCACCTTTCTTGGGCACAACATGCAATGGACTCACCCACTCACTATCTGAAATAGCATAAATTATACCCACATTTTTCCATTTTAAAATTTCTTTTCTAACAATTTCTTTCATAGCAGGGTTTAATCTTCTTTGTCTTTCAGCAGTGGGTTTAAAATCATCATTCATCAAAATTTTATGCATGCAAATCCTTGGACTAATACCCCTAATGTCTTCAATGTTCCATCCTAGGGCCTTTTTGTGTTTCCTAAGGACTTCTAGCAATTGAGTACACTCCACATCATTCAAATTAGAAGCAACAATGACAGGGAATTGATTTGTAGAGTTTAGAAATTCGTACCTTAGGTGTCCAAGCAGCTCCTTCAGTTCTGGAGCTGGAGGCACGTCATCTTCTTTCTCCTCCTCAGCTTTCTCCAAAGAGTTTGTAGTTTGCTCATCTTCCTTAGCTGTCAAGTACATCTCTTCATCTTGTTGAGCTTCTATAAACTGAAGGGCTCCATTATTGGTGGTGGTAATTTCTTCTGCCAAGTAGTCTTCCACCAATTCCTCAAGGTCTTCAACCCAAAGGCAGTCCTCCTCCTCTTGACCTTGCAAAGCCTTCCCCATGTGGAAGACTAAGGTCTCCTCATTAATTCTCAGAGTTAGCTGCCCTTGAGCAACATCAATCAATGCACAACCCGTTCTGAGAAACGGTCTTCCAAGGAGTAGCTGAACTCCTCTATCTTCTTCCATCTCCAAAACAACAAAGTCCGCTGGAAATATGAAAGAGCCCACCTTAACTAGCACATCTTCAATGATTCCTTCAGGCCTTCCAGTAGACCGGTCAGCAAACTGCAATGATATGGAAGTGGGCTTCATGCCCTTAAGCCCAAGCTGCTTATACAAAGCGAAGGAGATCAAATTGATGCTGGCCCCTAAATCACATAGGGCCCGCTCGTCGCGGTGCATTGCCAATCACACAAGGGAGATTAAAGCTGCCCGGATCTTTATGCTTGATGGGCAAACTTTGTTGAACAACACCGCTCACCTCGTTAGTGGATCGCCACTGTCTCATGATCCCCATATTTCCTCTTCTTTGTCACAAAATCTTTAATGTACTTTCTGTACCTAGGCATCTCGCTCCAAGATTTCCACAAATGGAATATTAATTTCAAGCTTCTTGAACAAACTCAGAAAGCACTCATACTCTTCCTCAACCCTCTGGTTCCTCAGCCTCTGAGGAAATGGCATAGTAGGCCTGAGCTCTTGCCTCTGTTCGTCAACTATTCCGTCTTGACTCACTGCTTGTCCTTCTTTTCTTGCACTCTTTCTTGACTTTATCCGATTTTCCTTGGTCATCAGCTTCCAAGGGTCTGCTTCTATTCTTCCGGAATTGCCTTCTTCTTAGGCTCTTCAGCTTCATTCGGTGTCTTCCCGCTCCTTAGAGTGATAGCCTTGCAACTCTCCTTGGGGTTCACCTCGGTGTCACTTGGAAAAGTATTGGTTGACACCCTTTGATTAGCATTCCGTGCCATACTCACAAGTAACTTCTCCATATTCTTAATTGAAGATTCTATTGTGACTACCCTTTCCTCCAAATTATCCTCTCTTTTGGTTGGCTCATCCACATTCCGATATACCCTTCCTCTTTCTTGTTGAGGCCGAGGCCATTTCGCTTGAATCCTGGAGGTGGGTGTAAATAATTATCCGTAGCATACGGATTCCCGGTTCATCCCCGGGGGCACATATTTGTACTTGAAATGAGGTATCTCCCCCTCGGGTCCGAGTTCTCCGAAATGGTTAAGATTGCTGCCGATTCTGGTTGTACCCTTGTTGTTGTTGTTGAGGATAAAATTGTTGTTTCTGGTACAAGCCCTTTCCTCCAACATAATTTGCTTCTTCACTCCACTCCAGCCCTGCTCAACTACCTGGTAAAGCTTGTGATCCTTCAACTTTAAGAGCCAATACTTCCATGCCTTTCACTAAAGCTTGAATCGTGCTTGCACATCATTGGAAGAATTTTCAACTGAAGCTATCTTCTCCCTCGGCTTTGAAGTACGCACATTAGACCACCGCCAATCAGCTAATGGCAGCCTCTCCAAGAGCTCGCTCGCTGCGTCAGGCTCTAGATTCATCAAGCATCCTCCAGAAGCTGCATTCACCTTATCTTGTGAGTGGGACCGAAGACCTGTGTAGAAAGATTCAATTTGAATCCACCTGGGGTCTTCCATGATCAGGGCATCTTCTCACTAAGTCTTTGAAACGCTCCCAAGCTTCATGAAGAGTCTCCATCTCATCTTGCCTGAATCTGCTAATCTCCCCTCTCGAGCTGGATCACCTTGGAAGGAGGGAAGTACTTTGACATGAACTTGGTCCGCATCTCCTCCCAAGTGTTGATTGAACCTCGTTGTGATTGTTGAACCAGCCAAGAGCTCTATCCCTTAAAGAGAAAGGGAAAAGCCTTAGCTTTATTGCCTCCTCCGACACATTGTTGATCTTGATGGTGTCGCACACCTGGTAGAACCTCATCAAATGCTGGTGCGGATCATCCACGGCCGTTCCTCCAAACGCGTTGTTGCTCACCATGTTGATCAACGCCGGCTTGACTCAAAGCTATTTGCTTGGACTCTTGTCCGCCGAATCCCAGAATAATGGTCCGACATCATCGGTCTCGCATAGTCTAAGAAGGTTCTGGGCATAAACCTATTACCCTCTTCTTCCTGGATATTGGCCATTGTAATTGGCCCCTCCGTGTGGTGCACCACCATCGGTCCGAGATCCGCCATCGGATCGCCTACGGATTGCTCCAAGCCTTGCAACGCTTCTTCCGCCTCACGTCTCGCTTCCCTAGTGCTCTGCCGAGCTCGAACAACCTTTCAGGTTCCCGAGTAAATTGTATATCCTCCTCTCTTTGCATGCACAACTAGGAATCCTTGATGTATGTTCCTGTAAAACAACAAGAACACACCCAGCAGCTCCGAACAATGCAAAATAAACAAATAAAGAACACAAAATAACAAAAAATAAAAGACAAAATAAAACACCAAGATCAGAATTCAAACAATTTCACTCAATGTTGATTTTAAAAACTAGTTAATCGTTGAATCCCCGGCAACGGCGCCAATTTGACAGACAAGATTTTTAGCCTCCCCAAAAGAGTAAGCTAATGTCGTAAAATCTCTCTTCAAGATAATTATTTCCCTAAGTTTGCACTAAAAGAATAGTAGCAAGCAAGGGGTCGAACCCACAGGGATTAGCCTAGTTCTCTAGTTATCAAATCAAAACACCCAATTACTATTGTTCTATAAAATGTCTTGGCAAAAAGTTTTCTTTTTTAAACTAAAGATCTAATTTTTATGTGGTTTTGTAAAATATCAAAGAAAGCAAGTTGTTTTTAGGACTAAGATTCAAGGATTAAAAGCATCTAGGGTCACAATTTCACCTCCCTATGTTATCTCTACTGGTTCATGGTATTAGGGTTGTCTGATTGAAAACATGCTAAACATAAGCCAAGGACAACAAATGGTCATTGAGGTCCTTTTAAGAGTTGTATGCCAGAATGGTCATCTAAACACACAAACATGCAAAGCCAATAAATCATACTTGCAAAAGGATAATGATCACACCAATTACAAATAAGTTATGAATCTCAATCCACCCCAGACTAGGGCTAAAAATACCAAGGTGTACATCCAAAGTTAGAGATTAAGAACAGATTCATAAAACATGCAAAACTCAATCATCCAAACCCAATATTCATAAACACAGCAAAGCAACAAGGGGGCTACATTGCTCCCCTAGATTAAAAGACTACTCACGCATGATTACAAGCAAAACCATAGCAGAAAAGCTCAACATCTTCTTCTTGATCACGCGCACAGCAAAGCTTCAAATCCAGGCTCCAAAATCCGCGACGGCTGCGACGGCTGCTCTCCTAGGTCAAGGACAGCCTCCAAGACGTGGAGCCTCTCTCTCTCTCTCTAAAAACGTGTAGGGGGTTAGGCATGGCTAGCAAGGGGCGTGGAGCTCTTATTTATAGAGTTTGGATGGGCCTTGAGGTGTGTACCCTAGCCCATTTATCAAAACGGCGTAGTTTTGATAAGTGACACTCGAAACATTAAAATCTCTATCTTCCATCCACAATTTGGACATGGGCCTTGGAAACAAATGATCAGCATGGAAAAACGATAGGATCGGTCCAAAAATATCTCTGCACGCCAATTTGCACGTGATATGGTGAATTCACGTGCACCTCCAAATCAACTCAAACTTCTCCCCAAGCTTCCTTGCATCCTGTAGAGGCCTGAGAGGCAAAAATAGGCTTGCACGTGAAATGGGTGAATTCACGTGTAGCTCCAAATGCTCTGAAATTTCTGTGGTAGGTAGAGGACATCATTCTAAGAAACTTTTGTTCTTGCACGCCAATTGTTTGAAGCCATCTACTATGTCAAAAGTGAGCTCCAAAATCTGCCAAAACAGCTTAAAAACGCATGTATTTGCAAATAGCATCTTCCTAGAGGTTAGAGCAAATATATATGATATATGAAGCAATAAGGCTCTAATCATGCTCTTAAACATCCTAAATAAACACTAGAATAATGGCATAAAATGCACGTTATCAAGCACTTCCTTACTCCGTATGAGTAAAAGGTCCTAATGGCTTACTCTGTATCAGCACATCCTTACTTCGCTCGAGTAAAAGGTTCGGATTCCTTACTCCGCATCTTCTTGTCCTTACTCCATGTGAACGAAGGACTTGGGTCCGCACAAGTCATTCCTTACTCCGCATGGATGAAAGACTCGGATTCCTTACTCCGTGTCTTCATGTCTTCCCCCGTAGCTTCCCTAGCTGCCCTACAATGATCTCTAATTATCCATTCAGGTTTTGGATTAAATGGCACAAGTTCCCTTCGTCGTATACACAACTAGAAATTTCTTTAAGTACCTGACGAGTGTTCCTGTAAAACAACAAGACCACACCCAACAGCTCCAAACAATACAAAATAAACAAATAAAGAACACAAAATAACATAAAATAAAAGACAGAATTAAACACTAAGATCAAAATTCAAACAATTTCACTTAATATTGATTTTAAAAACTAGTTAACCGTTGAATCCCTGGCAACAGTGCCAATTTGATAGACAGATTTTTGGCCTCCCTAAAAGAGTTGGCTAATGTCGTAAATCTCTCTTCAGGATAATAAATTCCCTAAGTTTGCACTAATACAATAGCAGCAAGCAAGGGGTCGAACCCACAGGGATTAGCCTAGTTTTCTAGTTCTTAAATCAAAACACCCAATTACTCTTATTCTATTAAATATCTTAGTAAAACGGATTTCTTTTTAAAGCTAAAGATCTAATTTTTATGTGATTTTTTGAATAAGCAAGGACAATAGTTTTTTTTTGAATTAAAATTCAAGTATTAAAGGCATCTAGGGTCACAATTTCACCTTCCTATGTTGTTTCTTCTGATTTTAAGGTTCTTGGAATTATTTTAATGATAGCATGCTATACTTGAGCTAAGATACTGCAAATGATCGTTGACAGACCTTCAAAGTGTTGTATGCCTGAATGGTCATCATGGCAACAACAAGCCTATTTATCATATTTCTGAAAGGATAATGGTCACACTAATCACAAATATGCGATGAATCTAAGGTCTGCCCTAGACTAGGGCTGAGAAACCTAGGTGTATACAGCCTAGATATAGAAGATGAAGAACATATTCATAAAACATACAAAAATAGGGGTCCCTGTGCAAAAATATTGCTACACGTGATAATGAGCGTGATAACACACATGACAATGCCATATCATGTGCAAGCTCCAAATGCTCTGAAATTCATCTCCAAGCTTCCTTGCATCATGTATAAGGCTCTCATGCAAAAACATGCATGCACGCGATATTGCCCATATCACGTACACATCAAAAGTGCCTCCATTCAAGCACATCTTTTGTCACAAGTTCCCTCTTTGGTAGACAAGATGATTTAGCTAATGTGCATAAGAAGAAATCACCTAAAAACCTGCCAAAACAACTCCAAAATACATGTATAGAGGCAACAGTATCTTCCTAAGGGTTAGAGCAATATATACAAAATACAGTACAATTAGGCTCTAATTATGCTCTTAAACACCTTAAATATACATTAGAATAACAACATAAATGCACATTATCAACCTCTCAGAAAAATCTCCAAAAATTAGGTTATCTTAGTTATGATATGAGGAACCATTTGTGGGACTTTTTATTTCAATAAAACACCTTCTACGAAAATCCTCTCTTAGTCAATACATGAGGATAGATTGTGGAGACTGGCCTCTGTTCTAGAGGGAATGTTATAAAACCCTAATGTCATACTTTTGTTGATTTGTTGATTTGAGGATTTGAGCCTTGGGCTTTGTGACTTGTTTGTGTGTTCTCACCGTGATGCACAGGTTGTGTTGTGTGGTTGACGTGACAAGCTAAGGCCTAGGTTGAGCTGTTAAGCTCGTAGTGACAGGCTATGGTCTGAGTTGAGTTGTTGAGCTCGTGGTGTTAGGGCTAGGATCATATTGAGGATTGTGAACAAGTTGTCATGTTGTGGATAAGCTGGGTCCTGATGTAATGACCTGTGTTTGGGGTTCTGGGAGTTAACCATGTGATGGAGTACACATCGGGGGATGTGGATATCAGTATGACGACGTAGGCGTCGAATAGAGAGTTTTGACTATAAGTGGGCCTAATTTGGAGTTGGAGCCCTAAAAGGGTAATTTTGAAATTTTTGTGGTGTAGTCGAGTGACTATGTATTCAAGGTATTATTTGGAAAAATAGATATCAGTACAGTGATGTACTCGTCAAATGGATCGTTTTGACAGTAATTGGACTCAATTTGGAGTCGGGACCTTGTGAGGGTAATTTTGATATTTTAATGAATTAAATGTGGGAGAGTATAAAAAGGGCAGTGAAGAAATCCCTAATTTCAGTACGTGCTTGCCTTTCTAGAGAGAGAAAGAAAGGAGAGGAGAGGAAAGAGAAAATGAATTGGACGATCCGGAGCTCAAATCAAGTGTAATTGAGGTAGGAATTCATTCTTTTCACTCATATTGTTGATTGTGCTTGCTAGAGTAGCAAAAACATGAGAATTAATCCCAAATTCATGGAATTTGATGTATGAACCCTAAGTTGGGGAAACCCGATTTTGTGTGTTAACCTTCGAACTAAGGTTGTTTTGGTAGCCTAATATGGCTAGGAAGAGTTAGAAGTTCATTTTTGGGATGAATTGGTGCTTAAAAATATAGATTTAAGTGGTATAACTGGGTTTGGAGACAAAATCAAGATGAACGCAATCGACAGATCACGACTGGGGGAGTGTTCGACACTGTTCGAGGCTAGAGTGTCAAGCTAGCTTAGAGTAGAGCGTTGAGCAAAGGGCTTCGAGCAGAGCATTGAGCAAAGGGCTTTGAGTAGGGAGCGTCGAGCAAAATGTAGCGTCAAGCAAAGTCTCAAGCAGTCTCGAGCAGGGTGTCTCGAGCAGTTGGGCAATGCAGTTCTGGTTTCACTGGACTAGACTATTTACATTGTAAACCTTTATGCCTCTTCCCATTTAAGCATTATACTTAAGTTACAATGTAAATAAGGAAATACCCTCCATTTTAAAAAAAATAATAGAAAAACAAATTCTCACTCCTTCAAAATGTGAAAAATGAGAATTAGCACTGAATCTCAGAAAAATCCAGTTTTTAGTTCGATGTGGCTATTTGCCCTCCTGGGTTAGACCTCTCAAAAAAATCCTTAAAAATCAGATTATCTTAGTTATGATATGGGAAACCATTACCGAGACTTTTTATTTCAAGAAAACACCTCCTACGAAAATCCTCTCTCTTGGTCAAGACATGAGGATAAAGTTATAAAGACTGCCCTCTATTACAGAGGGAGTATCGTGAAACCCTAGCGGTCACATGGGCCTACGAGGCTACCCTGAGAAGCCCGGGAGGCTACTGTTGAGGACCTGAGAGGCGAGATTTGTTTAGAGCCTAAGAGGCTACTGTGCATGAGAGGTAATATTTTGCCTGAGAGGTAATATGGTGCCTGAGAGGCAATATTTGAGATTACCTGGGAGCTAATATTGTGCCTAGAGGGAAAGAATGTGCCTGAGAGGCAATAATGTTTCGGGTTACCTGGGAAGATTGCTTTATATTTTAATGCATGAGTACATGATTAAGTTGGTGATGTATGTGTAGCACTACACGAGCACATGTCCACACTATTTTATGAGTTGGAATGGGTTAAGGAGACATGATCCCTACCAAGTTGTGGTTACTCACCCCTTCTGTTGTATTTGTCTTTGTTTGTTTCAGGTGCCTACAGGAGCTAGGAGGTTCACCCAAAGTGAAAACTTTGTTTGTGTGTATTTATTTTATTGGATTATAATGATATGATGTAACCCCGTGTGAGAAGTAACATGTATGTATGTGTGTTTGCCTTGTGATTTGAAATAAGATTTATGTATGTGTGTGATATATGTGTGGTATAGCTTAGGGACGGCACCCGTGCTAAGGTTCCTTTCTCGGTGTTATCACAAACCCCTTGTCCCTTCGGATACGGGCATGGGGATTCACTAACCAGTTTCTGTGAATCGGAAATTCGGGGCGTGACACCTGATGTTTGTTTACAAGCTAAGTCTTGATGATTTTGCTCACTACACTATGCACGAGTACACTGAGCATGTAGTATAGATTTATTTTTGTTGCATAGTAGAGTGATGTGGAGTTATGGGGTCACCTACTAAGCTTGTAGCTCACCCCTACTTTGTTGTTTACCCTTTTCAAGTGTGACCCGAGACTAATGGAAGACTTTCTTCCAGGAGGGCATGCCCACTACTCTGATGTATGATACTACTATATTCTGTATTACTTTTGTGTGATATCCCGGACATGGGTCCGTGGACAATTGTATTTGCACATTATTTGTGATATGATGTATGTATGATTGTTTGACCTATTATATGCATGATGATGTAGGAAAAAAGTATAGGATTACTCTTGATGTATGACTGTACAAATTTGTATGATTAAGACAGTGTCATCACCCGGTGTCGTCCGGGCTCGTGACTGGCTTGAGATTACTCCTTTGGATGGAGATTCGGTCATTGAGCCATTATTGCCATGGCTCACACAAATCCAAAAAGAGAGATAAAAGAAACAGAGTCGCCACCAAACAAAAATAAAGGTGTGTTTGGCCACCTAGGAGGGTCTACGGATTCCAGAGAATAGGTTCGGGAGTCGGTTACGTGTGGGGAAGGAAGAAAAGTTCTTGCACCCCCACAACGCCCAAAATTGGTACCTAGTCTTTGTCTATGGGTGCTTGCTTATTTTAACTTCCCTTTTCTTTCTTTTATTTCATTGTAAAAACTATGATTGGTTTATTTAAAAAGAATGTTATTCTTTTGTTTTATCGCGGAAAACAAAAAGAAAACTCATAATATGAAGAGCACAACGTGGAGCTCAGATTCATTACTACAGTTGATGTTGGCCGGGTGACGGAGACATAAGCAATAAGACTTGGTCTCGCAGTTACAAGGGCTTGAGTTTGTTTAAAAAGAATTTGAGTTTTTCTTCAAAACAAAAAAAGTAGGGTCTATGTCGTGAAGAGCATGCCGTGAAGGTCAGATTCACTTATCAGACTCAATGTTGGCCAAGTGGCGAGGATATGAGCATGAAAGCTCAATCCTACGGCCACCGGGCCTTTGAAAACGTTTTGTGTATTTTGAATAAAAGGTGAGATTGGTATAGCTAGGATAAGGAATGTAAGAGAGGAGGGGAATAAAACCTGGAAATTAAGGTTGATGTTCCTGCTAGCTTTTCTCCTCTTCGAATGCTTGAGGAATGCGGGGACTAGACTCCAGCTAGGGTGGTGGGAGACGTTTTCTTCAGCTCCTACCAATGATGTCTGTAGAACTCTGGACTCTCCCCTCTTTTTAACTCTCTATCCTTAGATGTTTTTTCCCTCTCAGAATTTGGATCCCCCCTTTCAGAAATGGGTAATGCCTCCTTTTTATAGAGTTTGCAGAGGGAACAGCCGCCCACCTGGGAACTTAGTGAATTAAATGTCGTGACTTTTGGAGTTCCTAGGCGTCAACAGCAAGTTTCAAGACGACAAATGCATTTACGAGATTTAAACGAGTTCCCAGGTATTAAACACATGTTTTGGTCCATTTAAAAAATCAATTCCGAGAGACATATCATTTGCTTTACTGTGCACTTAAAAGAGGAGCAAAAACAGCGTCGTTTGAAATTCCCAGCCGAAGGTTGCAGGGTCCAGTGTGTCGCGGGTTAGAAGCTGCCTTGCAGGGGCGAAGGCCGCAGCTACCTCGCAGGGTCGAAGGTGGTAGCTGAAGGCTAGAGATTGCCTCGAAGGTCAAAGGGTTGAAGCCGCGCTGAAGGGTCGAAGCTGCGTCGAAGGCTCGAAGGGTTGAAGCCGCGTCGAAGGTCGAAGGGTCGAAGCCGCATCGAAGGTTCGAAGGGTTGAAGCCGTGTCGAAGGTCGAAGGGTCAAAGCCGCATCGAAGGTTCGAAGGGTCGAAGCTGCATCGAAGGTTCGAAGGGTCGAAGCTGCGTCGAAGGCTCGAAGGGTTGAAGCCGCATCGAAGGGTCGAAGCCGCATCGAAGGTTCGAAGGGTCGAAGCCGCATCGAAGGTTCGAAGGGTCGAAGCCGCATCGAAAGGTCAGAGGATCGAAGCCGTGTCGAAGATTCGTAGCCGCGTTGAAGGGTGGAGGCTGCGCTTCAAGGCTTCGAGGCAAGGCTGCGCTTCGAGGCTTCGAGGCTGACTGCTGCAAGGCTGACTGCGAGGCTTCGAGGCTGGGCTGATTGCGGGGCTTCGAGGCTAGGTGCTGCGGGTGCAGGGTGCAAGCTTCGTGGTTGAGCGGGACTACGTGGCTTCGAGGCTATTGAGCTTCGAGGCTGCGTTTGCTGGGCTTCGAGGCTGGGGCTTCGAGGCAGGCTGTGCTACGAGGCTGGGCTGACTGCGGGGCTTCGAAGCAAGGTGCTGCGGGTGCAGGCTGCGCCCTTCGAAGCTGAGCTGGACTACGAGGCAAGGCTGGGTTTGCTGGGTGCAGGCTGTGTCCTTCGAAGCTAAGTTGGACTACGAGGCTTCGAGGCAGAGCTGCGCTACGAGGCAGGCTGCTTCGAGGCTGTGCTGCGAGGCTTCGACTGTGACTGCGGGGCTTCGACTACGAGTGCTGCGAGTCTGCGGGGCTGAGCTGGACTACGAAGCAGGCTGAGCTACGGGTCTTCGAGGGTAAGCTCTACGAACCTTCGAGGCAGCGACCATGAATTCGCCTCAACCGTCTTGGGAGGTTTTCGCAATCATATTTTTGGCCGGTTTGACCGAGGGCATTGACTGTCCTTTCGCAATTTTGACTTTTCATGCCGAAAGCTATTTTAGTCATAACTTCTTCGTTTTAAATCGGATTCGGGCACAGTCAAGTGCGTTGGTTTCCAAATTTCGTCCTCTATCATTCGGTGTTGATCTTGGGGGCATTTTAACATCCCTCAGAAATGACTCTTATTTTTGGATTTCTCTGGCTGTGATCTGGCCCGGTCAAAATGGGGTCCAACAACTGCCCCTCTTTGTGCGTCGTTCGTGTATGAATGATGTGCAGAGATAAGACTGTACCCATTTTGACCAATTGATTCTCCTCTCAGGGATTGATATTTTGCGGTTTTGGTGTGCTTCGGCATGCGGGTGAGCATGGCTTTGGATACTGAGCATGCGGGTGAGCATGGCTTTGGACATTGAGCATGCGGGTGAGCATGACTTTGGATATTGAGCATGCGGGTGAGCATGGCTTTGGATATTGAGCATGCGGGTGAGCATGGCTTTGGTTGTTGAGCATGCGGGTGAGCATGGCTTTGGACATTGGGCATGCGGGTGAGCATAGCTTTTGTTGGATCAAACCCAGGATTTGGATAATGCTGATAAAGCCTTATGTAATTTGATCTGAGATCTTTTGTGTTTATTTGATCATTGCAGAAGATATGTTACTAATCCAGAGATGCACTCGTGAGAGCAAAGCTAAGGACAGGATACATAATCCTGATCCGGACAAGAGTGGGTGTCGTCAAACACTTGGTAAATAACCAAGTCACAAATACATACGGAATAAGGAACATTCGTACGGACTAAGAACTTAAAGGATAAGTGCGGAGTAAGGAAACCAAATGCGGAGTAAGGAATCCGGATATCTTACTCGCCCGGAGTAAGGAACTTACATACGGAGTAAAGAACTTACATGCGGAGTAAGAAAGCGCTGACACGGAATAAGTCATCAGACTTTTCAAGACTCGCCCGGAGTAAGGAACTTACATACGGAGTAAGGAACTTACATGCGGAGTAAGAAAGCGCTGACACGGAATAAGTCATCAGACTTTTCAAGACTCGCCCGGAGTAAGGAACTTACATACGGAGTAAGGAACTTACATACGAGTAAGGAACTTACATGCGGAGTAAGGAAGCGCTGACAAGGACTAAGGATTCCAGTACTAAATAGATACGGAGTAAGCAACCACTGACACGGAGTAAGGTTCCGATCTTCATTAGCTACGGAGTAAGGAAAATTGCACCGGACCAAGAAGATACTGCTTCAACTCAACCGCATTTAAGTTATCAGCTCGTGGCGTCCCGATGTAAGACGAATTCATTGAGAACCTGAAGAATCTTACACGTGGATCATCCGGATATGTGGACACAACCTTAATTGTATTTGGGAACTCACAAACGCACTTATATTCTTCGAACCCAAGATCTTGAGCTCCACAAACCGCAGCAGTCAAGGCAGAGAGATTACCGAGGGACAGTTAGTGCTGAACGCTTTCCGGA
This sequence comes from Taxillus chinensis, assembly GCA_023512835.1. Classification (NCBI taxonomy): domain Eukaryota; kingdom Viridiplantae; phylum Streptophyta; class Magnoliopsida; order Santalales; family Loranthaceae; genus Taxillus; species Taxillus chinensis. The sequence goes on from CM042090.1 coordinate 41,274,927, forward strand.
ACTACAAGTTCCGAGGTTGTCGCTTAGGAATGTTTTGTATAAATATTCATACTTGTACATAGTGAAAAAAAAAGTGTGAAAAAGCGAATGTGCGTTAGAAAAGAATAGACTAATTCTGTGTATGCATAAGAGTTTTCATCTTTGGAGATAGAAGTTGGCTAGTGTGTGAGTTCATTTGTAAACAGAGTGTAAGAGAGTCTTGCTCCTATTTTGTTGTATTTATCTTGTGATAATAAAACAAAATACTTTCACTATCTGGTTATCTTCCATGATGATTCTATCACTTAACTAGATAAGTGTTTGTGTCTTGAGAGAAAGAAAAGAGTTTTAATAAGAGCATATTCACCCCCCCCCCCTTTAGGCTCCAAGGGACCATCAGCTTTGGTTATTGAGCATGCGGGTGAGCATGGATTTGGTTGTTGAGCATGCGGGTGAGCATGGCTTTGGACATTGGGCATGCAGGTGAGCATGGCTTTGGTTATTGAGCATGCGGGTGAGCATGGCTTTGGTTGTTGAGCATGCGGGTGAGCATGGCTTTGGACATTGGGCATGCGGGTGAGCATGGCTTTGGTTGTTGAGCATGCGGGTGAGCATGGATTTGGTTGTTGAGCATGCGGGTGAGCATGGCTTTGGACATTGGGCATGCTGGTGAGCATGGCTTTGGTAATTGAGCATGCAGGTGAGCATGGCTTTGGTTGTTGAGCATGCGGGTGAGCATGGCTTTGGACATTGGGCATGCAGGTGAGCATGGCTTTGTTTATTGAGCATGCGGGTGAGCATGGCTTTGGACATTGGGCATGCGGGTGAGCATGGCTTTGGTTATTGAGCATGCGGGTGAGCATGGCTTTGGTTGTTTTGCATGCAGGGGAGCACGGCTTTGGCTGTTTTGCATGCAGGTGAGCGTGGCTTTGGTTGTTTTGCATGCGGGTGAGCATGGCTTTGGACATTGGGCATGCGGGTGAGCATGGCTTTGGCTGTTTTGCATGTGGGGAGCATGGCTTTGGATGTTTTGCAGCGGGTGAGCATGGCTTTGGCCGTTTGGCATGCGGGGAGCATGGCTTTGGATATTTTGATCGAAATGAACGGTTTCTCTATTTGGGGATGAAAACTTTCCTCACTTGGAGCTCTAAGGCTTATCCACCTGGGGTAGGAGGCGTTATGTCGTGACATCAGCCCCACCCGTTTGGACGGGAGCAAACATGCCAAATGTAGGAATGATGCATGAAATGCGATTGATGTGTGAAATGTAATTGATGCATGAAATGTGGGGGAGGTCTGAATCTTTGAGAATGTGCATAAGGTACACAAAATGCGGGGCAGAGACAATCTAAGGAGATTTTGGTGCCGCTTCTTCTGAAAAGCATGCTGCCAGATGATTTGGCATCCTCTTCTTCTCCTCATGAGCAAACTGCTAAGTTGCCCGAGCCCTGATTTCTCTAAAGGCAAAAGTCCAGAGCTTTGTTATTGCCTTATGCGAACCTCACAGCGAAGCAAAGTTTAGGAAACTCAAGCGGGGAATGAACGATTTTAAAATGATTTTTAAAAGGCCAAAACGATATTTATTTAATAAGACATTTTGCACTTACAATTGCATCATTGCATATGGAATAACTTGTTTATCATCATATAAAGTCAAACTAAACTCCCTTTTGTAGTACAAGGACAATAGCTTTACTTGAAATGAAACTTGAAAACTTGACCAATCCTTTGGTTCACAACCTAGTCCCCTGGTTTGAAGTGGCGTGATGACCTTTTCATGATCGTTTGCTTGGGGAGCTCGAGAGTTGTCTCCCACTTTGGTTCCCTTAGAGGATCATGGATTCTGATATCGCTGCACTTTTTGTTGGCTTTGTATTTTACCCTTGGCGCCCTTTCGGGTTTTCGCCAAGTCCGCCTTTCTTTTGCTTTTGATTGAGCTTTGTGTTTTACTCTTGGTGCCTTTTCAGGTTTTCACCAAGTCCGCTCTTAGGCCACGAACCTTGTTTGTCAAGTCATGCAAACTTGATTGTCATATAGTGAGGACGAATTTATCCCAATTATGTGAGGGGTTGAAGCATGAGATTTTGATTCAGTTGGGTATAACGGTTTTTGAAGTGGCGAAGTTAAACATAAAACTTCTTTACAGCATCGCTGTTTACAGGATTTCGTAGCTTAACTCCGTCCATTTCGGTGAGGATTAGGGCACCTCCCGAGAATGCTCTTTTTACAACGTATGTACCTTCATAGTTTGGAGTCCATTTGCCCCTGTGATCATGCTGTATCGGCAGTATTTTCTTCAAGACTAAATCCCCTTCCTTGAAAGTTCGGGGCTTTACTTTTTTGTTGAAGCTGGCCATCATCCTTTGTTGGTATCGCCGGCCTCGACCGACTGCGGCAAGACGTTTTCCTTCGATCAGATTTAGCTGCTCAAAACGGTCTCTGACCCATTCTGCCTCGTCTAGTTGAGTATCCTTGAGAACTCTGAGAGACGGGATTTCCACTTCGATGGGTAGGACCGCTTCCATACCATATACTAGGGAGAAAGGAGTTGCCCCAGTTGATGTTCGCACAGAAGTCCGGTAAGCATGTAGTGCATATGGAAGTTTCTCATGCCAATCCTTATATGTCTCAGTCATTTTTCGAATGATGTTCTTGATGTCTCATTCATCTTGGGATACTAGGATTGCTGCCCCAACCGGTCCATTCATCTTGGGAGGATCCGAGGGGGAGGGGGGTGTCGGATCCTAAATCCTTCGCATAAATTGTCCATCATTCGGTTGTTCAAATTGACAGCATTGTCAGTTATGATCTGTTCGGGGAGCCCATAACGACAGATGATGTTGCTTCGAAGAAACCGAACCACCACCGATTGAGTGACTTGGGCGTAGGAAGTTGCTTCCACCCATTTGGTGAAGTAATCGATCGCCACTAGGATGAATCTATGACCGTTGGAAGCCTTAGGTGAAATGGCTCCAATGATGTCCATTCCCCACATGGCGAAAGGCCAAGGAGATGTCATTGTGTGCAAGTAGGACGGAGGTGCTTGGATTCGATCCCCGTAAACTTGGCATTTAAGACATGTGCGCACGTGATTAATGCTATCTTTTTCCATGGTGACCCAGTAGTAGCCCATCCTCATGATCTGTTGGGACAGGGCGTGTCCATTCACATGTGCTCCACGGTTACCATTATGGACTTCATTGAGGATCTGAGCTGCCTCACCCTTTTCCACACACCGTAGTAGCACCATGTCGTAGCTGCGCTTATAAAGGACTGGCCCATCTAAGAAGTAGTTAGCACTTGTTCGTCGGATATTTCTTTTTTCTGATTCCGAGACTTCTGCTGGATACTCTTTTGTGAGTAGATATCGCTTGATATCATGATACCATGACTTCGGGTTAGTATCTATACTTGTCATCATACAGTATGTTGGTACCTCTCGTACACAGATGTCGAAAGAGGGCATTTCTAAACTTGTATCCAACCGAAGAAGGGCTGCCAAAGTAGCCAAGGCATCGGGGATCCGATCATACTCCCGTGATGCATGCTCAAACGAGATTTCATCAAAGAGTCTAGCCATATCGCATATCATCTCTTGGTAAGGAATGAGTTTGGGATTCCAAGTTTCCCATTCTCACGCCCCGAATTCCAGGGAACCCGGAACCGGGTACATGACTTCCCTTGCCCGCCCGAAAGGTCAAGGGGATCCCCCCCCCCCCCCCCACCCCCCCCCCCCCCCTTGCTCACATTGAGTGCATCATCGACATCACATCACAAACGGTATGCAAATCACTGTCCACGGACCCATGTCGGGATACAAACATAATACAATACACAATACGAATACGGATCGCATCACATCGAGTAGTGGGCACGTCCTCTTGGAAGAAAGTCCTCCACTAGTCTCGGGTCACACTGAAAAAGGTAAACAACAGTAGGGGTGGCGACAAGCCGCTGACCCGACCACTCCACATCATGCAAACATACGTCTATCCCCTCTCGCCCCCCATGCTCCCCCGTGCACAATCATCGGACTAGCATGCAAACAAACATCGGACCTTAGCCTGCCACACGGCTTGTCCACGATCCTCACTAGGATCCGGCTGGGGCACTGGCCCTACCACGGCGCAATGCCCGGACACTGTGCTCCGCCATGTCAACCACATAGCACCATCGGTGAGAACCCAAACAAGTTCACTGAGCTGTGCCCCAATACCTCACATCAACATACTAACATGAGTATGGCATGTCATTCTCGACATTTCCTTTGGAAGCTGCCTTCCCCAAGTAAATCCTCAATCCTTGATTTATGAAGGAAGTACCCACAGCCCTATTTTCTTGAAATTAAAAGTCCGGCATTGGGTTCCCATAGCATAAATAAGATAATCTGATTTTTGGGGATTTTTCGGACGTCTAACCCCACTTTCCAAAAATTCACCACTACGAACTTTTGGGTTTTTCCGAGATTTTACACTAAATCCCAAATTTCACATTTTGAAATAATGGAATTAATTTTTCTAGTATTTTTCTTTGAATCCAAATGGGGGTATTTCGTTATTTACATTGTAACTTAAGTATATTACTTAAATGTGTAGATGGGTATAGGTTGCAATGTAAATAGGTCCATCCGGAATCGTATTTGAATCGCGGTGAAACTACATTTTCGAATGGATTATTCGAATCCGTATTTCGAATTCTTTCCCACCCCCCCCCCCCCCCCCCCCCTCGAAGCCTACCCATGAACCTACCTTGAAACCTCCCCCGACCCTTCGAAACGACCCCGAAAATTTCACATTCGACCCTCGAAATTACACTACATCAACCTACCTTAACCTTCGAAATACACATTCGAAAATCTCACTCCCCCTCCACGATCCCATCGTCCCTTCATCGTTTTTACCCCCCCCCCCCCCCCCCCCCCCTGGATTCAACCCGAATCTCATAAAACTATACCTAATACTATATATTAGGTTTTAAATCACGTCTTACCCTGAACGCATTTAATACAAGATTCACCCAAAATTGGTTTTCCCCCAATTTCTAGGGTTCAACACGATTTCGCATGTTTTCAATCAAATTCTTACATGTTAATCCAAAACAAAAGAAAAGGGTGAAGAATCAAGGGACACCTACGGAATGATTCTTCATGCTTGAGCGAGCTCAAAACGCCCCAAATGCCAAGGCCTCCAAGCTTCCTTCTCTCTTTTCTCTTCTAAGCTCTCCAACGCAGATGCGAAATGCTAAAACGTAACGTGGAAGCTCTCTTTCCCTATTTATATTTTTGCCCCCGACCTCAACCATTGACCCGTCAATAATTAACCCTCAAGGTCCCGAATCAAATTGAGTAGCACGCTCGAAATGCCACGAGCATTAGTACACCCAAATGAGCCCCAAACGCAAAGTCAACCAATAGACCCTAAGTCAACATCCCCCCCCACTCGAATCGGGCCCAGGCCCAGAACCCAACCTCAAAATGCCACATTGAGGCTCACCGCCCCCCATAGTTACTTCCCATAGAATGCATCTCTCAAGACTACCCAAATGTCCCATTCCTTACGGACTTGATAAATTACCAAGGCCGAATCTCTGAAGACTTGAAGCTTTGTGATTCCTTTGAACAAGGCTTCTTGAAGACCCATGATACAAGCTTCATATTCTGCTATGTTGTTTGTGCAAGGAAAGGTCAACTTGGCGGCCATGGGATAATGTCGACCGTTTGGGGAGATTAATACTGCCCCAATGCCATGGCCGGATAAATTTGAGGCTCCATCGAACCATAAGATCCACGTCCTTGACTCGCAATCCTCCTGAACAATATTGATGTATTCATCTGGAAAATCAGAGCTCATGGGCTCATAATCCTCCAAGGCCCTATCTGCCAAGTAATCTGCTATGGCGCTTCCCTTGATGGCCTTCTGTGGGACATAGATGATGTCATATTCGGATAAGATCAGCTGCCATTTTGCAATCCTTCCCGTCATTGCCGGTTTTTCCAACAGATATTTGAGTGGGTCATGTCTTGAGATGAGCCGTGTAGTATGGTAGAGGGTGTACTGTCTTAATCTTCGTGTGGTCCAGACGACGGCGCAACAAGCTTTCTCTAAGGGAGTATACTTCTCTTCGCACGATGTAAATTTCTTGCTCAAGTAATAAATGACTTGCTCCTTTTTCTTCGCCTCATCAAGCTGCCCCAATAAACAGCCCATGGATGTATCTCGAACCGTCAAATACAAGATCAAGGGTTCGTTAGGTGTTGGAGGAGCCAAAATTGGTGGATTCACAAGGTATTACTTGATTTTGTCAAAGGCCTCTTGACATTCGTCATTCCAAACCTCGGGGCTATTCTTGCGAAGCACTTTGAAGATAGGTTCGCAAGTTGCAGTAAGCTGTGAGATAAAGCGGGCAACATAGTTAAGTCGCCCGAGAAAACCTCTGACTTCCTTGATAGTCTTTGGTATGGACATTTCTCGGATGGCCTGGACCTTGTCGGGGTCGATTTCTATTCCATTTTGACTGACAACAAATCCCAGTAATTTGCCGGATGTAGCTCCGAAAGTACACTTGGCCGGATTTAGCTTTAGCTGATATTTGCGCAATCTGTTGAATAGTTTACGCAACACCTCCACGTGGTCTTCCTCCTTTCCTGACTTGGCGATCATATCATCGACGTAAACCTCCACTTCTTTATGCATCATGTCATGGAAGAGTGTCACCATGGCCCTCGATATGTTGTCCCGACATTCTTGAGTCCAAAAGGCATGACATTGTAGCAGAAGGTGCCCCAGATAGTTGTGAAGGTGGTCCTTTCTTTGTAATTGGGGCCCATCCGAATTTGATTGTAGCCGGAGAAACCATCCATGAAAGAAAACATGGCATGCTTTGTGGTATTATCTATCAAGGTGTCGACATGAGGCAATGGGAAGTTGTCTTTAGGGCTTGCCTTGTTGAGGTCACGGTAGTCCACGCACATACGGACCTTCCCGCCTTTCTTCGGGACGGGCACGATGTTAGCGACCCAATCCGGGTATCGAGCTACGCTAAGGAATCCAACATCCCATTGTTTCCGCACCTCTTCTCTAATTTTCAGTATCATTGCTGGTCTCATTCGTCGTAACTTCTGTTGTACGGGTGTACATCCTGGATTCAATGGCAGCTGGTGCTGCACTATGTTGGTATTTAGTCCTGGCATATCTTGGTAAGACCACGCAAAAACATCGATATAGGCTCTTAAGAGGTCGATTAATCGGTTTTTGACATCTTTAGTGATTCGAGATCCTAGTCGCAATTCTTTTTGCTCAGTAGGCGTACCGAAGTTGATAGTCTCGACCGGAACTTCGCTAGGAACAATGATTCCATCCTCCCTTTCCAACAGGTGCATGATGTCCTCCGGAGGCTCAAGGTTTTCCTCATCGTCGACTTCCTCCGCCCCAAATACTGGTTGTTCCCAAGCTGGATTATGGTCAAACCTTAAGCAACTCGTTTCTTCTTTACGTAACAGATCCTTTTTAGCCTGATTGTACATGTCATGCAATGCAAGAAGATACGTTTTGGCAAAAGTCTTATTTCATAAATATTCCGAAAGGGTTACAACCATTGTTTGCCATTTTGAAAACATAATAAAATAGAACATTCCCCCATAAAGCTTCTTTGATCATTACTTGGCCGGGAGGTCCACAATGCTCCAATTGTTCAACTGGTGCCCTGGGAGTCCTTGGCATACCTGCCCCATCTGTTCTTGCTCTCCACGGTTGGCCCGTAACATGGCTATGATGCATTCTTTCCTCTGATGGATAAAACCGGCGCTCTGGAATACGGCCCCAAGGGGCGGGAACGTCATCCTTTGCTCTTGGAGAGGTCTCTTCTCTATTCTGGCTAAGCGGGACTCCCTTTTCCTTGCAGCTTCTCTTGATTTATCAGCCTTGGTAGGCTTGTAGCCCAATCCGTATCTTTCTTTAGTGCTTTGTATGACTAAAGGTTCTTTAATCCCTTGTGCTTATACACCCAGACCTTGACCTTCCTTATGCCCCAGTTTAAGCATGACTGTGGCAACCATCTTTGCAGTCTTTGGGAACGAGCCCCCTATATCCTAGTGACTCTCCAGTGTTTGGGGCATAGGCCGCATTAACCACTTCGAACGATCAGTAAGAGCATTCTGGTATATCCTCATTACTTTCGATGTAAGGAACAAACATAGGCTTGGTAACCAGAATCTCTGCTTCTCCGTACACACAGATGAGTTGGCCGTTTACCACAAACTTGACCTTCTGATGTAGTGTTGATGGCACTGCCCCTGCCGAGTGGATCCATGGTCTTCCAAGCAAACGACTGTAGTATGGAGCGATGTCCATCACCTGGAACTCCACCACAAACTCACTTGGACCAATTTGCAAAGGAATATCTAGCGTACCCACTACTTCTCTCTTTTCACCATCAAAGGCTCTTACAACCATATTAGTGGGACGCACGTGAGAGGAGTCTATTGGCAGTTGCTTCAGGATTTGAGTTGGCATGATGTTTAAGGATGACCCGTTGTCGATCAGTACACGGGAGATAATGTGATCCTTACATTTGACAGATATGTGTAAGGCTTTAACGTGTCCAATGCCTTCAGATGGTAACTCATCTTCGCCAAAACTAAGGAAGTTATCTACCATGATATTTTTAATGAGACTATTCAAATTTTCCAGGGATATAGTCGGAGGAACGTAGGCCTTGCTCAAACCTTCATGAGGGCTTCTCTATGCAGAGTTGAATCCATGAGTAAAGACAACAAAGAGATACGAGCCGGCTGCCGACTGAGTTGGTCCACAATGTTGTATTTGCTCTGCTTAATTAGATTAAGGAATTCAGTGGGATCCCCGTCAATAACAAGGGTGTTCTTACTACCTAGTGCAAGCACGGGGCGAGGGTCATGCTCTCCTCCTTTGCTTGTGTTGACCTCAACACCTTCTTCCGATCCATAAACATGACCGCTTCTTGTTTTCTTCTCGGCTGTGGGGTTTCCTCTAATGACCAATTCGCAGTGGTATTTCCAGGGTACTGCTTTATCATTTTTGTACGGGAATGGAGCGGGAGTTTGGATGACAAGAGATCGGACCCCTTGCGCCAATGTGGCGATCTTTGGTTTTTCCTCATATTCGATAATTAAAAGTTTGGGCGCCCCCAATGTCTTTGTACGCTCCGTCGAAGCCATACAGGTTGCAAATTCTTCTGACTCGTATGTGATTTCTAGCCTTCGGGAGTTAATGAGGGCTTGCACAGCTTCATGGAATTCCTTACATTCCTCAATGTCATGTCCATAAGCTGATCCATGATAAACACAATGTTTCTCTGAGTCTGTGCCTCTCGTGGCTTCAGTCACCCCTTTAGTTACCAAGAACCCGTTCTCATGTATGATACAGAATAGCTGGTACTCGCTCATCTTGATCTTAGAAACCTTTCTAGGAAGATTTCCAAGCCCAGTATTTATATTGGCGACATTTCCCGAGTGTTCAGGCAGGGAGTTGGTGCCCACATTAGGAGCATTGGTCATCTTGGAAAAATCCAGCCATCCAACATCTCTTAGGTGTTGGACCTTCTTTTTCAGAGCAAAACAATTCTTGGTGTCATGCCCACTTGCGCCTCCATGGTATGCACAATGGGCATCAGCTTTATACCAGTCGGGATATGGAGGAGTTCGTTCCTTTAGGGGTATTGGACTAGCGAGTCCTGCTGCTAATAATCGTGTATAGGCTTCTGTGTATGTGACAGGAATTGGATCAAACTTTTGTTGCCCAGTTTTTCCAAAAGTCTGATTCTGCCGGGGCTGCTTCGATTGCTCTGGTTGAGGCTGGGCTAGCTGAGGTTGGCTCGGCTGAGGCGTGTACAGGCCTCCTCCTTGTGGATAATATTGCTGGAATTGTGGTGGCGGGGCTGATGTCACATAGGATGCCATGGGCTGCCCGCCATAATATCCTGGCATGATACACTGTCCCAATTGTGCCCTAGAGGAGGTGAAGTCGAGCTTAGGTTGCCAGACTGCTTGTGCTTCTTCTTCTTTCTTGCGATTGGGTGGCGTGGGCTTTCTAGGAGTCTCGGTTTTATTCCCACCAAGCCTGCCTTCCCTGATGCCGCCCTCAATTCTCTCTCCTGAGGCAACTAAGTCAGCGAAGCTGTTTGATACATTCCCAACCAGTTTTTCATAGTAAACACCCCTTAGTGTACTGATGAAAAGGGTGGTGAGCTCTCATTCAATTAGTGGGGGTTGAACGTCCATAGCTGCTTCTCTCCATCTTCGAGCGTAAGTCTTGAAACTTTCTTTGTCGGCTTTCTCAAATGACTGCAATGCCAATCTGTCTAGTGCTAGTTCCGTCACATGTTTGTATTGCGCTAAGAAGGCTATGGCCAAGTCATTCCAAGTACGGATACGACTGCCCTCTAACTGAATGTACCATCGTAATGGCCCGCCAGTTAAGCTTTCTTGGAAGCAGTGTATTAGTAGTTTGTCATTGTTGGTGTGTGCGGCCAACTTGCGACAATACATTGTCAAATGGGTCTTCGGCCATTGGGTACCATTGAATTTTTCGAAATCCGGCATTTTGAATTTTGGAGGTAGCACTACTCCAGGTACCAAGCATAAATCATAGGCATTAGTTATCCCATAACTTTCTGCCCCTTCAACAGCCTTTAACCTTGCTTCTATTTGCTTCCAGCTTGGTTGTTGGTTGGTTTCCTTGGGAGCAGTTAAGTCCCTTGCTCCCATGGGGTTTTCTGAGATTGGTGTTCCTACATTTGGCGGCGTAGTCGGAACTTGGCGAGAACTTCCCGGAACCACGCTCGGTGGCGCATAGGTCTGGGAATCTGCTTGAACTTGTACAAACTCTTGTGGTGGGTTCTGTGTTTGTCCCTGATTAGCTACCCCTCCTGCCGGGGCTGATTCCCTTGTAGTTGTCACTTTGGTCAGTAGGTCCATCATGGTTTTTAACTGAAACTGAACCTCGTGGAGACTGCTCCCCATCTCTTGCTGAGCTTGTTCGAGCCCTGTAAGTCGGTCCTCTGTGTGGCCTCCCAAGCCTTGGTCTGACATAGCTTCAGGTGCTTGATTACGGGTTGATCTCAAATTATAGGAATGTCCAATCTTGTTTGATCTGGAAATGTTGATCTGTTAAGCTTTTCTCTTTTTGAATTTTTCCTTTTGTCGCGAATGCAAGAATGTATGTAACGAGTGCATGTAATGAATGGCCAATGATTGAAATGGAAAAAATATTTTATTGATTTGAAACTGAGTACATTATCACTAGAAAGGAGACTGGAGTACAACAAGGATAGCCTTAATGCAGGTACTACTAGATGAATTGGGAACAAGCTTTGATCATCTCAAACTAATTTCCAATTCCGGACCACTCTTCCAATTGGTGGATCCTTTCGCCTAGCTTTCCGATGATTATTTCCTGCTCTTGAATTCTCTGTTGCAAGTTCTTGAGTTCATTTTCCCTTTGAAGGAGCAGTAGTCTTGGATCTTGGTGGGCTTCTGCATAAGCAATGTACTGTTGCCGCCATGGAGGGAATGAGGGATGAACTTCAGGGTAGTAAGAACTACCGCTGACTTTCTGAGGTGTTTGCCAGGCCAGATACCCCCGGAAAGCCTTGCTTCGGGCCTCTAGACCAATGTATGTGAAGTCAAAGGTTTCCATTTCATGTAGCACAGGAATGATCTGATGACCTCTGAGTTGCCTTCCTGTCTGGAGAGGGGTATACGCGGTGGCTCCCCATGGACCGAGTAATGGGACCCAATTATATGGTCCGCAGCTGTAAACTATGTCGACTTTGGGCATCCATGAAGCACTCCATACAACTTGATCATCAGTTAAGGTTTGTAGCTCATTAATCCACGCGCAGAGGAGTGGAAGGTATCCTTTGAAACGACCTTGTCCCGAGATCCGTACGTGTGATAGTGATCTAACTGTCTCAGCAAGGATTGCAGGAACGGGATCGGCCCCTCCTAATGTTTGTATTACAAGTTCACATACAACTCCGTCAATGTAACCCAAGAATTTAGGAAATACAATTAATCCATACACGTCTAGTGTGAATAAAGAGTAGAGTTCCGTGCCCGATGCTTGAGATATTTTGTCTCGGATCACGGGCCATGGGATGACCTCTAGTCCATCCCTGCGGTGCACGATCTGGGCTACCTCCTCTTCTGTCATTCCCAAGAACTGTGATAGCGTCTGTAGGCAAGAAACTTGTATGGTTAGTAGAAAGACTTTCGAGCCTCCGTTGATTGGTCGTCCCAAAAGGGCTTGATACTCCTCCACAGTAGGAGTCAAGTCCTGTTCGTTGAAAGCGAAACACCTCCGCCTTGGATCCCAGAAATATGCTGCCGCCTTAATCATAGGCTCATCGACAAGTACTCGCGTTAGATGTAACAAGTCCCCGTATTCTTTAATGTAGGCATCCTGTATGTGGAAAGGCCATCGTGTCCATATATCGTCAAGTTCCTCCCAGTGGGCCGTTTGGACACGCATCTGGACTTCAGGGGCCAGTATGGTTTGCTCGGCACTTTCTCCTGAAAAGTCTCCAAAGTGTTGTTGAATTTCCAAAGCTGCATGTGCGACCTCTGTCATGTCTTCCTTGTCTTCGGAGTTAGCTAGGAAATGATCAAAGCTTGTCATGCTTCCTGTAATGAATGTTAAGGCTCATGCATATGAGATGGGAAACAGACAAGAACAGATTTTATTGATGTAAACAGGACAAAATCGTACATGAACGAATTTATTCAAATATAAATGCAACTATGTGATGCAAGACAAGCTTTGGGTTCCTTCAGAGGGGTGACCCTGCTCAATGCCCTCATTTCCTTGATGAGCTTGATGCTTTACTAGACTCTCCTTTCTCGGGCCCGTACATTGTCCTCATTTTCTTGGTCAGAAGTGTACCGACTAGTTCTTGTTGTTGCAAGAGATGCTTCGCCTATAGTTTCTCCCGCCAAAACACATAGGATGGAACAATGTCGGGGTAATAAGAGAGGAAACCGATCTTCCTAGGTTGTAACGCGGCATTGAACATCCGATCGGTGACTGACTAAGCCCTTCCTGTGTCATGGTTAATATCACATCTTTCCATTCCGTAGAGAACTGGAACAATTTGGTTATTTCCCAGCTGTCTTGCCACTTGAAGAGGGGCATAGGCAGTCCCGCCCCATGGTCCAAGGAGTGGGACCCAGTTGTACCTTCCGCAGCTATAGGTCATATGTTCTCTTGGCATCCAGGGTGCCCTCCAAACAACATTTGCCTCACTCAGGCGATTCAGCAGCCTTCTCCATTGATTGAGATTACTGGGTAAGAGCCACGAACTCCTTAGAATGTCTAGTATAACGGTAGGGGGCCATGAGTAAACAGCCCTGAATCGCGGGGTAACACAGTGGAGGTGGCTTTTGAGCCATGTGCACAAGAGAGGGAGGCACCCCATGAAGCGACCACCTCCTATAGTCCGGATAAATGATAGAGATTTGATGGTTTCGGCGAGTATGGCCGGAATGGGGTCAGCGCCACCGGTTACTTGTGCCACTAGCTCGAAAACGGTCCCGTCAATGTAACCAGTCACCCATGGAAAGACCACCAGCCCATAAATAGCAAGGGTGATGAGCAAATGGGCCTTATCCTCGCTTGCACCTTCTAGCTGGCTTCTGATAAACTCCCATGGGATAATTTCTTTGCCGTCCACTTTGATCACGGGGTCGATGATCCTTTTCTCCTTGCCCAAGCATTTGAAACCCAAGAAATGTTCTAAGCCCCATCTGCAAGACTTCTATGGGTTGGGTTGGGTTGGAAAACAAAGTCGTCTTCTTCAAAGGGGATACGGAGGATTCTTCGATATTCCTCCAAAGTCGGCACCAGGTCAATGTCATTAAAGGTGAAGCACCTCCGTCTCGGGTCCCAGAAGTGGATTACTGCCTTGATCATATTCTTATCAACAGGGAGTTGTGACAGGAGCAGGAGATCACCAAACTGTTGGGTGTAAGCTATGCGTCTCGCGTTAGGCCATTCACTCCATGTAGCATGGAGGTCTTTGGGGAGTTCGATCTGAGTATCCATGATGATCTGATCGGCCACAGTACGTCTTTGGTGAGAAATCTCCTAAAACTTGCTAAATCTGAATTGAGGTGCACTCCACTTCTTCCACGTCCTTAGGGTCCCTGGCGCCCCTCAAAAGGTTCCCAAAACTTGCCATGTTCCTATATGTATGCATGGGATGGCATGATATGCATCAAGCAAAATGGGTGAGGGTTAGGGCAAATTAAAGCAAAATATGATAAAAGTGCACGAGTTAGCAAATAAGGTACAAACACGGTCCTAACAACGTTAAAGCACACACATGAAGGGTCAAAACCCTGGATGGGCATCTACATATATACCTATCTTATTCGTTGGTTCCCAGACTATCTCTTGTGAGAAGCTCCGTACCCCTGGGGGCATTGACGGAGGGGGCCCTCCAAAAGGACCCCGCTTGGGTGAGGAGTTCAAGCACCTTACGTGAGATAGAACCCACGGGGCATCCTTATTGAACCTCGCTAATCCTAGGTAAAAGTAGAAAACCCAGGTATAGGGTTAGAGGGAGAGAGAAATGCATGTATGCACAAGCAATGCAATTTATACAAAAAATGAAGAAGACAGAAAGGGAAATAAACAAGCAAGCACTCCAAAAACAAAAGGCCATGGCTAGACTCTCTCAAAGTCCCCAGCAGAGTCGCCAGCTGTCATCACCCGGTGTCGTCCGGGCTCGTGACTGGCTTGAGATTACTCCTTTGGATGGAGATTCGGTCATTGAGTCATCATTGCCATGGCTCACACAAATCCAAAAAGAGAGATAAAAGAAACAGAGTCGCCACCAAACAAAAATAAAGGTGTGTTTGGCCACCTAGGAGGGTCTACAGATTCCAGAGAATAGGTTCGGGAGTCGGTTACGTATGGGGAAGCAAGAAAAGTTCTTGCACCCCCACAACGCCCAAAATTGGTACCTAGTCTTTGTCTATGGGTGCTTGCTTATTTTAACTTCCCTTTTCTTTCTTTTATTTCATTGTAAAAACTATGATTGGTTTATTTAAAAAGAATGTTATTCTTTTGTTTTATCATGGAAAACAAAAAGAAAACCCATAATATGAAGAGCGCAGCGTGGAGCTCAGATTCATTACTACAGTTGATGTTGGCCGGGTGACGGAGACATAAGCAATAAGACTTGGTCTCGCAGTTACAAGGGCCTGAGTTTGTTTAAAAAGGATTTGGGTTTTTCTTAAAAATGAAAAAAGTAGGGTCTATGTCGTGAAGAGCATGCCGTGAAGCTCAGATTCACTTATCATACTCAATGTTGGCCAAGTGGCGAGGATATGAGCATGAAAGCTCAATCCTACGGCCACTGGGCTTTTGAAAACATTTTGTGTATTTTGAATAAAAGGTGAGACTGGTATAGCTAGGATAAGGAATGTAAGAGAGGAGGGGAAAAAAAACCTGGAAATTAAGGTTGATGTTCCTACTAGCTTTTCTCCTCTTCGAATGCTTGAGGAATGCGGGGACTAGACTCCAGCCAGGGTGGTGGGAGACGTTTTCTTCAGCTCCTACCAATGATGTCTATAGAACTCTGGACTCTCCCCTCTTTTTAACTCTCTATCCTTAGGCGTTTTTTCCCTCTTAGAATTTGGATCCCCCCTTTCAGAAATGGGTAATGCCTCCTTTTTATAGAGTTTGCAGAGGGAACAGCCGCCCACCTGGGAACTTGGTGAATTAAATGTCGTGACTTTTGGAGTTCCCAGGCGTCAACAGCAAGTTTCAAGACGACAAATGCATTTACGAGATTTAAACGAGTCCCCAAGTATTAAACACATGTTTTGGTCCGTTTAAAAAATCAATTCCGAGAGACATATCATTTGCTTTACTGTGCACTTAAAAGAGGAGCAAAAACAGCGTCATTTGAAATTCCCAGCCGAAGGTTGCAAGGTCTAGTGTCGCGGGTTGGAAGCTGCCTCGCAGGGTCGAAGGCTGCAGCTGCCTCGCAGGGTCGAAGGTGGTAGTTGAAGGCTAGAGATTGTGTAACGCCCCCAAAGCACACGAGCAAACAACTTAATAAATCTTTAAAATTTCACACAACTTTATTTCCAAGCCCTTCTCGACTCCTTATCCTAGTTTCTTCATCCCTTAATTACCTGGGGTTGGAAAAGAAATCATAAAAAGGGTGAGCTCAAATAGCCCAGTAAGGGTAAACATAAGTGGGCAAGGAGAATCATAAATATATCGAACATAAGAAATACCATAAAAGATTTCATAACATTTGCACATCATATGTGATCAACATTTCACAAGGGAATCATAACATGAAAGATTATGTTTGGACATCGTATCATAACATCATGATCCAGGTTAACTACCCAGATACCATATCATAACATAATATATTATTAGCTGGATTAACACTCTCCAATGATTTTCTTTACCCAATGCATTGGAGGTCTTTCTGGAACCACCCATCATAAACTTACTTTGTCCAAACATAAGATGTTATAACAACTTTAACATACATAACATGAGGCATCACATAGAATTTCAATAAAACATTCAAGGTTAACAGGGATAACCACGAATATCAAAATGGTTATCTACCCCAATCAATAGCATAGATTACCAAGAAAGATTAAAAAGAGACTAATCTAATCTTCTCAACAATAAAATGGAATTAGAAGAATAAGAAACATAAAACTCTTACAATAATGATTCCAAATAAAACAAGATAAAGAGGAAGAGAAAAGTCCCTTACAAAAATAATGAAATATAGATTATAATGACAAAGAAAAAAGGAGATGAGAAAAACCTTACAATCGCTTGTCGCTCTGCGGGTTCTAAACCTTAAAAATATCAAAACACTAAATTAGCATTAATGCTTGAAAAGTTTAATATCACACATATCTCCTTATATATATATATATATATATATATATCATACTTTAACTTATATCTTTTAATAGGCATACCGTGCTTATGGGGTTGAATATTAATTTGGGTTCCCACTTCTATTGCTGTTCCATCTCCTATTTCGATCCCATGCATCGTAAGCCTTGAGTTGTGCACTAACTAGGTTATATGCTTTGAGAGTTTTTGAATAAGATTTACTCTTTGTATTGGGTGAACGGAAAAGACGTTCGATAAGCTTATTTTTCCTACGTGTCTTCCACCTTAACCATGAGGGGATATTAGATATGGGTCTAAAGGGAAGATCAGGAGGAGATAAGGATGGGGATAATTTGTGAGGTTGAAGCATTAACAATTGGGGTTGCAGAAGAAGAAGGGCGATTGCCGGGGGAATTCATTTTGGAAGTCGTTCCTTACGATCTTCCGCTATCTAGAACCTTAAAAATAAAAATAAAAACATAAGTTAATATTCTCATCTTTTCACTTGAATTATAGAATGACAATATATGCTACGATAAAATACTATAATTTAAAATAATTACACAGGTATGTATATGAGGTAGCAAGGCCAACCATATATGTATATACGAGGTGGTACAACCAATCATATAAATAACATATGTAAGGTGGTAAAACCAACCATGAATATAGTATATATGAGGTGGTAAAACCAACCATATAGATCTACATAATAAATAAGAAGCGATTTCAAAATTTCAAAATCTTAAGTATTACCTTTCGTAGAACTTCGACGCTTGGTAAGTACCAAAAGCAAAAGAGGATTTGAGTAGAGTATTTGGGGTGTTAAGAGGGCTTAAGGGAGTGTTTTTAGAGGGAATTTCGTGGTTTGGCTTGATGGATTTGTGCATTAAGAGGAGAGGCAAGACACTCCTTATATAGGCAAGGATGGTAAGTGTAATAGTGTGAAAAATAGTGTACGAATTTGACTTTGGCATTAAATTAAATTATTTAAAATATATATAATACTTTATTTTCTTCATATTATCTCTTATTAAAAACGTGATTATCTCCTCCTACCATTAAAAAAATGTTTTAAGACTTTTAAACCTAGAAGGTTCCTTTGGCATCAAAAGTCCACATTGGTGTACTCCCTACTAATTCAATTATAACGTTTTTAATTTTGTAGTTTTTGACAAATGGTCAATTGTATTGCATTACTAACTCAAATATCTACAAATGGGTATCAATTTTATAATTTTTAAATATGTATAACAAAAGTTATTGAATTTTAAAGTCATATTAAAATGTTTACCCGTTCATACTGAACCTATGTGTAGTATTTTAACTTCTGGAATTGATTGGCTTCATATTAAATTCACGTTTTAGCTAAGTCATAAATGAACAAATGGGCTTTGGTTTCATGTCAATTGGATCTGTATAATTCAAGTTATGGATTTTTGAATGGGACATCCAGAATCTGCCTCATTCAAATTTTTGGGCCATACCTATGTTTTATACTTTTGGTAAAGTTAAGGCTTGTAATACTTACTTACCCATAGTAATTTGGTTTAAGAAACTAAATGACATAATATATAGCATCTAAACTTTTTATGACGTATAAGAAATTATTTTATTTTTATAACGTATTTAATATTTATGCGGATAAAATAATATAACTGCATAATCAATAAACAATAAAGTAAGATAACATTATAGCATAAAATATTATAAACCTAAATATAAACATTAATATCATATTCTATGGCCTTCGTAAAATTTCTTGAATTGTATTAGCGTATGTGCGTAGGACGTGTTGTGATTCGGCAGTAGAACTGTACAACCCTTCAGCTAACATTGTCATGGTTGTCGCACGAATAACCTCAAACTTCTCCCTATGTCTCGTCGCATTATATTGCAGCCATTGGACACGAGCATTTAGCTCATCTACAGCAAAGCATAGCTTTGTAACTTCAAGTCGTATTGCTCGCCGATCTTCATCTCGTACACTATTCTCGGATGACAGTACTTGAGAACTTGATGCCATAACTCTTATTATTATTCTTCTTACTTCTATACTCTCTTATAAATAAAATATCATACTCATACCTATTTATGGAAGTCCAAATGGATACTATTCATAACGGTCAGTTACTATTCTAACGGCTACTTACTAGTCATATGCTATTTGAATGACTATATTGGGTGCTTATTTTTATCGTGATAATATCTAAAATATCCTTTCTAACTATTGTTAACAATGGCATTATTATTATTTTATTATTATTACTCTTTAAGGAAGAACTTAAATAGCTAAAAAATTTGCGGGTCTTACATCCTACCCTCCTTAAAGAAATTTCGTCCTCGAAATTATTTCGTACTGATAACGTGCATTTTATGCCGTTATTCTAGTGTTTATTTAGGATGTTTAAGAGCATGATTAGAGCCTTATTGCTTCATATATCATATATATTTGCTCTAACCCCTAGGAAGATGCTAGTTGCAAATACATGTGCTTTTAAGCTGTTTTGACAGGTTTTGGACCTCACTTTTGACATAGTAGATGGCCTCAAACAATTAGCGTGCAAGAACAAAAGTTGCTTAGAATTATGGCCTCTACCTACCACAGAAATTTCAGAGCATTTGGAGCTGATTTGGAGCTGCACGTGAATTTACCCATTTCACGTGCAAGCCTATTTTTGCCTCTCAGGCCTCTACAGGATGCAAGGAAGCTTGGGGAGAAGTTTGAGCTGATTTGGAGGTGCACCTGAATTCACCATATCACGTGCAAATTTACGTGCAGAGATATTTTTGGACCGATCCTATCGTTTTTCCATGCTGATCATTTGTTCCTGAAGGCCCAAGTCCAAATTGTGGATGGAAGATAGAGATTTTAAAGTTTCGAGTGTTACTTATCAAAACTACGTCGTTTTGATAGATGGGCTAGATTACACACCTCAAGGCCCATCCAAACTCTATAAATACAAGCCTCCACGCCTCTGCTATGTATGCCTAACCCCCCCACACGTTTTTAGAGAGAGAGAGAGAGGCTCCACGTCTTGGAGGGTGCTCCTTGACCTAGGAGAGCAGCCGTCGCAGCAGCCGTCGCGGATTTTGGAGCCTGGATTTGAAGCTTTGCTGTGCGCATGGTTAAGAAGAAGATGTTGAGCTTTTCTACTTTGTGTTTGCTTGTAATCATGCGTGAGTAGTCTTTTAATCTAGGGGAGCAATGTAGCCCCCTTGTTGTTTTGCTATGTTTATGAATATTGGGTTTGGATGATTGAGTTTTGCATGTTTTATGAATCTGTTCTTAATTCTATCTTTGGATGTACACCTTGGTATTCTTAGCCCTAGTCTGGGGCAGATTGAGATTCATAACTTATTTGTAATTGGTGTGATCATTATCCTTTTGCAAGTATGATTTATTGGCTTTGCATGTTTGTGTGTTTAGATGACCATTCTGGCATACAACTCTTAAAAGGACCTCAATGACCATTTGTTGTCCTTGGCTTGTGTTTAGCATGTTTTCAATCGACAACCCTAATACCATGAACAGTAGAGATAACATAGGGAGGTGAAATTGTGACCCTAGATGCTTTTAATCCTTGAATCTTAATCCTAAATTCAGTTTACTTTCTTTGTTTATTCAGAAAACCAAATAAAAATTAGATCTTTAGTTTAAAAAAGAAAACTTTTTGCCAAGACATTTTATAGAACAATAGTAATTGGGTGTTTTGATTTGAGAACTAGAGAACTAGGCTAATCCTCGTGGGTTCGACCCCTTGCTTGTCGCTATTCTTTTAGTGCAAACTTAGGGAATTTATTATCTTGAAGAGAGAGATTTAACGACATTAGCTAGCTCTTTTAGAGAGGCTAAAAAATCTGTTTGTCAAATTGGCGCCGTTGCCGGGGATTCAACGGTTAACTGGTTTTTAAAATCAACATTGAGTGAAATTGTTTGAATTCTGATCTTGGTGTTTTATTTTGTCTTTTATTTTCTGTTATTTTGTGTTCTTTATTTGTTTATTTTGCATTGTTCGGAGCTGCTGGGTGTGTTCTTGTTGTTTTACAGGAACATACATCAAGGATTCCTAGTTGTGCATGCAAAGAGAGGAGGATATATAATTTACTCGGGAACCTGAAAGGTTGTTCGAGCTCAGCGTAAGCGACTAGGGAAGCAGCACGTGAGGCGGAAGAAGCATTGCAAGGCTTGGAGCAATCCGTAGGCGATCTGATGGCAGATCTCAGACCTGATGGTGGTACACCACACGGAGGGGCCAATTACAATGGCCAATATCCAGAAGAAGAGGGTAATAGGTTTATGCCCAGAACCTTCTTAGACTATGCGAGACCAATGATGTCAGACCATTATTCTGGGATTCGGCAGACAAGAGTCCAAGCAAATAGCTTTGAGCTGAAGCCGGCGTTGATCAACATGGTGAGCAACAACGCGTTTGGAGGAACAACCGTGGATGATCCGCACCAGCATTTGATGAGGTTCTACCAGGTGTGCGACACCATCAAGATCAACAATGTGTCGGAGGAGGCAATAAAGCTAAGGCTTTTCCCTTTCTCTTTAAGGGATAGAGCTTTTGGCTGGTTCAACGATCTGGCCAACAGGTTCAATCAACACTTGGGAGGAGATGCGGACCAAGTTCATGTCAAAGTACTTCCCTCCTTCCAAGGTGATCCAACTCGGAGGGGAGATTAGCAGATTCAGGCAAGATGAGATGGAGACTCTTCATGAAGCTTGGGAGCGTTTCAAAGACTTAGTGAGAAGATGCCCTGATCATGGAAGACCCCAGTGGATTCAAATTGAATCTTTCTACACACGGTCTTCGTCCCATTCACAAGACAAGGTGAATGCAATTCTTGGAGGATGCATGATGAACCTAGAGCCTGACGCAAGGCAGAGAGCTCTTGGAGAGGCTGTCATTAGGCGATTGGCAGTGGTCTAATGTGCGTACTTCAAAGCCGAGGGAGAAGATAGCTTCAGTTGAAAATTCTTCCAATGATGTGCAAGCACAGATTCAAGCTTTAGTGAAAGGCATGGAAGTATTGACTCTTAAAGTTGAAGGATCACAAGCTTTACCAGCAGTTGAGCAGGGCTGGAGTGGAGCTGAAGAAGCAAATTATGTTGGAGGAAAGGGCTTGTACCAGAAATAGCAATTTTATCCTCAACAACAACAACAAGGGTACAACCAGAATCAGCAGCAATCTCAACCATTTCGGAGAACTCGGAACCGAGGGGGAGATACCTCATTTCAAGTACAAATATGTGCCCCCCAGGGATGAAGCGAGAATCCGTATGCTACGGATAATTATTTACACCCACCTCCAGGATTCGACGAGGCTGACCTCGGCCTCAACAAAGAAAGAGGAAGGGTATATCAGAATGTGGATGAGCCAACCAAAAGAGAGGATAATTTGGAGGAAAGGGTAGTCACAATAGAATCTTCAATTAAGAATATGGAGAAGTTACTTGTGAGTATGGCACAGAATGTTAATCAAAGGGTGTCAACCAATACTTTTCCAAGTGACACTGAGGTGAACCCCATGGAGAGTTGCAAGGCTATCACTCTAAGGAGCGGGAAGACACTGAATGAAGTGAAGAGCCTAAGAAGAAGGCAATTCCGGAAGAACAGAAACGGACCCTTGGAAGGCGATGACCAAGGAAAATCAGATAAAGCTGAAGAAAGAGTGCAAGAAAAGAAGGACAAGCACTGAGTCAAGACACAATAGCTGACGAACAAAGGCAAGAGCTCAGGCCTACTATGCCATTTCCTCAGAGGCTGAGGAACCAGAGGGTTGAGGAAGAGTATGAGCGCTTTCTGAGTTTGTTCAAGAAGCTTGAAATTAATATTCCATTTGTGGAAATCTTGGAGCAGATGCCTAGGTACAGAAAGTACATTAAAGATTTTGTGACAAAGAAGAGGAAATATGGGGATCATGAGACGGTGGCGGTCACTAATGAGGTGAGCAGTGTTGTTCAACGAGTTTGCCCATCAAGCATAAAGATCCGGGCAGCTTTAATCTCCCTTGTGTGATTGGCAATGCACATGACAACAGGCCCTATGTGATTTAGGGGCCAGCATCAATTTGATCTCCTTCGCTTTGTATAAGCAGCTTGGGCTTAAGGGCATGAAGCCCACTTCCATATCATTGCAGTTTGCTGACCGGTCTACTGGAAGGCCTGAAGGGATAATTGAAGACGTGTTAGTCAACGTGGGTTCCTTCATATTTCTAGTGGACTTTGTAGTTTTGGAGATGGAAGAAGATAGAGGAGTTCAGCTACTCCTTGGAAGACCGTTTCTCAGAATGGGTTGTGCATTGATTGATGTTGCTCAAGGGCAGCTAACTCTGAGAATTAATGAGGAGACCTTAGTCTTCCACATGGGGAAGGCTTTGCAAGGTCAAGAGGAGGAGGATTGCCTTTGGGTTGAAGACCTTGAGGAATTGGTGGAAGATTACTTGGCAGAAGAAATTACCACCACCAATAATGGAGCCCTTCAGCTCATAGAAGCTCAACAAGATGAAGAGATGTACTTGACAGCTGAGGAAGATGAGCAAACTACAAACTCTTTGGAGCAAGCTGAGGAGGAGAAAGAAGTAGACGTGCCTCCAGCTCTAGAACTGAAGGAGCTGCCTGGACACATAAGGTACGAATTTCTAGACTCTACAAATCAATTCCCTGTCATTGTTGCTTCTAATTTGAATGATGTGGAGTGTACTCAATTGCTAGAAGTCCTTAGGAAACACAAAAAGGCCCTAGGATGGAACATTGAAGACATTAGGGGTATTAGTCCAGGGATTTGCATGCATAAAATTTTGATGAATGATGATTTTAAACCCACTCTCGAAAGACAAAGAAGATTAAACCCTGCCATGAAAGAAGTTGTTAGAAAAGAAATTTTAAAATGGAAAAATGCGGGTATAATTTATGCTATTTCAGATAGTGAGTGGGTGAGTCCATTGCATGTTGTGCCCAAGAAAGGGGGCATGACCGTGATTAAGAATGAGAAAAATGAATTGATCCCATCTCGCACTGTGATGGGGTGGAGAGTGTGTGTTGACTATAGAAAGCTGAACAAGACTACTAGGAAGGATCATTTTCCTCTTCCTTTCATTGACAAAATGTTGGATAGGTTAGCTGGCTATAGTCACTACTTCTTTTTAGATGGCTATTCCGGGTATAATCAGATCATGGTTAAGCCCGAGGACCAAGAAAAGACCACCTTCACGTGCCCTTTTGGCACATTTGCATTTAGGAGAATGCCATTTGGGCTTTGTAATGCCCCTGCCACCTTTCAAAGGTGTATGATGGCTATTTTTCAGGGTTTGGTTGAGGAGATCATGGAGGTCTTCATGGATGACTTCTCGGTGTTTGGTTCCTCTTACCAACAGTGCTTGAAAAATCTAGATGTGGTCTTAGAGAGATGTGAGGAGAAGGAACTAGTCCTAAATTGGGAGAAATGCCATTTCATGGTAACTGAGGGGATAGTTCTAGGGCACAAGGTGTCTGCACATGGTTTGGAGGTAGACAAGGCAAAAATCTCCACTATTGAGACTCTGCCACCTCTAACCAATGAAAAAGGAGTGAGAAGTTTCCTTGGCCATGCTGGCTTTTATAGGAGATTCATTAAGGACTTCTCAAAAATTGCAAAACCCATGAGTAGGTTGTTAGAAAAAGACACAAGCTTTGAGTTTAATGCAGATTGCTTAGAAGCTTTCAACATCCTCAAGGGTAAGTTAGTCACTTGCACTGTTATAGTCACACCCGACTGGGCTCGCCTTTTGAGCTAATGTGTGATGCGAGTGATTATCTTGTGGGGGTAGTCTTAGGGTAAAGGCGAGAAAAGGTGTTTAGGGTCATTTATTATGCTAGTAAGACCTTAGATGATGCTCAACGGAACTATACCACCACCTGAGAAAGAGTTCTTAGTTGTGGTTTATGGTCGCAACAAGTTTAAACCCTACCTTTTGGGGTCTAAAGTCATTGTTTATACCGATCATGCTGCATTGAAATATTTGTTTGCTAAAAAAGAAGCTAAGCCACGCTTGATTAGGTGGGTTCTCCTCTCTTAGGAATTTGACCTTGAAATTAGAGACACAAAGGGAGCCCTAAATTTCGTGGCTGATCACCTCTCCCGTGTGGAGAATACACATAAGTCTCTACCCATTGTAGATGACTTTCCTGATGAGAAGTTGTTAGAGGTGCATCATCTTCCTTGGTTTGCTGACACAGCAAATTATTTAGCCACTGGGTTCATACCCAGCGGTTAGACTGCCACCAGGAGAAAGAAATTGGTAGTGGATGCTAGGAAATACATTTGGGAAGACCCAATTCTTTATAGGAGGTGTCCAGACCAAATCATTAGAAAGTGTGTCCTTGAGGAGGAGGTAAATGACATAATACATCATTGTCATGCATCACATTATGGGGGCCACTTTGGGGTGCAAAGAATCGTGGCTAAGATCATGCGGTGTGCTTTTATTGGCCTCACATGGTGAAAGACACCTATGTCTACATCAAAAAGTGTGATAGATGTCAAAGGGTAGGTGGTCTATCTAGGAAAAATGAGATGCCATTAACTGGAATCCTTCCAGTTGAAATTTTTGACATTTGGGGCATTGACTTCATGGGGCCATTCCCCAATTCTGATGGGTATTCATACATTTTGCTCGTTGTGGATTATGTGTCTAAGTGGGTAGAAGCTATTCCTACTAGAGTGAATGATGCTAGGGTTGTGACTCACTTCCTTACTAGGAACATCTTTAGCCGTTTTGGGACACCAAGGGCTATAATCGGTGATGAGGGCGGTCATTTCGCAACAAATTGTTTGATAAATTATTGAACAAGTATGGTGTCACTCATAGGAAGTCTTTAGCTTACCACCCACAAGCTAATGGACAAGCAGAAGTGTCCAACAGGGAGATTAAGGCCATTTTAGAGAAAACTGTTGGAGCCAATAAGAAAGATTGGTCTCAAAGGCTTGATGAAGCCTTATGGGCATATAGGACAGCTTACAAAACTCCCATTGGGATGTCACCTTACCGTATTCTATATGGTAAGGCATGTCACTTGCCTGTGGAACTAGAACACAAGGCTCATTGGGCCTTGAAGAAGTTAAATTTTAACCCACAAGAGATCAAGGAGCTTAGGATGACTCAATTAATTGAGTTAGATGAGTTTAGACTGGATGCCTATGATAGTGCTAAATTCTACAAAGAAAGAACTAAGAAATGGCATGATAAGCAACTCAACAATGAACCTTTAACCTTAAGGCAGAAAGTTCTTCTATTTAACACAAGGTTGAGGTTATTTCTTGGAAAATTAAGGTCCAAGTGGATGGGACCTTTTGTGATAGTTGATAAGAAGCCATATGGGAGCTTTGAGCTCCAAGCTGTAGATGGCAAGAAATTTTGGGTGAATGGCAACAGACTAAAACCATACTTTGATTCAACTCAGAGGGAGATAGTTGATTCCCTCTCTTTCACCATTGCATGATCATAACTGAAAGTCTAGCTACAGACTTTAAATAAAGCGCTGGTTGGGAGGCAACCCAATGTTTATTGCTATGTTTTATTTTATGTTATTTTCTTTTATTTATTTTATTCAATAAATTTGTTTGCAAGCTAACCATTGTGCAGGAGACTTTGTTCCTTTCTTAGCTAACCATGTGCAGGATGAGCAAATTATTGGGTCCTGAACTTGTGGAATTATTTTTAAAGTCAAAAGTCAAGGAGCAAGGAGCAAGTGAAGCCCAAAAGTGCTTGAAGATGGGCTCAACCAATTCACGTGCAAGACTTAAAGATGGTCCATAATGCATAGGCAACTCAGTGGAGAAATTTGGGCCAGTTTGGGCCTGAACGTGAATTTGAACGTGAATTGCTCAATTCACGTGCACCTCTTTTTGAGCTGTAACTTTCTGGAATGGTATATGAATACCATGTGAATCACGTTTACTCTTGCACGCGAATTGCTAGCTGTCATATGGAGGCCCAAAAATGCAAAATACTGATTTTATCCCTCCTAGAAGCTTCAACCAATTCACGTGCAGAAGGGACTATTGCTTGCCAGCTCAAGGGGGACCCACCACCAAAGTTTGGGACGATTCTGACCTGCACGCCATTTCAGCCAATTCACGTGCAGAGGCTATTTTGGTCAGAACACTCTGAAAAGTTAGGGGCACGTGTATCAAGCCAAATGGAGCATCTTTCCTTCTGCACGCTATATAAAGGGAGGCCATCTTCAAAGGCTTCCACACCAAAATCACTCCAGATCCGAGTATTAGAGAAACTCGCCCTTTTGCTCTCTTGCTCTTCGCTTTTCTGCTCTTTGCTCTTATTTTCTCATTCCAAAGATGGTGTGCACAAGGAGGACGGCCAGGAGGAGGTGCACTCACCTAGTGCTGATAACCAACCTGAGGAGGAGATACTCTTGGGGCATGCTCTTGATATGCAGGCTTTGGAGGCTTCGTAAGCCGGGCTGGGCTAGAGAGGTGGCTCTTAAAATTCAAAAACTGGGATTACAAAGGTTAGTATCCGCTTGACCCGGCTATTTCCTATTCTGCCCTACAAGAATTCTATGCATCTGTCTCTGGGAGTGAGGATGAACTGATAGGGGTTGTGCAAGGGGTTTATGTCAGGATTACCCCTGAAATTATTAGACATTGCTTTAACCTCCCTGAACCCAGTGATAGCTTCCCTCGCCTAAGCCTAGGAGAATTTGGTACCGCATGCAACTATGCTAGAAAATTTCAAAGTCGAGGCGGTTTACCAAGAATGGTTTTGTTGGAAAATTTAGATGCCTAGCTTACCTGGTAGGGAAATGCTTATTGATTCAGACCAGTGGGCTAGATAGTGTGCCTAAGCCACACCTAGAGTTCATGTATAGCATTGATCATATGCTAAATGTGGATTGGGCCACTACCATTTTTAAATGGTGGAAGAAAAACTCATCCAAGCAGATAAATGGCAGACTTTTGTGTGTGATATTTCAAAGCATGCCTGCTTTGCATTTTTCTTCCATGGAGAGCATTACTTTTCCTTCTCACTGGGTATTAAGAGTATTGCATGCTGAAGGAGGTTTGGGGGTCGATACCGAGAGGTCATTGGGCAACCAATGTTCCTCCTCCATCACGACCCGCAAGGCACGGCGTTCATGTGGAGCGATCTACTGACTTTGCAAGGGAAACCTCTCCTCATATGGATCAAAGGAAGCAGACTCTATACAAACTCACTGCCATGTACATGCAGTTCAATGTACACAAAGAAGACATTTTCAATTTCTTTCAAGGCATTAGTGGGCAGGTGGTGAGCAAAGTGGAGGTCATCAATTGGGCAGTCACTAATGGGCACATCACTAGTGCCCAATTTGAGGAATTAATGGCCCTCATCTCTGGAGACCAACAAGCTACTTCACAACCTAGAACCAGAGCATGGGAGGCTCCAGACGTAGCTGCTCATGCATCACCTAGAGCATGGGAGGCCCCAGAAGCTCCTCCTGCTGCATCTACCGAAGCTTGGAGGCAAGAAACACAGCGCCTCGGGGAGGCAAATGCCGGAACCCGGCACGAGGTGGAAGCCCTGAGGAAGGACAATAAAGAAGTCAAAGGCCTCCTAGGCAAAATCGGAAGGCCTTGAGCAAGAGGAAAGCATCAAAACGTTCTCCTATAGTGGAGATATCTGATGAAGAACCCTCTCCATCCCCTGAAGATTCTTATCCAGCCCAGGCAGATCCACCTCAACCAGAACCTTCAGCTCGGCCATCTTACTATCACCCAGAGGGGGCAGCGCCAGCAACAGGGTATTCACCCTTCCAGCCTCAAGAGGAGACAGAGCCAGCAGAAGGGTATTCACCCTTCCAGCCTTTTACCGATCCCCGCATATTCTCAGGCTCGGTGCCTGCTATACTTTCTGTCTCTTGGGGTGCATACATGCTCGCTGAACCTGAAGATCTACTTGGCCCTCCCGTCCATTTAATCATTAATCCAGCTTTATCATCTGACGAGAGCCAAGCAACATTTGAAGAGTTCATCAATTCCACGGTTCAGAGGGCTCGCTTTATACGGGATAATGATATCTTCACCCCTTTTAGCTTAAAGAGGATCTTCGAGAATGAATATCTCTACGCCGACGAGATAGACCTCTTCTGCAGGACCATGCGCTATGTAGTGGAGGCTGAGCCTCATAACTACCCCTTAGCTCGATACACTTCCATCATGCTATGTGAGCTTTTCAATCAACCCTTGTCCGAAGAGGTGTGGCGCCAACGCATCAATGGTGAGAATGAAGGGCACCGCCCTTGGCATGGTATGCATGAGGTGCTGATTCCGGTGCACATTGACCGCCACTATGTACTTGTCCATTTGAATCTGGATGTAGGACATGCCGTGCTATATGATCCAAGCCAAGGCGAAGGGTTTGCTAGACGAAAAAGACAGTTAGTGCATGGGTTCATCAAACGAATGAAAGTGGTAATGATCAAAGAAGGATTGTTGCAGGATAAGCTCCCTCTTATTCACCTCAACGAAATGCAAATTCCCCAACAGCCTGACCAATTCAGCTGTGGGATCTTTACTTGCTACTACATGATGGGTATTCTGCAAGGGAAGGAAAATTGGGAAGTGCGCGGTGAGACGTCGGCTGACTTTGTGGCTCAGGTGCGACGAATGGTGGCCAATGTCATCTACTATTACAGTGTGCCAAACTAGGGGTAACTGTTTTTCCTACTCCTTCTTTTATGCCATGCGGACATAGCATATTTTAAGTGTGGTGTATAGGGAGTAACTTGAGCCACTTGCTTGTCTTTTATGTTGTGATTGCCTGTTTTATTTAATTCTACAAAAACAAAAAAAACAAAAACAAAAAAATGTTTTTAGTTGCATGATTGTTTGAGTTGTTTGCTTGAATGATTTGCTTGTGGAGGCATGGATATTAAGTATGCAATTTTGGTTTAAAATTTAAATTTTTATGCCACATTAGTATCATGTTGTGATAAGGGTGTTAAAGTAGTTAAAATGTGCTCTGAATTGGTTTAATCATGTCTTTATCTTTTGAATGATATCACCATGTTTTTGGAGCTGAGTTTTGAATATTAGCTGAGCATGAAATGCTATGATAGACCTAAGTAACCCTTAAAGTTGAGTGAAAAAGAAATGAAAAATGAGAACAGCTTCTTTTTAGCCCTTGAGTGACATTCATGGTTTTTGGGTAATAGTTTGATTTGATACTCTTCTTGCATTCAACATTGGTTATTTAATGGTAGGAGTCAAGTAAGCATGTGATTACTTATTAGTGCTCAGTGTTTGGTGTGTGGAGTTAGGATGCAAGACCTCTAAGTCATTGTGGATCGTCTTTGCATTCTTTTCTTTATTTTGTGATATTATATAAAAGGCTGTGATATAGAATGTGAAAAAGCCATCACTTAACTGGAAAATGGGATGTGAGACATCAATGAATTTCTGTCTCTCCTATTGTAGCAAAATGGCAAGGGGTATGCATTAGAAACATCAGTCTTATTTATGTGTTATGTGAGTAAAAAAAAGAAGAGAGAATAATCCATCAAGGGAGAGCATAAAATGCAACCTTGTAAGGTTATTACTTAAAAAAAAAGAAAAAAAAAAGATTCAGAATAAAAGCCACACTAGCTTGATGTTTATGTGTGATTGTTTAGATTTGTAGCCACATTGGCTCAGTTTTGTTTATTTGAGAGTGTTGAGCTCAACCCTTAGCTCATGGTTATGTTTTATCAGTTAGTAGACTAGAGTGTGAGTTTATTGAGTTTAGATTAGAGTGTGAGTTCAAGTAAAGTAGAATAGAGAGTGTGTTTTCTTTGATGAGCACAATAGGGAACTCTCATGATTGCTTGGCAAGTACTTAATCAATAGCTGATGGCGAGTGTAGAGATAGAGTTTTCCATCCATTGTTCATTGATAGGTATTGGGGCTTGAGAATTATTATATTTGAGTGAGGCTGCTTATCCTTGGTAAGAACTTAAAGGGAAACTAGGTGCTATTTTATCATGGATTGCTTGCTCATATCTGAAATTTTCAGTGATGATATTGCATGGTTGTTGGACTTAGGGATATGGACATGAATGAACTAAGCTATGACTCATTTTGATGCTTAAATTCTCATTTCATCATGATAGAGTTGCATGTTTAGGAAACCATGATTCTCCTTGATTGTTATTTTATTTTTCTTCCGTTTGACTGCGTGTTTATTTTATTTTTGAATGCTTGTATGTTTTTGCTTGAGGACAAGCAATGGTTCAAGTGTGGTGTATTTGATAACGTGCATTTTATGCCGTTATTCTAGTGTTTATTTAGGATGTTTAAGAGCATGATTAGAGCCTTATTGCTTCATATATCATATATATTTGCTCTAACCCCTAGGAAGATGCTAGTTGCAAATACATGCGCTTTTAAGCTATTTTGGCAGGTTTTGGACCTCACTTTTGACATAGTAGATGGCCTCAAACAATTGGCGTGCAAGAACAAAAGTTGCTTAGAATTATGGCCTCTACCTACCACAGAAATTTCAGAGCATTTGGAGCTGATTTGGAGCTGCACGTGAATTCACCCATTTCACGTGCAAGCCTATTTTTGCCTCTCAGGCCTCTACAGGATGCAAGGAAGCTTGGGGAGAAGTTTGAGCTGATTTGGAGGTGCACGTGAATTCACCATATCACGTGCAAATTGACGTGCAGAGATATTTTTGGACCGATCCTATCGTTTTTCCATGCTGATCATTTGTTCCTGAAGGCCCAAGTCCAAATTGTGGATGGAAGATAGAGATTTTAAAGTTTCGAGTGTTACTTATCAAAACTACGTCGTTTTGATAGATGGGCTAGGTTACACACCTCAAGGCCCATCCAAACTCTATAAATACAAGCCTCCACGCCTCTGCTATGTATGCCTAACCCCCCTACACGTTTTTAGAGAGAGAGAGAGGCTCCACGTCTTGGAGGGTGCTCCTTGACCTAGGAGAGCAGCCGTCGCAGCCGTCGCGGATTTTGGAGCCTGGATTTGAAGCTTTGCTGTGCGCGTGGTTAAGAAGAAGATGTTGAGCTTTTCTACTTTGTGTTTGCTTGTAATCATGCGTGAGTAGTCTTTTAATCTAGGGGAGCAATGTAGCCCCCTTGTTGTTTTGCTATGTTTATGAATATTGGGTTTGGATGATTGAGTTTTGCATGTTTTATGAATCTGTTCTTAATTCTATCTTTGGATGTACACCTTGGTATTCTTAGCCCTAGTCGGGCGATTGAGATTCATAACTTATTTGTAATTGGTGTGATCATTATCCTTTTGCAAGTATGATTTATTGGCTTTGCATGTTTGTGTGTTTAGATGACCATTCTGGCATACAACTCTTAAAAGGACCTCAATGACCATTTGTTGTCCTTGGCTTGTGTTTAGCATGTTTTCAATCAGACAACCCTAATACCATGAACCAGTAGAGATAACATAGGGAGGTGAAATTGTGACCCTAGATGCTTTTAATCCTTGAATCTTAATCCTAAATTCAGTTTACTTTCTTTGTTTATTCAGAAAACCAAATAAAAATTAGATCTTTAGTTTAAAAAAGAAAACTTTTTGCCAAGACATTTTATAGAACAATAGTAATTGGGTGTTTTGATTTGAGAACTAGAGAACTAGGCTAATCCCTGTGGGTTCGACCCCTTGCTTGCTACTATTCTTTTAGTGCAAACTTAGGGAATTTATTATCTTGAAGAGAGAGATTTAACGACATTAGCTAGCTCTTTTAGAGAGGCTAAAAAATCTGTTTGTCACGTACCTTCGTTATCACAAAAGCTTATGCTCCCAAGGAGAAAATTATAATTACTTTCTACGGCCTATTCAATATTTCTCGAATTGTATCTGCATAAACCCTGAGGGTTAAGCGAGCTTCTGCAGCAGAGCCACATTGTCCTTCTACTAACATTGCCGATGTGGCTGCACGGATGAGATTAGCCTTTTCCCTCATCCTTGTTTGCTCTAATAGTAGCCAATGATTACGAGCTGTCAGTTCATCTACGGTAAAGAGTAGTCTTGTAATCTCAGCCCTTACCCTTCATCGATCTTCATCTCGCGTGGTGCTTATTTTTATCGTGATAATATCTAAAATATCCTTTCTAACTATTGTTAACAATGACATTATTATTATTTTATTATTATTACTCTTTAAGGAAGAACTTAAATAGCTAAAAAATTTGCGGGTTTTACAGATTGCCTCGAAGGTCGAAGGGTCGAAGCTGCGTCGAAGGCTCGAAGGGTTAAAGTCGCGTCGAAGGTCGAAGGGTCGAAGCCGCATCAAAGGTTCGAAGGGTTGAAGCCGCGTCGAAGGTCGAAGGGTCGAAGCCGCATCGAAGGTTCAAAGGGTCGAAGCCGCATCGAAGGTTCGAAGGGTCGAAGCTGCGTCGAAGGCTCGAAGGGTTGAAGCCGCGTCGAAGGTCGAAGGGTCGAAGCCGCATCGAAGGTTCGAAGGGTCAAAGCCGCATCGAAGGGTCAAAGCTGCGTCGAAGGCTCGAAGGGTTGAAGCCGCGTCGAAGGTCGAAGGGTCGAAGCCGCATCGAAGGTTCGAAGGGTCGAAGCCGCGCCGAAGGGTCGAAGCTGCGTCGAAGGCTCGAAGGGTTGAAGCCGCATCGAAGGTCGAAGGGTCGAAGCCACATCGAAGGTTCGAAGGGTCGAAGCCGCATCGAAGGTTCGAAGGGTCGAAGCCACATCGAAGGGTCAAAGGATCGAAGCCACGTCGAAGATTCGTAGCCGCGTTAAAGGGTGGAGGTTGCGCTTCGAGGCTTCGAGGCAAGGCTGCGCTTCGAGGCTTCAAGGCTGACTGCGAGGCTTCGAGGCTGGGCTGACTGCGGGGCTTCGAGGCTAGGTGCTGCGGGTGCAGGCTGCGAGCTTCGAGGCTGAGCGGGACTACGGGGCTTCGAGGCTATTGAGCTTCGAGGCTGCATTTGCTGGGCTTCGAGGCTGGGGCTTCGAGGCAGGCTGTGCTACGAGGCTGGGCTGACTGCAGGGCTTCGAGGCAAGGTGCTGCGGGTGCAGGCTGCACCCTTCGAAGCTGAGCTGGACTACGAGGCAAGGCTGGGTTTGCTAGGTGCAGGCTGTGTCCTTCGAAGCTGAGTTGGACTACGAGGCTTCGAGGCAGAGCTGCGCTACGAGGCAGGCTGCTTTGAGGTTGTGCTGCGAGGCTTCGACTGTGACTGCGAGGCTTCGACTACGAGTGCTGCGCTGCGAGGCTTCGACTGTGACTGCGAGGCTTCGACTACGAGTGCTGCGAGTCTGCGGGGCTGAGCTAGACTACGAAGCAGGCTGAGCTACGGGTCTTCGAGGGTAAGCGCTATGAACCTTCGAGGCAGCGACCATGAATTCGCCTGAACCGTCTTGGGAGATTTTCGCAATCATATTTTCGGCCGGTTTGACCGAGGGCGTTGACTGTCCTTTCACAATTTTGACTTTTCATGCCGAAAGCTATTTTAGTCATAACTTCTTCGTTTTAAATCGGATTTGGGCACGGTCAAGTGCGTTGGTTTCCAAATTTCATCCTCTATCATTCGGTGTTGATCTTGGAGGCATTTTAACATCCCTCATAAATGACTCTTATTTTTGGATTTCTCTGGCTGTGATCTGGCCCGGTCAAAATGGGGTCCAACAGACAGTACCCGCGATATAGTCTATATTAGTGCTTGTCACCAACCCTTTGACCCTTTGGGTGAGGGCAAGGAGAAAGTCACGTTCCTGGTACTGAGTTCCTTGGAATGCAGGGGTGTGACATTCAATATCTAAAATAGTTATCAAGTTTAAGCATCATGTCTCACGTGTAATCAAACTCTCGAACTTAATTCTAATAACGTAAACTTTTTTTTTTGCTACCCTCATTGGAAAGTGTCCAACCATACCCCTTTAGTTAGTGACAACTTTGCAAACTCTATTATTTTTCATTGTTATATAAGTTTAAATTACAATTTGTCACAATGAAAATTCTTTTATTCAATTTAAAACTAGCGGTGAACCGAACGAAAACAAGTGATGATAGAAACTTACAAGTTTGGTTTAACAAATTTCATCATAATTGAAAATATGTGAGCTTTGGGATGGCAACAAATC
The DNA here is from genome assembly GCA_023512835.1 of Taxillus chinensis. Classification (NCBI taxonomy): domain Eukaryota; kingdom Viridiplantae; phylum Streptophyta; class Magnoliopsida; order Santalales; family Loranthaceae; genus Taxillus; species Taxillus chinensis. Next base: position 41,309,917 of record CM042090.1, read on the forward strand.
AGGTCAAGCCCGGGTACGGCCCAACTCAAACTCGAAGCCAAAATTTTATAGCCCACCCCGAATTCGACCCGCCCCGGTGGTTTTGTTGCTTCAAGTCGGGTCGGATCGAGACGAGACAAGACGAAATGTTTTACCTTAAATTTGTTTAAAAATACCATATCGAAACAAGTCGAGCAAAACCCAAGCCTAACCCGATAATCTATCAAAGCTAGACAAATCAAATCAAAATGATCTAAGTCAGAATGAGACAAAATTATCACCCCTATGTGAGCTCGATACCATTTTTGAAAACATATTTCAGTATTTTTATTTTAAAATTTAAATTTTAAACTCAATTTTTATTTAAAATTTATTTTATTTTATTATTTATCTATTATTTTCATGATCTTATTCATGAGCCCATTATATCTCTCTTTTTTCAATTTTTATAGTACCCTATTTTAAAAAACCTCTTTTCCTACCAAACACAATTTATTTTTAAAATTCAAAATTCAAACTTAAAACTAAAATATAAATTCAAATCCTAAACTAAAAAAAAAAATTCCTATGAGGTAACCTATGATTAATACAATCTCACATTTGATTAAACTCTTACTTACAAAACTTGAAATACCATAGAATATAAGGGTTTGTATATAATAAAAAGTAAAATGTATTTAAAAAATTTTTAAAAAAAACACAAGTAAAAGTATGTACCAATTAAAGCATTCCCAATAAAATAACTAAATATTTCTTGTAAAATAATATTAATCATAAATTCAACTCAAAATATATATCTTAACTAAAAATTTATTAAATAACAAGACAACACATATTTTAAAATTTATATAAAAATTTAATCAAAACATATATTTTAAATTAAATTTGAGACCAAGGCAAATTTATTAAAGTATTTAAATATTTCACTACAAATACTCTTAAACGAATGCAAAAAAATCCGAGCAAAACTACCATCGATTACCGCAGGAAAAAAATGTGATAACTCGGCTCTCTTTCATGCGGTTCTTGTTGCATTGACGTTAATGGCGTCCTTCATAGCCAAAGACAAAGCAAGCATACGATAACTTCATGACAATCAACCCATTACCCACCCGTAGGCATGATCAACAAATCTTTTTACATGACAAATGTGAATTCAGTCGTCGACAATCAAAATAGCAAGAAATCACTCCAGCACATAGACGGTCGAAGATTAAGGGGACTTCACTGCAAGCGAAACGGAGTCGAGTCCAAATTTTGCGTAATTCGCGCACGTGTGCACAAATATATATCAGCGACAAAAGAAGCTCACGAAAGACGAAACTACCCTGCACCATGAATCGTTTCAATATATTGTGGTGTATTATCTGTACAGATCTTGAGGATGGGGCAGGGATGGAGACAGAAGCAACATAAATGCAGTGACATTCACAAATTCCTTTATTTTTTCATCGCCCCTCTTATGATCAAGTTAATGGCAACTAATTGCCACAACACTGTAGTAAGCAAAACGCTTCGTTTTCCTCTGCACTTCATTCGTAGCCTTATTTCATTTAAGTTTTATATTAAATAAAAACATTATTATATAATCAGCATGCTCCCCGGCTCAATATCAATGATGGGAATCCAATCCAACAAAGCAAATCTGCATTTCATAAAACTAAACGGTCAACAACGTGAACAAAACAACTAAGCCGACACAACTTCCCTGCCTATCATAAATTGTTTTTCCCACACATGCATTCACATAATATATTGGGTTATATTAACAGGAAATGCCAGAACAGCTGAACAGGTAGAAATATTAACTTGCAAAATGCAACCAGTATGAGTTCTCTTCAAAAAGCAGTCAGATGCTAGCACAAATTCTGAAGAGATCAACTTAATTTAGGTTGGGTTGGGCATCTAAAAGGAGGAAAGGGAGATATGGGTATCACACTTTAATCTCAACTTCATCTTTCAATCCGTTACCGTCCATTTCTTTCAATCCATATTATGCTGGCTGTGCTAGGGGAAATATAGAAGCAAAGAAAAACGAAAAAGCATTGGTACAAGTAAACAATAATGGTCTGAAAGAATGGTTTGCAAAGCCGCCCAGCTGGCAAGATGGATTCCATAGGGCAGGCCAAATGCCAAACTAATCATCCTAAACATGATTCTGAATTTTCAAAACATTTTTGTTGTTTATGCGGTGTTCAAATTTATAAGCAAATGATAATAATAAACTAGCTTTGTAAACAGCCAAGCAGGATTACTAAGATTTCAATGATCAATGGTATGTATAAGCACACTGAAGCAGTTTGACTGCCCACATGCAACATTTTAAGCATACTTTTGTGGGGTTACTAGCCCGATACAAATAATAAGAAAATTTAAAAAATAATTACAACCTAGCGCACACATTTTCCATAATTAAAGAAAAGGGCAACAAATGCAAGCAAGTTGAAACCAACCACAGCAACGAACCTCATATATCCAACTGCAGTCCAAGAAACGAAAAATGTAGGCATTGCAAGCCCCAAATAGTTTCATGAAGTGACAATAAACCTGCACATATTAATACAAGATAAGAACCACGAAAATGCACCTTCAACAACATTGGCAAACTTTTCTCATTTAATTTTACATCTTGGAAACACAAATTTTACTTCTTCCCATCTTAATTTTACTTTGTGCCTATAATGTGCCAAAATCATTTGCTAGCCTTCAATAGTATGGCATGGAAACACAAATTTTACTTCTTCCCATCTTGATCACACGCACTAGGTTACAAAATGGTACTATATGTGAGAATTGTGGTAACAAAAGGATCGCCATATATGTAACGTTCGTAAAACGAAATTAGAAGTACAACCGTACAGTGAAATATTAGATCCCTCCGTTCATCCAATATGCAAGCTATGAAGGAAATCTGAGAGCCTGAAACAATGCAGTCCAGGTGAGAATAAGAGCCAAAATTAAAAGAAAATTGCAGCTGATCATCCTTCAGAGCATCGTAATGTTCAAAGAATCAGGCACAGTGCAAAACCTTATATCTTTGGCTATGACCGTTCCTCCATCTTCAGCTCCAAGATGACGCAAAACAACTTCCTCTTCACGACCATCACGATATACATGCTGCAAGGAAAGAATTTATAGTACATAAAACCGAGCGAGGGTACCATCTCATTGCAAGCACATTACATTTCGAGGGTGAGTTGCAAATGAGTCCAGCTAGGAACTATAGGCAGAAGAGGCATCCAGGGCCACCTAATACCCCTAAATCTGGATTTTTAAATAATGTCGTTTCCTCCACCAAAACAGAGGTTTTCAAATCACACGCAATAGGAATCAGCGGCAACAGATTTTACATATATCCATAGTATAGCTCCATATAAATCTATAACAATGGCATGATTTTATAGCAAAAGAAAATTTGACAACCCTCTAGGGCGTGAATACCACCAAAAAACAACACAGCAATATAAAGGTACGAGTAAATTACTCTTAAGCGCATTGCCTACATACAATCCACTGCTTGACATGAATTAATCCCTTAAAATGCTGTTATTAAAAAAATAGTATTTCCCAAATCGCAGCACCTCTTTGGCATTATATACCTCAAGAATCACAACCCTTAGATAGATCCCAAACAAGAGCAATATTCCCAGGTCAAAAAAATATCATCTAGCCAAGTACCACCAAATTGACTTCAAGGAACCACTGATAATAATTATCAGATGGGTTACATTCAGACATCAAAAATAATAATATAAGGATGTGAACCCAAAGAACCCTAGGAGAGAACCCAAACGAGAGCAATAATCCCTGGTCCAAAAAAACATCTAGCCAAGTACAACCAGATTGACATCAAAGAACCACTGCTAATAATTATCAGACGGGTTACATTCAGATATCAAAAATAATAATATAAGGATGTGAAGCAAATTGTCACAGGTCATCATCACTATCATAAACACCCAGCTGCCCAAATAATAAAGCCATTTGCGATGGTGCTACATCTTCATTGGTATCCAAACCCATTGGCATTAGTAGCAATGACATTTCCTCGGGTGTTAAAGCTGTTAAAGCTTCACGGCCTAGATCTTCAGGATCAAAACTCTCCAGATCTTCCAACTCAGAATAGGCATCCAACTGTTCAAGCATAGTTAGTATGTCTTCCATGCCCATCATATTGGAATTGCGTCTACGTGGCGGTGATGGTGGTCTGAGATTGTTCCAAGTATATGAGCCTGGCTTGACCATGTGCTGGATCAGAACAAACAAGGTATCCATCAAAGCAATTATAAAGGTAACGCTCCAAGATCAATGCAAATAAATGAGATTCTAAGAGCAGCATTCTGAGAACCATCACCAGAAAAAACCTGTTTGACGGCAACTACAAAACCGTTCATCAACATATCCACAGAATGCAAGTGACGCAGCTCACTTGTTCTAGCAACTGAACAAAAATAGTGCACACCAGCCTCCATGGATGGATTACCATAACTATTATTTAGGGGGTGAATTATTACAGAGAAAAAGGCTTGGTGGAGCACGTAAACATACCAATGATGCAACAGCCTGATATTCTAATACATATGCTAGGACAATGAGATGACAAAAGAGAAGCTTTCAAAAGAACATTCTAAGATCAAGACGCTATATGGAAGAAAAGTTTTTACTCGGGCAAAAATCAACATATCCTAGCACTATGTAGAATACAGTTGCAGATATTGGGGAACGGATGACAAGGGCATTGGGTTGCAATATAGTTGTTAACCCATGACTCGACTCAGCTCAATTTTCTATTTTTTCAACTCATCTTGAATTTAAACTCACAATGTTTTTGACACAAGTAACTCGCAAGAATAATAAATATGTGCAAAAATATATTATGCAAAATAAGAACTTCTAAGCTTGTGCTTTTTTTCTCACTGCCTTCTGGTGTTTTTTCCTCATTGTTCATGAATTAATGTATAGCTATTAATGGGGAATTGGAGTGTTTTTAGTTAGGAATGTTGGGATATTAATTTGCATATAACATTACATATTATATTAGTAATATTTTTGAATAATCAATAAATTTTATTAAAAAACACCAAGAAGGTGCCAAAATAATACAAAAACATTAAGGAAAGGGATAGTCAATAACCCAATCCAGAGCAGACACATTACAACAGGAGGCTACATCTTACAACATTAACCAAAGCTCTCTTTTTTACTTTTTAAATCCTTCTTTCACAATACAATACTGTCAAATTGATATACTTTGATTTATGTTTACTCAAAATACAGTCAATTTTTTAAGAACATGTGTTTTTTGGATGTGTAAGCAAACATGATGTCTACCTATGTAAATAACTTTCATAATTGGAAAGGTAAATAATTAAGTCCTATATAATTAATTATTTGAAAATTAATTCCTTGATCATCGACATTAGTGATTCATGTGTTTTTTGGATGTTTAAGCAAACACAATTTCTTTACTATGTATTAGCCAACTCTCGAAATTAGAAAGGTAGATAATTAATTTCTTGATAATCAAAATTAAGAATACTTATGTTTTTCATATGTAATTAATGCCCAATTAATGTTTGAATGTTTGACAACTAATAGTAATAGCATTAAATACCTTCAACAATATATATTCTTATTAAAGCTTGTGTCTACACATGTTCAATATAATTATTTATTTTTAGTTTAATCAACTTGGTGAGTGGATCAAATTTGAGTCGACTCAAACTGACTCAGCCGAATCAAGGCTTGACTCAGATAAGATTCTGACACAAATGAATTGGGGAAGTTCAGTAGTTTTTTGTCCAACTTGACACAATTCACACGTTGAATCAAACAAGTCAAGCGAGTTTAACAACTATGAATGCTGGACATGCCCATAGATGATAACACCGGTTAATATCAAGAAGATTACTAATGCTCTAAGCATTTTCACATTGACTGACAAAAGTTCAAAAAAAATGGAACTTGAACTTTGATCGGCACAAAAACTAATTGTGTTTTTGTAACTTCCAAAACCTACCGATAAAAACAAGGCACTTGTTCATTTGTTCTCCACATGCCTATTGAATCCCATCAATGATCCAAACCCATGAATAGTTGCTAAAGATACAACAATTACAACATCAGGTCATTCTAATTCACCCCACTAAAATATCATCACAGTAATGATTGTGTTTATTAAGCACAAAATTATGGTAATTTCTAAACATGTGACACATGTCAGTGTCAGTCAACGCCAAACTCAAAAACTATTTCATGTATTTCATAGTCAAGCTCATGTCAAATAAGCACAACATATACTGTCAGCGGTGACCTACACGTCATCATTTCTAATGGCAATTTATGAGTTTGACAACTATGGTTGCTAGACATACTCATCGATGATAATACTAATATAAAACAAGAAGATTATTAAGAACACTGATATTAGATTCACCAAATATTTTTAAAAAATTTAATCACATATGACTATAAAATGTCATCAAAGTCCGTGTTTTAGTCAAAATCTTTTTCAAATTGTGACATTGGTTCTTCAAATTTAGAGAACCAATATAATAGAAGTCCACAATTAAAAAAAAAGACTAAAATACAGGCTTCAATAACACTTCATATCCATTTAATTTGATATTTGCCCACAAATGTACAATTTAAGAAAACATTTGTACAATTCAATGCCAGTGCTCTAATGCTCTAAATGTTTCCTACACTTTCAAGACTTTAAAAAAAAAAACTGAAACTAGAATTTTGATTGACACAAAAACTAATTATATTTTTTTTAACTCCCAAAACCTTCCGATAGAATGAAGGCACTTGAACATTTGTTCGCCACATTCCTATTTAGTCCCATCAATTATCCAAACCTATGAATTATTTTTAAAAATATGACAAGCACAACATTAGGCCATTCTAATGCACCCCACTAAAATATCATCACAACAATGGTTGTGTTTATTAAGCACAAAATTATCATGATATCCAAATATGTTAGTATACCCAGGAATAAAGACATCCATCAAGTGCCACAATCAAAAATTTTGAAGGCCAAGAATAATTCATGTATGTCATAGTGAAGCTCATGCCAAATATGTCAAACATGTATATCAGACAGCCAGTATACCCAAGAATCCAGACAGCCAGTCATTGCCACAATCAGACATTTTAAAGCCCAAGAATAATTCATGAATGTCATAGCAGTGACCTACATGTCAGCATTTCTAATGGCAACTGGTGAGTCCTAAGCTGGAATTACTGAACTAGGACTCATCCCTTGATCTTGGAATTACACGACCAGAAGTTCAAACCAGAGTTTAATGCTTCTCGCATCAAAGCATATGGATCAAACAAGCATATGAGCATATATAAAGCTCATTAATTTCATTAAACCAAAAACAGTACACCAAAAATCAACAACAGCATCAACAAAAATGCCAGAAGGGCGCCAAAAAACAAAAATAATTTTTATTATTTGGCTACACGAGAAAAAAAATGATTATGACATATAACAGTGGGCAGAAAAATAATGAAGAATTTAAGTTGTACAGGTTATATAATCAGCAGAGGCATATTCTCCTACACTGTGCCATTAATGCACATATGATGATACTAACTAAGTTCATCTTAGATAAAAGATGCTGTCAGAAAAACAAAGTCACCCACAACAATTGGGAATACGCAGCACATCTGTTAACAATCATATGTAAAACACACCTTATAAAAGCAACTAGTCCCAAATGGGCATGCCCCATTTCCAAAATCAAAGTATTTGCAATCAATAGACCTGAAAGACAAGCATTAAATTATTAGAAATAGGGGCTACGTTATTTATCAAAAAAAAAAAGGGGGCTACGTTATATTTTAAATATATATATATACACACACAAAAACTTCCAACATATTGTTATCAGATCACCTGAGTTTTGCTTTGTAACTCTCGACAATTTCTTGTTTTTCTTCTTTTGTGCAGTACCAAATAACACTAGGTATGACAAAATAAGAAAGCTTGCGACATATTGGACAAGATCTCAATGCAGAATTCACATCCATTCCAGAAGATGGAGAACTGCTGCGCCAATTCCTGATACATGATATGCAAAATGGATGATCACATTCTGAAAGCAGACCAAACTTACGTTCAGCGGGAGTGGGTTTCAACAAAACACGCTCAAGGCACACACTGCATTCTATTTCTTGACTGTGTTTCAAGGCCTCAAGGTGCTTCTGCTTAATCCCACAGATTCTCATATGCTCTTCCCGTTCATCGGGTCTAAGCGGATGCAAACAATGCTTTCCACATGTTGGACACAATTCACCATGGATATGAGGGCATTTTTCTCCACGTGGACAGCTACCAGCAGCAGCAAATGAGCAGATAGGTTTATCAGCTGACCCCACAAACTCCCCAACATCAATACTATCTGGAAAGTCAACACCATCCAGGAAATCAACACTATCTGGGAAATCGTGATGTCTAGACTCTTGGTTCCATGCTGGATAGGTGGGAGTTACTAAAGGCCTACTTGATGCTACAAACGGGGTTACAACAGTAGATCCAGTTCTTGGAGGATATGCAGGGAGGACAGAATCAGAAATCAGAGTATGGTGAGAGTTTATTGATGAAGATGAGGCAGAAGACTGAGGCCGGGAAACCTTTACATGATTGTATCTGCATCGACTTCCAAAAGAGCAGGCTCCTTTCTGATAAAAGGTGCATACCTAAGAAATGAGGAGAATATTACATTCCGGACTTGACCAAGTTATGAAGCCAGAGAACAAGGTACTACAAATTATGAACATTTACATTGTTTGGGGGATCCTTCCAATCATGTGAATACTCGCAATGCTCCCCTTTCAAACAAGCACCATGCGCAAAGAACTTGCAAAGAACTCTGGATGAATTTGAAAAAATAATAATAATAATAATAATAATAATAAATAAGCTATGAACTTTTTTCTCTGAAGAGAAACTCTAACTTACAAGGACTCAAGATCAAACGAATCAAAAGCAAGATTTGGAAACCAGTGAGGTTGATGAAGTTAAGGTTACTTGATATTTGGGAAAAAATAATACCTAACATAAAAAAACCCAAAATTGCAGTACAAATTCATTATTTCAATTAGCAATACAGTAACCAAAAAAATATATCAAACACGCCCTCTGAACACCGAGAAATCCGAAGAAAATTTTTTTAAAACATAAATAAATAGATGATTCAACTTCAAGTTCTATATCCATCGGGGTAAATAAAGATATAGACCCTCAGCTTCTATCTACCAAATTACAAGAACATTGGTTCGTTCCACCAATTCAACTTAAAGCTATATCAAGCTGAACATTTAAAAAAAATGAACCTCATGTTCAACCCCAACAAACAAAAAAAAAAAGTTACAAAAACATCGCCGTTCACCTAAAACAAGGCCAAGGCACTCTCATAGGAACCATTAATGAATAGAAAAAATTAAATTTAAGTTTTAAATCGGGAAAAAAATCACAAAAACATGGGTTCACCTAAAACAAGGCCAACTTCAATTTATTGTTTGGGTTACAATAAAAAAACTGAAATTGAAAACAAACAATGAAGAAAAACAACAAACAAAATTGGGGGAAAGTACAGGAAACACCACCTCTTTGACATGGCAACTTGTTCTGAAGCTTCGAATCCAAAACCCCAGATTACGGATTTTCAATGTCGTAGGAATTAAGCCAATCGCGGGCGAGGGCTAAGAAGACGCGCTTGTTTGTGTGACAATGAAATGAATCGACCAGGCAGGCGCACGTATAAATCTAGGGTTTCACGTGGTCGCCAACTCTTTCACGAACGACGAAACATGGCCATCGGTTTGGGGTTATATTGCGGGAATGCCCTTCGCAGATCCCCGAGCCGATATTCAAATTTTCAAAATGGAGACGCGAATGGAATTTTGCAAAACGGAGGGGCATTTCGAAAATAGTACGGCTGAGCTGTCTGTTAGTGACTGGATGCGGTGTTGGACAGCGTCCGCTGTTCCTCAACGGCCAAAACGAGTGTTGCCGTGTTGGTCCAACTCTCGAGGTGTGACGCCATTGCTTGCCCGGTGGAGACCCGACGCAGGCGAATATTCCTCTTCTTCTTTTTTCCACCATGTTTCAATTTTATTATTAATAGATAAAATAATATGGAAAAACAATTTTCGGATTATTTAAAAAAATGATAAATTTTATAAGTTTATTTTAATTAAATAATAATATAAATTTAAAAATAATTTTTAACAATAATAAGTCTCATAATTTTTTTAAAAAAAAAAATATCTCTTTTATGTTTAAAACTAAACTTAATTCTAGAGACTCAAATAACTTTAAAATTTTTTACTTTTCTTCTAGACCCATCAATTTTTTTTACTCGATTTTTTAAAATACAAATTCTTTTTAAATCTAAATTGATTATGTCGTAGAGACTCAAATTGTTTTTCAAAAATTATTATTTTATTAATTACCAAATATATTTTTTCTAATTTTTTAACTCAAATTTTAAAAATACACTCCTTTTAAAACACATTTTCTTTCCTACCAAACATAAATTGTTTTTAAATTATAATTCAACACGATATCCAATAAAAACCATAATACATAATACATAATACATAAACCAAAACTCGTACCAAATATACTCAACCTTTCGAATTATATCTCTCCTTTAGATTCTTTATTGATTGTTGGTTTATAGAAAATTGAATTTCTAAAAAACAAATTCTCACTTACCAAACAAAAAGGAAAATAAGGAGTGAACGAAAAAAATGAATTTTAGTCAATATAAATTGAATTGTATATGTATTATTGATATAGAAATTAAATATGATATATGAATTCGACTAGAGGCATCATCGCGAAACCATGGCTAATGTGGTTGGTTGTAATTGATTCATGAATTTATTATTGTCTTCTTCATTAATTTAGTATACTGCTACGTCATCAAGATTATCAAACAATTACACAACACTAATAATACATGTTATTACTTTAAAAAAATATAAGATTCATTTGATTGGTATACTAAATTTTTGTTTTGTGTTTATTATTTTTACATTATTGAAGTTGGAAGTTTAATTATGACTTAAATTGAAGATTGTAAGAATAATTTACTAGTTCAAAAATAAATGTGTATTTTTTACCTAGGCCTATAAAAATTGAAAGTGTTTGTTTATACTCGCATAAAAAGAAGAGAGGAGGGGGGATATAATTATATAAAAAGGAGTTTGTATTCAAAAATAGGAATTAAGTTATGTGTGCTTTAAAAAAGCAATCTTGAGACACGCAAAGGCTTTTTTAATACATGTTTTGTTTTTTATATCCTATTTTTATGTATTCTGATTTCTTTATATAATCACAAAAAAAGTTTATATTCAAAAATAGAAATCAAGTCAAGTGTGTTTTTAAAAGCAATCATGAGATACTTAAGGGTCATTTTAATACACGTTTTGATTTTTATATTCTATTTTATGTATTTTGATTTTTTATGTTTAGTTTGCTTTTTATATCAGGGTAGTGTAAGGTTATGTGTTACGTATTGAGTTTATGATTCCCCATATCGTAATATTTGTTTTTTCAGGTGTAACTAAAGACTAATGAAGGCTTTTCCTTTTAAGAAGACTTTTCTTACCCATTTGATATACTATTATTTACTGTGTTCTATTGTTGCATTGATTGTTAATCCCATACAGGAAATTGTGGAAAAGTTGTATGACATTGAACATTAATGTAATGTACAAATACAAGAGTTTGTTGTTTTAGATGTTTTATTGTACCATAATGTCATATGAAAATACACGATTACTTTTGATGTATTGGTAGTATATTTGAGACAATTCTCATAGTATAATTTTCTTGGGTGCTTGTCACCAATTTTCTAACCCTTCAAGTATGAACAATGGGAAGTCACGTCCTATTTACGAGGCTGGCCCAAGGGGATTTAGTTAGGCAGCCACCTAGGGCACCCGACCAATGGTTTAGTTAAGGGGTACTTTTTTCCACTTAGAACAGCAGACGCGCACGCTCAATTTCGAATAACACACGCTCCAACCGCCGTTGCGCCGCATGAACGCAGAACGTACACATCCACTGGCCACTGGCACATCCACGGAATCACAAACACAAATCTGGCGCTAGCTGCTCTAGTGCTCTCACGAGGTGACGATTGTGACGCCCTCGCCTTTCACCAAGGCTGTGTGATGGCATGAGATGATGAGTCGTCGGAGTCGACGACGTTGACTGATTGACGTCTGACGAAGCCCGCAGGATGACCGTTGACGATCTGGTAACCGACGGGCAGGCAACGAGCAGATAACAATCCAGTCCAATCGATCCGTCGCCACAGCTCCACTCCTCCGTCACAGACTCTGAGACTCATAAGTCCGGTTAGTGTTCACTGTTCTGGCACTGGCTTTGCTTATGTTTTTGAAGACAATAAAAAATTGAATAGTTTAAATTTAATCTTTCAACTAAAAAGGAATTATTATCATATCGATAAACTTTTAGTTTGATTTGATGACTATAAGATCAATATAATTCTTACATTTACGCAATTAAATTGAATTATGACATTTAAAATTATGGTACTATTTTAAATAATTTTAATTTGGTATTGGCACTATTTTGAATTATGTATAAATGTTTTTATTTTTTAATTTAATTATGTTTGATGAGATGACTATGAAATTAAGATAATTTCATTGTATATATTATTAAATAATATTTAGTTATTGTAATTTTTGAGTGTGTTGAATTTTTATATGTTAATTTTGAATAGGTTGACAATATAAATTGTAATCTTTATTGACAATGTCACAAGAAAGACCTAATGGATTGATTATTTTATCCATCGAAAATGATTTTGCACGTAAGATTGGGTACAATACTTTAATTAGCAATTTTGATGGTACAAAAGCAAGAAGATCAAAATTTATGTGATTGTTGTTAGTTTGTTGCTAATGATTTCTTAGGTAATTATATAAAATAATAAATAATATTTGTACGTTTATATTTGATTATATATTTTATTGTATTTATAATTTTTTTTTCTTTTTTTCAGATAATAGACAAAGAACAAATCATTTATGTTTTGGTAATTGATGAAGATGATGATGTTTGTCGGGAGCGCCCAGTACCCCTGCTTCCCCATCACCCGACGCCCTTTTAGTCACGTGCGCCCAGCACCCCCCTTCCCATCGTCCCGCACCCTCCTCGTCGTGTGCGCATGTAGAGTATGAGGACTTTGCAAGTCTCACACTGGCTGGAGAGGAGAACGAATTGTGCCTCTTAAGAGGGTGTGGAGACCTCTCCTGGCACGAGACCTTTTGGGGTGCTTGTAAAGACTCGTATTTGGGTAGTTTTGAGAGATAGTCATTCTATGGGAATGTAACTATCTGGACAGTAGTGTAGCCGTCGATGTGAGCATTTTGACTGTACTTGGGCCCGATTTCGAGTCGGGGCCCCGTTTGACCCGATTGTTGACTTTTTGGGGTTTATTGGTTGACTTTGCGTTTGAGCAGTCATTTAAGTGTGATAATATCTGAACAGTGTTGTGCTCGTTATTTCGAACGTTTTGACAGTAATTTGACTCAATTTGGAGTTCGTGACCTCGGAAGGTCAATTATTGCTGGGAGGCCAATTATTGGCAACGGTATATATATAATTAAGAACTGCCTTATATCTTTAATTGCCAATTATTGGTACGTGCATGTTTGAGCAAGAGAGAGAGAGAGAGAGAAGGTGAAGAGCGTAGAGCTTTCTTGGCGATTTTGGGGCGATTGGAGCTCGTGGATTGCAAATAATCTTCCAGGTAGGTATCCTTAACTGTCTTATTTCGATCCTATCTCTGAATATGTGATCTGTGGATGTATGAGTGTGTATTTTATGAGGGTTGAGAAGTCAACCATGGAGGTCTAGATTTAGATCTAGATGAATATATGATTTGTGTGTATTTATGATGTTATCGTGCGAATTAGAGGCGTTTAGGACGCGTTTTGAGGTAAATATTACAGTTTATTGCGTAAAACAGATGTTTATGAGCGTCTGGGGGTCACCTGGGTTGCTCCAGAGACGAAGAAACAGCCCAAAAACGATGATGAACAGTACCCTTGGCGAGTTTTAGAGTCGACGGACGATCAAGACTATGGAGTCAAGAATGTGGAGTCACCTTCGTAGTTAACGCTATGGAGTCAGCGACTCGTGTCGCAGCTATGGAGTCAACAACTTAGTTAGTCCGGATCAGTAGTTCGGAGGAGTTAGTCCGGATCAGTAGTCCGGAGGAGTTAGTCCGGATCAGTAGTCCGGAGTAGTTAGTCCGGAGGAGTTAGTCCGGAGTAGTTAGTCCGGATCAGTAGTCCGGAGTAATCAAATCCGTAGCAGTGAAACAGTGATCCGTAGCATCAGTCCGGAGCATCAAATCCGTAGTAGTAAAACAGTGTTCCGTAGCAGTGAAACAGTTCCGCAGCAGTGCAACTGCACTGCACTGGACATTTACATTGTAAACCATTATGCCTAAGTAAATAACGAAATAACGAAATACCCCCCATTTGGATTCAAAGAAAAATACTAGAAAAATTAATTCCCACTATTTCAAAATGTGAAAATTGAGATTTAGTGTAAAATCTCGGAAAAACCCAAAAGTTCGTAGTAGTGAATTTTTGGAAAGTGGGGTTAGACATCTCGGAAAAATCCTCAAAAATCAGATTATCTTATTTATGATAAGGGAACCCAATGCCGGGACTTTTAATTTCAAGAAAATAGCTGCTATGAGTACTTCCTTCATAAATCAAGGGTTGAGGATTTACTTGTGAAGACTGGCTACAATTCTAAAGGAAATGTTGAGAATGACATGCCATATTAATGTTAGTATGTTGATGTGAGGTATTGGGGCATGAACTCCGTGACTTGTTTGGGTTTTCACCGTGATGCACCGATGGTGCTATGTGGTTGACGTGGCAGGCATATGCACCGATGGTAGGCCTGTGTGGCGACTGTGGCCGGGCATATTGCGCTGTGGACAGGCTAAGGCCTGAGTTGAGCCGTTGAGCTCGTGGAGCTAGGGCTGAGTGCCCTGAGCTGGGATCCCATGGAGGATCGTGGACAAGTTGTCCGATGTTTATTGCAGGTCGAGTCCGGGATGATTGTGCACACTACACGGTGCAAGGTACACCGAGCATATAGTATAGACTTATATGTGTTGCATGATGTGGAGTGTTAGGGTCACCTATCGAGCTTGTCGCTCACCCCTACTTGTTGTTTACCCTTTTTAGGTGTGACCCGAGACTAGTGGAGGACTTTCTTCCAGGAGGACGCCCATTACTCGATGTATGATCCGATTATATTCTCGTATTGTTTTATGTGATATCCCGGACATGGGTCCGTGGACAGTTGTATTTGCATATTGTATGATGTGATGTCCGTATGTTGTTTGACTCTTTGTATGCATGATGATATATGGGAAAGTATAGGATTACCCTTGATGTATGATCGTACGGGGTTGCATATTTGAGACAGCACCCGCGGTGTAGTCTCTATTGGTGCTAGTCACCAACCCCTTGACCTTTCGGGTGCGGGCAAGGGGAAGTCATGTACCCGGTTCCGGGTTCCCTGGAATTCGGGGGCGTGACAGTGCTTATGTGGCACTGCCAAAAATAAAACCGGGGATTGGGCTTGGCCCATGAACTGGATAATATCGTGCTACGGGGGACTTGGGTTGTTACAGATGATATCAGAGCTGGGGACCGGGTCGGTGTGCCATTGTCCCACAGGGACGTGGGCCTCATAAGGGGGGTGGATTGTAGAGTTTGAGGAGTTTGCAAGTCTCACACCAGCTGGGGAGGAGAACGAAGCGTGCCTCTTAAGAGGGCGTGGAGACCTCTCCTGGCACGAAGCTTTTTGGGGTACTTGTGTGGCACTGCCAAAAACAAAATTGGGGATTTGGGCTTGAGCCCTGAACCGGACAATATCATGCTACGGGGGACTTGGGTTGTTACAGATGGTATCAGAGCTGGGGACCGGGTCGGTGTGCCATTGTCCCACAGGGACGTGGGCCTCCTAAGGGGGGTGGATTATAGAGTTTGAGGACTTTGCAAGTCTCACACCAGCTGGGGAGGAGAACGAAGCGTGCCTCTTAAGAGGGCGTGGAGACCTCTCATGGCACGAAGCTTTTTGGGGTACTTGTGTGGCACTGCCAAAAACAAAATCGGGGATTTGGGCTTGAGCCCTGAATCGGACAATATCGTGCTACGAGGGACTTGGGCTGTTACAGCGCACAACACCCCCCTTCCCTGTCACCTAGCCCCTCTCCCCATCGTGCGCCTAGTCCCAGCCTTTCCCTATCGCCTTGTCGTCATTGGCCGTGAAGACGACGCAACGTGAAGACGATGAGGTGAGAAGAGAAATTTTAAAAAATTAAGGATATTTCAGTAATTTTCTTAATACATTACCTTGTTTGGTTTTGTATACCAAACATATGCAAAGTAATCAAAATTACATTTCCGCCTACCAAACGAGCCCTTAGGCCATGTTTGGTACGCAAGAATCATATTGATAGAAATGAAATTACTGTGGAAATAAGATCAACATGGGAAACATAATGAATATTTTCCTTACCTCAGTTGTGCTTGGAATACATAGGAATGGAAAGGAATAAATTAATCAAATTACTAAAATCTTCCTATTTTAATTTTTTCCATAGCCCTCCACTACTAACGCGTTATCACCGCATTATGCTCGCCACTAGGGGGGGACATTGGCCAGGGGCGGCGAGGGGAGAGCTCCCTTGTAATATCCTGTATCAAGTAATAACATAAGATAGCCGTAATTGGGGATGATGGTATCATTTTGTGGTAGTAATTATGAATATAGTTGTTTTAACTGCAATTTGGGGCCTGGATGACCCAGGGGCATTATTATAATTTTTAGTGGCAAGTTAAAGGGTCAATTAGTTAATTTGGTTATTTGGGGATTTAAAAATATTAATATTTAATAGAAATACGAATTTTCATTAATAAAGGGCTTTTTGGTATTTTAATTTGATTTAAGATATGAATTCTAGCATATTAGAAAATCTAGTCTAATTAGGTTTCTTATGGGGGTGAAATTGGTTCGATTTGGGTCGGTTTAAGTCATTTTTCAAACCAATTTGATATGTTTCGGTTTGAACAAAATCAAACCAAACCAAACCTATTGCTTAGACCAAACTAAATCGGACCGAACTAATTTGGTTTGGTTTGGTTCGGTTTGAACCAATGATTTAAATTATTATTAGTTTGGATCAGTTTGAGTCGGTTTAGTTTATAAATTTTTGAGTTTTTAAAATTTAAATAATGTAAAATAAAAAAAGTAAATAATGTGTAAGCGTATTAATACTAATACATGTTAAATTTATAATTATAAGTCTCAAAAGTTGATAATATAATTCACAAATACAACATATCAAGTATTCACAAACAATCTTAAATAAATAAACCCCAAAATATAAAATAAAAATAGAAAATAAATAAATAACAATATTATTCGGTTCGGTTTGGTTTAAACCGCGGTTTTGAAATCCCAAACCAAACCAAACCGATATATTATTTGGTTTTTAACCAAACTAAACCAAATCGATTTTTATTCGGTTTCAACAGTTTGATAAATTAGTGGTTTCGGCGGATCGGTTTGGACCGGTTTTGGCGGTTTGGCGGTTTAGAGTTACACCCCTAGTTTCTTAATCAGCAAGAAGTCTAAGCTAAATTAGACTCCTGTTTATCTCTATAAAGGGAGGCTAGCCAGGGAGTGTTGGCTGTTGTTTTTGTGCATATTGAGAACCCTAGCTGTCCTTGGAGCAAAGGAGAGAGAAAAAGGTCGTGGCTTGAAGCTTCTGGGCGTCTAACAAGTGAAGTTTGTTGCACATGTTAGAGGTAGGTGTTTCTATCCTTCTCAAACTCTCCTATAGTCCTATAACATCTAGGGTTGGTATAGTTTTGGGAATTAAAATTAGAACGAACGACTTTGCATGTAACTGAGATAGAGAGTCTAAATAGAGATGTTTGACGTTCAAGGTCGTTGTTGAGAATGTATATATCATTTTAGGGCGGATTCTTCGTATGCTGGAGCTGTACGAACAGGTCAGTCGGTGAACAATGTTGGTCGGGTGAATAGTAAAGTGTTCTGGTGAAGCTAATTTTTATACCGATGAAATATTCACGACATTTAGAGGAACTTTCCCTTCTAGTCGGATGAATTTTGAGGTGGTTGGGTGAACAAAAACGTGGTCGGGTGAGTAGTAACTTGGTCGGATGATTTTTCTGATATTTTTCTTGGATAACCAGTTAAAAACCCTTCGAAACGGTGAGTATTAATAGCGAATCAGAGTTCTGTAGAATTAGTTATGATTTTTTGAAGTTGGGACAAAATTTGTACTGTTTTATTAGCCTGTTTGGTTTCTTTTAATCTATTAATGGGAATCTAAGCTTAAAACCTTTAGAGTGAAACACTAATGAATGTTTGGATATTGTGGTGTGGCTTTCATTGTTATAATTGGTGTGCATATATTTATTTATATGCTGAAAACATGTTCGTAATGATTGTACACTGGTATAATTTTACTGCGAATGTTATGTGTTGTTGATGTGTGTTCTTGTTATATAGTACACTATATTTGTTGTGATGAGGTCCGATAAAGGACAAAGGTCCAGTAAAGGACAAGGGTCTGGTAAAGGACAATGGTTCGATAAAGGACAGAGGCCCAATTAAGGGAAACAAGGGTACGATGGATCCGATCAAGGACATCGGTGCGGTAAAGCACAATTTGCACGGTGAAGTGCATGATTGAATTATTATGAATAATGATGATATATGTGATGTGATTGTTGAACACTACACTCGCACATTTACACTTTGCATATAGAATTTGTTAGTTAAACTGACCAGAGAGTGTAGAGGGATAGTCACCTACTAAGCTATGAAGCTCACACCTATGTTGCTAAATCTCTTGCAGGTACTGAAGGGAGATTGGAGGAGCACTAGTAGTTAAGTGGACCATGATTTTCATGCGTATCAAATATGCTATTAAGGGCTCGTTTGGTATGCGGGAATGAAGGAGGGGGGATAGAATCATTAAGGGAATTAAATTGACATGAGAAACGGAATGAAATTTTTTATTACTTTACTTGTGTTTGGTATATAAGACCAAACAAGATAATGTATAAAGAAAATTACTGAAATATCCTTATTTTTTAATTAATTTGTTTTAATTTTTCTTCTCACCTTATCTTTTTTGCGCCGCGTCGTCTTCCCGGCTGACGGCAATAGTGCAGCGTTTTCTAGATCTGGGCTGGGACTGGGTGTGCGCGACGGGAAAGGGCTGGGACTGGGCACGCGATGGGGAGAGGGGCTGGGCGACGGGGGAGGGGTGTTGGGCGCGCGCGACGAGGAGGACGCGGGTGACATTTCTGGATATGGATTGGGATTGGTCGCGCACAATGGGGAAGGGCTGGGACTGGGCGCGCGACGGGGAAGGGTGCGAGCGACAGGGAAGGGGGGTGTTGGGCGAGCACGATGGGGATGGCGTCGGGCGATAGGCCTGGGGGTAGGGCTTGCAATAATGGCAACAAAAAATATAAGAGTAAAATAATAAAAAAGGTTCCCTTGTAACCTTTGTAAACCTGAAGGCTGGAGGGAATGAATTTAACCTTGCATTATAGTATAAGATTGATATGAGAATCTTATTTACTCTTCTTATTTGTGTACCAAACACGGGAAAAGAATATAAATTGATTCATTTTCTTTTCTTTCTCGCGTACGAAACATGCTAGTAGTGTTATACCGTGAAAAGGTGACAGTGTGAACACGATTTAGGATTAATTTTAATATTTAAAATTTTTAAAATTATTTTTCAATAAAAACAGCTTTAAAAAATAACTTTGTTTACTTTAACAAATTTAAAAATTTTACTACCATTTACCATATTTTTGAAACAAAGTACGATATTGAAAATATTCAAAGCCTTATGACGGACTCGGAACCTAGGGACAGGAAGTAAAGGGCAGTGCTAAATACAACCGGCGTTGCGGCATCCTTCACGTCCCCGACTGACGTGGAATAAGCCACCTCAGCATTTTTTTCCATGATTCAGCGCGCTTCCAAATTATCGCTCGAGCCTCTGCTCGACGCGAGCCTCAAGCATGCCACGAGCAGAGGCTCGAGTAGATTTGCTCTAGCGCCCATGCTCGACATCCTGCTCGAGGCGAGCCTCGAGCACGCCATGAGCAGAGTCTCGAGTAGATTTGCTCCAGCGCCCATGCTCGATATTCGATATACCACTCGATATTCTGAATGTCACATTCGATATTATCTAGCACTCGAAAATCAGAATATCCCACTCAAAATTCTAAATTTCACACTCGATATCACAATCGATATTCTGAATGTCGCATTCGATATCTTAAATGTCGCACGCGATATTCGGATTTCGAGCAGATCTGCTCGAGCCTTAGGCTTGACGCCTGCTCGAGGCGAGCCTCGAGCATACACGCTCGAGTAGAATCTGCTCGAGCCTCAAGCTCGACGCCTGCAGCTTGAGCAGATTCTACTCGAGCCTCAAGCTCGGGCAAGCGTCGAGCAGGCGTCGATCATCTCTCCCATGGCTAGATCGACGGGTTTTTAGATTTTGTCAACTGTAATTTTCGACGAAAACTTCAAATGGCCATAACTTTGCGTATAGTGATTGAAATTAGGTCTATTTTTTTTATTTGAAAGTATCAACTAGAGCTACGAGCCCAAAATTTCAAGGGAGATTTTCTGCTTCAGATTTTCAAAAAACACCCTCTAACGCCTTTAAAATCAGATTTTATTCTGACTCCTCCCGTTCAAATCCATACTGCTCGAGCCTTCTCTCCCGTATTTTTTTTTGCCTTTAACGTTTAAGTTTTTTTGACGTGGCAATTGGCACAGGTCGGTTCGTTCTCCAGCGAGCAAACCGCGGTTGCATTTAGAGTTTTTGGGAAGTAAAGACCAGTAGCGAAAAAGAATCCTGCGGAGACGCGACTGAACCCGCCCGCGCCTCTAACCCCTCTTCCACCGCAATCCCAAATTCGTGTTTCCTTCTAGTCCGTCGCTTCTCCGCCGCCCCGACCCCCGCCGCCACGCAGCTGCCATTGTTCGTCGTCGGTTCTCATGTTTTCTTAGGGAATTCGAAAGCACAGATCTTGCCTAAGCAGTAGAGCTCAGTAGAATGGGACGCCCCGAGCCCTGCGTTTTGTTCGCCCAGACCTTCGTTCATTCACAGCTCGACGAATATGTCGACGAGGTAACCCACCCCACGATTGCTTCTAAAGCTTGATTGTTTCGTCGTACGACACCTCTCTTCCAATAGTTTATCTGCTTGTTTTTCGTCGGTTGAATGACGACTGAAGCTAACAGGGTGGTTATTGTTTCAGGTTATATTTTCTGAGCCTATTGTAATCACTGCGTGTGAATTCCTTGAGCAGAACTCTTCATCCGTCTCTTCGGTAGTTCAACTTATCGGGTAAGTGAGACTTGAGATTTTGGGCTACTTTTTCAGTGCCCCAATCGCAGCAAACGCAACGCCTTCAATAAAACTTTAAACCCTGTAGAGTTTAGAGCATGTTATGAAGGAAATAAACAATTGGCATTTGCTGTTTTGGACTTTGGTGTCCAATGTGTCATCCCCTTTATTGTCTGTGTGAATTTTACTCGAACATCGTTCTTCATTGGTCTCTCCAACAATACTACTCATACGGTATGCGGGCCTAGGATTTTGGGCTACTTTCCAGTGCCCTAATGATTGTAAATGCAATGCCTTCAATATTTATTTATTTGTTACTCTTTAGGGCTAAAAATCTAAGAGAGATCATGTCACAAAGGGCATGGACAACTGTCATTTGTTGAGTAGGTCTGATTGTTGTTCAATTTATTATCTGTGGGGATTACTTGAACATAATACTTCATTGCTCTCTCCAGCAATATAACTAGTCAAAACTAGGAATTCTTGCTACTTTTCGGTGCCCTAATATGTGTAAATGCAATCCCTTCAATGGGTTTTAAACCTTACCAAGGGGCTTTGGCTTTAAGTGCAATTTTTGAGGCAAAAGTGCACGCTTTAAAAAATGTATACTGTATGTATAATAGAAAATCAAGCATTATAATGAAGAAAATTGCTAATATTAGTGCAATTAGGGTTGACTTCTTATTTACTTTTTCATCTCTTGAAAATAACAGAAAACACTGTTTTGTTTCTCAAAAGTTGGTAAACAAAAAGGGTCTTTAAGAAGAGCAGGCACTAAAAAAGTGCACTGAATCACACCATGGTGCACTTTTGACAAATATCGTATAGACAATTTCTACTTGGTTGCTCAACTCGTTGGCCACTTTATTATCTTTGTGTGCACTTTTGTTACGCTTTATCTTCCATGCAGAGCCACTTCACCGCCCTCTTTTGCATTGGAGGTTTTTGTTCAGTGTGAAGGGGAAACAAGGTTCAGGCGCCTTTGTCAGCCCTTTCTATATTCTCATTCTTCCTCAAATATGCTAGATGTTGAGGTATTAGGTTTAACCATTTGTGATTTTTTGTCGTTTAATTAATGCCCCTGTGCTGCCTCAGTTATTTGTTTGATTGATGGTATCGTCGCAGCAGATACATATGTAGAGGTTTAAATTTATATGTAATTTGTAATTTGGCTGGCATCATGAGCATGTACTGATTTGTTGCAGGCAGTAGTAACAAGTCATTTGGTTGTTAGAGGCAGCTACCGCAGCCTTAGCCTAGTCATATATGGAAACACTGCCGAGGATC
The DNA here is from genome assembly GCA_023512835.1 of Taxillus chinensis. Lineage (NCBI taxonomy): Eukaryota > Viridiplantae > Streptophyta > Magnoliopsida > Santalales > Loranthaceae > Taxillus > Taxillus chinensis. The sequence continues at coordinate 41,332,695 of CM042090.1, forward strand.
TTGGGCAATTCAACATTGAATTTGATTTAGATAGTTCATTGAGTAACCTTGTCTCTTCAATGGAAGCAAAACTTGATGATCTACCTCCTTTGTTAAAGCTAAGTAATCTAACTATTGACGAGTTTGTATCCCTTCCAAATGCATTATCACTACCTGTTATATCATCAAATATATCCATGGAAACAAAACAGCTTTTGCAGCTGATGTTTAAGATTTTGGAGCTATCAAACCCTTTGGATGAAACATACAGAATTGTAAGTAATATTGTGTCAGCAGCCTCTTCTTTTGTCACCTGTGATATGCAATGGACACCGGTCTTCCAAAAACAATTTTTGCAGGATAAATGCAAAGGTTGTGTGGATGAGTCTAAACGTGTTCTCAATGATGCTAGAAAAGAGCTTCTCGATCTCTATAAGTATAAGGTCCTTAACAGTGAATCTCAGAATGCATCACCCAGAGAATCAGAAGATTGCCCTTTTATTGAATTTGAGGGTGATTTGGCTACTTCCAAAGAACTTATGGTTATGTTTAACCAGTATCTTAATTTTGGTGTGAACTCTTCAGTTGTTGAACATTTCCATCTCTCACAGGTGACTGAATACAGTTTTATTCTTTCTTCACATCAATAAGATATGCATCTGAAATGGAATTGATCAATCATATTTATAAATTGTTTTTCTCTCATCTAGCGGTAACATTTTGTACTGGTGTCAAATCTTGCTTTTCAGAGTAAAAATGCCATCCTGGGTCTAGGTGTGGCTTTCTTGTTGTGCTCTGGTAGAGACAGTTGCTTCCACTTTGTTGATGGTGGTGGAATGAAGAAGCTTGCCCGTGTTTTCTCTGAACACTCACAGAACTCTGCTGCTAGGACATTAATGCTACTTGGAGTTCTTGAACGGGCCACTCATTATTCAGTTGGGTGTGAAGGATTTTTAGGCTGGTGGCCACGTGAAGATGAAGCTGTCCCATCCGGTATCAGTGAAGGTTATAGTCAATTGTTGAAGTTGTTATTGCAAAAGCAGGGTCATGATGTTGCTTGTCTTGCAACTTACATCCTTCATCGTTTGCGATTTTACGAAGTTGTTTTGAGATATGAGGTACATTATATTTTGTAAGATTATGATCTACCCTTCTTCTCCTCCCGCCAGCCTACAGCAAAATTTACTGGCGTGCATTCTTTTGGCAGTGTAATGTATTGTCTGTTCTGGAAGGACTTTCTGCTGATGGTTGCATCACAAGCATCACCTTGAACATACTTAATAATGCTAAGTTCCAGATCAAAAAGATTTTGGTCAGTTGGAATCTTTATTTATTTATTTTTCACGGTGTAAAATATTGAATGGTGACTGCTTGTAGTTTTGAGATTTTCAGTTCTTAATGTATGCCTGGTGACAAGTTTTAATGCAGAATTTGATTAATTCACGTGGTCCAATTGAAGATCCTTCTCCTGTGGCCTGTGCGAGTCGATCTTTGATGCTTGGACAAACAGAAGGTTTGCTGTCTTACAAAGCAACTAGTAGCTTGATTGCTTCATCAAATTGTTGTTTTTTGCAATTTGATATTGACTCACATTTGCTGGAACTTCTGAAGGTATGTTTGTTGTAGCACAAAGATATCTCTGTTCTTTGCTTTTACAGTTTTTTTGTAACCCTTTATAATATTGTTGGGTCAATGTCTTCATGCTAACATAGTGTTTTTTTTTTTTTTGGGTAAAATTAAATGACAATATATCACCCTTCCATATATTCTTTTCATTGGCATTAACTTGATCTGTTCCAGATGTAGCATGTTTATGGTTGGGTGTATGACAATACATGATAGGAATGGACCTGAATTTAATAATATTTTATTGTGATCTGATAATTGAGTTAAGTGGTTTGTTTGCCTTTTCCAATTTGTTTCTGATGATGTTTTTTAGGACATGTGGCAATTGCAATTTGCATGGCTAAGAGCATCTCCAATCCATCAACTATAGCAAAAGTTATAGCAAAATATGATTAAAATGATTCTCCAATCCATCAGGCAAACCTTTAGCAAAAGCAAAAGCAAAAGCTAAATATGGCTTTTGCTTTAGCTAAACCTGCCATGTCAGCAAATAAGATGAAATTTTATGTTTGGTCCTGCGTTCCCGTTCCCGTCGCCCTCAGTCCCACCCCCCCTCCGCGTCGCATCCCTCCTGCGCATCGCTCGTCCCTCGGTTGCCCTTCCCTTGCGTTCCGTCCGTCGCGCACCCCTTCCACTGCATTCCCCCCGTTGCGCGCCCCTTCCCCTGCGTTCCCCTCATCGCGCCCCTTTCCCATCGCCCCTTCCCCTACGTTCTCCCCTGTAGCCCTTCCCCTTCGTTCCCCCCATTCTCACCGTGCGCCCAAGGCCAGTCTATCTAGGGATTTGAAAGTTGGGAAAGGCAGTGTAGGGGTAGATTGGAAAAAATAAATATTTAGAAAAAAAACAAAAGATGGTGCAATATTATAGTGCTATTAGTTAAAGGCTCACCATAGCAAGCTAAATATGACTTTAGCTAGTCAATTTAGCTTGCTAGTATTGGAGATGCTCTAAGAGCACCGGCATTGACTTCATCAAGCTAAAGCCAAAATTTGATGAATAAAAGCTAATATTTTATAATTTTGGTGAATTCCCTGCAAATCTACGCATCCGTTTCATCAAAACGCTAGCCTGGCAACGTCCCCCTTCCCCGCCGATCCAACGACCCCTCCCTGCGTCCGACGCCCAACCCCCAACACTTGGCAGCGTCGCCCCCTCCCAGCTGATCCAACCCCGCATTCGGTGCCCAGCGCCCAACCCCCAACACTGACGCCCTCCCTCCCCGCCGATCCAGCGCTCAACTCCCACCACATGATGTTTCACGCGCATGCAATGCTTTGATGACGCTACAGGACCTTGCCAAATTTGGCGAGAAACATGATGTTACAGTAGCTCAAAGTTACAATTTTAGCTTTTAATGATACCATTGCGGCATTTTTTTTTTTTTTTTTGCATTCACTGAATATTTAATGTTTGATGATGCCGCTGCCATTGCTCTAAGATATGAAGGGGCCTAGAAGTTTTCAATGATGGAAATTGTCTAGGTGAACACTTGTGGACGAGTTTTTTGTGTATATTTTGTATGTTCTTATTTTCTATGTGGTTTTTTGTTGTTTGGTATGCTCATTAATAATACGAACTCTTCAAAAATATTTTGGATCAATACAAGTTTATGTTTGAAGGAAATATCTTTTTTATTAGAATGTTCGAAGGAAACAGGATAGTTGATGTCTTGATGGATTCTTTAAATCCATCGATATACAATCTTTTGTGAACAAAGTTTGTAGCTTGTTAAAAGTCCTTTTAGGATTAAACAGAATCCAATTTTATTTTCTTGATGTTCACTTTTCTGTATATATATATATATTTTCATATTTTGGTATTCTTTTGGGTTTTACAAATCTTTTATCTTAATATATTTGAAGTACCTTATTGGAATCAGGAGAGGGGATTTCTTCCTCTGTCAGCTGCTCTGTTGGCATCCTCTACTTTCCGTACGGATGTTGGACTTGCTATGGACATATTTGTGGATATTGTGTCCTCATTTGAGGCCATAATTCTGGCGCTTACTTTTTGTCGTTCAGGTCTTGTCGATGTTACTCATGTCATTTATTTAGCAGGTCGAGAGTGTTTGCGATTGATGCCAAATGTTTCTTTTTCAGGTTTAATCTTTCTACTACTGCACCCTGAAATTTCTACTACATTAATACTCGCTCTGCGTGGTGCTGATGATATGAACAGGGAAGAGTGTGTACCCCTGAGATATGCATCTGTTTTATCATCCAAGGGTTTCTTCTGTGATCCGCATGATGTTGGAATGATCGTTGAGACACATTTAAGAGTGGTTAGTTTCACATATCCTGTTTTTTTGCTGCCCCCCCTTTGTGTTTGAATTTGATTTCTTCTTCCCTCTCTAGTTACATTGTGTTCTGTTTTGATTAATTTGGGATGAAGGTTAATGCTGTAGATCGTTTGCTGACATCATCTCCAGACTCAGAAGAATTTCTATGGGTTTTGTGGGAGCTGTGTGGTCTTTCTAGGTATGATTGATTACCTAATTTTGCTTATATCATAGTTATTTAAGTTGCAAGGCACACTCAAGGAGCAAAGGCCGTGACTTGCCTATAAGCAAGGTGGAAAAATAGCGCGAGCCTAAGGGAAGTGAGGCATACATTTTTATAAAAAAAATATAAAATATACCAATAAAACAAACAAATTAATTTAAATTTAAATAAGTGAATACTTGTAGTTATAGCATATTTTCAACCTGGGTCCCTTCTTGTATCTTAAAAATTTATGGATTATAGATATCTAATAGCAAAATAAAGTGACATTTTATATTCTTAGATAATAATAATCTTAAGAAAAGAGACATCATATATTAAATACAAAAAACCACAAAAAACCCTTCGACAGGAGAAAAAAAAGGTAGGCGGGGGCAACAAAAACCCTATAGTAGCATAGAGTAGATGACAAAAAGCAGACCAAAAAAGAGTTCTGTCGGGTACAACTTGCAGTAGCAGAGAAACAGAAGAAGAAGGAGAGAAGAAGAAGTGCTTAAAAAGAGAAAAGAAAAGAGAAAAGAGAGGAGAGAACACGACAAAGAGGTGAGAGAAGAAGAATAGAGGAGAGAAGAAACAGAAGATGAACCTGGAAGTTGGAGTGATGTTATCATTGAGACCTAGGGTTTTGCTGGAGCACTGGAGCAACAATCACTAATTCCCTCTTTTTTTTTTCATTTTTCTTTTCTTTTCCTTTCTTTTATATTTACGGTAAACGATGCCTCACTTCCTCAAGACGTGCCTTCTTTGCACCTTGAGCGTAGGGAAAAAGCTTCAAAAAGTGCACTTTATTGGCGTTTCACGGAACTCGCCTCGCCTGAGATGAAACGGAATGCAGAGGCAGCACCCGTCTGCGCCTGGTGCCTAAGCGAGCCTTAGGTGCCCCTTAATAACTATGGATTATATTGATTTCCATCCAATCTAAAGTATGTTTGATGATAATTTGCAGGTTTGAATGTGGACGACAAGCATTATTGTCTCTGGAACTTTTTCCAGAGGTATCACTGTTCTTTCATTTTGACCAACTTAATTTTTGATGCATGCATATGCTTTATTTTTTTTTTATTTCCTCTGGCTGTGAGACCATGTTTCCGAGGTTTTATTCAGGCGATCATAAACAAATATTTTGGTATTTATTATGATTTTAATATTTTATTTATTTGGTTACAATATAATTCTATCGTAATGTATTCTTCAATCTATACATTGTAATAAATTCGTAATTTTTGTTATTGTAGGCTCTTTCAATTTTGATAGAAGCTTTGCATTCCGTGAAGGAATTGGAGTCAGTTACCTTGAATACTGGTACAGTGTTTACATCATTTTGGTTAAAATTTTTGTAGTGTAGTTGTTCTCTTTACAGTCATTTCATCATCAGCATGAATTTTATGGATGTTCAGGATCTTCACCTTTAAGTCTTGCAATCTTTCACTCTGCTGCTGAGATTGTAGAAGTCATTGTTACTGATTCAACTGCATCTTCCTTGGCTTCTTGGATTGAGCATGCCATGGAACTTTATAGGGCTTTGCATTCATCGTCTGCGGGGTCCAATAGAAAAGATGCACCTTCGCGTTTGTTGGAGTGGATTGATGCAGGTGTAATCTATCATAAAAATGGTGCTATCGGTGTTCTTCGATATGCTGCTGTGTTAGCTTCTGGTGGTGATCCACATTTAACTTCCACAAGCATTCTTGTATCTGATTCAATGGATGTTGATAATGTTGACGGAGAGTCTTATGGAGCCTCAGATATTCATGTTGTAGAGAATCTGGGAAAACTTGTTTTTGAGAAGTCTTTTGATGGGATTACTCTTCGTGACTCTTCTGTGGCACAGTTGACAACATCATTACGAATATTGGCCTTCATTTCAGAAAATTCGGTATGTAATCAATTGTCTAGCAGGCATGTGATCTAATGAATTCTGACCTAGTTAACTATTGTCAAATTGTTCAAGGTTGTTGCTGCTTCTTTGTACGATGAAGGTGCCACAACAATTATATATGCAGTTCTAGTCAGTTGTCGGTTCATGCTTGAGAGGTCTTCAAATAGCTATGGTAAGCTGACCTTCTCTTTGGTGCAATCTGTTTTGTACGATATTAGCATAGTAAGTATATTTGTGGCTTAATGGCTATTGTTTACTGAAAATGGTGAACAATGATTCAGCAAGGGCATCTCTTAGGCTTGAATATTTCAGTTTTCTAGGAAGGAAGCTATTTTGCATATGCGGACTTGTAATGATGTTGAACATAGTTGTTATGTGTCGATCATCCCTAGCCATAGGGTTAAGGTTATATTATTATTATCATTTTCTGCTTTTTGAGTCCAGACCATTCTTTGGCAACCAGTCAGTTCCTTAGTTCTTTTTTCTTCTTTTAATTTGGTTTATTTTATGCATCTTAGCCATGGTTATTAAAGGTGCGCCTAGGCGCAAAAGCAAGGTGGGCACAAGGTATGTGCCTGGTTTCATGCTTGGTGAGGCGAGGACCCACCAAAAGTGCACCTTTGGGGTTTTTTTCCCCAGGTGCAAGGCGCAAAACAAGGCCTGAGGACTCTGACTGAGCTCTGGCCTATATTTATATATATAAAAGAATAATAAAAAGGGAAAAAAAGAAACAACGATTGTATTCAGTTCCAGCCCTTGGTCGGCGGCCAGAATCTTCTCCTCCTCCTCCTTCTTCTTCTTATTCTGCTGCTGCTGCTGTAAGCCTGCAACTGCCGTACTCTCTTTTCTTCTTTCTCTCACTTTTCTTCTTCTTCTTCTTCTCTTTCTCTTTCTCTGCAGATTTACATGCATTGCACTGGACACACAAAACTGTGCCCTTTTACAACGAAGGTTAAAAAACTGAAGGGTGTTGCCACCTGCTGCTTCTTCCTTTTCTTCTTCTCTTCCTCTTCCTCTTCTGCAACTGTACATACCTTTTTTTTTTCAATTTTTTTTTGGTGTCAGTGCACTGCCACCTTCTTCTTCTTCTTCTTCTTCTCCTGCAATTTTTTAGTGGCTGAAGTAAGATGATGTTTAGATTCATTCTAAGTATTTTCAATTGAGTTTAGAAGTTTATCCTTTTGAACTTTTATGCTTTAAACTTTTGAGTTGTAATTTCACATTTGAGTATTTTATTGGCACATAATCAGGTATTTTAGAATTATTTTTATAAAATGTGTGCCTCGCTTCTCTCATATTCACACATTTTTTTCGTCTTGCGCCTAGGCCCCAAGAAACCTTTGCGCCTTTAATAGCTATGATCTTAAGTACCAATACTAGTTTTATGATAACAAATGTGGTTTGTTTTATGCATTGTACCTCCTAATCTCTAATTTGTGGTTTAAACAGATTACCTTGTTGATGAGGGTACAGAAAGCAATTCTACCTCTGATTTACTATTGGAGCGAAATCGTGAGCAAAGCTTAATTGATCTTTTGGTTCCATGTTTGGTACTCGTGATCACTATCTTGCAGAAACTACAGGTGTGAGCATTTATTCTCTCTTAACTGTCAGGATGTTTTTTATGGGAGTTATCTTAATCCCGACTAAGTCACAATTTGCACTGGGGCCCTTGCACAAAATTTCATTTTTTTTTTAAATAAAAATTAATGTTACTTTTCTATGCTTCAAATTCAAATTCTGTTGATTATTCAATTAATATTCCCATCTCTGACTTCTGAGTCCTGTTGTACTACTACTCAGTGTTCGTTGTATGTCTTTTATGCCTTCATTTTAAAATTTTAAAAGGCTTCTGTCGGCTTGAGTTCATATAAAGTAGGTGAAATTAATTTCTTGTTGGCTTCCTTAACATCATTAATGTTTTTGATCTTTTGTTGGTAAGGCTGTTTGATTTTAGTAGTTTCCTCTATAGAAATATACTATATTCTTATCCTTTTAAGATTATTTGTATAGTTATGCAACACTAGAACTGATTGAGATTCGATTGCGATGCTTGCAGGAAGCTAATGAACAGCATAGGAATACAAATCTAATGAATGCCCTTTTAAGATTGCATCGTGAAGTTTGGTAATTAAGATTCTCTGTTTTCATTTTTTGTAACCCAAATCCCATCTTGTGTGACTGTATGAAAGTTGACTGAATTGGTTGTGGTTGCAGCCCACGATTAGCTGCTTGTGCAGCAGACATGTCCTCTGCTTGTCCTTCTGCTCTTGGTTTTGGAGCAGTCTGCCATCTTATTGTGTCGGCACTTGCATGTTGGCCCATATATGGTTGGATTCCTGGCCTTTTCCCTTCACTACTTGCCAGCGTTCATGTTACTTCAATGCTCGCACTTGGTCCAAAGGAAACCTGTAGTTTTTTGTGTCTTTTGGTACGCAATCTTCACACACACTTTTGGGATATGAGTTCACTATGACAGAATTTCTAATATGATAGAAAGTATTGTGTTTTTTTTATCTTTCAGTTTTTTATTGTTAAGTCAAAACTGCAAAAAAAATGACAAATTTTCTTTTATCTTTGACCATGCCAGAACGATATGCTTCCTGAAGAAGGTAACTTGGTTTGGAAGAATGGAATGCCTTTGTTGAGTTCTTTTAGAACATTGGCCGTTGGTTCATTATTAGGGCCTCAGAAGGAGAGACAGATAAACTGGTATTTGGAGCCGGGGCATGTTGATGTGGTGCTTAGCCAATTGGCATCACAGCTTGAGAAAATTGCCCAGATTATTCTACATTATGCCATTACAGTAAGTGACAATTGTGCAATTTTTCCTTAATCTCTTTATCTGTCTTTATTATTCTTGGGTATTCTGTGATGCCTTCTGTTAATTACTTCTCTCTGATGTTATTTTCATACAGTCATTGGTTGTCATACAAGACATGCTCCGAGTTTTTATAGTTCGCCTTGCTTACCAGAAAGCTGAATTTGCTTCTGTCCTTCTTCATCCCATAATTTTGTCAATCCGTGATCACCTGTCCTATTCTTCTCTTTCAGATACAAATTGTTACAAGGTGCTCTATCCCATTGTTTGTAATTCCTGCTTTATGATATTTAACACTAACTGTTCTATCCTTTTTTCTTCAGGTTTACAGGTTGCTTGATTTCCTTGCTAGCTTATTGGAGCATCCGCTTTCTAAGGTTTCATTGTGATTTTTATCCGCTGGTCTCTTGTGTTTTCTATTTCTGTTTTCTTGTGTATATCTTTGCAACCTGAAGATTGATTTTACTCATTTATTGCTGTCTATATTATTCTTAATCCTTCCATCATATCAGCCTTTATTGCTTAAGGAGGGTGCTGTTCAAGTTCTAGTCGAAGTGCTCGAGAGGTGTATCAACTCTACTGGTTGTGATGGGAAACAATTCCCAGATGATAGAAGTTTGGAAAAATCTGGGTTTACACAGCTTAGCTGGTCCCTTTCTGTTTTCAAATCTATCTCACTATTATGTGGTCATAGGTCATCTGGTGATACCCAGATATATGATAAGTGAGTATGGATGCATCATGTGTGTGTGTATCTTTGTTTTCCATGCTTCCATAAATTTTCTGTTGACTAAAATTTTGTGTCTTCATGTTAGGCAAATCACTGAAAGTTTGAGTACAAAAGATTGTTCATTGATTTTGAATGTTCTCCTTAGGCTGTGTCAGGTAATGGTATTCTGATCGTATGACAAAAATAGGTTCTTATCAAAGTTGTTTTTTTCCTTATCAGCCAGTAATGGTGGTTCTTTCGGTTGCAATGCCATCATCCATGATATTTCATCCTTTTAAATGCAATTGGCATGAAAACAAATAAGTTATTTCTTATAATTAATTATCCTTTCCATGTTATAATCCGTATAGTTTACTTTGTTAATTGCATTTAATATTGATACCAAATTCTTATGTAATTATCTCCTTAGTTGCTTTTCTTCTGTACCATGTTTCTCTTTTTTTATTATGGGTCAAGAATTGCAATTGTTATTATCAAAGTTTTTTTGTCCTCAAAAGTTATTGCGGTCAAACTCATAACAAGAATTTATAAAAAAGGCTAGGATGTTTTAGGTGATCAATCAGACCCCCTAGGTGGCTACAAAATTAATGTATGATGAATGTAAATCTGTCCCAATTAGGATCACAATTTATCAATTACGATATAGGTTAGAAAATTGTACGATGTAAGAGATAGAAAGACAAGAATAATGAGCAAGAAAAGGAGAGAGAAGAAGAATCAGATGAGGGAGGAAGAGGGAAAGTAGGCTACAGTTTGCTCTATCTCAATATTATGTGTAAACACCAATCTGGTTTCATTTATATGCAGAAGGCCCTGGAAATAAAAATTGGGAACTGCTATAAAACTAGGAATCTCTTAAGTAATATCTGAACCGAAAACAGGAAACCACTTGAGAAATAAGATTTTAGTAGAAGAATTAATAGGGAACTAATAGAACAAGAAACTGATAGTTTGTGCATTGTTTGTTTTAATTATTCCTTTTTGCTTCATATTTCCGAGCATTATTTGTTGTATTATCGCCTCTTTGATATCTTTTACGTTTTCTGTTTTACTTTGCCTTTTCTTAACAGGTTTTGCCTGTTGGAACGGAATTGTTCTCCTGTGTAACTGCTTTAAAAGATCTAGGTTCTTGCAATGAAGGCCGTGGTGCTTTGCTGACCATTTTCTTGCCTATTGGCGCTGCTAGAGATGAGACACTTGAATCCAAAGGAGAAAAAGAAACAGATAGAGACACTTATCTGTTTGATGAATATGAATGGAGCAAAACCCCCCCTTTGCTTTCATGCTGGATAAAGTTATTTAGTGCATTGGAATCAAAAGATTGGTTGTCAAGCAACACAATTGATACTGTTGGTGCATTGTGTTTGGGTGTTTTGCGATTTTGCATGGATGGCAAAAGGTTTGCTTCCTTCATGTGTTATTTACTTCCGTGTTTTGATCCCCCCCCTCTCTCTCTCTGAATCCCTTTTGTTTCCCTCCAAAATTCATCACATTGGATTGGCCTAATTCCAATTATTTTGGATAATAATATTTTATTATTATATAAATAATAAATGGCTAATCGATTGAATTTAGATAGATGGGCAAAGGTATTATCAAGTTGATATTGACCAAATTTGAATATGAATTTGGCAAGCCATGCTCTTAAGGTTTGCTCATAGAGTCATAGTAGAACCCTTGTCTCATACAGCCATACCCTATATGAGATGGGTACTTTACAGTGCAATGAGAGTTTTCATTATCAAAAACTTCCACTACTTACTCAAAATTAGTCTCTAGAGATTCTATTCTCACCACTGGGAACTATTGTGATGGAGTGGGATGAAACTTCTGTTTTATTTGGTATGATGTCACAAATTTCTATCATATGCTAACAAATTAAGTGAGTTCATGCAAAACTATGGTGAACTAATATGATCTACCAACGGCTTTAATGAATTCATGAATCATGGCAAAATATGGAAGTAAGTTGTGTGCATTCATAACTATAGCCTCCAAGCAACTTCTCATAAAATACCTTTGGCTTTGCAGTGTAAACTATTTAATGATTAGGGGCTACACTGCGCTTCTTTTGGTTCTAAATAAATACATGATGTCCTACTGTGTTTTGACTTCAAAACTGAATTGTTGGCCTATGCCTCTTAATAACAATGGTAAATAGGAGTGGGTTTTTTTTTTGTCTTTTGTGACAATGGAATGGTGCTGCAGTTGTTGGGAAAGTAGAGACTGCACACTTTGATTGAAGATTAATTACATTTTCTTGACGTGTTCTGCTATGTGACTTCTCACAGGCTGGCTGAAAAATACAAATTTGAAATTAGTATTCAAACAATGTTTTTTTAGCTTCATTATTTTGCTGGAGCTTTAGTAACATAATCATGAAGAAGCTGGAATAACTCATAAAGAGAGTGATGCCTAGCCATTGAGAATTAAGGTCTTTGCTTGGGTGTCCCATCTTGAGGTTAGGTTTGGTGGTCTATCAAAATTCAAAAACCAATCATGCTTATTTGGCCTTTTGACCGCTGCTTCATTGCTATATCAAGTTGCATCCTTTCCTGGTGTCAAGCATTTAAACTTTGGAACTGTTTACTGGCTGTGAGGCATTTAGTCTATTTTTAGTTGCTGGATTTTTGTGTTCTTGGCATTACTAGATTTGCTAGCCTTGAGTTGATTGAGATTAATAGCGCTCAGTTAAACTTTTTCCCCCTAAACGTGCATATATATTTTTTGTATTACTGTATTTTGGCTACATTCTATCCAATTGATGTGAAGATTTATTTTTGAAGTAAGCTGACCCCTTAATTTTATGTAACATGATAATCTTACTACTGCTTCTTGTTCAGTTTAAACTCCGATATGGTTGCAGCTGTGAAATGCCTATTTGGGTTTCCTTACAAGGTCAATGGGATGGGTGATTTTCCAGAACAGAATATAAATTACTTAAGGAATATGGCTAATTTGTTACGTTCAAAAATAACTGATGATGGCTATTCAACCAGCTTGAAATCTTACATATATGAGGTATAGTTTGAAATTGTTATTTGGTGGGTGCCTATCTTTTTTTGGTTTTTTATTTTTATTGACTGTAACTGAATTGTGCAGGTTTCAGAGTCAGTGAAGTCATTATTGTTGTTAATGCAAGAGGCCACTGGTTCAGTTAATGTGGATGCAATTATTTCTCCAAATGTTGTATCTTCTTCTCCCAATGACCAACTTTCTTCAAAAATATATTGGATGGCAGATGGCACTGCTGAAAAGGTGGATGACTACTCTTTTCTAGGAACAATTGGAGAGAAGTTTTCATGGGAGTGTCCTGAAGCATTACCCGATAGATTGTCGCAGGCAACTCTTCCTGCTAAAAGGAAAATGTCATCTCTGGAAGGCCAAAATAGGCGTGCAAGAGGAGACAATGTGAGCGAAATGATGGTACATAATGCACGGGGAATGAGTGCACCTGCTGTCCCTGCTGTTCCCCCTCGCAGGGATACGTTTAGGCAGCGTAAACCAAATACGAGTAGGCCTCCTTCCATGCACGTGGATGATTATGTTGCCAGAGAGAGAAATTTCGATGCTGCTTCTAATTCTAATGTAATTGCAATACAACGGGCAGGGTCTACTGGTGGAAGACCTCCATCTATTCATGTGGATGAATTTATGGCTCGGCAAAGAGAGCGAAATAATCCCATTGCAGTGACTGCTGCTGAAACATCTGTTCGAGTGATGAGTACACCTGAGAGTAACATTAATTTAGAGGTCAGCAAACCTAAGCAGTTGAAACCGGAACTTGATGATGAGCTTCAGGGAATTGATATTGTGTTTGATGGCGAGGAGTCTGACACTGATGACAAGCTGCCCTTTCCTCAGCCAGATGTTAATTTGCAACAGGAGCCACCTGTTATAGTTGATCAAAGTTCTCCCCATTATATAATTGAAGCAACGCAGACTGATACTCGTGACTGCAATAAGTTTTCTCACACTGTTACACCCCCTGCATCCATTGTTGATGAAAATGATCAAAATATGTTTTCCTCTGGGATTCCAGTTTCACATTCTGAGATGTCTCTTGCCCGAGAATCAAGTGTATCTTCTGAGAACAAATTATTTGAGCAGCCTGATGACTTGAAAAATACTATTCCAATTGTGGCATCTGGTGTTATGGATTCTGCTGTGGCTATGAGTAGTTCTAGTTTTCCTCCTTCAGCCTATATGGTTACACCTGCATCAGCTATGCCCATACAATCACCCATAGTTTCGAGGATTGCGCCTTCAAATAATCTTTACATGAACAATCTACAACAAGTTGGTAATCTTACGTCAGTTACAGGATCCCAAGGATTCTATGATAAAAGATTTTTGCCAAATCAACCACCTTTACCCCCTCTGCCACATACTGCAGCAATTTCACCTGTTACAAGTCACTCATCCCCATATCTTAGCCCACTTTCAGATGTGAAGCTGCCACCACACACACCATTCCATGTAAGGATACAAGCACTGTAGCTGCTGTCTGCAAACCTTTTTTTTGCATTTCATCTCTCAGTCATTAGTAATATTTTTTTTTTGCGCAGGTTAAACAAGAATATATGTGTGAGACAAGTCACTCCTCCACATATGTCAATTCAATTGTGGACACGAAGCCGCCTACAGGTTTCCATGTAAGGATGCAGGCCTTTCTATCTGCAATTCAACTGCTACATGCAAACCTTGTTTCCTCGGCTTCAGATAATCATTATTTCTAAATTTTGAAATTTATTTTGCAGGTTAAACAAGAATATTTGTCTGAGCTTAATAGCAATTCTCCATCATCATCATCCCTTCACATGCCAGATTCAAAATATGCAAAAACATCGATTTCTTCTCCCATCATATCCACCAGGCCACCACCCCCACCTCCTACACCACCACCTTATTCATCTGCACAGTTCAATTCCTTCTCTTTAATGACCTCAATTGCACACGGTTCATTTTACAATCAGACCATTGTTGGGACAGCAGACCTTCCCCAATCTTCTTCTGCTCCCTTATCAGGAAGTCTTGGTGCATCCACAGGCAGGCTTGCCACATATCCAAACCCACACTTACCATTTAGCAGGCCTGCTTCCATTGCTCTAGGTATTTATGGGAACTCCCAAATGCAGCAGCAAGGGGAGAACTTCACAAACATTGTACAAAATATTCCCATTCCTCAATCATCGCTCCAGTCTGTTCAACCGCTTGCTCAGCTGCAGCCTCTACAGCCACCACAGCTTGTGCGGACCCCTCAACATCCCAGGCCACCAATCCAAGCTTCTCAGCAATCAGAACAGGGGTTATCTTTGCTACAGAATGCTGTTCCATTGCATATGCAGCCATTACAATTGTTGCAACAGCCCCAAATTTCTCCAATTCCTGTGTACTATCAATCTCAGCAACCAGAAACGTTGCATGCACAACAACAGCAGTCAGTTGAGAATGTTCGACCTCAACTTTCGCGACAGCAAATAGATG
The DNA here is from genome assembly GCA_023512835.1 of Taxillus chinensis. Classification (NCBI taxonomy): domain Eukaryota; kingdom Viridiplantae; phylum Streptophyta; class Magnoliopsida; order Santalales; family Loranthaceae; genus Taxillus; species Taxillus chinensis. The sequence goes on from CM042090.1 coordinate 41,347,718, forward strand.
ATGCATCTGAACAAGGAGATTCAGGAATGTCCCTCCAGGACTACTTTAGTTCCCCAGAAGCTATTCAGGTAGTTCTTCCATACAAGCTGGCCTTTTCTTTTTTCCCAGCAATGACTTGGCCTTATATCGTGTTCCGTTCTTCAATTGGTGCAGTCTTTATTGAGTGACCGCGAGAAACTTTGTCAACTGTTAGAGCAGCATCCAAAGCTAATGCAGTTGCTTCAGGTTTGATTGCTCTCTTTTATCAATGTTTGTGTGCTTGTTTATACATAATATATCGAATGTGTTCCACCTCCAACTTTTGTTTGTTGAAATTAGGACTAACCCCCTTAATGGAATGCGTGGCCAAGGTTAACAGAATTTCCATTGTATGTAAAACGCGTAGGTAGTACAATAAACCCCCGCCACAAAAAGTGTATTGATTTCCACTGAGTGGGTGTTATGGCTGAGCACTGCACAACCTTATATGTTATGTGTCATGACAACCCTTGGATGACTCAGTCAATTATTACTTATAAGAGAAAGGAGAGGGCTGTTAATTATTAGATGTTTTTCTTTTTCCTTCTTATGTGTCATGGGTCTAGGAGTTAAGGATAGGATAGTTATTGATGCGCTGTTGTCATCATGGGTGTAGTGAGATAATGGGGAGTTAGGGGGGGGGGGGGGGGGTGGGAGTAGTGAGATAATGGGTAGTTAGTGAGTTAGTGGCTTGTATGCCACTATGTCTATTTATTTCTTGTCACCGGTTTAAATTAATGAAATTAGTGTGTATGTGCATTTTTCACTTGCTAAATTCTGGCATAGAGTGGTCTCCTATCATTTTGGTAACAGAGCCAATCTTTCCTAGTGCCCAAAGCTCGTAACATACATATCGACCCGTTCACCCATCAATCTCAATCATCAAATGATCCATCAAGCACTACTAACCCACCCGAAACCAATCCACCCACTGTCAGTATAGTCAAAAGCAAGCATCCCAATGTTTAAGCGCAACACTTTAGGGGAGGTAAGACGCATGCCTCTTTAGGGGAGGCAAGGTGTAGTGCCTTCACTGAAGTGTGTGCCTTGCTGCGCTTCGTTGCTTGTGGGTAAAGCGAGAACTGTTCATTGATTGTGCTTCTTTAGCCCTTTAAAAAATAATAAAAAGAGAGGTAATCAACTTCAATCTTGCCATGGATGCCCTTCTTGTGCATTCATGGCTGGCCTAAAAGATGAATTAAAATCAAATGTTTGCATTCACTTGGTTTTTAAAGCTGCTTCTATGGCCTTGGAGTTTGAATCCAAAATAAGTCTATCTAAAGCCTGAAGCCCAGCCCACCATCACAACCTGCCATTCTCCCAAATATTACTCCATGACTTTTGGCCACCACACCTTCCCTTGCGCCAACAGCTTCCACAATTGACCCTAGTGAGCGTCAACAGACACAATAAAGGGCTCTGTTTTTGGTATGGTAAAAGATTTTCTCGCTGACATCAGGGTCGTTCTTCTTTCCCTCATTTGGAGTTCATTGAAAACCATGAAGAAGCAGGCAACAATGGTGACCCGACCATTGTGGATGAAGGTAAAGTGAATTTTCATTCCACCAGATCTGGGGTAACAATCCTAATTCCACCATAAAGCTGCGTGGAACCATCTCATCTCTGGCCGTACGATATTTATCCTGTGGATAGTGAATCCACCCATAATTTTATTCTGCCAAGTTGGTGATTGAATTGAAACCACCCATCTTGGTGATTCCTATCTTTGCCCTGACATCGTTCACATGCCAGACCTCATAATTACACCAGATTTCTTCCCTTTTCAACTCGACAATGTTGAATTACTTGGTTGACTTCATTGGAGACGTTGGTGGCAAATTGGAACTGACTGTTCTTGCATTTTACTCACCATGGGCGGCAAGTCAAAATTTCTGGAATCCGACAACCACACAGTGCTTCTTCTCTTGCTGCACTAAGTATTCCTTCTCCATTTCAATGGATGCTATGCATTTTGCCATAGAATTTATTGAGGGCCCAAAATCAAATGAAGCAAGCTACCAATTCTCACTGGCGAGAAGTGCATTTTAATGTAAGGGACTCAATTTTCTTATGGCTGCAGCCTTACCACCAGGCATCTTTTGCTAAATGTGTCAATCACAAATTGTCACCGTGTTATTTTGGCCAGTATTAAATTTTTCACAAATTAGGCTTTTAGGATTATGGATTGGAGCTTCCCCCTGCTCCAAAAATCCATCCAGTTTTTCATGCCTTCTTTCTTTGCCCAGTTCAAGCACTTTTGTGGATGTTTTGGATGTCCCTCCAATTAATGCTGCGTTTGAATTTACTGTCCATGCATAGAAGATTTTGTCTCATCGTTGGAAGAAGTTTGATGATTCCACAATGTTGGGAGTTCTAATTTGTTGGCTTTCCGTTATGTCCGAAGAGGATAGTTGGAAAGAGAATATGACTTGCTGAAACAACAATTCCATTCTCTCCGACTCGTGGACAAGTTTTTTGGGGAGTGTAATGTTACGTATCATGACAAGCCTTGAATGAGTTAGTCAATTATAACTTTTGAGAGAAAGCAGAGGGCATTTAGTTATTAGATGTTTTTTTCCTGATTGTTTTTTACTGTGTCATGTAGGAGTGTAAAATGAACCGTTAGTTTGCAGATTAGCTCACGGTCTGTGCGGACCGGAATAGACTGGACCAGAAAAATTCTGATCTAATTCAATCGCGAGTATAAACTGATTGATCTGTTTAGGCTTGATTCATGCAGATCAAATCCATACGGATCAAATTCGTGCGGACGTGAACCGGTTTGCTGACTAGTTTTTTTCTTAAAATACTTTTTTTAAATTACCTATTTTACTTAATGTATTAGTATATAGAGCTTAAATTTATTAATTTTAAAATTCAAGTTTATAAATATAAACTTTTAAATATGTTTTTAAAATTAAGAATTTAAAAAATATTTAACAAAATTAACATATGATATTTTTTTAAATAAATAAATAAATATGGATCATTCCGTGCGGACTAGACAAGTAAATTTTTAATCCATTAAAAATATGGGCTTAAATGGGCCAACCTGTTTAGGTTCATTTCGTCACGGACTGAATTAGACTGACTCATTTTACATCCCTAGTGTTAGCTAAGGATAGAGTTATTATTAAAACATTGTTATCATCATGGGAGTAGTGAGATAATAAGGAGTTACTAGGGTTAATAGCTTGTATGCCTATTTATTTCTTTGTCACCATCATTTATTAATTAAGTTTGAATTAATGAAATTAGTCTTGTATTTTTCTCTTGTTAGATTCTAGCATAGAGTGGTCTCTTATCAATAATATATATATATATATATATATATATATATATATATATATATCTTTGCTTGTTTATTTGATGTTTTGTTCTAGGTGTTGTGTGGTCTCTTATCGAGATGGCTTGACATCACTCATAAATAGTTTTAAATTATCTGAGTTTACTGTTTTTAAAAATAATCATGTTTTCAATAATAATACTATTATACCAAATAGGCTTATTAGTCTCTCGCTCAGCTCCAAAAATGCATTTACTTAAAAATTATTTCTAGTGTTTTGTTATATTTCCCTATTCAAAAAAATAGTGTTTGTGTTGTCATCTCATGTGTCTTGAGAGCATTCATATTAGGTTCTTCAAATTTTAAAATTCAGAAAATAAAAATAGAAATTAGAGAGAGAATCTCTGGAGGATTATTATTTATCCTTCAAATATTTTTTTCAATATATTTTTTATTATGTGTATTTTTAATTAGTTGTAATAAATATATGAGATAAAAAAAATATTAAATATAAAATAAAAAATTATAATTTAGAAGAATAGAAATAGAGATGAAGGATGAGATGTGGAGGATAAATAAAATGTATATTATTCATTCTCTAAAATAGAGATAAAGATTATGAAGCTATTGTGATACTCTGACAATAAATATTTTTCTGGTTTTGCATACGATTTTCTGTTTTTTTCTACTATTATTATTAGTAGTTGTTAGAACATATCCTCCCTAATGCTCCACGTACACTAAATATATTTGCATTTTTTTGGTTCACCAGGAAAAACTTGGACAACCATAGCGACATCATGTGGAACAAAATGTCAAGACCCTTGGATTTCCAAAAAATCAACAAATCGGGTTGCTGATGCTGGTGGGAGACAAAATCCTCTAGCGTATTTGAGCGTTTATGTTTATCCAATGTGTTGTGGACAAAATTTTGTATTATTGTGTACTATAATTCATTTTAATGGAAATATAATCAAGTGCATAGTAACACAAAGGAAAATGTATATCAACGATAATTCGTTAGTCAATCCAGGTTCAGCCACGTTTATAATCCGTGCATCATGGATGATTCCTTGGACATGTAAAAAACTGACGTAATCGGTTTGTAACATACCAGATGTGTTGTATACACGTTATGTTAGTTGTGCACTAAAAAGGATTCTGTTTCACTCATTTTTTTTAATTAATGCTATTGAGCTCTCTTAGGAAGACTGTAAAATATTCTTTCTGAAGTTTTAAAATAATGTTATTGTTTATTAAGATAAAATAGATTGTTTTTTTTTTTGGTATAAAAAACACTTACCTGGCTAAACACTGACCAACTATTTGAAGTCGCTCTTTCCGTCACTTAAGCCCATGCGGTCCTAAAGTGTTATTTGGCCACAGAATTATTTTCAAAATTGTTATGTGTAGAATTGGATGCATGGTTTTTTCGTTTGGCGATCATTCTCAACGATACCCAAACACAACCAGACGGATGAGATTCGGGGGATGTTCTTTGGAGATCAACACGGATAGACTTTTCTTGAGCAGCAAATTAACCTGAGCTGTGGGAACAGGTTGGTGCACTTCATCCCGCCTGAGATTCAGATACACTATGCACTGTTGACGGGGCAGCTCAAACTCCACCACCTTCATGGGATGATACTTGTAGGCTCGCTCTAAAAACCAACGACGGGTGGTGTTGCCTTCCTCTGCATCAAGAGACTGTTGTCGATATGGTGCCTCCGCCTTGAAAAAGAGGGTCTCAATCATTACTTTTGAAGAAGAAAGGGGATCAAAGTCATTGCTGGATAGAAGTTCTGCTTTCTATAGGTTATGTATGGGAAACAGATGAGGCGACCCAGGCGAGAACCCAGAACTTCCCTTCGCTCCTCCAGTTTATGGAAATGCAACCGAGCCCACTTGAGGACAAAGTCATACACAACATCCTCTGAAAAAAGAAAAAAAAACACAGTAAGTCATAACGGTTTACAGTCGTAGAGGGAAAAAATAATAGAACGCAGAAACTGGCACCATTGATATAGCGTCCACACAGTTGATAAAAGAAAGTCAAGTGCTTTTAACAATTACAATGAAGAAATGGGCAAACAAGCTCACACGAGACTATAGCAAGGTGTAGTACTACAACTGTGTCTTAATACTTACCAGAAGCATTTATTCTCAGTTCATCGCATTTGAGAAAAGCTACAATGAAGACCCAATTAAATGCGGCTATTAAAAAGAAATCAATTACCTCACAAGGTTCTAATTAAGCTCATGAAAGAATGGGCTCTTTGCCGCAAGAGCTAATGTGTAAGGACTTGACCCTAAGAACAGAGGAACAATCCATGCTCTAGGATGAATTATTGCTATGAGCAGCTTCAGCAGTTTCGTCATCTACAGAAGAACTCGATCATTTGTGGTTCCAGGTTGTACCAAAATAATAATAATGATAAGAATAAATAATTATCGCTGGCCTCCTGAATTTGAACCTAACTTGGACAATGTCAAAGTCAAATAGAGCTTTGTCAAGTGAATATTGAGTGAGTTATCAATTATGTCACTTAGGAATACAAAATTAATTCAAATAAGTCATCGGATTAGCCCCGGGTCTTGCACGATTCATCTTGACTCGGAGTTTTTAAACAAATTTAATGTAAAAACTAATGACTCTACCTGATCCGTCCCGAACTGTCCAAACTCCCAAGTCAGGTCGGGTTCGGGTTAGGCAATATTGGAGCCCGACCTGATCCATTATCATCTCTAAATTGTCACTCATTTAAAGACATATTAGATTAATTTGTAAACGATTCAAGTCAAGATGAGCTTAAACAGTAACTAAGCCGAGCTTATATAGTAATCAATTTGAGCTTATACATTGTCAAGTTCAATCTCAATTCGAGCTTAATCAAGCTAGTATTGAGCAAATTGCCAAGAGTGTCGTTTCATGTATGGGCCTAGACTTAAGCATCGGTTTGAGTTTGGTGAACTAAATTGGGTTGATGTTGGTTTATTAGTGGTGGGAGTAAGGAGTGTTGGTATGTGTTTTTGATTTTGTATTCTTTTTATGATTTGAGTTTTTATTGAAATTTAAATTTGAATTCTGAAATTTAGAAATAAATAATATTTGATAGGAGAGATAATGTGTTTTCAAAAGTTTTTTTTTAAACAAATTGGTAACATAAAAATTGATAAAAAAATATGATGTTTTTAAATAATGACATAGAAGAAATAGGAGAATTCTTTTTTTACAAAATTAAATTGAGTCTCACAAAAAAATTAAATTTTGATTTAAAAGTAGAAACAACTAAAACTAATTTTAAAAATCAGCTAATTTATTCAAAAATATCACTTTATTAAAAAACATATGTATCAAATATACTTTATTGATCAAAATTTATTTTTGAAAATAGAATCATGATTTGAAACTGTTCAACCAAACATGCCAAAATTTGAAAACTTTATTGTGTCATGGAAATGATAGATTTTATGGGATTTTTTAATGTTTGAGTATCCATTAAGATATAAAAATTATATGAAATTTATCTGTAATTTACTATATTATAGCAATGATAAAATATAAAAATCTATACATGTAGTGTACCAAATTTATATAAGATTTTATTATATAAACTTTAACATGTCATTATATTTGAAAACAATTGTGGTAAAGACCTTGATATTCAATTAACTCGCATTAGCCATTTTATGGCATTGCATATCACGTCCTCAAATTCTAGATATCCTAAATCATTCAGTGACTCTCCACCCTCACACCTAAAGGGTCAAAGAATTTGTGACAAGCACTTGAAGAGGCTATACAGCAGGTATTATCTCAAACATGTTATATATACATTCATATAACAAAGGTAATCCTATATACTACCAAATAGATAAATGCATGAACATATAGATATCAATCATTACTGGTAAGTCACCATAAAATATCATATGTCTCAAAGCATAGTATAACTCTCCACGGGTCCATGTCTAGGACATAATAGTTACATTTCGTTTGCCATGTGAACTGTTAGATCTAACCTAGAATTTATAAGATGCTAATAAAGCCCTATATGAATTGAATTGGATAATATTACTGTATTATATTCTAACAAATTACAAAAGCTGAGCTATATTGATAAACCTTATATCACACTAAGAGACTTGGAAAGATGTGTGTGAGCAACAATGAGAGTTTTTCAAAAAGCGATTAAGGACATGATACCTAATTCTAATCCAAAATAAGCAAAGTGAGTGATGACTAGAGATTTAGTATATAACCGAGAAGTCAGAGCGTAATCTAAAGACCTAGTATAAGACAAAGACTTGGTGTAACAAAAAAAGACATTCAGTTTAACTAAGTTTCTTGTCTAGAAGTTTCACTAACTTGGAATAACGAAAAGATTGATATCTTCAAAGACTTAGTATAACCAAGTAGTTCCGGTTTAACGAAGTCCCTTCTCCGATACTTATCAAGTCTCGGTATTGATCACCTAACCATTGTTCCAGATCATCTGGAATAATAAAAGAATTATGATGCCATTTTGGAATAAAAATGGCAGGCAGAGAAGCAAATATCTTGTCGATGTTAGATGAAATATTGTGATATTGTAATAAAAAGGTTTTTGGATCCTTATCTTGGATGATCCGTAATAGTAGTACCATTAAATAGTAGTACCGAATCCAATAAAGATGTGTATGCCCATGCTTTAAACACCAGTTCAAAAGAGTCAACATTACAGATCATCCGAGATAAGGATCCAAAAACCTTTTTATTGCAATATCACAATATTTCATCTAACATCGATAGGATATTTGCTCCTTCCCATGCCATTTAGTCCAAAATGGCAACACAATTCTTTTATTATTTCAGATGATCTGGAACAATGGTTGGGTGAGCAATTCGTTTTGAATACTACTGCGCAACCAGAACAAGGTTTTCATAATGGATTTCGAAAGTGTATAGATATTGATGGTCCATTATCTATAATTATTGAAAGTCCTAGTAGAACTGGGAAAATTGTGTGGGTTAGATCATTAGGACCACATAACTATATATGTGGTTATCTGGACTTTAATCCACGTAGCTACTCAAATGACGTTGAATATAATGTCATTAATGACGTCGAACCCTTATATTTAAAATTAAAGCATTGAAAACATCTCATAGGAGCCCAAAAAGATTGGCAGTCCAACTACAAATATGGCCGACCAGTCCACATCAAAGGTGGGATCCCTTCAATCGTGCTCTGCATTCCAGGAGATGAGTCTAGCTACAAAGACTTCCTGGACAAGCCTGAAAATGCATCTTTAAAGGATTAGACTATCCAAAATGCTTGGTTCGTGTTTATCCAAGCCACACTTGTAAAGACTTGTATTTAGGTAGTTTTGAGAGATAAGCATTCTATGGGAATGTAACTATCTGGACGGTAGTGTAGTCGTTGATGTGAGCATTTTGACTGTACCTGGGCCCGATTCCGAGTCAGGGCCCCATTTGACCTGATTGTTGACTTTTTGGGGTTTATTGGTTGACTTTGCATTTAGGTGGTCATTTGGATGTAATAATATATGCTTAGTGTTGTGCTCGTCATTTCGAGCGTTTTGACTATAATTTGACTCAATTTGGAGTTCGGGACCTTGGAGGTCAATTATTGTGTGGGGAGGTTAATTATTGACTAGGTCAATGATTGACTAAGTCAGTTATTGGTCAATAACTGGCAGAAATATAAATAGCAGGAAAAAGAAAGAGCTTTCACTTTACGCTATCACGTTTGTGCGTTTGGAGAGAGAGAGAGAGAGAGAGAGAGAGAGAGAGAGAGAGAGAGAGAGAGAGCGCTTGGAGCTTGGTGGCTTGGCGATTTGGGGCATTTTAGGTTCGTGGAGCTTAAAGAATCACTCCAAGTAGGTGTCCTTGAACTTCTTATATTGATTCTATCCTTGGTATGCATGAATTTGTCATGATTTATGAAATTAAGCATGAACCCTAGGTTTTGGGGGAATCCAATTTTGGGTTAGATCTAATAGTATAACATAATATCTGTGGTTAAGAACTGTTTTATATCAGTTTTAATATGTGTTTCTGTGATCAGGGGCTATTTAATTGCATATTCCATGAGGGTTGAGAAGTCAACCATGGAAATCTGGATTTAGATCTAGATTTCTGGAAATCTGAAATTTGTTGCGTGTTTCTGCTGTTATCTGTACGATTTAGAGGCATTCTGGACGCATTTTGAGGTAGATATCGTAGTCTGTTGCATAAAATATGTGTTTGTGAGCGTCTGGGAGTTGCTGGGTTGATTCCAGACGAAGAGCAGGCAAAAACGAAGATGAACAGTACCCTGGGCGGATTACTGGGTCGAAATGACGGAGATCCGAAGTTCTGGGTTGAAGGGTCGAAGATCCAGGGTCGTTGGTTCGAAGGTTTGTAGTTCGTAGTTTGTAGTTTGAAGGTTCGTAGTTCGTATAGTTCATAGTTCGTAGTCCGAAGGTCGAAGATCGAAGATCGAAGACCCGCTCCGAGTCTTTGAGGCACGCTATGCAGCTACGAGTCGCAGCTCCAGCTACGAGTCTCGGAGGCGCACTGCAGTTCCGTGCTACGAGTTGCAGCTCCAACAGTGTAACTGGACACTGGACTGGACTATTTACATTGTAACCTATACCCATCTACACATTTAAGTACCCCCCATTTGGATTCAAAGAAAAATAATAGAAAAATTAATTCTCACTCCTTCAAAATGTGAAAATTGGGATTTAGTGTAAAATCTCGGAAAAATCCAGTTTTCCGTAGAGGTGAATTTTTGGAAAGTGGGGTTAGACATCTCAGAAAAATCCCCAAAAATCAGATTATCTTAGTTATGATATGGGAACCCAATGCCGGGACTTTTTATTTCAAGAAAACAACTTCTATGGGTATCTCTTTCCTTGGTCAAGGAATGATGATCGGTTTGTGAAGACTGGCTTCAGTTATGAAGGAGTATGGTGAACCTTAATGCCATATTGATGTTAATATGTTGGTTTGAGGAATTGGGGCTTGGGCTCTATGACTTGGGTTCTCACCGTGATGCACCGATGGTGATATGTGATTGATGTGGCAGACATATGCGCCGATGGCAGGCCTGTGTGGCGACTTTGGCCGGGCATATTGCGCTGTGGACAGGCTAAGGCCTCAGTTGAGCTGTTGAGCTCGTGGAGCTAGGGCTGAGTGCCCTGAGCTGGGATCCCATGGAGGATCGTGGACAAGCTGTCCTGTAAGGGCAGGCTGGGTCCTGATGTTTGTTTGCAGGCTGAGTATTGATGATTGTGCACACTACACAGTGCACGAGTACACAGAGCATGTAGTATAGACTTGTATGTTTGCATGATGTGGAGTATTGGGGTCACCTACTGAGCTTGTCGCTCACCCCTACTTGTTGTTTACCTTTTTCAAGTGTGACCCGAGACTAGTGGAGAACTTTCTTCCAGGAGGATGCCCACTACTCTGATGTATGATACAGTATTAAATTATGTATTGTTTTGTGTGATATCCCGAACAGGGGTCCGTGGACAGTTGTATTTGCATATTATTGTGATGTGATGTCTGTATGACTGTATGACTTATTATATGCATGATGATGTATGAAAAGTACAGAATTACCCTTGATGTATGACTATACAGGGTTGCATTTTTAAAACAGCACCCGCGGTGTAGTCTCCATTGGTGCTAGTCACCAACCCCTTGACCTTCGGGTGTGGGCAAGGGGAAGTCATGTTCCTAGTTCCGGGTTTCCTGGAATATGGGGGCATGACAACACTATATAACACCAATGCCGAGGATCAACGCGAATCACACTGATGATGGGATTGCTCATATTATACTCCACGCATGGATGATAATACTGGTGAGATGATAACTTCTGAGCAAGCTAACTGTGTCTAATATATATGGTTAGTGAAACATTCGTTGCATTTCAAGGTAATGAGTCACCACCAAAGGCCTTTCGCGGACCCGTGGGACATTATCACGATCTAGATCCGCTTCAACCATAACTTGCGCAAATCCCTTGCAAGTCATGGTTTGAAAGATCATTTTGATGCTTTCCTCTTGCTCAAGGCCTTCCAGATTTTGCCTAGGAGGCCTTTGACTTCTTTGTTGTCCTTCCTCAGGGCTTCCACCTCGCGATGGGTTCTGGCATTTGCCTCCCTGAGCTGCTGTGTTTCTTGCCTCCAAGCTTCGGTAGATGCAGCAGGAGGAGCTTCTGGGGCTTCCCATGCTCTAGGAGATGCATGAGCAACTACGTCTGGGGCCTCCCATGCTCTAGTTCTAGGTCGTGAAGTAGCTTGTTGGTCTCCAGAGATGAGGGCCATTAATTCTGCAAATTGGGCACTAGTGATGTGCCCATTAGTGACTGCCCAATTGATGACCTCCACTTCGCTCACCACCTCTGCCCACGAATGCCTTGAAAGAAATTGAAAATATCTTCTTTGTGCACATTGAACTGCATGTACATGGCAGTGAGTCTGTATAGAGTCTGCTTCCTTTGATCCAAATGAGGAGAGGTCTCCCTTGCAAAGTCAGTGGATCGCTCCATATGAACACTGTGCCTAGCGGGTCGTGATGGAGGAGGAACATTGGTTGCCCAATGACCTCTGGGTACCGATCCCCAAACCCCCTTCAGCATGCAATACTCTTAACACCCAGTGAGAAGGAAAAGTGATGCTATACATGGAGGAAAAATGCAAAGCAGGCATGCTTTGAAATATCAAACACAAAAATTTGTCATTTATTTGCTTTGATGAGTTTTTCTTCCACCATTTAAAAATGGTAGTGGCCCAATCCACATTTAGCATATGATCAATGCTATACATGAACTCCAGGTGTGGCTTAGGCACACTATCTATCCCACTGGTCTGAATCAATAAGCATTTCCCTACCAGGTAGGCTAGGCATCTAAATTTTCCAACAAAACCATTCTTGGTATACTGCCTTCGACTTTGAAATTTCCTAGCATAGTTGCATGTAGTACCAAATTCTCCTAGGCTTAGGCGAGGGAAGCTATCCCTGGGTGCGGGGAGGTTAAAGCAATGTCTAATAATTTCAGGGGTAATTCGACATAAACCCTTGCACAACCCCTATCGGTTCATCCTCACTCAAATAGACAGGATGCATAAAATTCTTGTAGGGCGAGTAGGAAATAGTTGGTCGGCGAGATACTAACCTTTGTAATCCCAGATTTTGAATTTTAAGAGCCACCTCTCTAACCCAGCCCAGCTCTGAAGCCTCCAAAGCCTGCATATCAAGAGCATGCCCCAAGAGTATCTCCTCCTCAGGTTGGCTATCAGCACTAGGTGAGTGCACCTCCTCCTGGCCAGTCCTCCTTGTGCGCACCATCTTTGGAATGAGAATAAAGAGCAAAGAGCAGAAAACTGAAGAGCAAGATAGTAAAAGAGCAGAGTTTCTCTAATACTCAGATCTGGAGTGATTTTGGTGTGGAAGCCTTTGAAGATGGCCTCTCTTTATATAGCATGCAGAAGGAAAGATGCTCCAATTGGCGTGATACACGTGCTCTTAAATTTTCAGAGTGTTCTGACCAAAATAGCCCTTGCATGTGAATTGATTGAATTGGCGTGCAGGTCAGAATCGTCCCAAACTTTGGTGGTGGGTCCCACTTGAGCTGGCAAGCAATAGTCCCTTCTGCACGTGAGCGAAACCCAAGTGAGGGTTAAGCTACTGTCGTTTAAATCCCTTCTCAAAATATTAATTCCCCTAACTAATGCTAAATAGAATAGCGACAAGAAAGGGGTCGATCCCACAGAGATTACCAAGTTATCTAGGTTTAACTCAAATCACCAAATTAATCTTGCTTAAAACAATGTCTCGGCAAACCAAAGTTGTGTTTTAAAATTACTTTACTGAAAACAGAATTGCAATTGAAATAACTAAAAACGTTGGATTTAGAATCAAGGATTAAGGCATCTAGGGTCACAATTTCACCTCCCTATGTTATCTTTACTGGTTCATGGTATTAGGGTTGTCTGATTGAAAACATGCTAAACATAAGCCAAGGACAACAAATGGTCATTGAGGTCCTTTTAAGAGTTGTATGCCAGAATGGTTATCTAAACACACAAACATGCAAAGCCAATAAATCATACTTGCAAAAGGATAATGATCACACCAATTACAAATAAGTTATGAATCTCAATCCACCCCAGACTAGGGCTAAGAATACCAAGGTGTACATCCAAAGATAGAAATTAAGAATAGATTCATAAAACATGCAAAACTCAATCATCCAAACCCAATATTCATAAACTCAGCAAAGCAACAAGGGGGCTACATTGCTTCCCTAGATTATAAGAACTACTCACGCATGATTACAAGCAAAACCATAGCAGTAAAGCTAAATATCTTCTTCTAATCCACGCGCACAACAAGGCTTCAAATCCAGGCTCCAAAATCCGCGACGGGTGACTACGACGGCTGCGACGGCTGCTCTCCTAGGTCAAGGAGCAGCCTCCAAGTCGTGAAGCCTCTCTCTCTCTCTCTCTAAAAACGTGTAGGGGGGTCTAGGTTATATAGCATGGGGCGTGGAGCCTCTATTTATAGAGGTTGGATGGGCCTTGAGGTGTGTACCCTAGCCCATCTATCAAAACGACGTAGTTTTGATAAGTGACACTCCATACTTTAAAATCTCTATCTTCCATCCACAATTTGGACATGGGCCTTCAGGAACAAATGATCAGCATGAAAAATCGATAGGATCGGTCCAAAAATATCTCTGCACGTCATTTTGCACGTGATATGGTAAATTCACGTGCAGCTCCAAATCAGCTCAAACTTTTTCCCAAGCTTCCTTGCATCCTGTAGAGGCCTGAGAAGCAAAAATATGCTTGCACGTGAAATGGGTGAATTCACGTGCAGCTCCAAATGCTCTGAAATTTCTGTGGTAGGTAGAGGACATCATGCTAAGCAACTTTTGTTCTTGCATGCCAATTGTTTGAGGCCATCTACTATATCAAAAGTGAGCTCCAAAATCTGCCAAAACAGCTTAAAAACGCATGTATTTGCAAATAGCATCTTCCTAGGGGTTAGAGCAAATATATATGATATATGAAGCAATAAGGCTCTAATCATGCTCTTAAACATCCTAAATAAACACTAGAATAACGGCATAAAATGCACGTTATCAAATACACCACACTTGAACCATTGCTTGTCCTCAAGCAAAAACATACAAGCATACAGTATTAAATTATGTATTGTTTTGTGTGATATCCCGGACAGGGGTCCGTGGACAGTTGTATTTGTATATTATTGTGATGTGATGTCTGTATGACTGTTTGACTTATTATATGCATGATGATGTATGGAAAGTACAGGATTACCCTTGATGTATGACTATACAGGGTTGCATTTTTGAAACAGCACCCGCGGTGTAGTCTCCATTGGTGCTAGTCACCAACCCCTTGACCTTCGAGTGTGGGCAAGGGGAAGTCATGTTCCTAGTTTCGGGTTTCCTGGAATTTGGGGGCATGACAGCACTATATAACACCAATGCCGAGGATCAACGCGAATCACCCTGATGATGGGATTACTCATATTATACTCCACGCATGGATGATAATACTGGTGAGATGATAACTTCTGAGCAAGCTAACTACGTCTAATATATATGGTTAGTGAAACATTCGTTGCATTTCAAGGTAATGAGTCACCACCAAAGGTCTTTCACGGACCCGTGGGACATTATCACGATCTAGATCCGCTTCAACCATAACTTGTGCAAATCCCTTGCAAGTCATGGTTTGAAAGATCGTATTTTGGTTAGTATTGAGAGATAGTCATCCTATGAGAATGTAGCTATCTAGACGATAATATGGCCATCGATATGAATGTTTTGACACTAGTTGGACCCAATTCTGAGTCGGAGCCCCGAAAGGCTTAGTTGTTGACTTTTTAGAGGTTTATTAGTTGACGTTGCATTTGAACGGTCAAATGGGTTGGAAAACATCTGGATAGGGATGTGCTCATTATTTTGAGCATTTTGACAATAATTGAGCTCAATTTAGAGTTTGTGACCTTGGGAGGTCATTTATGATTTTGGGTGTTTATTAATTAAGGAATGTCCAAGAATATAAATAGGTGGTGGAAAGAGAGAGAACACAATTGCATTCATTTGGGTTATGCGTGGAGGCTATGAGTGGAGGAGAGCTTAGAGCTTGTAGCTTGGAGTCATGGTTTGGCGATTCATCGCTATTCCATTCGTGATAGTACCTCTAGGTAACTGATTCGATCTTTCGACATGAATCCTTATGAGATTATCATGCATGATTTGGGTGGAATCATGGATTGGGGAATAAACCCTAGGTTTTGAGAAAAATTTAATTTTGGGTTGAATCTTGTGACTTAAGTACATAATATGTGATTAAAACCTAATATGTGGTATTTGGTATGTGTTTTATGAAGTTTCGGAGGGTTTGGGGGTTGCTGGGTTGATTTCAAACGAGTAACAAGTAGAAACGATGATAAACACTAACCTTAGCAAATTGTGAGGTTGAGGACTCGAGGGAGCCTCAAGGCAGTGACCACTTGATGAAATCGACTATGGAATTGAAGGTTTTGAATGTTTGTTTCAAATGTACAACCTCAATAAGAGTTTCGAAGGAAGTCTCGAAGAAGAGATTCGAAGTACTATTTACATTGTAAACCTGTAAAGTAAATTTACTTAAGTTATAATGTAAATAAGAAAATACCCCTCTTTTGGATTCAAAGAAAAATACTAGAAAATGAAATTCTCACTCCCTCAAAATCTGAAAAATGGGAATAAGTACTGAATCTTGGAAATATCAAGTTTTTGGTTAGAGGTGACTATTTGCGAAGTGGGGTTAGACTTCTCAAAAAAATCTCCAAAACTCAGGTTCTCTTAGTTATGATATGGGAAACCATTTGTGGCACTTTTTATTTTAAGAAAACACCTTCTACGAAAACCCTCTCTCTTAGTCAAGACATGAGGATAGATTTATAGAGACTAACCTCTATTACAGAGGGAGTATTGTGAAACCTTAGTGGTTGATTTGTGTTACTATATCGTGCATTAAGTTGCATAATTGGGGGACCTTGGGTCCGTGAGCTATGTATTAGGTTGATGTTTGGATCCCAGTGGGAAATCTAGTGAGAGGGAAGTATAATGTCTTCCGTTGTGGGTTGTGTAAAATAAGTTTGAGCTTAAAGGAGTCCATAGTGTGTTAGTTAGCACTGTGTGAACCTAATGAGGTTGTGTGACGAAACCATCGTGGTTAGTTTGATTATATGGTTTGGGGTCATGAGGGTTGAGGCGTTAGTGGGCAGTGAGAGTGGTCGACATTGTGAGAGCCTCATGGTATGTTAGCTTTTATGGTTAGTTTCTACATATGTGTACTATGTGGGACCTTTGGGTCTGTTGTGATATGTTATGCTTGTTTATCTGTGTGTGATATATGAGGTTATTAGGTTTATGTGATAGGTTTGATTGTGCCTGGTGGCATATTCAGTGGTTGAGTTTGAACTAAGTTGAGCTCGGTGTAGATGTTTCGAGGCAGTTGAAGCCTTATGAGCAGAACTACCCAACCCATGACTTAGAGTTGGTAACCTTTATCTTTGCCTTGAAGAGTTGGCAGCACTACCTATTAGGAGAGAGGTTTGTGGTGTATTTAGATCACAAGAGTCTTCAGTATGTGTTTACCTAGAGAGATCTGAATATATGGAAAAGGAGGTGGATGAAGTACCTTCAACAGTTTGATTATGCCTTGACTTATACTCTTGGGAAGGGGAACCTAGTGGCTGATGACCTGAGTAGGAAGGGTCAAACTGATGTTGCCTTGCAAGAGTAGAGGATGATAAAGTAGGTGGCTTCATTGCAGTTATCTGTTTGTGACAATAGGGTTATTTTGAGTCCTATTGTGGTTGTGCCTGAGATGTACACTTGTGTCCAAGAGGGACAGTAGGGCGATAAGGGGTGTGGTAAGCATTGCGTTAGGGTGGAGTCCAAAGAGCTCGTAGAGGAATGGACTTTGGGAGAGAACCGTGAGTTAAGGTTTCGAGGAAGGTTATTTGTGGTTTCTTCCCTTCGAGAGGAGGTGATGAGGGCATTTCATGCTTTGAGTAGCAGTGCATCCGAGTGGCCCCAAGATATACCATTCCCTTCGATTGCATTTTTGGTGGCCAAGAATAAAGAGGAGTGTGGCAGAGTTTGTCTCACGATGCCTTACTTGCTAGCAAGTGAAGGTTGAGCACCAAGGGCCGGCTAGGATGTTACATCCCTTGCCTGTGGCACAGTGGAAGTGGGACCATATCACGATGGATTTTGTGACTGGACTTTCACCCACTTTGGGAGGGAAGAATATGATTTGGGTTATTGTGGACCGTTTAACCAAATCGGTATGTTTTTTGGAAATCAAAGAGAAAGGGAGCATGAGTAGCCTTAGTTAGCTTTATATTGATGAGATTGTGAGGTTATATGGTGTGCCTATCTCTATTGTGTCAGACTGTGATGACCGTTTCACTTCCTGATTTTGGAAGGGCTTGCAGGAAGCTTTGGGCACTGAGTTGTGTTTGAATACAACCTTTCATCCTGAGATTGATGGGCAATCAAAGAGGACTATCTAGACTTTGGAGGACATGCTTAGAGCTTGTGTGATGGATTTTGGAGGTTTGTGGGTAACCCACCTTCCTTTGGTAGAGTTTGTCTACAACAATTATTAAGCCTCCATTAGGATGGCTCTGTATGAGGCTTTGTATGGTAGACCTTGTTGGTCGCCCCTGTGTTGGGCCGAGGCCGGTGAGATAACTTTGTTGGGGCTATAGCTAGTGCAGGATGCCACGGAGAAAGTCTGAGTGATTCGGTAGCATTTGCTAACAACTCAAAGTAAATAAAAATCTTATGCGTATAGCAGGAGGCGACTGTTGGAGTTTGCTATCTGTGATCATGTGTTTCTCCGAGTTTCCTTGAGGACAGGGCATTGCCGGTTTGGTAAAGGTTTTAAGCTATCTCTACGGTACATTAGGCTTTTGAGATCCTAGAGAGAGTTGATTGGCACTTCCTTCGCATTTGAGTTGAGTGCATGATATGTTTCATGTGTCCTAGTTGAGGAAATACCATCCTAATCCAGCACACATGATAGCTTGGGGAGATTTAGATATTGCGGATGATATTACTATCGTGGAGACTCCTATTTGGGTCTTGGATAGGTGGGATAATATCCTGCATGGGAAGACCATTCCTTTAGGTCGTGTCTTATAGACACATTGAGGCATTGAGGAGTAGACTTGGGAGCGAGAGTCTATGATGCGTAATCAGTTTCTTGAGTTGTTTGAGGGCAAATAGTCTTACAAGAGTGGAGGAGAGGTTGGTATGTTCCATTTTCATTTGTATTGGTTGTTTTATTTTCAGGGGTGTTATTTGTTTTGCATTGTACATTTCTTCATGTGTTTTGTTCTATGTGTTTAAAATGGTAGTGCCGGAGGTTGGGATAAATATGTTTTCTAAATGTGTATTTTATGCAAGTGTGGTTGGGTGTGCATGAGGTAGTGCCTTGTGTTGTAGTAAATGTGTGTGGAGTTCTCATGTATTGGTATTGTGGCATGCTGGTGTAAAGGAGTATGCGGTGTGGTGCATTGGCCTAGTATATTTGTTGTGCATACCTTGTGTTATTTCATGAGTTGCTATGTGGTATGCTTGTGAAGAGAAATATTATGTGTTTTGTGTTATTCCTTGTGGTTAAATTGTGAGAGACTCGAGATAGCCTTTTTGAGAGCGAGAAGCTTTTAAGGGGGGAAGGATGTGAGGACCCATGTCCTAGTCCTTAGAGTTGGAGTTTAGGAGGTGCCTTATGATGCTAAAATTCTGGTTTTTACATGTTAAGTTTTTGGTATTTTAGAGTGTAGCAAGAGGCAGTGAAGGATAGTAGCTGAAGTGGTGACGTTGACGTGGGTTCTAGGTTGACATGAGGAAGTAGTCGACGTGGAGGTTGGTCGACGGGCGTTTGGGGTCGGTGTTGACCACTTGTTGGTTGACATGGGGTGGTTTGGTCGACATGGGGGCTTTGGTCGACAAGCATAGGGGTGGTCAGTGTTGACCACTTTTGGTCGCCATGGTGGCAATTTTGGTCGGCATCAATTGTGGTCAACGTGCATTTTGGCCGCATCAACCATGTGTAGCATGTTTCTTTTGTGTTTTATTTTGTACTTTCGGAAAAGGAAGCCCTAGCCGCCGTCGCACGAGAGAGAGAGAGAGAGAGAGAGAGAGAGAGAGAGAGAGAGAGAGAGAGAGAGAGAGAACGTGGGGTAGGAGGTCCTTGGATCAAGAATGCGAAGTGTATGTCTTGCAATTCGTTTTTCACCAGAGGTAGATAGTTCTATCTTCTTGAGTCTGTTTCTATGGTTATGAAAGGTCGAGGTATTGGGATTTATTGGATATATTGAAATATGTTGATACATTTGTGTATGTTGTGTTGTGATATATGTTGTAGAGATGCTGTGGATATATGTATGTGTATTACGTTAAACTGAGAATTGGGGTGCATGCATGAGAATTGTTATTATTTAATAGTGATGTGTAATGAGATGATTTTGTGTTTTGCTATTTTGTTTGTATATGAGATATTGAGGTCCCATTGAGTAGACGGTCCAAGAGTGGATCTGAGCATTAAGGTTCCATTGAGGGAATAGTCCTGGATGGACATGAGATATTAAGATCCCATTGAGAGGACAGTCCAAGAGTGGACCCGAGAATTGAGGTTCTATTGAGGGAACCACCTATGAATCCTTTGTGTTATGTTTAATATTATTTTAATTACACTATAATGCACATATTCACATTGAGCATATTGTGGAAGAGATGTTAGGTTGGTGCAGGGAGGCATAACGCCTACTGAGCTATGGTTTGCTCACCCACCCTTAACTGGTGATACCCCGATCGCAGATCTATCTTCGAAAACCACTAGGCCCCACTCAACTGATCAAACAAGTCATCTATTCGAGGTAATGGATACTTGTTTTTCACAGTTACCAGATTCAACTTCTTATATTCAATACGAAGATGAAACGTTCCATCCGCTTTCTTTGCAAAGAGCACCAGAGCACTCTAGGGTGAGGTATTCGGCCTGATATACTCCTAGTTCACCAACTCTTCTATTTGCCTCTGAAGCTCCCTCAACTCAGCTGGCCCCATATGATATGCCACCTGAGAGATTGGACCTGTCCCCGGTAGTAACTCAATGGTAAACTGCACACTCCTTTTAGGTGGTAACCTCCTCAACTCCTCAGGAAAGACATCTTAAAATTAGTCAACAACAACTGTTGGCCACACCCTTTTCCCGGCTTTCCCCTCCTCAGTAAAGGTTAAAGCTGCCAACCTATGGGTAATGACACTCCATTGGTCCATCACTGGCCTAGCTCGGCTCGTCTTACAATCTCACTCCCCCTATAGGGTATAAGGAGTCCTTGTAGGTAACATGAATGATACACGCTGCCAATAACAATCTATCTGGGCTTGGAAAGCCATCATCCAATCCATAGCCAAGATCAGGTCAATTGTCCTTAATGGCATCACATGTAAGTCGAATATGAGCTCCACATCCCCTAAGGTTAGCACACACTCAAGACAAACACACCGCACCTCAATCATGCCACCTATTGGAGACTCAGCAACTAGGGGCCTCTTTGCCTCAACACATACTAATCCCAATCCATCGATCAAAAGCTTAGCAACAAATGAACAGGATGCACCCATATCAAAGAGAATAGAAATAAGCATATGAGAGATCAAAATAGTGCCTCTAACAGTTAAAGGTCCTGTTCCACCCTCTACAGGTAGAGATGGTAACTCAGCCTCCTCCTGAGGTGTTGCATGCAGTGCAAACACCCTTCCCTAGCCTGCGCCACCGGTCTACTCAGTCACTGGATAGTTCCCACCCTAATTGCCTCCAGCATCTGACTGCCGCCGCTCATGTCTCCCTTGAGGTTGGGAATGGCTGGATCCTACGTGACTAGCCTGCCACTGACGTGCTAGTCTCTTTGTTATTCCCAACGTGAGTTGTTGAGAGTTAGCATAGTTGATTGTGTTGTCATTGTTGTCAACCACAGTACTGTGAAGCACAGTCTTTATTTGTAATATCCCGTATCAAGTAATAACATAAGATAGCCGTAATTGGGGATGAGGGTATCATTTTGTGGTAGTAATTATGAATATAGTTGTTTTGACTGCAATTTGAGTCTAATTTGGGGCCTGGATGACCCAAGGGCATTATTATAATTTTCAGTGGCAAGTTAAAGGGGTAATTAGTTAATTTGGTTATTTAGAGATTTAAAATATTAATATTTAATATAAATACAAATTTTCATTAATAAAGGACTTTTTGGTATTTTAAATTGATTTAAGATAGGAATTCTAGTATATTAGGAAATCTAGTCTAATTAGGTTTCTTAATCAGCAAGAAGTCTAAGCTAAATTAGACTCCTGCTCACCTCTATAAATAGGGAGGCTGGCCAGGGAGTGTTGGCTGTTATTTCTGTGCGTATTGAGAGCCCTAGCTGTCCTTGGAGTAGAGGAGAGAGAAAAAGGTCGTGGCTTGAAGCTTCCAGGCATTTTAACAAGTGAAGTCTATTGCACCGTGTTAGAGGTAGGTGTTTCTATCCTTCTCAAACTCTCCTAGAGTCCTATAACATCTAGGGTTGGTATAGTTTTGGGAATCAAAATTAGAACGAATGACTTTGCATGTAACTGAGATAGGGAGTCTAGATGTTTGACATTCAAGGTCGTTGTTGAGAATGTATATATCATTTTAGGGCGGATTCTTCGTATGTTGGAACTGTATGAACAATTCGATCGGTGAACAGTGTTGGTCGGGTGAACAGTAAAGTGGTCGGGTGAAGCTAATTTTTATACTGATAAAATATTCACGGTATTTAGAGGAACTTTCCCTTCTGGTCGGGTGAATTTTGAGGTGATCGGGGTGAACAGTAACTGATCAGGTGAAGCTAATTTTTATATGGCTAGAATATTCATGGTATTTCGATAAACTTTCCCTTCTGGTCGGGTGAATTTTGAGGTGGTCGGGTGAACAAAAATGTGGTTGGATGAACAGTAACGTAGTCGGATGATTTTTCTGATATTTCTCTTGGATAGCCAGTTAAAAACCCTTCGAAATGGTGGGTATTAATAGCGAATCGGAGTTCTGTAGAATTAGTTATGATTTTTCGAAGTTGGGAGAGAATCTGCACTATTTTATTAGCCTGTTTGGTTTCTTTTAATCTGTTAATGAGAATCTAAGCTTGAAACCTTTAGAGTGAAACCCTAATGAATGTTTAGATATTGTGGTGTGCCTTTCATTGTTATAATTGGTGTGCATATATTTATTTATATGCTGAAAACAGGTTCGTAATGATTGTACACTGGTATGATTTTACTGCGGATGTTATGTATTGTTGATGTGTGATCTTGTTATATAGTGCACTATATTTATTGTGATGAGGTCCGATAAAGTACAAGGGTCCGGTAAAGGACAGAGGCCCAATTAAGGGAAACAAGGGTACGATGGATCTGGTCAAGGACATTAGTGCGGTAAAGCACAATTTGCACGGTAAAGTGCGTGATTGAATTGTTATGAATAATGATGTTATATATAATGTGATTGTTGAACACTACACTCGCACATTTACACTTTGCATATAGAATTTGTTAGTTAAACTGAACAAAGAGTGTAGAGGGATAGTCACCTACTGAGCTATGAAGCTCTCACCTATGTTGCTAAATCTCTTGTAGGTATTGAAGGGAGATTGGAGGAGCACTAGTAGTCAAGTGGACCATGATTTTGATGTGATGCTTATGTCATTATAGGACTTATGATTATTGTGTTATTTGTCTAGATTGTGATTTCCCGAACGTGGGTTCGTAGACATTGTAAAAAAGTATAATTATTTTATAGTTTGCTTGTTTTAAAGTATTTTGTTTAATGGATATCATTGAGGAAGTACTATCATACCCTTGTTGTGTGACACTAAAAGGGAGTGTGAGACAGCGCCCGCTTTGTAGTTTCTATTAGGTGCTAGGCACCAACCCCTTGACCTTTCGAGTGCAGGCATGGGGCAGTCACGTACTCAATCTCAAGCTTTCGGAATTGGGGGCGTGACATTGTTGTTCACCTTAAATGAAGATAGAGGTTGACATCCATTTAAGACCAAGTTGCACAATATGAAAGACGAGGTCCAGAGAAGCAGATATTATCTGAACGGCTGACAGTTCTTCCAGCCGTGCACATATAATTGTGAAGTAATTCAGAGATTTTGAGCTCCAAATCGTACCGAATTTTACCCATGGATAGATAACTTCAAGCTCTACAAGTTTGCTTTTGACGTCGAGTCGTTTTGAGCTCTGTACAAAAAGTTATGGGCCACATACATGTGAATGGCTGACAATTTATCCAACCATGCATAGTTAATCATAGGGCCGTGCAGACTTTTTGAGCTCCGAATTGCACTAAAATTTACCCATGGATAGAGAACTTCAAGATATAAAAGTTTGCTTTTGACCTCGAGTCGTTTTGAGCTTTGTACAAAAAATTATGAGTCATATACATCTGAACGTTTGACAATTCATCCAGCCATGCAGACTTTTTGAGCTTTAAATGGCACCAAATTTTACTAGTAGATAGAGAGCTTCAATATCTATAACTTTTTTTGACCTCAAGTCAATTAGAGTAGTGTAAAAGAAGTTATGAGCAATCTACTCACACGAGACATGCAAATATAATCATGGGGACGTGCAGATTTTTTTAGCTCCAAAGTTCACCATATTTTACCAGTAGATAAAGGACTTCAATATATACAATGTTGCTTTTTACCTCAAGTGAATTTGAGCACTATAGAGAGAGTTATGGTCAAAATACCAACATCAGCACATGCAGATCAGAGTTCACCAGATGAATGGCTGAGATCTGTTGACTTAGGTGAGCTTAATCCAATGGCTAAGACTATTTTACTTAAATGAGCTTGATCCAATGGCTGAGATAAAGTAGAGAAAGAGATCAATGGCTGAGGCTTGGCTGCTCCAATTAGGTTAACATCCTAATTAAGTTGGCTAATCCAATGGTTGGGATTAGTAGAGTGAAATCAATATTGGCCAGAGTTTGATAAAGGATGATGTAGGGTTTTTGTCTCACATATCATGGGTTGTGGAGGCTAAATAGAGATAGAAAAAAGAGAAGAGATAGAGAGAGGAAGAGAGATCAGAGATCAAAGAAAAGAGAGGTGAAGCTCTTGGCGTTTACAACAATTATCTTGAGACGAGCTTGTTGACTGTGACATCAAAGAGAAGATCATGAACTAGTTCATTGAAGTACTCTGATAAGAGAACAAGGAACCTTAGATTATCAGTATTGAAACTCATCTGTGAGTTGGTATTGTTCTTTTTGTATTCAATCTTATTATTATTGTTGTAAAAACCAAAACCAGTGAGGTTTGGTTGTTGTCGAAGAAGGTAATGAACCCAAAGGGTAGTGAACCCTAAAATCTGTAAGGTGGTGAACCTTGGATAATAGTGTGCTATTCAAAATTGTTAGTGGAGATTCTGTGATCAACCGATTGCTGGTCATGCCGTGGACGTAGCTCTACTCATCGTAGGGTGAACCACGTAATTGTTGTGTGCCTTGTCTTTGTTGTTTCTTTTTATTTGGCATACAAACACAGAATTTGGAATTGACTAAAGTGATCATCATGGGTAAAAGGAAAAAAGGTAAAAATTAAATTGATATATTGATTCACCCCTCCTCTCAGTGCGTGTCTGGAATTTCACTCTCTGGCGGTGCATGAGAGCTAGCATCACTGCTCGTGTTGGATGCCATACACTACAAGGAAAAGGGGCTATGGTGACACTTTTTTTGAAGGTTTGTCGACACTTTTCAAAAGTGTCATTATAACTATATACTTAACGACACGTTTTGGGAAGTGTTGTTAAGTATAAACTTTTGACAACACTTACACATAAATGTCGTCCTTTAGAATTATCAATGACACTTTTTGAACATGTCGTCAATTATCACTAAATTATTTGCGCGTGAACCTCCATTTCGTCCCGCTCAGTTTCTTAGATTACACGCCTAACATGAATTCCCAGACACCCGCTCCTTACCCCACTCTATTTTCAGCAATTCGACAAGCCGTCTTAACCCTAACACCCACACCCCCATCTCTAACACGAAATCCTTGACAACCACAGTTGTCCGACTATCGATCCTCCCCATGTCACGCCACAAGTCATTGCTCAATATCTAGCCATCGATCCTTCCCAAGCGTCACTTAACATCCCATCCTTGAGGGTTATTGTTTTCCTTTGGCATCAGGAGTCTTTCGATCTAGAATTTCTGATAAAAATGCAACCTCTTGCTGCGTCGGAGGAACTCATCGCCCCTGTTGAGGAGAACTTCTAACAAAAATGCAGCCCCCTATGGTGTAGGAGGAACTTATCACCCTTGTTGAGAAACTGTCTATAAGTTGGAAATTTTCTTAACTGGTTATATTGATATACATTTAATTAGTTATTTAGTGTGTGTATATAAATTTCATTGTGTGTACCTTAAAATTTATTATATATACTAAAATTCATAAATTTGTTTTTTATAGTAAAATTTATTCTGATACAGTGGATGTTGATGTTGGGTTTGTTACATACGTTTGTACGTGCCAAATAAGCACGAACCTTCTTGGAACCACCATTCACTTTGAGTTATCTTTTTTTTAGGTCACTGCCTTGTCTACTGGACCTATTCGTTAACTTAATCAAGAAGTGTTGTCGCTTCTTTGGTCACTTCTGAGTAAGCTCTCACTAGGTATGTCAAAACTTTGCCTTCTATTTGCTTATTTCACTTGGTTTGAATAGCCATAGTCTCATAACAGGTCTCACTTGGTTTGCACGACCAATCTGCATAGTTCACATTTAAGGGGTTAATTTTGGAGGTTGGGTTTGTTTCCAATTTGGTCATATAGGTTTCGAGATTTGTACTTTAGAAGCCTAAAATGGGTCGCTGTCGTACCTAATTGTTGGAAAGCAATGGTTATTTTGATTGTAAAGTGTGTGTTCAATTTATTACCTTTGAAGTTCCTTTTCTTAAAAAGTTGCATGATCCCAATTACATTTAAGGCTCTGTCCATATCTCCGTGTGAGGGGAGGTCGCGGGGGGGGGGGGCGTCTCGCGCAGGGGAAGATCGGCGCTGGGGGGAGAGGGGAGGTCGCACCAGGGTGGGGCGTCACGCGCAGGGGGAGATCGGCGCTGGGAAGGAGAGGGGAGGTCGCGTCGGGGGTGGGGCGTCACGCGCAAGGGGGAGAGGAGAGGTCGAGCGCGCTAGGGGGCAAGCTGGGAGGTCGTGCGCGCTGGGGGGTGAGCCGGGAAGTCGCGCGTAGTGTGGCAGAGGCGGCAGCGGACGACGACAAACTTACCGGAAAACAAATGAAAACAGAAAACACGAATTATAAAACATCCAAAATGTGTTCTCGTTTTTTTACATTTGAAAATAACTTATTTCAGAAAACAAAGAAAAAAAAACTGATGCCAAACAAATAGGGATGGATATTTTCTGTGCAGAAAACAGAAAACAAGAGCAGTAAATACGCTCTCCTTTGAGAAAACAAGACCAGCAACCTTGTGTGATGTTCAATCTCCGACCTAGCTTGCTATTTCTTTTGCTCCCCCATGTGTCTCTCCCTCCTAGAAAACGTCCACAATTCTAACGACCCGCAACAGCAGCAGTCGAACGGAGGATGTAGGCGCTACAGTGGCAGTTGGTTAGCATTAGTATGGAGAGTGATAGAATTGAACATTAAAATATTGAGAATAAAATTGATAATTTCTTCAAATTTGTTCAATGTGGTTACTGTTATTATTTTTCAATACGGTGAATCTTAACTCATCACTTTAAAATTAACCAAAAACATTTATTGCATGAGGTGATTTTATGTGATTATTATTGATTGATTTATTTTAAATAGTCTGGTTGGTGCGGTATATTTTGTTATCTTACTTCACTTCAATTCTGTTTATGTTTAGTTTTTAAGATTTCACCTCTCATGTGATTATTAAAATAAATGAAGGCTCAATTGAGAGTGCCACCGGCCGGCCACATGGCACACTCTCATTGGTGCACCATACCAAATCCCAGCTCACACACAGCCAGTGGTGAGCCGACCCTTTAAGACCCTTGGTTCCGCCCCACCCTTGTCTCCCGCATCTCATCTCCTACCCCCCTGCTCAGTTCACCTGCGTGGAGCCGAGAGCGGAGAAGACCTGACTCGATCCCTGCAGATCAGCCTAAGGTATCTCTCAATCCGATTCGATCTCTCCAGATCGGTTCTCTATTTGGGCTGTTGTCTCTTGTTCGATTTTCGATCCGTTCGATCTGTATCTGTTTTCGTTCGTCTCGTTTCTTGGCTGTCCCGTTACAACGATGAATTGTGTGCGCTCTCTGTTGTGTTGTGTGGTTTTTTTTTTTTTTTTTGGTTCCGATTCTATAGGTGTGCTCTCTCTTGTTTTTGACGTACAGACTGTAGCGAGTTTTAGTACGGACTATTCGAAAGCGAAACGTATCATTTCTGTATTAAAAAAAACTAATGGCAGATGGATTCATGTTCTGATCTGATGTGTGAATGTAGGATGACAGTTGCTAAAATTTTTATACTGAACCTTTAATGTCTCCCAAGAGAGTATCTAGGAGATCTGATAACGTCAACTTAGATTATCTAGAGTCGGTCGAAACATTGGTTTGGTTTAGCATGTGCGTAATGCAGGTGTTTTTGATGTTATATTGGTTTCAGTTGGGTGTTGCGCCTTCGTCAATGAATAATACACTGTCATGGATATGATTCCCTTGTTTTTGTTGTGCTGCAGTACAAAACGAAAAAGTATTTTAGAATGATTTTAATTGTGAACATTGATATTTTATGCTCTTGAATTGAGATTTGTTTGATCAGTGGTAACTTTTTTTATTTTTGTTTTTGGAAATGCGTAATAATATTAAAAGAGAAAAACAACAACAAATGCCCTCATGATCATGAGGCGCAAAGAGCCTCCCAATCAATAAGCGGTAACTTCTATTTGCATGAAACATGTGTATTTTGTGGGTTTGAAATTTTGATTATCATGCAATATGTGTGTATTATTGGGATTTATACTTGGTTTGGTTTGGTTTTTGGTGTGTTTTTTGATTTATACTTGTTTTTGTTATCTGTGCCTTCCAATGGTTCACAACATTTAGATAATTTTGTTCTCTTATAACTCAATGTGTTCTACTATTTCATCTATTAGTCTTCTATTTAATGACATCCTGTTTTTTGGAATTTAATTGTTTCACGACTCCAATAATGCTCCCTTTCCTCTTTCTTGTAAACGCTGAAGTCAATTTTTCTCATTGTTCACCTCTTTTGTTCTGTTTTATTATTTGATTGCCTTCAGAGTTCATTTTCTAAAGGCTTTGTTGTAATGTTTTTTGTTTATGGTTGTGACTTATAATTGCTTTTCATGTTGTTGTGGACCCACTCAGTTTAGCTGTTACCGAGTGGATGCCCAGTTTAGTTGTAATTTTTTTTCTGTTTCCCATTTGTTATTTGGTGGGGTCCATCTGTTTGATAATCTTCTTATTGGTTCTGCTGTGAAATACAAATTCAATTATTCCAAAGAAGTCACAATGTTAACTTTTACCTTAGGTAATATTCATCTTAACTGTTTCTGATAGCTAGAATTTTCTGCAATCAAGGTAAACATGGTTGATCAGCCCCAACACCCTGCCATTATCCGGAAGGCAGCTGGTCAGCTGCTCTCCTACAGTAGTCTTCAGCAAGGTGTTTGGGGTTCTGATGTTTTTCAGAGGCCTAATCTTAACAAGAGGTATTCTACATATGGGAATTACTCCAATCCTGCGTTGCAGTACCCTTCAGTGCAGGCATGCCAGGCTCTTTATGAATTTTCAGTTCCTTCAGTTGCATCCCCAATTTTTATTCAGGCTCCAGTGGAAAAGAAAGGATTCGCAAATTTTGCAATTGATTTCCTTATGGGTGGAGTCTCTGCAGCTGTATCAAAGACGGCAGCTGCTCCAATTGAAAGGGTGAAGCTTTTGATCCAAAACCAGGATGAGATGCTTAAGGCTGGTAGGCTATCTGAACCATATAAGGGCATTGGTGATTGTTTTGGCCGCACAATTAAGGATGAAGGTGTTGTCTCCTTGTGGAGAGGGAACACTGCCAATGTCATTCGTTACTTCCCTACTCAGGTTGGCAGCTTCTTACTTTCTCTGTCATTTAGTATTTTTTATTTTAAATCTATGAAATGTATTTTCATGTTTTGATTAATGTCACTTTCTCAAATATGCCTCAGGCTTTGAACTTCGCATTTAAGGATTACTTTAAGAGGCTTTTCAATTTTAAGAAAGACAGGGATGGTTACTGGAAATGGTTTGCTGGCAATTTGGGTTCAGGAGGTGCAGCTGGTGCTTCTTCTCTGCTCTTTGTTTATTCTCTGGACTATGCTAGAACCCGTCTGGCAAATGATGCTAAGGCTGCAAAGAAGGGGGGAGGAGGGAGGCAATTCGATGGTCTGGTTGATGTCTACCGGAAAACCTTGAAAACCGATGGCGTAGCTGGCCTCTACCGTGGATTTAACATTTCATGCGTTGGAATCATTGTGTATCGTGGTCTCTACTTTGGAATGTATGATTCTTTGAAACCAGTTCTCTTGACCGGAAACTTACAGGTTAGTTAAGGGCCTTGGTGCTTGTTTCTATTTCTGCGTTTTGTTTGATGATTTTGAATTTTTATTTGAATCATGTTGAATTTTGAATTTTAAAAATAAATTTATTTTGGTAGGATAGAAAATTTGTTTTAAAAAAAGTGTGTTATTTTAAAATCTGGTTTCGCAAAAAGAAAAAAATGATGTGTCCAAAATAAATTAGAGAAGTAAAAAATTTAAAATTTAAAATAATTTGGGTTCTTAAAATTAAATTTAGATTTTAAAACAGGTAGTAATAATTTTTAAAAATAGATTCACGTGTTTTCAAAACTATATTTATATATTAATCATATTAAATTTTATGAGGCCTGTATTTTCGGAATTTGAAAATAAAATCTAATTGGATTCTATTGTACCAAACAGGAAATGAATGTCAGTTGTTTTGTTATTCTTGCTTGGCCATTGTTTGACGTGTGTAAGCATTATCTTTCATAAATTAAATTCTAAGGAATAATTTAGTAGAATAATTTGTTTCTCTTTTGCTGATATTGTGCACATATCCGAAGCTCTTATATTAGATTCATTTACAAGTTTCCGTTTTCTAGATTTGCGACTTAGTGAACAATTAGTTGTCTTCTTTACATTTACATTTACATAACATGGGTACAGAAAGCCAACAAAACTATCCAATTAACTTATCCGATCTACCAAAATAACTTGTTTTTGTACGCAGCACAACAAAACTATGCAACTGTTGTAACGGACGTCGTCAGTGCTTCCAATAAATATATATTTAATTTGTAATTTCAATAGATAAAGGGTGGTGGAGAACAGGAACGTTAACATTGTGTTGGATCAAAAATATTTAGATACGTCTGGTAAATTGGGGGTGTAGCTTAAATGGTAGAGCAGATGCTTTGCAAGCATAAGCTCGAAGGTTCAATTCCTTTCATCTCCAACACAATCGTCTTTTTCCGTTTGCAGTACTAAGTGTTACTTTTGTGCTCATCTTTTAAAATAAAAGTGGCTCAGAGACACTGAGGCTATTTAATACCACCTCAAACATCAGTGATAAATTAAATGAACATTTTCTTTGGTTTTATTTTCTTGTTATGTATGTTTTTACAAGACAATTGGAAATGCTTATTTCTATTTTTTTCCTTTCATGATTTTAGGATAGTTTCTTCGCGAGCTTTGCCCTTGGCTGGCTCATCACCAACGGTGCTGGTCTTGCATCATACCCCATTGACACGGTTCGCAGAAGAATGATGATGACCTCCGGTGAAGC
The DNA here is from genome assembly GCA_023512835.1 of Taxillus chinensis. NCBI lineage: Eukaryota > Viridiplantae > Streptophyta > Magnoliopsida > Santalales > Loranthaceae > Taxillus > Taxillus chinensis. The sequence goes on from CM042090.1 coordinate 41,379,016, forward strand.
AGTCAAATACAAGAGCTCATTTGATGCGTTCTCTCAGATCCTGAAGAATGAGGGCCCCAAGTCTCTCTTCAAGGGAGCTGGCGCCAACATTCTTCGTGCTATTGCTGGTGCTGGTGTTCTTGCTGGCTATGACAAGCTACAGTTAATCGTGTTCGGCAAGAAGTATGGATCTGGAGGCGCTTGAAGCTTACTTTTCTCTTTCCTTAAAATTGCTATAGATGGTGATGAAAATCCTCTGAATAATCCAAGCAACATTCCCATGTTGGATTTGGGTTTTTTTCCTGCCCAAGGACCAGGGTTTGAATAATTCAATTTTGATTCAGTTTATCAGGGAACCAATTAAATTCAGACGGGTTCTAAAAACCTCGTAGACTTATTTTCATTTAGTACGAGCTGAGGGCAAGTGATACCCTGGCTTCTGTTTCTGTTTTTTTTATTATCGAGATTGTTTTTATTATCTTTATAATTTATCTTTCTATCTTTGTTTCGATTTATCATCTAGGATTTATTCAAAGTATTTTAGTAACAAAATCAGGAGTTGTCTCGGCAATGTAGTTGGAAATTACTGTAATTGCGAAATCTTTTGTTTGCCTGAGTTGAGAAATCAATCTCGTCACGTGTTTGTTTCATCCTAGGGTCTGGTTTGGTGGTTGAAGTTGTTCTAGAGCCCGAGTTCGTTTCCCCATTTTATGTTTCCAATTTAAAAGTAACATTTAAGACCGCATGCCTTCCTGGTGCTCATACTAGTCAATTTGATTGATGTTGGTGAAATTTAAATTTAGGTGTTTGATGGTCCTGATTTTCTCTGTAGGAAAAATAGGCAGCTTGCCCGCCAGTCCACTTTTTTGCTGCTGTTGTTTGCAAGCTTTTACATTACTATGATTTCGCTCCACATCAGACTAAACATATTAGAGCTTGTTGAAAATCATATTATAAATGTTGCAACGATACACTTTAATGTGTTAGATAATAAGTTGTAAAATTAAATTAAATTATCAAAATGATAAAAAAAGGTTTTTTAATATATAAAAAGGGAACTTGTACTTGGCTGGTTTTTGGAATCCTTTTGCTATTACATAAACAAGGGGGTACGATAGACTTTTGCTTTTAAAAAAACATTATATATGAATTTATTGAACTTATTTATTCGGTGTCTTTTTTTCCCCGTTCATTCGCTGTGTCTTTTAAAATCTACTTACATATAATTTAAAAAAAATGCTATTTTAACTGTCACAATTTACCTGAATAATTATTTTTTTTCCAAAATATATTATTTTATTTTTAATAAAAACTATTACACATTTCATGACCGAAAGCTAAGTACATAATCATGAGATCCAAACGATATATAATATATATACATATATATACTTTATACTAGATCATATACATATATATCAATGATATATATATATATATATATGTATTTATATATATATAGAAAGGAGTTGAAAGAAGAGAAAAGAAAAGAAAAAAATAATTTATTTCATCAATAAACTTTAAAATACATATGCAAATCTTTGTACCAACCTTTGAAATTTGAAAATGAAAATACAACATCAGAACTTCAATCAAGAATCCTTGAAAATAAAACTAAATTTGGAATATAGAAGAAGAAAAAGGAGAGAAGCTTTGTAGGAAAGCTTTGTATGTGAAGGAAGGAGCTTTGTAGTGAGGGAGAAGAGAGGAGCTTTCGGGAAGAGAGAGAGAGAGAGTGTGTGTGTGTGTGTGTCGAGAGCATAGGCTTGGGTGGTGAAAGGCTTGGGTGTTCTAAGGCTTTTGAAGGAAGGAGGGGAGAGTCTCCTTATATAGGCACAGGAGGAGACTTTCAGAGAAAGAAAGGGTAACTTTGGAATTTAACTTTTGATTTTTTTTAATTGCCACGTGAGCTATGTACATTAAAATGAAACCTTGGACTTGGGCTTGAGCGTCTTGGGTCTCTTGGAATAGCCTTTCCTGGGTTGTGACTGCAACATGGGCCATAAAGTCGTGGGCTTCTCTTTAACATGGGCTTTGGGCCTTCATTTGTTTAATTTGGGCATGGAGCCAAATACTGTAGATGAACTTTGGACTGCGTCTGGATGGGCCGTTGGGATTGGGCTTGACGTTAACATGAGCTTTGCAATGAGATTGGATCGTGAGGGTCCATAATGAATTTGGAACTGCAATTTGGATGGGCTGCTGGTAGGGCTGTAAATGAACCAAAAGTTCTCCACTTCTAACCTTCGCGAACGTTCATAAACAAGTGTTCACGAACAGTTCGTGAATTCGTTCGTGTTCAAGAAAGTTATTTGTAAATAAGAAATTAACAAATCAATTAATATGTATAAAAGTTATATTTTATTAAATATAAATATATTTTTATTAAATATAATTTAATAAGTATATACTTTTATATTATTATTAGATAAAAAGTATAGTTTTTCATTTATTTGTTTATTATTATTATTATTATAATATTTTCGTGAACTTTATATATATATATATATATATCAATTGTTTAAACACATTAAACAAATATAACATAGTTTAATAGTGAATTAATTATACTTTTTTGGATAAGTTTACGATAGGATTTTTTTTGTAAATTTTTATGATTTTATAATTATGTTCGTAAACGTTCGTGAATAAATGTTCGTGAACCATTTATGAACAACAAAGTAATGTTCATGAACAGTTTGTGAACATTATAATTTAAGGCTCGTATTCGGTTCGGTTCGCTAATGAATAATAACGAACATATTCGAACATTTTACTACTCGGCTCGGCTCAGTTCGTTTGCAGCTCTAGCTGCTGGGATTGGGCCGACTTCTTTTGTTCGCCTTGGATTAATTTTGAAAATGGGCCGTTGTGATTGGGCCATATTTGGAGAGACATCTTGAATCTTCTTTGGAGGCCGTTGGGAATTGGCCTATATTAGATTTTTTGCAAATCCACAATGATTAACGGATTTGATGAAGGCCCATTAGGCGTCGTTTACACCTAATGAGATGTAGTCATTCTGACCGACTACACACGGATTTGCATAGAGTGCTTTATTGGATTTTTCACAAACCCACAACAATCAACGGATTTGATGGAGGCCCATTAGGTGCCGTTTGCATCTTGATATTCCCAAGATCCAAGCAAGATCGTTTGGGTATTTGTACTTATATACATAGGGGGGGGGGGTGAATTTGTATACTTTAAAACTATTTCTTTAGTTTTAAGAGTAGGATACTTCTAGAGATATTCTAGCAGATGTAGTTGGTATTTGGATGGTATTTTAATGTCTCATGCAATATCAGTTAACAACAGATATGTATGAGAAGAAAAGGCAGACATACAGTTTACATGGTTCGATCAATGTGATCTACTCCACAGTGGTGAGGGTGAACCTACACCGAGTCCAATCCACTATATGCTTTTGGTACAGTAAGGTCTAGCCTTTGTTACAATAGGATTAACTCTCTCTTCCTTAAATGCAAATACACAAGCAGTAGTACTCACTCACTGTGACGAACTGTTTAGTGCAATTTGCTCCTGTGTATTCAGCCGTTTGCACTGTTCGACCTTCAACCACTCCTTGCCAAACTTACAATCAGTTCATTGAATATATGAGGAAAAAGAACAGATTAAGTCACTGTTATCTTGCTTTCAATCTTCCTCTCTTTAAGTATGCTGTACGAACTACTCTGTGTCGCTCTTGTATCGCTCCAGATACATTGCGTGTATTCTGTGATATTCTGATGCTTGTCTGAAGTAAGGCATATTACTTGCTTTTATAGGTCGGCCACAATAGGAAACCCTTCTATTAGGGTTAAACATGTTTCACCTTTTGATCTTCATCATCGAAACATGTTAAGCTAGCCTCAGATGACATCCACATGTTTTGTAGTACTTAGCGTGCATAAAAACGTTGTCCGAGCGGTAACTTACTAAAATGCTATCCTTCAGTGCGTTTCATTCCTTCGACTAGCCATAGCCTCGTAGATATATGTGCCTCGTAGCTTCCCTGTTACTTCACAAGCTACCTCCCAGTCTTCATCTACGAATCTTCAAGTCTAAGTCTTCGAGCCTTGGGAATTGATCTTTCATTTCTTCTGCTCTCTGGCTTCGAAGCAAGGTTAGAACTAGTGCTCAACTGACGTCTTACTCTATGAGCCTTTCAACTCTACGAGTCTTCAAATCTTCAAATCTCCAGATTCGAGCCAGGGACAACCGCATTCTATCTTGGCTAAGCATTTGTTCACATCAACGGGTCTCGGCAATGAGTCTTCCAATCTTCGACCCTGTGAGCTTCAACCTTGCAAACTTTGACTCTGTGACACTACTACTCTGTACTGGACGGGTCTTCGAGCCTGCAAGTCTTCGAGTCTTTGAGACGCTGCTCTACACCTATCTGCACTTTGGATCTTCGAATCTTTGACCATGTGGATCTACGAGTCTACAACCCTGTGTTCCTTTAGTGGTGCTCTGAGTCTGATGGCCTGATGATCTTCGACTTTGCAGATCTTTGAGTCATCTGATCTTTGACCTTGTGGGTATGAGTCTTCGAGTTTCTGGAACTTCGACTTTGTCAGTACATGATAGACTCCCTCTTCAATGCCAAAGAGATTACTCTACGAAATTATCCAACTCACTGCCGATCTTCGACCCAGCGTCTACCCGTTGCTGCATAAGGTTGACAACAATGGCAACCAAAGGACCATGGGAACAACACATCTAATGAGGTGTAGTCATTCAGACTAACTACACATGGTTGGATTTCATCATGGGTGGAGGTGATGGTGTTAGGGAGGTCCCCATGGGATTCGTTTTCTTGCAAAGGGTTAATCGGAGGAGCAACGATAGCATGTGATTTTGAAAATATTAAAATTTTAACTATGTGATTTTTTTTTTAAAAAAGGGGAAGTAAGATTTGGATTACTAGAAATATGATCATAATGGACTGTATACAATGTAATTAAATGAATGAAAAGAGTGCCAAGAATAATAACATAATTGATATTTTGTAGTAAAACAAAATTTGTTTTAATTTGAATATTATTATTGATTATAATGCCTTTAAACTGAAATGGGAAGACTTTGATTGTTAGAAGAAACAAGAGTGAGAAGGGGTTTGGAGGTTGGAGGAATTAAGCCAATTTGAAGACAATTTAGATCAGCACCAATATCAAAGGGAGCAATTGTGTCGAGAATAAAGTTAGTATTAAATTTAATAGTAACACGAATGAAATATTTTTATATAGTAATTTCTCTAAGGAGAAAAAAATAATCATTTGAAGGGTTTTCTGGACGATCTTGTTATCAGGAACATTTATATTATTAGTAATGTGAAAATTTTGAAAATTATGAATAACTTCATTTTTTCAATTTTCAAGTTGTTCAACTCGTTTTTGTAATTTTAAAATTTATTTTTGAAGACTTTCCAGAGAAAGAGTAAGAGATCAAGGAATATTTTGTCTTTTGAGAATGATAGTTAAATTGCAATGAGTAGGAGAAATAAAAGGTGACCTAATGAAATTTTGCTCGAGTGAGGGGATGAGTTTTCAATTAGTTGTTTTTTGATTTGTGAATTGTCAACTTGTTGGATGACATCAAGAATGGACTGATGATCTTTTGAAATAACATTTAAACTATTGGAAGAATTATTAGAAGAATTTTGATTGGCAAGTTCATCAATCTGGAGAGCGTGATTATCCCTAGAGCAGCTTATGAGTTCAGAATTGCTAGAGTTTTCAAGGAGGAGACTCTTAATTTTGTTGACTAAATCTTTGTCCATACATAATTCATGGAGTTTGTGGGAAACACGACAATTTTTTACATAACGGTCGATTTTACTAGATTTGTAGCAAGTAATAGTTCTTGGTTTGGAATTGGAAGGATTTTTTGGAGAAGGTTTCGAATAAAACTCGTTTGTGGGAAATTTAGGAGATATGGAAGGAAAGTGTTTGGATGGTTTTTTATGGGAAGGTATATGGGGATACTGTTTAGTTGTTTTAGAGTAGCTTCCATCACATTGTTGTGGCGAAAGAGAAGAGGAGAATTCAAATTGTTGGAAAAATGAATTTAATTCTTGTTTTGTCTGTTTCATTTCCTATTTTAAATGTTTTTGGAGTTTTAAATCTTGACAAACTTGGAGACCAGCTTTTTGAGTAAAACTAATTAATTCTCTATAAGTAAGTAGATTGTAAGGGATGAAATTTCATATGATTTCTAAGACGTTCTCCTAAAAAGGGTAAGTAAACTGGCTAGAAATTTTTCTTTCGAAAAGGGTTGATTTGAATATTCTCTAAGCATGACCCTAGTAAGGAAAGTGTTTTTGTAATATTGAAAGTCAGATAACTTCCTACAATGAAGGTTGGAAAGAAGTTCAATATTTTTCTTTTTAAGATCAGAAGAATCACCAATGAAATGGATACTTATGGAAAGAGTTAAGGTGACAACATCAGGAATTGTTTCATGTTGGTGATCAAGGATGGGAGTATTACTTTCATCAGTTTTTGACACTTGTGAAAATCATTTCTTTTTGTGAAGACGATAGAAAGAAATCCTACCAGCCTTTGAGTTGACTACAGAAACCTGAGATGAGGAGTTCTGCAATAGCTTTGTCAGAAAGATTGTTTTAGGTTTTGTATGCATTAAAGGCCATGGTCATTTGGTGAAGGAGATTGAGAATATTGTATTTAAAAAGACCATCTATGTTCCATTCATAGACAGTGGAAGCATTGAACCTTGATTGGGTAAAAAGCCTTTGGTGTTCAAAACCAATATTGGGAGTAGCTGTCATGGGAATTGGTTTTAGGTTTGGCTAATTAAAATTATTAATTTGAGGAATAAGAGGTGGGGGAGAATTATCTTCTATAACTAGGTTTGTGAGAACGACACAACTTTGTGGAGTCTTGGGAACTACCATTGAGGAGGATGATTGTTAAGGAGGAGTTTTGGGAATATTTGAAAAAGAAGAGGATTATTCAAGTTTATTTAATTGTGTCTTAAGATGAGCTAATAATTCGAATTTGGATTGGTCAAACTCATGTTGACTATGTTTGGATATTTGAAATGATTTAAAAATAGGGGTTTGTATTTGTGAGTGTGAAGAGATATTATTTGTTGGCGTAAGTTTTGTTAATTGAGTTGCGACTATTTGTAAATGGGTATTTGTAAAATTATTTTGTTGAATTATATTGCAAAAATTTGTATTGGTGTTATAAGTTTTGTTTTTGTATGAAGTAGTATCAACTTTTTGATTAAAATGAGGAATCTTAATGGATCTAAAAGGGGGATGAATAGATTAAATTTTGGTGTTACTATCAGATAGTTTCTAAGTTGAGTGTAATGGTTTGTAAAGTTTGGAGTTATTGAGTTCCGATTTAGGAATTCGAGGATCAAGGATGAGCATAATAGTTTTAAAAAGATAAATAATAAAATTTTCAGAAGCATAAATCTCAAACCAATCAAAAAAGAGGATTTAGATATTATGATTTTGGAGAAAAGAATAAAATTTAATTTAATTTCTTGGTGTGTTTCATTAAATTGTTTACAAAACCAATTTCATTTTTGTTCATTATGTTGGGAGTAAAAATCATCATGAAGTTGTTGTTTGTTAATTTTAATTGGGATTTGTAAAATATTTAATTCATTTTAAATATTTTTAGTAAAAGCAGAGAAAGATGGAGAAGGTGGAGAAGAATGATTAGAGTTATTTGGAGAAGGAAGTGATTGTGGACTTTTTAATTTAGGTTTTGGTTGGTAAAGAGATCTTAGTATTTGGGACCTATATTCTATGTTTTGGAAGGAAGTGAATAATTTAGGCCTAGGGGGAAGATTATATGTAGAAAATCAAGGGGGAGATAATTTAATGAAAGACATATGGAAAGTTGTGGATATAGATATGGAATCGGCATCAGAGAACTTTGAAGAAGAAGATCGTTTGAATTGAAGTTTAACTGTTCAATCATTATATTGGGTAATTTGACTAAAGTCAGAATTGGGAGTTGGAGTTGGAGGCGGCAGTGGGGGAACTGCTCCTTCCAATAACCATTCTTGAGGAAGGTTGACATCTTTCCATTGGATTATTCTTGGAATAATAGTATTTGATTTTGAAAAATTAGTTTGAAGGAAAAGAGTTTTGCCTTTTTTACTTTGTATTTTATGTTTAGTTACAAATGTAGAAAACGTAGCTTTATAATGGATTTTAAATATTAAAACGATGGGTATTGAGCCTTCAAGCATTTTATAATTGTAAGTTTTAATTCGAAGAGCATGAGATTTTAAAACATGTTTATCATTGAGAGAAAGGGCAAGGTTTGGATAACAATTAAAAGAAAGTGGTCCACTACATAAATTAAATTCAATAGAGCTTAGAAGAGAATCATCAAAATTTGTAAAACATGTGTCCCAAAGAACACAAAGGATTGATGTATTTAGACTTTCTTTGGTGAGGGGTTTGATACCTATTTGGACTAGACCGATATAAATGTATTTGAAATTTTTTGAAAGATGATATTGAATAGATTTAGGAGAAAGAATTTGAATTGATCCAAAGGGCTTTGTTATTTGGATATCATGTTCTTCAGTTTTAATTGTGAAATCAGATTTGAAACGAGGAAAGAGAGATTGTTTATAAATTTGGTCTTTATGAACCTTGGGGGTTTTTTAATTATCAATATATTTTTCAAAGTTTTCAATTATTATTTCTTCAAAATTAATAGGGGAGGAGGAAGAGAATGAGTGTGACGAGAAGAAGGCCTTCATAATAACAAATGAAAACAAAATAAATAACAAGAAGAAAGGAAACAACAAAATCAAATAACTATAGTAACTACAGTAATTGATCGGATAGGAATAGTCACGATGGGATGGAACGAAGGGATAAATACTTCGAGATGGTGAGCGTCGATGGTATAGGGATCGAAGTCAGGATGGTACGTTTGCTTAACTCAAGGTTTTATTGCCCTCACATTAGCCCGTCGGCTTCATGGTACTTGTCTCGTTGGATCTGCTGCTTACCCTATCATACTTGCGATCGATAGGCTCTGAACATTTTTTTACAATAAAGGTATTAGAGCCTATCGATCCTTATACCATCGACACTCGCTATCTCGAAGTATCTACACACGATTCATACTGAGTACCAATACGGTCCAGTATAAAGAACAATTTATATATATATATATATATATATTGTTATAATGAGAACATGATGTCAGCTTTTTATCGTGAGAACTTTAATCTGGACTGTTAAATATTGTAACTAATAGTTCAAATTACACTTTTATTTAACTGTAACTTCGTTATAGTTAAATGAAAGTCCAATATGAACCGTTGAACTTTGATTTAACGACCCAGATTAAAGGCTTTATGATAAGAAGCTGACATCCTTTATGTAGCATGACTCTCTCTCTCTCTCTCTCTCTCTCTCTCTCATATATATATATATATATATATATATATATATATATATGATTTTACTATAATGAAAACATGAGATTAATTTTTTATCGTGAGAACTTTAATCTGAACAATTGCTATTAATAATTCAAATTAAACTTTTATTTAATTGTAACTCTACTATAGTGAATTTTTTTAATTTAGATCATTGGTTGCAGCATTCAATGATTTAGATTAAAATTCTTACGATAAAAATCTGATTTAATGTTACGTATGTATCATGACCTTATATATACATATCCCATAAACACCCGTATGTATTTAAACTAAAGTAAAAGTAAAAAAAAGAATGCTAAATATTATGGGGTCAGGGTTTTTATCCGTGTGGCACTTAGTCATCCTGGTGGATGCTCCAAGTAAGTCAAACCGATCGAGGCACATGTAAACTGATTTTGCCCTGCCTTATGCTCATCAGGATAACAACTCCAGTGCTCGACCAGTTTGTGTAGGGATGGCCAATTACCCTCTTCTTCATCAAGTTCTCGACTAACGGTGTACTCTCCGAATTTAACTGGGTCAATACGTCTGAACTCCGAAGGGGCTCCATCGATCTCCCGCATGAACTACCGTGAAGCCTTCCTTGTTTGCACCAGCTACGCTTTCTGCCTTACCCCTCCTCAAGTAGCATGCACCTGCACCACTTAGGAGACACCCGCCAGTACCATGTTGTTCGAGGCGTGACATCCTCCTCCACTTGACTTCACAATGCCCTCGTTGCGTAAAGGTGAACTTGGAAGAATCAAGGTCATTCGGAGCGCTCCTTATAACTCTGACAATGCCATTTTGTTCCTTCCACTCGGGTACTCTACCCTGGCATGTCAGCTAGCAACTTTGGTGGACGTGATGCGTGCAAGACCTTTACCTGGTCGACCCCTATCTCTTAAGGGCTCCCTCCAGTTTGGGATCAAGGATCACGCATGTTGGTCATGAGAGTTCTCGGTGAGCTTTTTGGATACGAGCCACATCCGCTTTTGTTGGATCGAACCTAGAATTTGGATAATGCAAATTAAACCCCTTGTAATTTGACTTGAGATCTCTTGTTTACATATATCTAACAATGTTGCAGAAGATAGCTTAAACGACAAACACCCGTGAGTGATACGCAAGGACAAAATATATAATCCTAGTCCGGACATTTGAGTGTCAATTATTGACTCGACAAAAACCGAGCTAATCACAAGATACGGAGTAAGGAATGTCAGTACGAACTAAGGACAAGAAGATGCAAAGTAAGGATTCGAGTCTTATATTCACAAGGAGTAAGGAAGCACTTGTGTGGAATAAGGACCTGAGTATTTATTCGTATGGAGTAAGGAAGAAAAGACATAGACTAAGCATCCGAGATTTACACTTCACAGAGTAAGGAATCGCTGATACTGAATAAGAGATCCAAGTGTTCAAGTAGCTTTGCTACGGAGTAAGACATCTGAGCACTTCATTAACATGGAGTAAGGAACCTTGTAACGGAATAAGGATCCGAGTACTTAACTGACACGGAGTAAGTAATCACCAACCCAGAGTAAGGAATCCGAGCACTTCATTAACCCGGAGTAAGGATCCTTATGATGGAATAAGAAGATAATGCTTTAATTATTCACTGTGACAGTTCAACGCATTTAATTACTTCAGCTTCCTGTGTCCCAATTTAAGAAAGATCCGTTGAACATTTATCATCTTACACGTGGATCACTCGGAGGCGTGGACAAAGCTTTTAATGCAATTGGAATCATGCGAAGCAATTCAATACGCTTATACTTCTAATATCTTGAGCTCCACATCTGCAGCAATTAAAGTAGAAGTATTTTCCGAGAAGTCTTCAATGCTACACACTGCCCAGAAAATCCAGTTCCAAGAATGTCATTTTAGGATGTCTATAAATATACTTGTAATATTTATTTGTACGTGTGCATGAAAATATACTTTTGGCTAGAGTGTACATTATTGTAAAAAGAGTGCTACTGTAAAAGAGAGATATTCTTCCAGTAGATTCAAGCTAGTGTAAACAGCTTTATCTATTATTCAAATTTGTTATAATTATCTTTTGATAATAATACAAATTACTTCCACTTTTAGACTATCTTCTGCATTGTTTAACCTTTTAGTTTGAATTAGTGCAGTGCCAAAAGAGTGAGAAAATAGTGGTTGTGAGGTGCTTTGTTGTAACGAACCATGTTTGGGGATTAGAGGAGTTAGTCATTCGTGCGTTTGGGCAAGGACTCTTGACCAGACGGTTAGCGGGAGTCCAAGGGCACAACTTCAGTGGGGGTCTTGCTAGTCGATGAGCCCTGGTCGATGTGGAATAGTGGTCGATATGGTCGACCTGGCGTGGTTGACGTGGTTGACTTGGAATGACGAGTGGTCGATGCTGAACAAGAGGAGTTTTTAGAGGGTTTGGTCGATGTGAGATGATTTTCGACATGGGTCGATGTGTGGTCGACGTGGTTGAGGTCGACCAAGAGCAATTTCTCGAGAGCCTTTTCATGTGTGTTGGTCGACGTGAGTAATAGTCGACCTGGGGTCGATGTATGGTTGACGTGGTCGACCCAGCTGTAGGTCAACCTTATACGATGTGAAGATTAATCGTTGTGGGGTTTGGTCGATGCGAGAATGGGAGGTCAATGTGGTCGATCCTGGCTATTTGTGGTCGACGTCGACTTTACAATGTATTTCTTTTGTGATTAAGTTTTTTCTACGTATTTTGGTTCTGAGCCACTATTAAGAGAGAGAGAGAGAGAGAGAGAGAGAGAGAGAGAGAGAGAGAGAAAGAGAGAGAAGAATCATTGTCGGCTTGGTCGTTGCCGCTGTGTTCTTGGAAGAAGGAGGCGCCTATTGGAGTGGAGCAAGGAGCGCGGAAGATCCTTCAAATTGGAACCCTAACGCATTTGGATTTGAGGTAGGTGGTTCTATCTCCTGGAATCCATTTCAATGGTTATAAGTGTTCAATATGATGGTTGTTGAGAGATTGTATTGTGATGTGTGGTTTTGAGATATGCATGTGTATATATGTATATATATATATATATGTTTTGTGTTGAGAAAAATGAGGATGAGATGTTGCTGAGTTATATTGGGGCGTAAAGTGAATTTGAGCACATGTGTGCGATTTGTTGTTCTTTTATAAAGGTGTCCCATGAGTTATTTGTATGTTTTGTTATTGTGTTTGGATGTATGAGACATTGAGGGGACAGTCCTGGATTGGACATGATGTATTAAGGTCCCATTGAGGGGACAGTCCTAGATTGGACATGAGGTATTGAGGTCCCACTGAGGGGACAGTCCATGGGATTGACATGAGATGATGAGGTTCCATTGAGGGAACCACCTGTGAATTCCTTGTGTGTTTTTCATTGTTACTTTAATTACACTATGCTACACATATCTGCATTAAGCATTTTATGGAGGAGATGTTGGGTTGGTTCAGGGAGGCATAATTCCTACTGAGCTATGGTTTGCTCACCCACCTTTGATGTCTTTCTCTGCAGGACCTAGTAGGCATTAGGAGGACTACACCGCAGTGGAAGCATGTGTATGTAGATTTACTGTTTTACTTGAGACATTGTAACTACTGAGGCTTGAGTTCATGTATTTACTTGACATTAATGTATCTATTTGAGACACTGTGTTTTTGGGCTGGTGACCCACTTTAATATGTAATACAGTTATATGTTATGGATTAATTTTCTGGTATGGTTTGTGTATGGCATGTGTGAGGTTGTGGCAGGTTTGGGGTAGCACCCTAGTGGGAGCCCTAATAGGTGACTATCACCAACCCCTTGTCCTCCTGGGTGCGAGGCATGGGGCATCACTAACCGGTTTCCCGGTGTTGGGAAATCCGGGACGTGACAGATGGTATCAAAGCAGTTGAGACCTAGGGTAGTGGGAGGGTAATTCATCCTTAAGGCCCTTAGGGAGCATGAAGGGACTCGCCTGATGAATAAGACTCGTGTTTTCCTAGGGTGTACCGAGGGGATGATGAACCATGGAGTAGGACTTGAGTGTGCATACATGCATTGTGTTAGGCACTAGCCAATGATGTGATTTGATGTTGTGTGCTTTGACGTCCTTATGCATGTGTGTTGTGTGTGATGATGTCTTTGGGATGCTGCATGAATATGCTTATGAGGTCTGTTTGTGTTATGGATGTGTGTTGAGATGTGAATGAGTAATGGGTGATGTATATGGGATGTGTGGAGTTGTGAACTTATGCGATTGAGTTGTGTTTATTTTCTTGCATAGAATCATGCCTCCTACGAGAGTACTGCATGAGAGTGGCGCTGTTGCAGATGAGGTGTCAGTCCAAATTGGACAAGCTAGGGGAGTTGACCCCATAACACAGGTGTTGGCTCAGCTTCAGACCCTGAGTGATACGATGCACGGGATGAAAGATAGCATCCGTCAGGAGCTTCGGGAGGAGATGAGAGCAGAGATGGCCGCATAGCGGGGGACACCTCCTCTACCGCCTCGGGGAGAAGATGTTCCACGTGATGGGGAAATTCAGCGGGCTTCGGAGGATTGGGCAGCCAAGTTCAAGAAAGAGAAACCTGCGCGGTTCAAGGGAGGTGGAGACCCAGTTACAATAGAGCAGTGGTTGCGGCATGTGGAGCATGTGTTTTCTTTTCTTCTTTTGCTAGAGGAAAAGAAGGTTCGGCTGGCAATCCGGCAGTTGGAGGGAGAGGCCTTAGAGTGGTGGTTGAGCTTGGCGGGTCGCTGTGAGGTAAGGAACATGTTGTGGGACATTTTCCTATAGGTGTTCTATGATGAGTTCTTTCCGGAGTCAATTCGGTGGCGCACGAGGAGTGAGTTTGACACCCTGACATAGAGAGGGCGATCAGTGGCTAAGTACGAGCAGGAGTTCTGGAATCTGAGCTGATTTGCTCCAGAGTCAGTCTCAAGGGAGGACCTAAAGGCCCACAAATTCACAATGGGTCTTAGACTTGCCTTGAGGCAGAGGATGGAGGTACTCAAGCTGAGGACATATGCAAAGGCGGTGGATGCCGCGAGGATTTCGGAGAGAGGTTTGGATTTGGGAAGGCAAGAGCAAGGAGGCCTAGAGCGGTCAGGTGGGTAAAAAAGGCCCAGGGTGGAGTCCGGGGGTAGCAGCTAGGTGCAAAGCAAGGGCCAGCAGCAGGGTCCTCGAGTAGACCCCGTTTTGCTAGGGGTTAGGGGAGCACCTTTCAGAGCTTTCCTAGTGGGTGTAGCTGTTATGGTGAGGAGGGACACTAGAAAAGAGACTGCTCTAAGAGCCTTATGTCTTGTTTTAAATGTGGTAAGGTAGGCCACATTAGTAGAGTATGTTTTAACAATGGAGATGGGCGAGTGTCCAGTGGGCTAGCTCAGAGTGGAAAGAGCGAAGCACAGTTCAGAATGCCAATGAGACCACCCTGTATGGGGCAGACTAGCCAAGCAACGTCAAACCAGACTTGACAAGTGGGAAGGCAGGAGGGGCAACCGCAGGGCAGTGCAACAAGGTAGTCTGGTGGGAACCAGGGGAGCATTGGAGGTCAGACATCCGAGGCTAGAGGAGGTCAAGCCAGAGTATTTGCCCTCACTTCGGCAGCTCCAGAGGAAGAGTTGCCAGCACTGCCACCAAAGGAGGAGGGAGCAGGACCATCGGTTATTCGGGGTACGATTCTTATCTTAAGCACTATGATATCTGTTCTTTTTGATACTGGTGCATTATGTTCTTTGATTGCTGAGTCTTTAGTAGCGAGCCTTGGGTTAGAATGTGTTGAGACTGATAGACCTCTCCTTGTGGGGTCACCCATGGGTGTCACCACATGGTTAAAGAGGAAGTATTGTGGGTGTGAGCTGACCATTGGTAGTGTAGTGCTTGTGTTTGACCTTTATGTGATGTCCATGGATACCTTTGACGTTATTCTGGGGATGGACTGGTTAGTAGCCTTTCAGGTGACGATTGCCAGTTATAGGAGGAGGGTAGTGTTTACTACACCCTCGGGAGAGGTGGGTTCCTTGCGTGGGGAATGGGGTGATGAGGTGGGTAGAGCAGGTGCAGCGCGAGAGCTGTGGGGTGTCATCACCCACCGTTTGGCAGCACTGGGGTTTGGGGAGGAGAAGAGTTCGGGTAAGAGGGTATGACTAACTATAGTGGATCAGTTCCAGGATGTCTTTCCTGAGGATTTGGTGGAGTTACCTCCGGAGCGGAGCGTAGAGTTCACCATAGATTTGCTATCGGGAGTGGGACCTATCTCATAGGTGGCTTATCGTATGGGCCCAGCGGAGCTGTGAGAGCTCCAAAAGCAGTTAGTGGAGCTTGGAGAGAGAGGTTTTATTAGACCGAGTACCTCACCGTGGGGTGCTCTAGTGTTGTTTGCAAAGAAGGCAGATGGTTCCTTGCGTTTGTGCATTGATTATAGGAAGCTGAATCAGGTGACTATGAAGAACAAGTATCCTCTGCCCCGTATAGATGACTTATTTGATCAGCTGAGTGGAGCACGGTGGTTCTCCAAGGTGGATTTGAGGTCTGGCTATCATCAGTTAAGAGTGAGAAATGAGGATGTACCCAAGACAGCTTTCGGGTGTAAGTATGGGCATTATGAGTGGTTGGTGATGCCATTCGGGCTCACTAACGCACTAGCAGTGTTCATGCATTTGATGAATCAGGTATTTTCCCCTTACCTTGATTCATTTGTGGTGGTGTTCGTGGATGACATTCTTGTTTATTCACGTTCCCTAGAGGAGCATAAGGAGCACTTGGCTGTGGTATTGCAGGTTTCGAGGGAGCATCATTTGTTTGCCAAGTTCTCAAAGTGTAGCTTCTGGATGCAGGAAGTTCACTTTCTTGTCCATGTGGTGTCAGCAGAGGGGATTAGAGTAGATCCAAGTAAGGTGGAGGCAGTGTTAACCTGGAGGAGGCCAACCAATGTTTTTGAGATCCAGAGCTTTTTGGGGTTGGCGGGCTATTACCGGCATTTTGTGGAGGGATTTTCTCGCCTAGCAACCCCTATGACAGCTTTAACAAGGAAAGGAGCAAAGTTTGAGTGGACTGAGGCGTATCAGCAGGCCTTTGAGAAATTGAAAACTTGTTTGACCACAGCACCAGTTTTGAGTTTGCCGCAGGAGGGAGTCCCATATGAGGTGTATTGTGATGCCTCTGGAGTGGGTTTGGGCTGTGTCTTGATGCAGGAGAGGCAAGTTATAACCTATGGTTCGAGGCAGTTGAAGCCTCATGAGCAAAACTACCCGACACATGACTTGGAGTTAGCAGCCGTTATCTTTGCGTTGAACAGTTGGCAACACTACCTGTTGGGAGGGAGGTTTGTGGTGTATTCTAATCACAAGAGTCTTTAGTATATGTTTACTAAGAGGGATCTGAATCTGTGGCAGAGGAGATGGATGGAGTACCTTTAGCAGTTTGATTTCACCTTGACTTATACACCTGGAAAGGGGAATCTAGTGGCTGATGCCTTGAGTAGGAAATGTCAAACTGAGGTTGCCTTGAGAGAGTGGAGGATGATGGAGCAGGTGGCTTCATTGCAGCTATCTGATTGTGCTGATAGAGCTGTTTTGAGTCCCATTATGGCTATGCATGAGTTGTATCTTCATGTCCAGGAGGGACAACAGGGAGATGAGTAGTATAGCAAGCTTTGTGCTAGAATTGAGGCCAAAGAGCTTGCAGAGGAGTTGACATTGGGAGAGAAGCGTGAGTTGAGGTTTCGAGGGAGGTTGTTTGTGACCTCTTCCCTTTGGGAGGAAGTGATGAGGGCATTTCATGCTTCAAGGTTAGCGGTACATCCGGGTGGCAGCAAGATGTACCATTCCCTTCGACAACATTTTTGGTGGCCGGGGATGAAGAGGAGTGTGGCAGAGTTTGTCTCACGTTGCCTTACTTGTCAGCAAGTGAAGGTTGAGCACCAGTGGCCAGCAGGGATGTAGCACCCATTGCCTGTGGTGCAATGGAAGTGGGACCATATCACGATGGACTTTGTGACTAGACTTCCACCCACTTCAAGAGGGAAGAATATGATTTGGGTCATTGTGGACCGTTTGACCAAGTCGCACATTTCTTGGCAATCAAGGAGAAAGGGAGCATGAGTAGCCTTAGTCAGCTTTATATTGATGAGATTGTATGATTACATGGTGTGCCTGTGTCTATTGTATTAGATCAAGATGCCCGTTTTACTTCCCGGTTTTGGAAGGGTTTGTAGGAGGCATTGGGCACTGAGTTGAGTTTGAGTACAACCTTTCATCCAGAGACTAATGGGCAATCAGAGAGAACTATCCACAGAGAAAGTTCGAGTGATTCGGCAGCATTTGTTAACAGCTCAAAGCCGGCAGAAATCTTATGCTGATAGGAGAAGGAGACCATTGGAGTTTGTTGTGGGGGATCATGTGTTTCTTCGCGTTTCCCCGAAAAGAGGGCATCGCTGGTTTGGAAAAGGTTCCAAGCTATCTCCACGGTACATTGGCCTTTTTGAGATCTTAGAGCGAGTTGGTCCCGTGGCTTATCGATTAGCACTCCCTTCGCATTTGAGTCAAGTGCATGACATGTTTCATGTGTCCTAGTTGAGGAAATACCATCCTGACCCAGCACATGTGATAGTTTGGGGAGATTTGGATATCGCGGATGATATTACTATTGTGGAGACTCCTATTCGGGTTTTGGATAGGCAGAAGAAGATCCTTCGTGGGAAGACCATTCCTTTAGTTCGTGTCTTGTGGGCACATCGAGGCATTGAGGAGGAGACTTGGGAGCGAGAGTCTGTGATGCGTGATTAGTTTCTGGAGTTGTTCGAGGGCGAACGGTCTTAAAGGAGGGGAGGAGGCTGGTATGTTTAATCTTTCATGTGCATTGATTGTTTTGTTTTCATGTGTGTTATTTGTTTGTGTTCGTTCTCTTTTATATGTTATGTATTTTGCATAGTTATGCTAAGTATGTAGAATAAATGTCTTCTAAATGTGTATCTTATGCAAGTGTTTTTGCGTGTGTTGAGGTGGTGCCTTGTGTTGTAGTAAATGTGTATGGAGGAGTTCTCATGTATTAGTATTGTGACATGTTGGTGTAGAGGAGTATGAGATGTGGTTCATTGGCCTAGTATATGTGTTGTGTATATTCGGTGTTCTTCCATGAGTTGTGATGTGAATGTTATGTGTTTTGGGTTAGTTCTTGTGGTTGATTTGTGGGAGACCCGGGATAGCCTTTTTGAGCGCGAAAAGCTTTTAAGGGGGAAAGGATGTGAGGAACTGTGTCCTAGTATTGAGAAATAGTGGTTGTGAGGTGCTTTGTTGTAACGAACCATGTTTGGGGATTGGAGGAGTTAGTCATTCATGCGTTTGGGCAAGGACTATTGACCAGATGGCTAGTGGGAGTCCGAGGACGCAGTGCCTCGGTGGGGGTCAGCGAGCAGGGGTCAAGGGCGCAGCACCCCTTGCGGGGATTCTGGGGCAGTGCCCCGGAAGCCAAATTATTTTGGAGAAAGCTAAGTTGAATTTTCGTGTATGGGCTGGTCGATGAGCCCTAGTCGATGTGGAATAGTGGTTGACGTGGTTGATGAGCTCTGTGTTTTTGGGTTGGTGACCCACTTTAATATGTAATACAGTTATATGTTATGGATTAGTTTTCTTGTATGGTTTTTGCATGACATGTGTGAGGTTGTGGCAGGTTTGGGGCAGCACCCTAATGGGAGCCCTAATAGGTGACCATTCACTAACCCCTTGTCCTCCTGGGTGCGAGGCATGGGGCATCACTAACTGGTTTCCCAGTGTTGGGAAATTCGGGACGTGACACCATTATGTCACGAGGTCAGGGTTTTCACCCATGTGGCACTTAGTCACCCGAGTGGATGCTCCAAGTAAGCCAAATCGATCGGAACACACGTAGAGTAGTTTCGCTCTGCCTTCGGCTCATTAGGAGAATTGACTTCAGTTCTCGACTAGTTTGTGTAGGGATGGCCAAGTTCCCTCTTCTTTGTCAAGTCCTCGACTAGTGATGAATTCTACGCTTTTAATCGGGTTGATATGTATAAACTCTAAAGGGGCTCTATCAATCTCCCGCATGAACACCCGTGAAGCCTTTCTTGTCTGCACCAGCTATGCTTTCTACCTTATCCCTCCTCAAGTAGCATATACCTGCACCACTTAAAAGATGCCGGCCAGCAACACGTTGTTTGGGGCGTGACATCCTCTCCCACTTAACTTTGTAATACTCTCGTTGCGTCAAGGTGAGCTCAGAGGAACCAAGATCGTTCGATGCGCTCCTTACGACTCCCACAATGGCACGCTATTCCTTCCACTCGGGTACTCCACCCTTGTACGTCGGCCAGCAAATTTGGTGGACATGATGCGTGCAAGACCTTCACCTGGTCGACCCCCATCTCTTAAGGGCTCCCTTCTAGTTTGGGATCAAGGATCATGCATGTTGGTCACGAGAGTGTATATTGCTTAGAATCTCAAGGTCAGCCCTACACTAAGGCTAAGAAACCTAGGTGTATATTGCTTAGATGTAGAAGATAAAGAACAGATTCATAAAACAGACAAATCCCATTTAACCAAATCCAATATTCATAAAATCATTACAGCGGCATAGGTGCTATATGGCTCCCCTAGATTGAGAAGACTACTCACATATGATGATGATTAAGTATAAATAAGTAAAATACATCATATCAGTACCAGGTGCAAGAGAAACTTTAACCCTAGTTGTTCTTCAATTCTAGATCTTGTCCAGCCCTCCAAGATGTCTCCCAAAGGTTAGCTCTCTCTAAAAACGTGTGTCGAATTCCCTCCTCTCCAAGAGGTGTTCTTATTCCTTTTATAGGGCTGCTGGATGTGTTTAAGGTGTGCCCTAGCCACTAGCTGTCATCACTTATCAAAATGGCGTAGTTTTGATAAGTGACACCAAATCCCCCTTCCAGCCTTAATACCACTCAAACCCAGCAAAATATGGATAAGGTCCTTTGGGAAAGTATCATCAGCATAACAAAACAAAGAAGGTTACTGTGTAAAAAATGGCTGCACGTGATATTGCACATGACAATGCCATATCACGTGCAAGCTCCATATGCTCTGAAATTTATCCCCAAGCTTCCTTGCATCATATAGAAGGCTCCCATGCAATAATATGCCTGCACGTGATATTGACCCATATCATGTGCATATCAAAAAAATGCCGCCTTTTGAGCTCATCTTTTTTCACAAGTTCCCTCATTAGTAGATAAGATAGTCTAGTTGATGTGCTTGAGAAGAAATCACTTAAAAACTTGCCAAAACAACTCAAAAACACATGTATATAGGCAACAGTATCTTCCTAAGGGTTAGAGAAAATATATATGAAATATGATTCAATTAGGCTTTAATCATGTTCTTAAACACCCTAAACATATAATAAAATAATGGCATAAATACACGTTATCAATGTCAAAGACAATTAGTCATTTTATTACCCCACACTCGGGCAGTGTTTGAATAGAGTCCTCATATTGAGTCTGTCCTAGTATCCCATTGGGGCAATTCTTAAAAAAACATATATAAAGCACTTTAAACCCTATATGGGGCCAGTGTTGAAAAAAAGAAAAAAAGGAAAAAGAAGTTTCCATACCTTGAGACATTTCTGTATCCTACTCTCGTGTCAAAACATGAGAATAGGTTTGAGCCTCTCATATCATTTCTTTGACAAACCCAATACCTTAACTCTACATTACTGTCCTAACAAAGTCCTGTTTGATTAGATGATAAAGTTATTTCTCAAATGCTCAAACAAGGATGAAAATGAAAACAAAGCGGACTTGATGTCAGCCCAAAAGTGCATCAAGGGTAAAATACAAAGCTAGCTACAAGGCAAAAAGAACACTAAAAAAGTCAGAGGCAAGCCCAACAAAATCGAAAGGGCAAGCATGAATGAAGACCAAGGCCAAGACTTGAATGTCATCCAACTTAATCCTTGGGCCTTCCAACAAGCACAAGATCCCCAGAGTAACTAAGGCTTCCCTAAGGAGGGAGTCAAGCAAACGAGACGGCCCCTGTAACCACAAGGCAAGCTAAGGCTAAATCTTAGATACGTTTAAACGAATATGTAAAAGCATGCTCCTAGAAGCTCTTGCCTTTGCCATGAAAGTGAAACAAGTTATAATTATATCACAAATCTATTTTCAAAATCAAAGTTATCTTTTTGGAAAATTTTCTTCTAAAAAAATGATTTCAATAAACATTTTTGAATTGCATACCCCACCCCAATATGGTCTACCATTGGTATTTCTCATGAAAGGTACTGTATTATCTAAAGAAGGTATTGACAAATCACCAGAGGAGCTCCTTAAGTTGGGGAAAAAGAGCCTCATCATTTTTCCCAAAAGATGCCCTGGAAGAATATATGCCCAAGAAGTGGCTACACCAAAGCAATTGTGCCTTAAGAGTCTCTTTTCAGAAAATCAACCATGATAGTCAAGTCACCAACCTTATGATACTAGAATCATTAACTAAAAGGTAAACTTGTAGAGTGATCTCTTAGAGTGAACTCGTAAATGGAGCCTGAATCAAGCTACCAATTTTAACCCTAGAAGTCATCTCCTTTCAACCCTAGAAGTTATTTCCTTAATGTCCATCCACTTTGACCCTCGATGTCACTTTTCATCGGCCTTAGATGCCACATCCAAATATTCCCAGCATAACTAATATGCAAGTGAAGATCACCTGACTTATTCTTTCCTAGAAGAAAATCAGTTAACTTTTAGGAGTACCAACACAAAGTGATAACAGAGTCCTGATCTTTTTCAACAAAGAAAATAAAAGGCACAAGACACCCTCCTTCCCCAATAGAAAAAAGGCTTTAAAACTTAATCACAAATTCACATGTGTCCACGTATCATTCTCAAAAGAATCAGCATCTTCATGCATTATTAGCATACATCCTAGCATGTTTGCTCTTTTTACTTACAGGATTGACTACACGTCAAGATGGCATGAGGATTCATCTTATGATCCACCAACATTCAAGCTTTAAAGACCATTTCTAAAGATAGATGTGGACTCACCCTTGATAAATAGAATTCCTTTTCAGAATCTAAAAGCCAGGCTCGGCTGACCTAGATCGTAAGCCCAAACATGACTCTTAAGTGGTAACCTCATAGAGCGATCTCTGAGAGTGAACTCATCGAGGGAGCCATGATAGAGTCACCTATCCATATCCCAAGATGCTATCTCAGTGTCATTCAACCCAGGATGTCATCTCCATAGCCCAAGAAGCTAATCGACTCAAGACGTCGCTACATTTGACCCAAAAAACCATTCCTCCAGCCTTAGAAGCTGTTCGACCCAAGATGTCATATTTAACCCAAGATGTCACTCCTTTGGCCCAAGAAGCTATCCTTTCAGCCCTAGAAGCGATTCAACCCAAGATATCATATCCAGCCCTAGAAGTTATTTGACCTAAGATGTCATATCTAGTCCTAGAAGCTATTCGAATCAAGATGTCGTGTCTAGCCCAAGATGTTATTCGACCCAAGAAGCTTATATTAATCAATCCAAGAGATTGTTATGCTTGGCTACGTAAACCATGCTCATCCATTGGCTTCAAAAGCTATCACTTCAGCCCACAAAGCTATTTGACCTAAAACATCATTATATCGACCCAATATGTTGTCTCAACCCAAGATGTTGTTTTCCTCCTACAATTCTAGAAGATGACCATTTTGACCCAAAATGTTATTTTACCACCATGATTATAGATGTCACTCTCCTTTTGGACCTAGAATCCATCCCCTTAAACCTTAGAGGTCATCCAAGTCCAAACCAAAGATTTCACCTCAATCTCATAGCAATTCCAAGCTCTAAGGAATCAACTCTTATGGGAAAAAAGAAAAAAGAGATCTAACCATTTAAAATGGGTGTCTGGTTATCCTTGCACATCATTCATATACAAACAATGCTCAAATAGGGGCAGCTGTTGAACCCCATTTTGATCGGGTTAGATCACAACCGTACTCAGCAAAAGACCACAAGACTAAAGACCACTTTGGGAGACCTTAAAATGCCCCATGGCAAGCACTGAGTGATAGAGGATGAAATTTGGATGACAACGCACTTGATCGTACTCGATTCTTAGGAAAAATAAAGAGATTATGACAAAAGTATCAAGTTTTGTACGAATTTGAATTGGATAGGCGGTTCGCAACGCACTGTTTTCCTAATAACTTCCCTGATACTTGTCGAAATCAAACAAAGTTATATGAATTGGTTATCTAACATCATTATATATCATTTACAACTGGTTTGAGGTTATTCTGATCTCTATACATTTAATGATAATTTTTTGAAGTTAGTAATCGAGTTTGGGTGAGACAGCCGGTGCGCAGCGTATTATTTTACCAATAACTTGTTGAATAATTGACGAAATTGAACAAATTCAATTACCTTGGTTAGATAACATCTTTATCTATCATCTCCAACTAATTTGAGGATATTCCGAGATGTTTGCAATTAATTATGAATTTTTAAAACTGAGGCAAAATGCTTACTTTGTCATGTAACTCTGTGCGGTGTTTCCCACTTTTCTCCTAAATGACTAATCTCTTTTGAGTGTTCCAATTTCATAAGATAGATAATAGAATTTCGAGCAAAACAAAACCAATTTGATTCTAATCTTAGCTTTGTGGAGAAAGTTATGAATTTTTGAAGTTGTTTAAGAAATCTGTCTCATTTTCCATGAATTTTGGTTCTTCATATGCATGTTTGTCCCACATTCACAATTTTGCTTTTCCTTGGTCCAATATATATACAAAGGAACTCTTCTTATATAGTAAGTGAGAACAAGAGAGGCCTAGGGAAGCCCAAGTAGAGTTGCTAGTTGGTGATTGAGCCCAAATCCGAAATTTTTTTGAGAAACATAAAATCCATAGGTCAAACTTGGTCAAATCCGGAGTAAGCACAATGATCTAGAGTAAGCCTAATGATACGGAGTAAGGATGATATGGAATAAGGTTTGATCTGGAGATCAAACTTGGTCAAATCCGGAGTAAGCTTAATGATCCAAAGTAACGATGATATGAAATAAGGACTCAATGATCCAGAATAAGCCCAAATCTGGAGGTCCAACTTGGTCAAATCTAGAATAAATCCATTGATCTAGAGTAAGAATGATATGAAATAAGGACCCAATGATCTGAAATAAATCCAGATCCAGAGGTCAAACTTTGTCAAATCCAAAGTAAGCCCAATGTAAGGATGATACGAAATAAGGACCCAATGATCTGTAATAAGGCCAATGACATGGAATAAGCCTAAATCCAGAGTATAAACTTGGTCAAATCCGGAATAAGCCTGGAAGATGCGAAATAAGCCTAATGATACGGAATAAACCCAGATCCAGAAGTCAAACTTGGTCAAATGCAGAAGTCAAACTTGGTTAAATTTGGAATAAGCCCAATTATACGAAATAAGCACCCAATGATCTAGAATAAGTATAGAAGATGTGGAATAAGCTCCCAATGGTTCGGAAATCATCTCCATGATGCATAATAAGCTTCAATGATGTGGAACAAGCTCCCAATGGCCCCGAAATCATCTCCATGATCTGGAATAAGCTCCAATGATCCGGAAAAACTCCAAGATAACTCGTCCACAGGTCTGAAAGTTACTCTAAAGCATTGGGGCTTTATGAAAAATCCTTTTGCAAGTGCATTAAATGAGACCAGTATCTTGGGACTCCTTTTTTAAAGCGTGGGAATTAAGGAGTCTCCGAAGATTAAATTGAAATGTCTTCGAACTCTATTTTTAAGCATAGGGATAGGGAGTCTTCCTAATTAAATGTCATTTTAATGGATAAACTCCTCGGGACATCACCGTTGACTCATGTGGACTGCAGAGTCATTAATACCCAATGACACCAATATATCTGAAAATTCATTCAGTCTTTACCCACCAAAGCATCCAGATAGAATAAAATCAAAATTTGCCTCAAATAGAGTTAAAATAAATCTAGGTGTAATTTTATTATTTTTAACGCGACATTAATTACTTGGAACACAATAATTGACTTATGAGGACTGCAAAGCATCTAATTAATGCTTGGCACCGACTATCTCACTTTAACACCTATAAATAGACTGTCCCAGGAGGTAGACACAAAAAGAGGAGGAAACTATTCCAGAGGGGCATGAGTGATGAACTAAGAGAGAGTTGTTGGAACGGATTTTTGAGAGATAAAAAATCAGGGGCTTTCTGGAGTTGTGGAAACTGAAGGTGCTGCAGGGAAGGAAAGCTGTAGTTGACTTTTTAAACTTTTGTTCTCAGGGGGACTTTGGAAGAAGATCACCAAGTTTGATCACAAAAAACCACTAGGTTCTTCTCTTTAATTTCTTCATATTCAAACTATTAAAACTTCTTTTCTCAAATATTTTGAAGTAAAACTTTTCCTTTTTAACTCTCATTCCTTCTTCAAAAATAAAAAAGGACAAGCAAAAGATCACATTTTATAGAAAAATTAAAACAAGCCTCATGCGGTCATGAGAGTTGAGCTTTAAATGCTCATATCATAGTTTGTCTGGGCCAATATCAATTGTGGCAGTATTTTCATATTTGAATTCAAAATATTTTTATTTTTTTTCTAAAAAGAAAAATTACTTTTGTTTTCTTAAAAAAATGCAATACTGTCACATAGGATTAGATCTCATATTCTTTTTCTAAAATTAGAATGTCCCTTTTTATTTACTTAAAAACATTTTCCTTTTGTTTTCTAAGGCCTAAATCCTAAAATTTCATTTTCCTTAAAATTAAAAATATGAAAAATAGCTCTTTTTGAATAAACAATAAAGCAAACAAACACGCATAGACCAAGACTAGGTACCAATAATGAGCATTGTGGGGGTGCAAGAATCCTTCTTCCTTACCCACACGTAACTGACTCCCAAACCTAATTCTCTAGAATCGTAGACCCCTCTTACCACATAAGATTACTAGTGGTAAGATAAGATGAAACCAATGGTATTAAACAAAATATTAATAAATATATATACACATATGAGCCTTACTAAGTTATAATAATAATAATACATATATCCCTATATATATAAAGATATTATCATGATTGGAGCTATATTGGTAAAAATCATATTAAACAATTCTGAAAAAAGAAAAGGAATTTAGATATATATATATATATACATATTATATTCTCTCTTTCTTTTACAAATATTCAAAAATGCTTCTTTAAGAAACTAGTTTAGATTTGTTATAGTTCGTTTACAGTCCTAAGATTAAAAAGTTTGTACAGTTTGTAGCAAGTTTTGTACGATGTATTTCCTAATTTTTTAAGGATGTAAATTATTGTTTGTCATCTTTCTTCTTCCCTCTATATATATCGCGAAAAAGAGAAACATATCTAACAGTGTTTCAAGCACCCCATACATAGCACAATTCACATACAATTCTACTTTGCTACAATATACTCTACTTGGTTCTTTACATAACACACTAAAATAATCCAAAATATATTGGAAATACATGATATCTCCCAAAAGATTGTTAGAAAACAAATATAGAAATAATCAAAATAAAATAAGAGAAAGTTAAGCATTTACGTCAAAGTTAAGAACTAAAAAAACTAGAAAATTATGATAAAATTACCATAATTAGAGTTCACAAAAAATACAAATAATTGCTCCATTGTATAATTTTTTACACCTTGTAATTTTATTAAAAATTTAAATTATCAAGTTATCTTATTTGCTTTGTTTGCTTTATTTTTATTTTCTTTCTATTTAGTTTTCTTGCATTTACAAGTGTAAAAGCTTTTTTTTTTTAAATGTTGACCTTAAGGGGCTTGCTTTTACACATAGCAGAATAAGATTGTTCTAGAATATTAGAATAAATAAAAATAAAAATATAGTTTTTATAAGATAGAAAAATAATAATAGTTTTTTCAACAAACAAATTAAACTCAAATAAAACATTCCATAGCTAAACAAGTACTAATTTTAGGTATTGTGAGTGTGTTAGTTCTTTTCACTCGTTACCGTACTTTTGAACTTAGGATTTGATATGTGGACCTTTTTTCATTTTTTTTCATGGTTGTGGATGTTCCAACCACACCCTATATTTTCATATGGTAACATTTTCAAAAAGGACATAGGGCTAGATTGTCACTTAGTTTGTGAAAAGATTCAAAAAGGAATATGATGAGACTTACCCATGTCAGCCTATACCCGTGTAGCCTGTCCGTGTCAGCTTGTGCTTGTATGGAGTTGCTGCCTGTGACGTGCGATACACACATCACCACATGCACGTATTGTGTTGCACAAAACATCTTTTACCCTTGAGACTCTTCTGATATTTACTTTCCTTATCGTATTAGAAGTCTTTCCTTTTTATTACTTTTCTTTATTTAATTCATATTAGGATATTTTGGAATTTCACTTTAGTTTTCTAATTGTATTTGATTTTCAATTCTTAGTTACTAGCTTGCCTATAAATAGGTCTTCTATTTGGACATAATAAATCATCGAATTAGACTTTTATCAATTATAAACGCTCATATTGGATGTTTATTCTTATTTTGGCTTTTCCAGTTTAATACTTAAATTACTTGGGCTAGGGTTTAGGTAAATTCTATTGTCCATCTCTGAATTGTTGTTGGATCCTAATGAAGGTTCTCGACAATTTGGTGTTTTCATTAAGAGATCCTAATCGAGATTTTTTATTAAGAGATCCTCATTAAGATTTCTTAATTTTATCTCGCGTTCTTCATAAGCAATGATAGAGGAGGAGGCAAGGACGAACAGGCAATGATTTAAAGCCCTAGAGAATTCTATGGCAGAGCTTTCGGAAACTTGGCAAATATGGTTTGATTCCAAGACATAATTAATCAGAAAATTGATCAATTATCCGCACATATGGAAAAAGATTCTATAGGATGTAGATGAACTCAAGGAGATTATCGTGGGTCACGAAGAACTTTGCATAAAGTGAAAGATGCTTCTAGCATTGAAGACGAGTCATGTTATTAGAGCTCACATACATCATGACATGAGACTGAATTCTAATCTAGTGACTCATCTAAAAGGATTGACGACCCAACTCCAACTTCAGAATTCTTGATTCTTCTAACTTCCTCTACCTTGGTGGACGATGCCCAAGTCGAAGTCAATAAGGCTTTCACTGTCAAAGACTCTCAATAATGCAATGTTTGTCCTCAACAATGCCCGGTTAGGTGGTATCGTCGATGCAAGGAACAACCAACCAAAGATATTGGAGGAACTTAAGATAGATCCAAGATCTGCTCCGTTTATGTTTTTGTAACCTAATTTTGTGCTAATGAGACAAGAGATTCGTATAATGAAGAGTGTTGGAAAATTTATAAAGAATTATGGGATTAATGGGGCATTGTACTTTGGATGTTGCATAATTTCTATAATTTTCCCCTAAGAACAAGGGAAGTTTTAAAGAGTGGGGAAATGATGAGACCTACTCATGTCAGCCTGTACTCGTGCAGCATGTCCATGCCAACTTGTGCTCGTGCAGCATGTCCATGCCAACTTGTGCTCGTGTGGTGTGCTTATATGGAACTGCTACCCGCGACGTGCGATACATGCATCACCACATGTACGTATCGTGTTGCACAAGATATCTTCTATCCCCTGAGACTCTTCATATATTTACTTTTTCTTATCGTATTAGAAGTTTTTTCTTTTTATTAATTTCCTTTATTTAATTCATATTAAATATTTACATTTTTGTGGTATATACTTACATTTTTGTGGTTTGAAGCAATTTTAGAAGAGTTGATATGCAATGAAGCATGCTACAATTTGAAGTGGGCCGTAAATAAAACAAGCCATCATCTTCAAAGGTGAATGCCGTAGTTAATTTGATTATTCACTCATCAATGTTTCGTGTTCAGGGACCTACACAGTGATTCTTCCAACTGCAGAGAGAGAGGGGGAAACGTTGCACAGACTTTGAATCCCATTTTTGATGAATATATAGTTGCCCACGCAAAGGGTTTGTCTTAAAAGCCAGCGTAGTGTAGTGCAGAGAACTTTTTGTGCTTGCTTTCAGGATAGAAATCAGGATTCTAAATTTCCAAACCAATTGGAAAAACAATTGAAAGCCCCAAATGATCAAACATTAATGCTTGCTTCACTGATAATGCGATGCGCGAGACAAAAAATCTGAATGTACCATGCACGAATATGAATGAAGGCATTGAAAAGGGTTTCAATTCAACTCTGCTCTGATCTGCCCGTGGTTTCAATTTCATGGTTAATCAACAATCTATAAGCTCCAAGATAAGCTTCTATACTATGCACAACTAACTTTATAGACTGACAAGAAGTGGCATTTTTTTCCTACACAGACACGGACAAAATTGCAAGGAAGAAGAAAGAGAGGCATCGATTGAGATTGAGAGAGCATCTACTAGTACGGCCTTGGCTTTCAATCAATATTCACCATACTCTGATGAGTTCTGGTCACCACCACCATTCCCATCCAAATCGAAGAAAGAGTCGCCGTCCAACTCTTGGGTTGTCGCCGGCGACCAAAACAACCCGCGAAGGCCATGAACCACCAGCCAATTGCTGTGATATATGTCGGGGGAGATGACAACGAGTCCATTTAGCACCAGGATGTCACCGGACCTTGATACGTTGATGGAAAACCCATCCCGAAACGTCCGCAGCGACGCTCCCGCCGCCAGCATCGTCAGATCAGTCCACCTGAAAGCGGCGGGGACCACATGTCGCCGGAAAATCATAGCGAAGTCGCTAAAGTTCTTCGCGCCGCCGTCGAAGGCGTCGTCCGTCGGCGCGAAGACCGTCAGCCCCGCGAACCCCGCAGGTCCGGCCAGCTGCAGATCAAGAAGCGTCGCCATTCTCGAGTAGCCTCCGGATCTCAAGAGGTCCGAAGCGGGCTCGAAAGACTCAGAATCGGATCTCGCGGGCCCCCCAGGCTCTGCCCCCACGTACCCAGGCGGAGGTTCCGGCGCCGTGGAACCGCCGACGATCCGGAAAGAAGGGTTGAGGAACTCGGCGACTCCATAGACGGCGATGGATCCGTCGTCGTAGATCGGAGTGCGGACGATCTTGACGCCGTCGATCGCAGCGGTCCCGCCGTCGCGGGACGAGGCAGTGACGATCAGGGACTTGTTGGGGAGCAGGGTCGGGATGGGGGTTCCTGGTCGGAGATAGTCGAGGCCTTCAGGGTGGAGCCTCTCTGGCGAGATGTGGAACTGGAGCATAGGGAGGTTGGGCTGGCCGGAGCGGAAGAAGGCAGCGTCGGAGGGCGCGAAGATGGTGATGAACGATGCGTTGAGGTCCAGTCTAGGGTACGCCAGATTCAGCGTCAGGGCCATCGATAGGTAGCCAGAGTCCGTGAGGACCTCTCCTACCTTCTCGATGACTCCGGCCAGTGAGCCACTCCCGGCAGCGTACATTCGGGCGGCCAGTGGATAGCCGCCGTCTAGTAAGGTTCCGGCAGAGGAGGAGAGGAGGGAGACGGCGACGGCTACGAGCGAGGCAACAAGAAGCAAGGTTTTCATTGCCGATTCATTCATCGCTTTTCTTTGTGTTCTTGCAGTGATTGGGAGGGAGAGAGAGGGGGGAGAACCACAACCTGTATTACCAGATTTTCTGTGTAGTTTGTGAAACTATGATATTGTTTTTATATATTTTTTATTATTATATAATTGAATTATTTTATTATTATAATGTTATTATTTTTTAAAATAAAATTACTTTTAAAATTTATAAGTGATATAAATTTATTTGAATTTATATTTTTTAAAAATAATTTTATCTTTTGAAAAATAATTTAAAGATCAAAATTTACTGACATGTATGTAATGTAAATTCGTAAAGTAATTAAAATAAAAAATATTCAAATTTTGAAATGGAGGCTCCAATAGAATAAATAATAATTAGTGGGTAGGGTGCTCAACTCAACTTTAAAATTTCAAATCTCCGTCGTCGAAAAACTTTGAATTGCTCGCACCCATCCACTATCCTCATATAAATAATCCACTCCCCTTCCACAGCCACACAACAACAGGAAAAGTCAATCCCATACTCGATCCCCATTGCTGATTTTGTCAATTGTTTGATCCCACATCCAAAACCCATAAAACCCAACATGCCTTCAATGCCCTTAGAGCCGTTCCTTGTCCCAAACCTTGATCAGTTTTGCATGTTTCCAATTTAGTACCCGAAAATCTGGGAAATGTACAACAAGGTCGAGGCATCATTATGGACAGCGGAGGAGGTTGATCTTTCCATTGATCTCCGTGTAATGACTCAGGTTTATAACCCTATGATGGGATGGTTATATAGGAAAACTAATATCAGTATAGTGATGTACTCGTCAAACAAAATGTTTTGACAGTAATTGAGCCTGATTTGGAATCGGAGCCCCAAGACAATATTTTTATTATTTTTTGGTATTTTTGAGCAGAAAGTATAAAAACGAAGGAAGAAACCCTAATCTTTAATTTCATTCACGTTCTTACCTTTATAAAGAGAGAAAGAGAGAAGAAGAGAGAGAAAGCAAGGAAAAGTGGAATTTGGTGATCTGAAGCTTAAATTAACTGAAATTTAGGTAGGGATTCGTGTTATAGACCTTATTTTATGTCCTTGGTAGTAGTTAAACCCATTAATTGTGATGATTTTCATGAATTGGGATGTCTATGAGTGGAATGAGCCATATACATGTTTGAAGATTATGTGTTTTTAATGCGCGTTGAGATATGGTAGTATACCTAGAACATGTTAGAACATGTTTGGGGACCAATATTGATGATTTTGGGGCATGACATGCTGAAAATCAGGAGTTGCATCAGTCAAATTCTGGGTTTGTCAGAAGCCGCTTGTGGCCGATGGGGACTGTTTTTAAAGGCGTTGACATGATGAATCGCGAAAGCGGGTAACGGTCAATTTAGGATTGTTCACCCTAATAGCCATAGAAATTGCATGCTTCATTAATTTTAAAATCTGAACGAATGGTTGGGTTTGGGTGAAAAAAACAATTCCCTAGGTGTTTTTTATTTCTTAATTATTTATCCTGAATTTATCATTTAATTTTATCAATTGAATTACACAAAAACAATCCCTTGATCGCTTAGATAATTGGATCATTTATATTATTGAGGATTTCTACCCTGTCCCTGTGGGATTGACCCGCACTTAGTGGCTAGCTACTGCTACACCGTCCTATTGCGGTTATTACTATAGGAAACTTGAGAATAAAACCATAACTTTTTGGACTAAGCATTTTCCATTTAAATAGTTTTTGTCATTTATTTTATTTTGATATTATATTTTTAGTTATCTATTTATTTTATCTCATTTCATTTATTTGATTATTTATTGTTGATTTACTTTTGTACTTGTTTGGTACTGTGCATTGGTGTTGCTTGTATTTGTTTGATATGCAGGACTAGTTTATGACCCGTACAAGTGACAGAGAGGTTATCCCTCTTGACCGTGAACTTGAAAAAACTTCATGCCAACTAAGGAAGACGTACAGATCAAAACTAGAGCAGCCTAGTTTGCAATTGTTTGATCCGATGAATACACTATTGGAGGAAGAACTCATCCTTAATCCTTCACCACTAACACCATCGGGTTTTGTTAGTACACACTCTACTGCACAGACCGAAGTTGGTTTCCTTAGAACACCCATCACATTGAAAATGGCATATGGTAAAGCGGTGAAGGACTATTCCACCCCTACAGCAGCGAGGATGGAAACTGGGATGAAGAGACAGACTATTGCAGCAAATAATTTTGACCTAAAGCCGACAATTATTTCACTTGTGGGGCAGTCCCAATTCACAGGCTCCCCTTTGGAGGACCTGCAGATGCACCTCTAGGAGTTTCTTGACAAGTGCGCCACCTTCTAGTATAATGGCATACCTGAAGATGCCAAATTGATGAGACTGTTTCCTTTCTCCTTGATAGAAAAGGTGAAGCCTTGGTTGCATGGATTACCATAAACCATTACTATGTAGGACCAGTTGTGACAAGCCTTTCTTGCCAAGTACTACCCCTCGGGCAAGACTGCAGAAATTTGGATACAAATTAACATATTCTCCCGAGCTAAAGATGAATCCTTGTATGAGGCGTGGGAGCATTTCAAGGAGCTCGTAATGTCATGTCCACACCATGGCTTTGAGAAGTGGCTCATCATTGACTCTTTTTACCGGGGAATGACATATAGTTTTTGGAATATAATCGATTCAGAAGCCATTGGAGCACTTATGGAGAAAGACACTGATGAAGCATGGGATTTAATCGAGAAGATTGCCCTAAACACTCATCATTGGTCGAGTGTGAGAGCTATTTCTTGACGTGCAACAACAAAGCCCCAAAAGTGTGAGGTTAATGTCTTGGATAATTTAACAACAAAGGTTGATTCCATTTCACATAAGATGCACAAGATGAGTTGTAAAGCAGTGGAGCATGCTTCAGTTTGTAGTGTTTATGGGGCTAAAGATCATGACATAGGCTCTTGCTATATTGTTGGGAGTTCCACACAGCAGGAAGAGGTGCAACATGTTGGTGATAATTTCAACCAATGGCCTTTCCAAAACACTTACAACCGCAACTGGCGAAACCATCCCAATTTGTCTTATATAAGCCATAACATTTTGAATCCTAACCCTACCCAAGTACCACTGCAGCCTCTTGGTTTTAACTTGCAAAACAATTTTTGCCCAACCAACACACGACCAAATACTAGCTTTGAGCAGCAGCCTCAGCAACCTCCTCTCCAGGAATCTCAAATGGCCAAGTTGGAAAGTCTTGTCACTACATTTGTGACAACTCAAGTGTCTCAAAATCAAAATGTGGTAGAATCTTTTAAAAAGGTTAATACCTTAATCGAATCGCTAGCCATGCAACATAAGCTTTTAGAGACACAAATGGCCCAGTTAGCCCAGCATGTAAATAAGTTGATAGTTTCTTCATCCAATTCGATGCCTGGGAAACCTCTCAACCCAAGGGAACAAATCATTGTCATTACATTGAGGAGTGGGAAGGAGTTAGAGAGCCTAGTTAAACCTCAAGATAAACCTGCAGATGATCGGCCTGAGGAGTTAGGCAATGCTGATAAAAGTTCCCCAGAAATCTGAGAAGATAAGGAAAAGGCTATTGAGCTTGTTTATGTACCACCACCTCCATATCAGCATCCTATACCATTTCCTCATAGGCTACTCCCTTTCAAGCAAAAAAACTTTTTTTAAAAGAT
Organism: Taxillus chinensis; assembly: GCA_023512835.1. Classification (NCBI taxonomy): domain Eukaryota; kingdom Viridiplantae; phylum Streptophyta; class Magnoliopsida; order Santalales; family Loranthaceae; genus Taxillus; species Taxillus chinensis. The sequence goes on from CM042090.1 coordinate 41,413,636, forward strand.
TTTTTGTAATGTTAAACAAAATTTACCTTAACATCCCATTTCTTGAGGCCTTAGACAAGATACTGACTTATACCAAATTTATTAAGGAAATAATGTCTGGAAAACAGAAGTTGAAGGACTACAAAAATGTGAACCTAGCGGAGGGATGCAGTGCAATACTTACAAACCCAAGTCCTCAAAAGTTAAAAGTTCCTAGATGTTTTTCAATCTCATGCATGGTTGGTGAGAAACATTTTCACAAGGCCTTGTGTGATTTGGGGGCTAGTGTAAGCTTTATGCACATATCTGTTTATGAGCAGCTAGGTCTTGGGAAACTATTTCCCATCACTGTGACACTTCAGTTAGCCAATCGATCATTCAAACATCCAGTTGAGATTGTGGAAGATGTCTAACTTTGAGTTGCGAAATTCTACATCCCTATCGATTTTGTGATTCAGAAAATAGAGGAGGATACCCAGATACCTTTAATCCTAGGTTAACCCTTTTTGGCTACAGCTGGAGTGGTGATTGATTGCCGCAAGGGAGAGTTTACTTTGAATATCAGTAGTGAGAAAATCGAATTCAATTTGTCTGAAGTATTAGAGAAGCCAAATATGCCTGCAGAGTGCTATCATTTGGGGCTTATCAAAGTAGTTTTAGGGGAGGAAAATGCTATGCCACAGTTTGAGTATCCTTGGATGGAGTGCTTAGTTTGTGATGGCACTCCTAACTCCTCTAATGGAGCCGCTGCAATAGTGGCTTAACAACTTGATGCTAATCCCCCATTGTCGTGATGGGAAAATCATATCCAAGAACTTTAAGCTCAAGTTGTGGAAGAGAAACCAATTTGTGGTAAGAACTTGGAACTAAAGCCTTGTTGTACCCCATTTTGACCGGGTTAGATCGCAACCGTACTTGGCGAAAGACAAGCTCTAAGTGATATAGGATGACATTTGGAGGACAATGCACTTGACCACACTTGATTCCGAGGAGAAATGAAATGATTATGACAAAAGTACCAAGTTGAATTGGACAACCGGTGGGCAGCCCGCTATTTTATTAATAACTTCCCCGATACTTGTCGTAATCCAACAAAGTCAATTGCATTGATTATATAACGTCTTTATCTATCATTTCCAATTGGTTTGAGAATATTCCGGGCTGTATTCAATTAGTTATGATTTTTCAAAGTTGGCAACCAAACCTTGTACAAATTTGGGGGAGACAGCCAGTGTGCAGCGCACTATTTTGCCAATAACTTTCTCAATACTTATTGGATTTGAATAAAGTCAATTGCATTAGTTAGACCACATCTTTATCTATCATCTCCAACTGGTTTTAGGGTAATCCGAGTTCTGTGCAATTAACTATGAATTTTTGAATTGGACGGGCAGAATGCTCATTTTATCATGTACCTCTGTGCGGTATTTCCCACTTTTCTCCTAAATGGATGATCCTTTTGGCGTGATTCCACTTTCAGAAGATAGATAACAGAAGTTTGAGCAAAACAAGACCAATTTGGCTTTAATCCGAGCTCTGTGGAGAAAGTTATGAATTTTTGAAAGTTGCCCTAGAAATCTGCCAATTTTCCACGAATTTTGGTTCTTCATATGTATGTTTGTCCTACATTGCCAGTTTTGCTTCTCCTTCGCCCAGTATATATACAAAGGCACTCTCCTTACACAGCAAGTGATAACAAGAGAGGCCTAAGGAAGCCCAAGTAGAGGCGCCACGTGACGACCAAGCCCACACACTTGGTCAAACTTGGTCAAATCCGGACTAAGCCCAAATCCGGCGATCAAACTTGGTCAAATCCGGGCTAAGCCCGTTGATCCGGACTAAGCCCAAATCCGGCGGTCAAACATGGTCAAATTCGGACTAAGCCCAAATTCGGTGGTCAAACTTGGTCAAATCCGAGCTAAGCCCACTAATGCGGAATAAGGACTTACTGATGCGGAATAAGGCCACTGATCCGGAATAAGCCCAAATTCGGTGGTCAAACTTGGTCAAATCCGAGCTAAGCCCACTGATGCATAATAAGGACCTACTGATGCGGAATAAGGCCACTGATCCGGAATAAGCCTAGATTCGAAGGTCAAACCTGGTCAAATCCGGGCTAAGCCCGTTGATGCGGACTAAGCCCAAATCCGGTGGTCAAACTAGGTCAAATCCGAGCTAGGCCCATTGATGCGGAATAAGCTCATTAGTGCGGAATAAGGACCTACTGATGCGGAATAAGGCCACTGATCCGGAATAAGCCCAGATCCGGAGGTCAAACTTGGTCAAATCCGAGCTAAGCCCACTGATCCAAAATAAGCCCAAATTCGGTGGTCAAACTTGGCCAAATGTGGTCAAATTCGGGCTAACTTGGTCAAATCCGGGCTAAGCCCATTGATGTGGAGTAAGGACTTCGACGGTCAAACTTGGTCAAATCCGGGCTAAGCCCACTGATGTGGAGTAAGGATTCCGGTGGTCAAACCTGGTCAAATCCGGGCTAAGCCCATTGATGTGGAGTATGGACTCACTGATGTGGAGTAAAGATTCTAGTGGTCAAACTTGGTCAAATCCGGGCTAAGCCCATTGATGTGGAGTAAGGACTCATTGATGTGGAATAAGGACTCACTGATGTGGAGTAAGGATCTATTGATGTGGAGTAACGACTCACTGATGCGGAATAAGGTCAAATCCGGGCTAAGCCCATTGATGTGGAGTAAGGACTCACTGATATGGAATATGGACTCATTGATGTGGAATAAGGACCCATTGATGTGGAAATCATACTAATGATCCAGAAAAACTCCAGAATAGCTCCTCTACAGGTCTGGGAGTGACTTCAAAGCATCGGGACTCCAAAAATCATTTTTTTCAAGTGCATTAATTACAAACAGTGCCTTGGGATTCCATTTTCAAGCATAGGGATAGGAGGCCTCTGTAATTAAATGTCATTTTCCTCGGGACCTCACAATTGACCCTGGAGACTGCATAACTAATAATTTCCAGCGGAGCCAATACACCCGGAAGTGCATTCAGCCCTTACTCGCCAAAGCGTCTAGATCAAGTGGAATATTAGAATAAATCCCAAGTGATTTATTTATTTTCAGACACAAGAACGAGGAGCCATAATGAGGTTCTCGGGACATCACATTTGACTTATTGGAATTGTAAAGGGTGCAATTAATGCCTAGCCAATGGATACTCCTCTACACGCCTATAAATATACTGTCCCAAGAGGCAGACCAAGGAGGAGATAATGATCAATTATCAGATCAAAGGGGCATCGATTATCAATTAAGAGGAAAGAGGAAATTATTCTGGAGAGGAAAAATCAGAGAGAGATATACTTTTCTTCAAGCGCCTAAAAAGGAGACATTCCAAACCAAGGAGGAAGCATTCTGGAAATATGAGAACTGAAGACTTAAAGCACGGAAGGAAAGCTGCATTTTTCTTTCTAACCTTTGTGTTTTCAGGGAAACTTTTTAAAAAAGGATTTCCAAGCTCGGTCATAAAACCACCCAGGTTCTTTCCTTTATTTTCTTCATGTTTAAACTGTTAAAACTTCTTTTCTCAAATGTTTTGAAGTGAAACGGTTTCTCTTTTAACTCTCATTCCCTTTTTTTCTTCAAAAATAAAAAAGGGACAATCAAAGAACACATTTTGTAGAAAAATTAAAACAAGGCCTGGGCGATCATGAGGGTTGAGTTCTAGATGCTCATATCCTAGTTTGCCTGGGCCGATATCAATTGTGGCAGTATTCTCATATTTGAATTCAAATGATTTTTGTTTTTTTTTCTAAAAAAGAAAATCACTTTTGTTTTCTAAAAGAAACGTAATACTGTCACATGGGCCTAGATCCCACATTCCTTTTTAAAATTAGAATGTTTTATTTTTTATTTATTAAAATCTCTTTTGTTGTTTTAAGGCCTAGATCCTAAAATCTTTCTTTTTCTTAAAATTAAAAATACAAAAACTCTTTTTTTGAGTAAATAATAAAGCAAGCAAACACCCATAGATCAAGACTAGGTACCAATTGTGGGCGTTGTGGGGGTGCAAGAGTTTTTCTTCCTTCCCCACACGTAACCGACTCCCGGACCTAATTTTCTGGAACCGTAGACCCTTTCTTTTTCTAGGTGCCCAATCACACCTTTAATTTGTTTGGTGGCGACTCTATGTTTTTTCTTTTCTTTAATGGTTTGTGCGAGCCTTGTGCAGGGATGACTCTAGGATCAACAGAATGAACTAGCATGGAGTCTTTTCACAAAAGCCAGCAATGAGCCTGGTCAAAAACGGGTGATGACAAGCCTCTTTCATCATTTTTAAGGTATGAATTTTTAGCTCATGATAATGTTTTTGTTGTTATTGTAAGTTTCAAGTCGATAACGCATGAGATTGAAAAATTATTGGGTATGCTGAGACAATATCATAAAATTATAGGATACTCAATTGATGACTTACAAGGGATAAGTCTAGGATTTTGCATGTATGGGATATTTCTACAGGACAATGTGACATCCACTAGGGAGCCTCAGAGGAGGTTGAACCAAAAAATAACAAAATTATTAGTAGCTGGTATTATCTATGTTGTGTTATATAGTGAATGGGTTAGTCCCGTTTGGGTCGTTCCTAAGAAGGGGGTGTGATAGTTATAAAAAATGAAGTAGGAGTCCATTTTTACTAGGACTGTCACAGGTTGCGAATGTGTATTGATTATAGGAAATTAAATAATGCCACCTATAAATACCATTTCCCATTACTCTTTATTGACCAAATGCTAAAACGATTGGCCTTGCATTCGCATTATTGTTTTCTTGATGGTTATTCGGGATTTTTCCAAATCCCCATCCACCCGGATGACCAACAGAAAACCACTTTCACCTGTCCCCATGACACTTATGCTTATAAGAGGATTCTGTTTGAGTTATACAATGCACTAGCTACCTTCTAGTGCTGTATAATGGCCATTTTCTCTGGATTCATTGAACATATTATAGAAGTGTTTATGGATGATTTTTCGGTTTATGATTTTTGATAACTGTCTATATAACCTATTTTTAGTGTTGCAAAGATGTGAAAAGGTGCACCTAGTCCTTAATTGGGAGAAGTGCCATTTTATGGTACATGGAGGAATTATAATTGGTCACCTCATTTCAGAATGAGGTATACAAGTTGACAAGGCCAAAGTTGACATTATTGAGCGGTTGCAGCCTCTCAGCTCAGTTACTGGCATTCGTAGTTTCTTGGGGCATGCCAGTTTTTTTAGCATCGCCTGACCACTCACAATGTTGCTAGCCAAAGAAAGTGTGTTATATTTTAATGAAGCTTGTATAAAGGCCTTTAATACGATCAAGCAAGCTCTTATTTTGGCTCTGATTATTCAATTGTCAGATTGGGAGCTCTCGTTCGAAATAATGTGCGATTCTAGTGACTTTGCTGTTGGGACGGTATTGGGTCAACAGAAGGACACAAAAATTCTTACGATTTATTATGTGGGAAAAACTCTTGATGCAACACAGCTCAACTATACCACTGCTAAAAAGGAGTTCCTTGTTGTTGTGTTTTAAGTATACAAATTCAGATCCTATTTGGTTAGTTCTAAAGTGATCATTTTTACTTATCACGCCACCATCTGCTATCTAATGGCAAACAAGGATGCCAAACCTCAATTAATCTGATGGGTCCTTCTCCTCCAAGAATTTGATTTAGAAATCTAGGACTAGAAGGGTGCAGAGAATATAGTGGTTTACCACCTTTCACGCGTCGTTCAACAACCTGTACCAGAGTTCGACCCAGTGCTATTGACGGATTCATTTCCAGGTGAGAAATTATTTGGGGTCACCGATGCCTTTGGTATGCAGATTATGTCAATTTTATTTCCAACAGGTTTAGCAAAAGATCTGTGGTTAAGAACTGATTTATATCAGTTTGGATATGTGCTTCTATGATGTGAGGTTGTTTAAGTGTGTATTTTATGAGGGTTGAGAAGTCAACCATGGAAATCTGGGTTTAGATCTAGATGGATATAATCTGAAATTATATGTGTGTATTTTCGTTGTTACCGTGCGGTTTAGAGGCATTCATGACGCGTTTTGAGGTAGATAATATAGTTTGTTGCGTAAAACATGTGCTTGTGAGCATCTGGGTGTTGTTGGGCTGATTCCAGACAAAGAACAGGCAAAAACGATGATAAACAGTACCTTGGCCAAATTTCTGGGTCGAAAGGTCGAAGACCCAAAGATTTGGGTCGAAGGGTCAAAGATATGTAGTCAAAAGGTCGAAGATTCGTAGTCGAAGATTTGGGTCGAAAGTCGAAGGTCGACGTGTTGAGTCTTCGAGTCCGCAGCTCTGCAATCCGCAGCTTCGAGTCTTCGAGTCCGCAGCTTTGCAGTCCGTAGCTTCGAGTCATTGTTCCGTAGCTTCGAGCCAGTGCAACTGCTTCAACTGCTTCGTATTATACTTAAATTACAATGTAAATAGCGAAATACCCCCCTTTCTGATTCAAAGAAAAATACTAGAAAATTAAATTTTCACTCATTCAAGATGTGAAAATTGGGATTTAGTGCAAAATCTCGAAAAAATCTAATTTTTTGTAGAGGTAACTTTTTGGAAAGTGGGTAAGACATCTCAGAAAAATCCCCAAAAATCAGATTATCTTAGTTATGATATGGGGACCCAATGCCGGGACTTTTTGTTGTAAAAAAACAACTGCTATGTGTATCTTCTTCCTTGGTCAAGGCATGAGGATCGATTTGTGAAGACTGGCCTCAATTATAAAAGGAGTGTTGTGAACCTTAATGCCATACTGGTGTTGGTATGTTGGTTTGAGGATTTGGGACTTGGACTCCATGACTTATTTGTGTTCTCACCATGAGGCATAAGTGATACTATGTGGTTGACATGACAAGCTAAGGCCTGGGTTGAGCCGTTGAGCTCGTGGAGCTAGGGCTGAGTGCCCTGACTTGAGATCTTATTGAGGATCGTGTTGAGCCATTGAGCTCGTGAGCCGTTGAGCTCGTAGAGCTAGGGCTTAGTGCCATGAGCTGGGATCCTATTAAGGATCGTGGACAAGCTGTCATGTGTGGGCAGGCTGGGTCCTGATGTTTGTTTGCAAGCTGAGTCCTAATGATTGTGCACACTACACAGTGCATGAGTACACTGAGCATATAGTATAGACTTGTATGTATGCGTGATGTGGAGTATTAGGGTCACCTACTGAGCTTGTCGCTCACCCCTACTTGTTATTTCTTACCCGTGCCCACTACACTGATGTATGATCCAGTACTGTATTCTGTATTGTTTTGTGCGATATCCCGGACAAGGGTCCGTGGACACTTGTATTACGCACTGTTTATCATATGATGTTTGTATAATTGTTTGACCTATTATATGCATGTTGATATATGGGAAAGTACAGATTACCCTTAATATATGACTGTACACGGTTGCATATTTGAGACAGTACCCGCGGTGTAGTCTCTTTTGGTGTTAGTCACCTACCCCTTGACCTTTCGGGTGCGGGCAAGGGGAAGTCATGTTCATGGTTCTGGGTACCCTGGAATTTGGGGGCATGACAATTTAAATAATTTGTTTTGAAGGATTGTGAGAGATGGAGAAATGAATTTTCAAGTAGAGATAAGTTCAATTGATAAAGATGATTGGAGTTAAGATTTCATTTGACGTATTTTTCTCAAGACTATGTCTTAGTTTAATCTAATTCTTTCCTTGTAATCATGTTTAATACCGAACCTCTAATGCATGAATTAGCCTTTTTTCAAGTGTCATAATTCGTGTGTACAACCTAGCATGGGGGACGGGTGACACATTAAGATTTGGGTTGTTTCGTCTAGAGCTAGCATCACACCCACTCTTAACTTGGTATCCTAGGTTTTACATTGGCTTTCACAAATTATGCAAACCCTAGTTTGATTATCTTCCTTTTCTAGTAATTATGCTTCATTTTTCAATCTTTCACATAAATACCTATGATGATAAAATGAAATGATCAAGTCCATTTCATATTTTATTCCAAGATATTCAATAAACACTCACAAGGTAAAAAAGATTAAACTAAAACATTTCAAATTAATTTGTTACATTAAACTCCATTCTAACCCAAATCAAGGGTTTTTAAGCTTCCATAGTTTGATTAAGGCAATAAAATTACAATACATAGAATAAGAATACCAAAAGGATTGTTTGCCTATTTTGACCAAGAAATTCCAAGATTGATCTTCTTTTCCAAGCAGATTGCCTTCAAGCTTCAAGAGATACCCAAACCTTCTTCAATATCACTTTCTTTACTCTAGATGGTGATAGAATTGTAGAAATAGAATGGTAAAAAATTGGATGATAATTGGATGCCTTACAATGGAGGATCTGATGCCCTTTCATAGCCTACCCAGCCACATTTTGAAATTTTGAATTTAAATTTTGCATCAATCTTCTATAATTCCTCAACTAAATATCCCTTATTAAACCTCTTGTAACTCCCTTATTTTTGAATTTGAAAATCAAATTAAACACTCTCTTAAATCCCAAAAAGACTTCATCCCAAATGTATAACACCCTTTTTGAATTTGAATTTCTTCCATTAACTCCCCTTTGACTTGAATATTTGGTGCGTGTCCTTTGATCAAATGACTTCGGTCCAGAAGGAAATAAGTAAGCTTCAAAAATAAGGTTTCCATCGCCGAAATTTGGGCTTTGGTTGGGTAAAGAAGGCTTCACTCGACCTTCACCCGACCAACACCAGATCACCTTGGATTTCACCCAACCAGAAGGAAAGTATATTAGTGAGGCTCCAAGACTCCAATTGTGCAATTTGGGCTTCACCCGACCTTCACCCGACCAACTTGAAATTTGATCATTATGATCTTTCGGTCTTTAGGATTCTATCTTCCTTCTGATGATCTCGTAAATTCTTGATTTTTGGATTCCTGTCAAAATATAGCAAAAATACCATAAAAACTATGAGAAATCCTTTTTTCCGGGTTAGGACATGAAAATGTGATAATGTAACTCGTTTGGGCAATAAATGAAGTAAAAGAATATAAAAATGTACCCAAAATGGTTGTAAAAAGTGGGTATAAATCCCCCCGATCAGCATTCTAACTCCATTGTTTTTGATTGTCATTGGAATTGGGTTCTCCTGATGAAGACAGGGCCACTAAAATGGTTATGACACATAATGAACATACGCATGTGAGCCTTCTATTGGGAGAAAAGCTCGGGTGTGAACTTTGGCGGTTTGGTTAGAGTGAATCTAGAAGTCCATTGCTGAGTAGCAGTAGTTTGAGCACTTATGCTCAGATTGATGTTTTCAATGCTGCTGTGGTTGGTGATGGGCTCTTGTGCACCTTCGAAGTTGATGCAAGTGTAGAATAGCATGCTGCTTTCTTCGGCCATTTGTAGATAAGAGAAAAAGAGGGATCACTACTTGAGAAGGTAAAACTTACTCTGATACCACTTGTTGGTCCCAGAGAGCCTAGAGGGGGGTGAATAAGCTTTTAAAAAACTCTTTCTTACTCTTTTGGCACAACACTTAATCTGGTTAAGAGAATGAATCAATACGGAAGACAACCAGATAGTGGAAGTATTTTATATTATTATCAAAATATAGTTACAGCAAAATGAGTAGCAGATAAAGCTGTTTGCACAAGCTTGGATCTACTGAAAGAATATCTCTTTCTGGTCTACAGTATCACTCTTTTATAATTATGCACCCACTAGCCAAAAGTTCTAATAAGCACTCATAAGCACACTCATACAAATATACAAGGCTCTATATTTATATGCATCCCTTGGAGACATTCTTGGAACTAAACATCTTGGTTACTAAGTTTCATCAATGATCTTCTCGGAAAGTCCATCTATTTTAATGCTACGGATGTGAAGCTAAAGATATTGGAAATATGAGTAAATTAAATCCATTTTGTATAGTTCCAATTTCATTGAAGATTGGTCCACGAATCCGTGTGATCTACATGTAAGATGACTTAAATGTCTTCAACAGAACTCTTCTTGCATCGGGATACAGCGAGCTGATGAGTTTGAATTCGCTGCGGTAATAAGGTAAGTAGTTGGAGCAGTATCGTCTTACTCTGTCGCAAGGTTCCTTACTCCGTGTTAATAAAGTATTCGGATCCTTACTCTGTGTCAGTGGTTGCTTACTCCGTGTCAGTTCAGTACTCGGATCCTTATTCCATTGCAAGGTTCCTTACTCCACGTTAGCGAAGTGATCGGATGTCTTATTCTGCATCAAGGTTCCTTACTCCGTGTCACTTGAATGCTCGGATTCCTTATTTCGTATCAACGCTTCCTTACTCCGTGTCAGCGTTTCCTTACTCCGTGTCAACGTTTCCTTACTCCGTGTCAGCGTTTCCTTACTCCATGCGAAAGAAGTGCTTAAATCCTTATTCCATCTTAAGGTTCCTTATTCCGTGTAAGCGCTTCCTTACTCCGTGTAAGTGCAAAGTTCGGATTCCTTACTCCGTGTAAATATGAAGCTCGGATTCCTTACTCCATCTCAGTACTTCCTTACTCCGGGTGAATAAAGACTTTGGTCCTTATTCCGCTTAAGTGCTCTCTTACTCCATGTGAGTTGTAGACTAGTATTCTTACTCCATATCTTTTTGTCCTTAGTACGTTCGAGTGAAAGATATGGATTCCTTATTCCACATCAATAGACCTTAGCACGCGCTAGTATTTCTTACTCCGTATCTTATGTTAACTTGGTTATTTACCAAGTCAATTGTCGACACTCTCATTGGTCTGGATCAGGATTATGTATCCTGTCCTTAACTTAACGCTCACAAGTGAAGATCAAGTTTAAGTTTATCTTCTGCAACAAGTTAGAATAGACATTGAAAGATCTCAAACCAAATTACATAAATTTTTATTCACATCATCCAAATTCTATGCTTAATCCAACAGGTTACCCCCATTAGTCTGTGGTTTTTCCATTTTTCCATTTTTTTTGTTTTTTATTGCTACAGTCCTACTGTATTTTGTTTTTTCTTGATCCCAAATCCTAATTTTACTTTAGTCTCTTTGTGGCCTTATGATTAAATGTTAGTTTTGGGCCATTAGAGCATGTACATCAACTTTGATATTTTTATCCCTATTTTAGGGATAAATAATAAAAAATTTATTTAGTTTTCAAAAACATCAAACATCTCATTCTTCATTTCTATCTACATTTATTATTTAATTCATTTTATAGTATTTCTCTATCATTCTTTCATTTATTATAACCAATCAAAAAGTTACATGTTTAATATATATATTAAAAAATTATAGGAAAAACATTTAGGGGTGAATAGTAAATCCCTATATTTAGGGATTTACTATTCATTCCCTATTCTATTATCCTATTTTAGGGAACCTGCTGCAAATGAGTTTTTGATGATTTTGTATTTTTTTTCCTTAAATTATAGGGAAAGTTAGATTATAGGGAACCTACTATGGATGCTCTTAGACATTATGTAATTTTGGGTTTTGTAACCCAATGCTTGTAATTTGTAAAATCTAGCATAGTTAAAAAATAGAAAGGAAAAAAAAAAAGAGAGAGAGAGAGTTGTTATTTGTACGACAATCACACATGCAATATTTTTATTTGCTTTCCTTTGATTTTTTTTCCAATAAAAAGGGTTTTTATCCAAAAAAAAAAAGTTGTACTCTTATTTAATTTTCAAACCAAAAAGGCAAATTGAGGTAATCTTTTTTCAACCAATAAGAAAGGTCTTTAAAATCAATCAAGAGTAAATATTTTGACAACAAAAAAAAAAAAAAAAACAAAAAAAAACAAAAAAAAACATTTTTTGGCTCTTTAGACTTCTTAAGCAAAACACTTGGGCTTTTCATTTAGTGCTTTTCCTTTCATCATTTTCGTTAACTTAGGGCAAATTGAACTTACTTTCTAACTGCAGCAAAGAATTTAGAAATAAAAAAATGGTAAAAAAACAAATCAGTAGTACTTCCTTTAGTGGCCCAGGATAAACTACATATAATTCAACTTTAAAAATAATTTAGGAAAAAAATAAAAAAAATTGCCAATAGAAAAATTTAACATTGCTTTAGAATAGTCAAATTTCAGCAAAAGGTTAAAACAAATTTGAAACCTCCTCCTCTTAAGATAAGTACAGAAAGAGTGTTGTGGGGGTGCTAATTCTTCCTCATACGTAACTAACGCCCGGACCTAGCTCTAGCGACGTAGACTATTTTATTAGGTGACCATCTGCACCCGAAGACCCATCGGGTGAAGAGTGGTGGTATCATAGAGTCAAAGCTCGAAGGGTCAAAGATTTGGAGACTCGTTGATGTCAATTGATAATTAGCTAAGTCAGGTGGTCGCTGGCTCTAACCTAGAGACTCGAAAACTCAAACACTCGAAGACTCGAAGACTCAAAGAGTTACCCGAAGATTAGAGAGTGTCGTTGGCTTTAAATTAGAGTTGATCTGATCAGAAGACCCGAAGAAATTATAGCAAATGGTCTAGTTTATGTAAGATCATTATCAAGCAATAGTCTTGAATACTTTTCCCCCTTCCATATTCAAGCATATCTAATGTGGTTTAGGCTTTAAAGCAAGGGTGAATAAAAGTATATAGGTTAAAGTCAGGGACGGAATTAGGGGGCCGACAGGGGCCATGGCCCCCCTCAAATTTTTTTAAATATATATAACTTATATATATTAAAATTAATATATAAATATATAATATAAAATTATAAATTTTAATTTTAATTATTTATATTCTATTTATATAATTAAAATTAAAATTAATTAATAATATAATTTACTATCATATATTGTTTGTGATAAACATGTTATTAATTATAATAGTGGTAAATTAATTATATGATTTTAAAAAGTTGTCTAACTTGATTATATGATAATTTGATAAGTTTTTTATATTTTATGTTATTAATTTTAATTTAAATTGTACTAATTGTAAGTGTTGGTCTCAAGACCAGACAAATGAGGTCTGAGTCTTTGGCCCCCAAAAATTAAATTAAAATTAGAGCTTTCAGGGCTCATCTCATCTTGGCCTAACGACGGCAGCAAACAATCAAAAATTAATTTATAATTTTGACAATGATATATATTTTAAATTTTATACTGTTCCTATAATTATTGTAAAAAAATAAAAATCGACAGTTTAATTTATGGATAATGGCTTTTAATTTAATAATTACCTTATACCCCTTAAATATCAGAACTGGTCATACTAATTATAGTTTTAAATAATAATTTTTAAACGTGAATTACATACTTCATATTTCGGCTCTACCTAATCAAATTGGAATCACGTGGACAATCCTTTTTTTATTAATGTTTAGTATGCAGCTATGCTTGGTAATGCCTTAAGGAATTGGAAGTAACAAAAATTTATGTGATGGCTCTAACTATAGTCATAGTAGGGTGTAGTTGTACACTTTAAATTTTTTTTAAAATATAAAAATAATATAGTGAGATTAGAAAAAAAAAAAAACATTGCGTATCCTTTTACAGGTACCTACCCACCTTGTCTCATTTCATTCTTCACCCTACTTTTTGCTTGACCTCACGCTATTGTTATTTGATTGAGCTGTTGAAATTATATGTTTAGCTTATTTGGATATTTAATAATTAATTAATGTTAGTATTAAAAGATTAAAAGTACACAATTAAGGTTTGCTTCATTAATGATTATGGAAAATAACATGAAATTTTTATAACGAGTTTACTTATTAGTTAATTGTTATGAAAATGATATTTTTTTCATTTTGCATACAGAAATATTTCTAGATGAATTTTCAAAGTACATCCTAAAATACAATTATAGTATATATATATATATATATATATATATATATATATATTAAATTTTGTATTCATTATTTGTGATATTTTTGGAGCCTCGTATGTTTGAGTTTCATTAATCAGATGAGTTGGTATGCATTTATTTATCAGAAAGTAGATTAAATTGACACTCTTACCTTCATTTGTATCATCTCCTAGGATTTGATATGTTTTGTTTATATATTTATAATTATAAATATATAGAGCAATGACATATATATTTATCATATATATATATAGGGTAATGCTAACTTGAAAAGGTGAGCAACTATCTTAAGATAAGCAAAATTAATATGAACTGTCAGATTTCGTTTAATTTTGATCTAATGGTTTAAAATAATTATAATTAATTAATTTTTATAAATATCATCTATTGTAATTATAATTTATTAGAGATGTGGCACATCTATATAGGGTAGGGTTTGTATTTACAATGGATAATATTTATAAAAACTAATTAATTATAATTATTGTGAACCGTTAGATCAAAATTAAACGAAATCTGACGGTTCATATTAATTTTGCTTATCGGGTAATGCTAACTTGAAAAGGTGAGCAACTATCTTAAGATAAGCAAAATTAATATGAACCGTCAGATTTCATTTAATTTTGATCTAATGGTTTAAAATAATTATAATTAATTAATTTTTATAAATATCATCTATTGTAATTATAATTTATTAGAGATGTGGCACATCTATATAGGGTAGGGTTTGTATTTACAATGGATAATATTTATAAAAACTAATTAATTATAATTATTGTGAACCGTTAGATCAAAATTAAACGAAATCTGACGGTTCATATTAATTTTGCTCATCTTAAGATAGTTGCTCACCTTTTCAAGTTAGCATTACCCTATATATATATATATATATATATATATATATATATATATATATATATATTAGTACTTTATATTCATTTTGTAATGGAGCCGCCCTGCACTTGCTGTTCTTGATAAGCCATAATACCCAAAAACTAACGTACTATTTATTTCATTAAAAGTCAAAGTATTGTGTTGTGGAGTTAACTAATTAAGACGGAGGCCGTCGTCTGTCGAGTCACCTCCCAGAAACCCTACAGCGGGTGAAAATATAGCTGCAATAAATTTTCATAAACCCAAAATACACGTTTATCACATTTCCACCCTTTGTATTTCGAAGAATGTTTTTATTTTCAAAACACGTTATTTTTAACCTTAAAGAGGTTTTGAAGAATGTCTTTATAAAATAATTTTTATTATTTTTCATTTTAAAATTTTTTATACCTAAAAGTAACTGTTATTTTTAAAAATTTAAAATAAAAAAATACTCCAACCGCTTTCAGTTTTTCCTTTTTCTAATTCATGAACCACTTTTACCACTTACACGTCATACTCCTCTCTGGATTATATTATAAGATGTAACTTATGATAGAGCCTATAAAGATATATAGATTAATTCCTTGCTTGTACGCGAGGCGAGGATTTAGACCTCCCATGCATAAGCATATAGCTTTTGTTATCCCTGACGGCGCTGATTCCCACTTTAAAAACTTTCCATTGAATCTGCATGCAAATATATTCACGAAAGACACGGCGAGAGGTGACCTTGTTGTTCATTTATTATCTGGCAGCAGTATCACCCCTTTTCATTTCCAGGAAAAGCCTTTATGGTGACATTTTCATTCATTCATTCATTCTTATTTATACAACGTTTGTGAAAGAATCTAGAATAGT
This sequence comes from Taxillus chinensis, assembly GCA_023512835.1. Lineage (NCBI taxonomy): Eukaryota > Viridiplantae > Streptophyta > Magnoliopsida > Santalales > Loranthaceae > Taxillus > Taxillus chinensis. The sequence goes on from CM042090.1 coordinate 41,429,168, forward strand.
AAATTGAGAAATTTGAAACATATATATGTATACAAACAGGGACGTATTCAGAAAATTCGATTAGGGTGGCCGAAATATAAATCATATAATTTATATTTAAAAAAATTATTTTAAATTATAATTAATACTATGTAAGTCATAAGTAATGACGTAAAAGCATAAAAAACTTCCTAAAGCATTTTATAACTAACTTATACAACTTTTTAAAATTTTATAATTTATTTATCACTATTGCAGTTAGTAATATAGCTATCACAAATACTTTAAAATAATAAATCATATTACTAATTAATTTTTATTATAAATATATATTATTAGAATTTGAGACAGTAAATATTATTAAGCGCTGATATATTAATAATAATTATAATTTATTCACATATAGCACTTTATTATTATGTATTATTCAATTAATAATTATATTAATCATATATATTATAAATATCGACATATAATTATATATAGTTGGAATTACATGATTAATAATTATTTATAAATATGTGATATGAATAAATATTTTAGGTTATTAATTACGTCTAATTATATTGTATTTGTATTTATGTTATAATTAAATTTATTAGTTTACAAACTAAATCCGTCACTGTATACAAACCATTTGCACTCGCGATTTCGATATAATAGATGTGCCAAAATAAAAGTAGGCGAAATTTTCATGTTTATTGGTTTTGTGTGGCTAGCACATGCCGGTGATTTTTTTAAATTAACTATGTTTATATATATATAGACACACTAGGTTAAGAATGTTTATATTCATATTTTAGATAATATATATACACACACATTCATTTATATATGCATATTATATTAAAAATATTTTTATTTGTAAAAAAACCTAAAACACAGGCCAGCCTGTTAGCTCACGAGCAACATCAAATAAACCTACTTTGACTCATGACTGACGATCGAGGTCCATTCTATCCCACATAAAATAAATCAGATTTTACAAAGTTCGACTCATAGAAAAAATACCAGTCCATATAGTCTACAGGCTAAAAGCCCATTTAAGATCCTAATTGAATGTTACATATCGCATTAGCGCGTTTTTGCGCAAGCATCTCATGCTTGATTGTATGTATTTTTTTTATTTTAAATATTTATTACATGTTTATTTTATCTGTTTTCGGTTTTTATTTTTAAAATATAATAATTTTTTAAAGTATATAAAATATTAAACTAAAAAGGACAAAAAATTATTTTTATTTTTTAATCTAAAAAGTAAAAATAACTTTTTATTTTTTTTCAGTTTTTAATTTTCAGTTTTCAAAACTAGTTATTATATTTAAAAAAACATAAAATAGATAAAATAAACATTTAGTATGTTTTAATAATTTTTCATAATTATTTGATCACATTTTTTTGTGGAAAAATTCAGCCATCAAATAAAATATTGTCTTACATTACAAGCTTTTCTTAGCCCAAAATTATTGCAAGCTTCGTAGCAACCAAAGTCGCTTTAGGAACAGTGGAGCCGTGATTGAAAAACATGGGATAGGGGTGTACTTGGTTTGTTACAGGCTCATAGTGGTAGAACTAGTCAACAATAATATACACCTAATCACCTTTTGTCATAAAATTAAAGTCTTATTAAGTAAATGATATGAGTCTCAGACCAACTTTTTTAGTTGGTTATGCCATCTCCATTGACGTACATAATTAATACAATATATAAATAAATACATACAGAAGTCTTTTTTTTTTTTGAGAAATAGTTGTACCATGAAACTGATCGGATAATAAAATAATCCATGGAGTAACATAAACGTGATATTAATAAAATGACCAGAAACAGTACATGATGAATTAAGTAGCGCAACATTAATTTTTGGCTTTACATGTTGACGTTTGGTACACTTTGGAATAGCTTTTTTCTCACCCCTTTTATGTGTCTTGGGAAATTAATATTTAATCACATACCCCTCATACCTCAATGCCTCCACCTCCACCCTTCATCTGTCAGGTATCAATTTGTTTTCAGTGGCCCAATGATTCTGCTATCTGAATAATAACAATTTGTTTTCTCCCTCCTCACATTAATGACATCCACTGTAAATATCAACGGGTAAAACAGGTATCACAACTCGAAAGGTATGGGTTCAAGTCCCATGGAAGATATTAAAATCTCGATAGCTCGTTTGGCCATTATACAAGAAATTCTAAGTTTCAGTTGCGTTGGCTAGTCTGTTATGCCTTATATCTTTGAGTCTCGTGGGGCTCGAACCTGTCACATTTTAGATTTCTGACTTGTAGAAATCGGTTAGTAAATTCTTATATCCACACCCGAAGGACAAAGAGTCAGTAAAAACACTTAGAAAGAAATTTTAGCACGAGTGTTATCATTATCCATCCATCATACCAAACACGTATAGCATATCAACATTGAAATCTCATTTCACTCCTAACAACACATTCATAGTTTTTTCCTATGAGGTCACATCATGTTATACGATTGATGAGAACATTTTATATGTATATATTTTAATTTTTCTTAGTCTTTTGATAGCATATTCTGATATATTTGGATATAATTTGTATAAAAATATATTATTTTTGCTTCTTTTTTGTGTGTTTGGCTTCTTTTTTGTGTGTTTGGTAAATTTTGTGTATTTTTATAGGTTATTAGCATTTTTGGCCCAAACAAAAATGAAAAAGGGTCAAATTGATATCAAATAACATTATACAACTAAAAGTACTTTCTACACAATACAAATCATGTCTACAATAGTCATTATTTTCTATTTCCGTCAAAGATCTCATCGTGGCCATACAAATAAATAGCTGTCGGCCATCACAAATAATTAGGGTATCGTCGCCATGGCCACGAGTTTTTATGGCCAAGGCCTTTGGACGATTTTTTATTTATTTTAATTATTTTATCATTTCTGGCAAACTCCTTTGGCGTTAAAAAGAGCAATGTATTCTGTGAAAATGCATCTAAAAAAGACCGAAAAATACAATAAAAAAGGATAGAGGAAAGATAGAAGGTGGAATGATAAGTGAAAATTGAAAAAGGGATAATTTCTCGAAGATTGAAGAAAGGGCATTGGCGAATTCGCATGTGATGACCGTGTTTGATCTCTGTTGTTCCTTAATTTGTAAGGCATTTCCCTTTCAATTTGTAATGGAATCTTCAACCATGTGTGGCTAATCCTCTTGTCTAGGGATTTGGAGTAACCCAATCCCAATTGAATATTCTTTGCATGATAATTTAATTGGATATTATTCTCTATATTTTTTTTCTCTTTTTGGTATAATAATGTTTTTATAATTCATTTTAAACAACAATTTGCATTTCTCAAGTAATTAATTGAAGGATCGAAAGACGAAGACTGATTGCTAGAACCTTAGAAAGAGAATTAGGCTTTGTGTGGCATAAAAATAGAACACTATCTTAATGGGAAATTATTTGATTATCATAAGATTTTAATGGGCTTGATTCTATCACAATGATCTACGAAAGTAAGAAATTGTTAGATTTAAATATATCATTATTCTTATGAAAGTAGTTAACGATTATAAAAGGATAAATCACCATGAAGATAAAGAAAATTAATTCAATTATTTTCAATGCAAGAATAGAAAATTGGAGGCCGATGAAACCATGAATCATAGGCGTTTGTTTCATCAATTTTATCTTCAGTATAATATATTTAAGATATTGTCTAAATTTTAATTTAATCAAATTATGTTGTGTTGTTTAAATAATTCACCAAATTAAAATCGATTGCTTAGACAATTAGCATATGAAAATTGTAGGGATTCCTAACCCTTGTCCTTGTGGGATCGACCCGTATTCATTGTCCAAGTTACAATGACGTTGTTGCTTTGTGGTTAATATAAGTGGTAGAAATATCATTATCAACAATCCAAACAATACAAACAAATATAATACAAATAAGGTCTCCATCTCAGGTGAACCTCCTAGCTCCTATAGGCACATGGAACAAACGAAGACAAACACACAAAAGAAAGCGCGAGCAACCACATCTTAATAGGTATCATGTCTCTTCGATCCATCCCAACTCACTTTATCCATATATCAAGTGTAGACATGTGCTCGTGTATCACACCTGTCACGCCATCGAATTTCAAGGAACCTAGAACCAGGAACATGACTTCCCTTTGCCCACACCCGAAAGGTCAAGGGATTGGTGACAAATACCAATAGAGACTACACTAGGGGTGTTGTCTCAATCGTACAGTCATACATCAATAGAGACTATACTTTTCATACTTCATCATGCATACCATATGTTAAACAGTTATACATACATCATATCACAAATAATGTACAAATACAACTGTCCACGGACTCATGTTTGGATACAATACATAATCAATACACTATATAATACTGTATCATACATTAGAGTAGTGGGCACGTCCTCCTAGAAGAAAGTCCTTCACTAGTCTCGGGTCACAGTTGAAAAGGATAAACAACAAAGTAGGGGTGAGCTACAAGCTTAGTAGGTGACCCCAAAACTCCACATCACTCTACTATGCAAAACATATAAGCTTATACTATATGCTCAGTGTACTCGTGCATGATATAGTGTGCATAATCATCATACCTCAACCTACAAATAAACATTAAGACCAGACCCAGACTATCCACACAGGACATCTTGTCCACGACCCTCAATAGGATCCCAGGTCAAGGCACTTAGCCTTAGCACCACAAGCTCAACAGCTCACTCAGGCTACACCCATCATCACGAGCTCAACAGCTTATTCCAGGCCAGAGCCTGTCATCATGAGCTCAATGGCTCAACCCATGCCTCAGCCTGTCAAGTCAACCACATAACACAACCTGTGCATCATGGTGAGAACACAAAGAAGACACAGAGCCCAAGACTCAATCCTTAAACCAACACACCAATACCCAATGATAGAGGATGCAATTTGGACAACAACGTACTTTGCCGTGCATGATTTTGAGTTCAAATAAAGAAGTTAGAGCTAAAATAGTTATCGTCCAAAAATGTCAAGTCTGGAGCATCGTGGTCAAATCTGGAACATCTGATCGTTATACGGAGTCTTCCACCAATCCGGAGTAAGAACTCCATGGCACGGAATAAGGATCCGAGCCATCAATAGCATAGAATAAGGATCCAAGCCATCCACTAACACAAAATAAGAATCTGAGCTATCCACTAGCACGGAATAAGGATCCGAGCCAGCACTAATCCAGGATAAGAATCCGAGCCATCCACTAGCACAGAATAAAGATCTAAGCTATCCACTAGCACGGAATAAGGATCCGAGCCACCACTAATCCGGAATAAGAATCCGAGCCATCCACTAGCACGAAATAAGGATTTGAGCTATCCACTAGAACGGAATAAGGATCTGAGCCGTCCACTCTTCGACCTTCGAACTTGCCGACACTTTGACCCTTTAAACCATAACGTACCAAGGGCAATGTTCATCGTCGTTTTAGCCTATTCTTCGTCTGGAATCAACCTAGCAACCCCTTGACGCTCACGAATACTTTTTACTTAACAGACTATGATATATATACCTCAAAATGCGTCTTGAATGCTTGTAAATCGCACGGTAACAACTGAAATATACATAGATATAATTTCAAATATATCCATCTAGATCAAAATTTAGATTTTCATGATTATCTTCTCAACCCTCATGCCATACACAATTATAAAACCTCCAGATCACGAAAACACATACCCACAAAAATATATATATATATATATATATATATATATGAGATCTTAATCATGGATTTTATGCTAAATCACCAAATTCAAACTAAAATTAAATTTTCCCGAAAAACTAGGGTTCATACTAGATTTCATAAATCATGACAAAATTCGTGCATATCAAGAATAGAATTGAGATAAGAAGTTTAGGAACACCTACCGGGTAAAGATTCACTAATGAATCAACCCCAAAACCCAAGCTCCAAGCTTCGAGCTCCAAGCTCTCTTCGAGATAAGAAGTTTAATAACACCTACCGGGTAAAGATTCACAGATGAACCAACCCCAAAACCCAAGCTCCAAGCTCTATTCATGCTCTCTCTTTCACTAAAGTCGTGTAACACAAATGACCACATGTTGGGAGTTTTTTCTTCTCTCTCTCCCTATTTATATGTGCTGCTAATTCTTAAATTAATAAACATCCAAAATTACATAACTAGCCTTTTAAGGTCCCGAACTTCAAATTAGACCCAACTATAGCCAAAACGCTCGTATCACCGAGTATAATACCAAAATGATATCTTCATTACCAAAACAAGACTATCTCATAAATCAACCCAAACACAGGTCTTTACAACATCTAACTCAAACAATCACATCATTTTATAGCCTCTTAAGCCCCAATGTAAACCATATCTCGTAAACTCTATTTCCTTAGCCTTAGCCTCACAGGCTTGTACCTCTCAGATTCCATTGCCTTAAATATAGCCTCACTAACCTCATCCACAAGGCATCTCATTTATCATAATAAGGCATCTCATGCATCAATCATAACAAAACATCTCATGCACCATAACAAGTCATGGCATCACATGTATATCACAATAAATCATGACATCACATTCATCTCATAACAAATCATGACATCACATGCATATCACAACAAATCATGACATTACATGTATACAATAATAAATCAACATACCCCCTGTCATATAATAAAATGGAATGCAATCCCATAGACTCTTAGCCCCAAACCATCAAAATAGTCTACCTTTGTTGCTTAATATGTTGGAATAATTCTATTATATGGGCCCAAATATGTAAATATTAAATGTATTGTGCTATCTTCGGAAAAGCCTAAATTAAAGTGATTTAATTAAGATTTAAAATAAGGCTTAAGGGTCGAATTATCATGAAATTAATATATAGATACCAGATTACTATTTTTAATTTGATGGGGATGAAATTGAAAAATAACGAGCCCTATATATATAGGGAGTTATGGTCTCCATATTACACAACAGCTTATTAGGTCTGTAATCCCATCAACTGAGCTATTAAGAACTAAGGTTCATAAAGGTTGTGCTAATTTGGAAGATAACAACCCGTTAATCGAACTCTGATAATGGATTTAGGTACGCTTCCGATTTATTATTTCAGATCAAACAATTTCTATGTAAATAATGATCCAAACACATAATTAATTCTTACAATTGATATCGAGCCTCACTTGCCCTAAGATTGTTTGATTATTTTTTATTCATGATAATACGCAAAAATCATTTGGTTGTTCCATAAAACTTTTGCCTAGTTATCTATCGATTTGCGTGTACCACATTTTTTTCCTTCGTTATAGTTTAAGCATTCTGGAAACTAGATATGATTTTCACCATGTGGCTCGTTTTGCTTATTGACCCATTGTCCATATTCACTCATTATATTTGTTATTGTTTATATAGGGAATTGTGTTTAGGTTAGTCCATGAAATAGTCTGTATTAGTAGATGACATTATTTGAATAGTAATGTGCTCAACAATATAAGCGTTTTGATGTTAATTAGGTCCAATTTGGAGTTCAGGACCCTAGGACGTTAATTATGTAATTTGGGTGCTTATTAAGTAATAAAATAAATGTGAGAAAATTTAAATAGGAGAGAGAGAGAGAGGGACATCTACAATTTGGTGAGAAAGAGAGAGAGAGCATATGAGAGAGTTTTGAGATTGTGGCTTGTATTAAAGCTTAGCTTTTGGGTTGACTTGATCCGTGAATTCATTCTAAGTAGGTGATTCTAATATTTGCATCTTCCTTATGTTTCTATTTTCCTCTAGCTTTAGGGTAGAAGATGTAGCAACAAGTATGAACCCTAGGTGGTAGAATTTGGGGTTAATTGGGAATTAATGAAATCATACGTTGTTTGTGTGTTTAATCTTGTTGTTAACTCTTCTAAGTATTTAAGAGACCGTTTTATGGGTATGTGTCATCACCGGTTTTCTTCCAGGCCCTTTTGGGGTGGGTGAAACTAAACCAATGGTGAAAAATTTAGAGTTGCCACCAACTATTTTTGAGGTACCAATTGGATACCCTCTACTTTGAGTTGTTTAAAGTGTGGTCCGTGTTATCAGAGAAGGGGAGTTGGTTACGTGTAGGGAAGGATTAACACCCCTACAACGTCCTTTCAATATCTATTTTTGGGTGATGATGTTTCAATTTATTTTCATTGTTGTAATTGGGTCGAGGCACTATGGTTTTCCTAGAAAGTCTATGCTTTTTATTTATCTAAGTTATTTGTCAAAGTTATGGTTAAAATTGATTAACCCTAAATTTTTAAAGGAAATCCTAAAAGTTTTTGTTTTGCTTTTTGTTTGCAATGGAAAATGAAACCCTAAGATTTTGATTTTTTTTTTTGTTTTGAAAATTTACGTCCTAAAAATTGAAATATACTTTTTCAATTTTTTTTGGTTTTTAGTTGGAAAGCATTTTTTTTGTTTTTTTCTTTGAATTTTTTTTTGTTTTGTTTTTTTTTTTTGGGGTTAAAAACGTTTGTTGTTTTTTTTATCCCTTTTTGTTTTTTGAAAACTTCCTTTCTTGTTTTTTTTTGTTTTGAAAGAATTGAACCTAAATCACAAGTTAAACCTTAATATATATATATTTTTGCTTTTTTTGTTTTGACTAAATGCAAACACATATCAAAATAAATGTAGAGTGTGTGATTTTGACATCCATAAATAATATAAAAATAAAGGTACCCTTTTTTTATTTTTATTTTTCTCTTTTTTTGCTCCATTTTTGTGTTTTTTTTACTATACTTTACAAATTACAATATACAACATATACAACATAGACAACATATACCAACAACATAAAAAATGAAAAATACAAGGAAAATACAATATATATACCAACAACAAAAAACAGGAAAATACTAAGAATTACATTAAGTATAAATATAAATAAGTTAAAAAGTAATAAAGAAATAAATACAAATTGACTGAATCGACTTTGACTTGGATGGGGCTTCAACAATAGACTTTCGTTAAAGTATCTTGTCCGTGCCGATAGTTGCCTGCTTGAAAATAAAACCAATAAACTGGCAACGAGATTTGTGAAACTCAAAACCGAATTTGGACTTGGAGACCGGAGTGACATTTTTCTTAGGTTAAGATTTTTGGTGACTTGGAAATAGTGGGCATGAGTGTTTTTTTTTTGTTGCTAGAAATAATGAGAGGGGCGTAAGAAATAGGGGGAATGAAAAAAGAATTGGGTTTTTGTTCTTGTAATGAAAATGTAGGAGAGAGGGGGTAGAATCGGAGTTGTTTGTTTTTTTTTTCTTTGTTCTTCTTTTCTTGGGAAAAAGAGAGCTGAAGGAGATATTAGGGAAAGAGGAGTTGGAAAGGATGGGCGATTTTGGTTTAAGAATGGAAGAATTTTTTTTCCCTAGGGTTCATATGGGCTTAATCGGGCGTTCTCTCCTTGGGTGTAAAAAAACTCTCTTTTGTGCGAGGAGAAGAACTCATTTTAAATTCCTTTGGACGTAGCATCTTGATTGCAGCATTTATTGATGTATTATTCATGCCAGAATTTTTTATTTCTAGATTCCATCTTATGTCAGATGAACCGATGACCTATAATTGCCTTGTTGTTTTTATATGAGCATATGTGACCGACAAGAGTTGAAAAGCATCCGTCAAGCCAATACCAACAAATCCTGTGAAGGAATAGTGAGCGAGCCCATGAAAGTGAAGGTCAAAGGTCGGTAGGGTCGAAGGTTAGTGGAGCCTCGGATCCAAATCAATGGAAGGCTCAGATCCGTATCATGAGAAGCTTATTTCGGCTTATTGGAAGCTTATTCCAGCTGATTGAAGCTTAATCCGAATGATTGGAACTTATTCAGGATGATTAAGGCTTATTCAGGCTGATTGAAGCTTAGTCCAAATTAGTGAAAAGCTCGGATCCTTACTTTGTATTAGCGAAGGCTTAGTCCGAATCAATTTATTAGGAAGACAATTAACATATATATTATATCAGTCCTATGTATTATGTATTTATATGGGGATCACCCCTTGAGTATGATAAAAAACATTCTCTTTATTACTTCAATCGCACTTGTTCCTTCGGTTGCAACTACCGTTGCCCATCACTCGACCATTTCTGGTTGCACTATCACTTAGGACATCCTTCTCTCAAGTAAGCTTCAATCTATGTCACCCTCTGTCGCTTCGTTAAGTCTTTCCCGTGTGAAACGTGTGAGCTAAGTAAACATCATCGTGTCTCTTTTCCTTCCCGTCAAATAAATCGGGTCACGAAACCCTTTGAATTAGTTCACTCGATGTATGGGGTTCTTTTCCTATATGCAACTTCCTAAATCTTTCGAGGTTATGCGGTTCTTACAACTTGTTATTTGATTAACCGTATTCCCTCGTTTGTCCTACTTCATTCTTTATCCCGGTGTTCTTCTTTTCTCTCTTCCTCTTCGTGTTTTTGGTTGTGTTTGTTTTGTGCGGTGCTTTGGTCCTGGTCATGATAAGTTGGATCCCCGCTCGTCAAGTGTGTTTTCATCGGCTATTCACGTACTCGAAAGGATATCAGTGTTATAACCCCTTGACTGATTGCATCTATGCCTCCGCTGATGTCACTTTTCATGAGGATAAATCCTATTATGCTTCTTTCTCACATAGTCAACCTTCTCCTCCGGTTATTCCATTTCCCGTTCCTCCGATGGACTCCTCTCCTAAGTCGGCTCCGCTTGATCCGTGTCTCCCACCTGGTGACCACTTCATTGGCCACACATATCATCGCTGAACTACGGCTCCCGACATTCCCCCCACATCAATCGACGTCTCATCTTCCGAGCCGCCTGTGGCCCATGACCCGCCTATTGCTCAACGTAAAGGTACTCGTTCTTGCGTTGGTCATCCTCTTGACCATTTTGTTTCTTATACCGGTCATGTCCGCTCTCGGTATCCTCTATCTCACTTTGTCTCTACCTCCAAGTTATCTCCTTATTTCTCTCGCTTTTGTTTTTTTGTTTCGTCTCTGGTTGTGCCTCGCAATATTGCTGAAGCTCATGCTTATCCTGGGTGGCGCCAAGCCATGAACGATGAGATGTAGGCTCTTCGTACTAATGCCACCTGGGATCTCACTCGGTTACTCGCTAATAAACATGTTGTTGGGTGCCATTGGGTTTTTTACCGTGACAGTTCATCCTGATGGTTCACTTGAACGATTGAAGGCTCGTTTGGTGGCTAAGGGCTACACTCAGGTTTATGATGTTGACTATGATGATACTTTTTCTCCGGTAACCAAGATTCCGTCTGTTTGGGTGTTTCTCTCTTTAGCTGTTCATTATGGCTGGCCTCTTCATCAACTTGACGTCAAAAATGACTTTCTCCACGATGACCTTGTCGAGGAGGTTTATATGGAGCAACCACCTAGTTTTGTTGCTTAGGGGGAGAATCTGGTTTGTCGTCTTCGCAAGGCTCGTTGTGAGTTGAAACAGTCTCCATGGGCCTAGTTTGGCCGATTCAGACATGACTCTTGTTGGCTTCGGTCTTCGGCAATGTGAGGTTGATCATTCGTGTTTAGCTCTTCTTCTCTCTTCTGGCTGTGTTCTCTTGGTTGTATGTGTTCATGATATTATTGTTACGGGTAATGACAAGGACGACATTCAACGTTTAAAGCATTTTCTCCAGATCGAGTTTTGCACCAAGGATCTCGATCGTTTACGATATTTCTTGTGGATAAAAGTGGCCTACTCTAGTTCCTCTATCTCTTTGTCACAACGAAAGTATGTCCTGGATATACTTGATGAGATTGGGTACTTAGGTGTCAAACCTGTTACTTCTGGTGATTTGTCCGGTTAGATTCTGAGCATGGTGATTTGTTATATAACCCTGCTCAATATCGAAGATTAGTTGGTAAGTTAAACTATTTGACAGTGACCAGACCCGATATTGCCTTTATCGTAAGCATTGTAAGCCGGTTTATGAGTGCTCCTCACACTAACCACTAGACTACTACATTACGAATTGTCAAGTACTTGAAGGGAGCACCAAGACGAGGTCTTCTATTTAACAAACAAGGTAATCTCGATATTTATGGTTATTCTGATTCTGACTGGGCAGGATGTTCGATTGATAGAAGATCCATTACTGGTTATTGTGTGTTTCTTAGTGGAAATCTTGTAGCATGGAAAAGTAAGAAACAACATGTGGTGTCACGATCTAATGCAGAGGCTGAGTATATAGCAATGGCACATGTCACAGGTGAACTAACATGGTTGACAATGTTGTTATCTGAAATTGGCTTACCTTTTTCACGCGCCTCAATATTACATTGTGATAGTCAGTCTGCTATCTATGTCGCTTCCAATCCGGTGTTCCATGAAAGGACGAAGCATATTGAAGTTGATTGTCATTTTGTACGAGAGAAGGTGCGAATAATGAGATTGAGCTCACACACATTCGAACCGAACATCAACTTGCTGATCTTTTTACTAAGTTTTTAGGGGTAATCGTGTACATGAACTTTGTAACAAGTTAGGATTATTTGATATATATGCTCCAACTTGACGGGGAGTATTAGGAAGACAATTAATATATATACTATACTAGCCCTATGTATTATGTATTTATATGGGGATCACCCCTTGAGTATAATAAAAAAATATTCTCTTTGCTCTCTTAACACAATCGAAGGCTCGAATCCTCACTCCGTATCGGTGGAGGCTTAGTTTGAATCAATGGAAGGCTCAGATCCTTACTCGTATCGGTGGGGGCTTAGTCCGGATCAATGGAAGGCTCGGATTCTTACTTCGTATCGGTTGAGGCTTAGTCCAGGATCAATGGAAGGCTCGGATCCTTATTCCGTATCGGTGGAGGCTTAGTCCGGATTAGTGATGTCTCGGATCCTTACTCCGTATCAATGGAGTCCTTAGTCCGGATCGGTAATGTCCCGAATTTGACCGTAATCCACGGTAAAGTTTTTTACTTTTAATTACCTTTTTACCCCCACCTAAGACGCCAAAATGGACGAACTTTTGGGGATTGTTTGGGAAGACCCATATTCGCCTAAATAGACGTTTCAGACTATTTCACACATGCACATTTTTTGGCAATTTGACTAGGGGTATTGATTGTCTCTTTGGTAGATTTGACCTTTTCCGACGAAAATTGTTTTGGCCATAACTTCTTCGTTTTAAGTCGGAATTTAGCACCGTCAAGTGTGTTAGTCTCCAAATTTTATCCTTTATCACTTAGTGTTGGCCTTGGGGCATTTCAAGGGTTTGTAACAAAGGTTATCAATTTTAGGCTTTTTCGTTCGTGTCAATCTTGAATCCATCTTGCGCAACATGGGGTTTAACATTAACTTAACCCTGGGACTAACTCCTTGGTAGTGAGTGATCTTTATGGACTTGTTCAGCAAGATATATGGCATGGTCAGATAGATATAAAATTTACAAAGAGTTGTCATGTCTAGCCCGGACAAAATGGGATCCAATAGTATGTGCATACTTGAAAATGGGATTGAACTGGTATAACCTGGGTTATTGGGCAAAACCAGGACAAACGGAACCGAAGAGCCACTTCGGGCAATTATCTCAATGCTTTTTTGAGGGTCTAGTGTCCAGCCAGCTTTGAGCTAGGTAAAGCGTCGAGCTAGGTAGAGTATCAAGCAAGCTCGGAGCTATAGTCTTGAAGCAGGGTGCTTTGAGTAACAGGTTATGAGTCACTTAAATCCTAAGGGTATCGAGCCAGCCTCGAGTAGTGTCAAGCGTCGAAATTGGAGATTATGGCTTGAATTGGAGCTTGGCATTTGGGTTGATTCGTGTAAAGGCCTATATTTGGGTGGATTTAGGAGATAGTCTTTAATTGGTAATGAAAATATCATTTTGGTATCGTGCTCGGCAATACAAGCATTTTGGTCGTAGTCGGGTCCAATTTGGAGTTTGGAACCTTGGAAGGCTATTTGTATCATTTTGGGTGTTTATTAATTAAAGAATTAGCAACAAATATAAATAGAGAGAGAGAGAGAGAGAGAGAGAGAGAGAGAGAGAGAGAGAGACACAAGTGTGTGGTTGTTTATGTTTGTTGACTTTGGTGAAAGAGAGAGAGCGTGAAGAGAGCTTGGAGCTTGGGGTTCATTTATTCGTGAATCATTACCCAAGTAGGTGTTCCTGAACTTCTTATCTTGATTCTGTTCTTGATATGCATGAATTTTGTTGCGGATGTGGATCTCGAGATATTGAAAGCATGAGTGAATGAAATCTGTTTTGAAGATTTCCAATTCCATTAAAGATTGTGTCCACGCATCTGAGTGATCCACGAGTAAGATGATATAAATGTCTTCAATGGAGTATTTTGCAAGTGATGAGTTTAAATGCGCTGAACGACATAGCGAGTACATGGAGCAATATCGTCTTATTTTGTCGCAAGGTTCCTTACTCCGTGTTAATGAAGTATTCGGATTGTTTACACCGTGTCAATAGTTGCTTACTCTATGTCACTTAAGTACTCGGATCCTTATTCCATCGCAAGGTTCCTTAATCCGTGTTAATGAAGTGCTCGACGACTTATTCCATAGCAAGGTTCCTTACTCCGTGTCAATGATGTGCTCGGATGATTTATTCCATAGCAAGGTTCCTTACTCGTGTTAATTGAATGCTCGGATCACTTATTCGGTATCAACGCTTCTTTACTCGTAAAGTATAAAGCTCGGATGCTTATTCCGCGTCTTTTCTCCCTTACTCTGCTGAGTGAAAGACCCAGATTCTTACTCGTGTCTTCAACGACACTCACAATGATCCATATCAGGATTATGTATCCTGTCATTTACGTATCTCTCACGAGTGAATCGAGTTTGTCATTTTAAGCTTATCTTCCGCAACATTGTTAGAGATAGAGAAACGAGAATTCTCAAATCAAATTACATAGGGTCTAATTTGCATCTTCTAAATTCTAGGTTCAATCCAATAGTATATATCTCCTCAATATCATTAAAATCATCATACATAAAACATCTCAATCATTACATCACATATGATATTCACATACAACTTTCCACAAAGCCATGTCCGAGAGCAAAACACGCAGGCAATACATACAGACTATAACATCTAGGCACTATCCTCTTAGAGGAAAGCCTCTGCTAGCCTCTAGCAATACTTGAAAGGGAAAAAACAACAAAGTTAGGGTGAGCTATAAGCTTAGTAGGTGACCCATAACTCTATACCCTACTATGCAAAAAGATAGATGCTTACTCATTACATGCTTAGTGTATGAGTGTTGTGTAGTGCACAATCAAACAAGCATTAATCATCAAGACTCGGTTTGGACCAAAACATAATCAGGGAATGTACTCCCAACTAAGAGCATTCAACTCTCACAACAACTCATCATCTCGGCTCAGGCCTTAGCCTGTCACCCAACTCAAGGGCATACTAGCTTTAACACGACGTTTCAGGAGTCTTTGCCACATGTCATCATGAGCCTCGGCCTCCTATCCCAAACACAATATCACATTAAGAACCTATCCACATCGAGCTCAACGTGTCCACCACAATTCCACGGGATCACCATGAGCTCAATAACTCAACTCAGGCCTTCGTCTGTCACCACGAGCTTAAGAACTCAATCTAACACATGAGCACATCACCTTAACAGCTGCCTCCCCAACACGGTACAACATCTTCTCATCAAGAGCTTAGGCTAAGCCTTCACCGCTCTCAACTAACATGGTGCATCACCAATATTAGGGGCCGTAGCCACCTATCACACCCACATAATGGTCCATTAGCTAATGGGCCGTACCCTCTTGTTAGCTCAAGCTCAACCTTCGACTATGCCAGTTGTTGTAACTCACAATCCCCAAGGCCCCACAATCATGCAACATAATACACAAACAAAACATAGTATAAACATGAACAAAACAAACCGAAACCTCACAATGGTTTCCTAACAAAGCCTCACTTGGCTCTTTCACCATGGCCACTAGCACCCCTTGGGCCCTTAGCTAAAGAACACAACTAAGCCTCTATGGTTTAATCTCACCTGGGTTCCCTGGAGACCCCTAAATCCACCCCATACATGGGTTACACACCCTTAAAGACAAACCGGAAGAAAAAAACCAAAAATAGTGCCAAAAAAGCCATTAACCGATTAAACAACACGAATTTCAGTCGACCACCAATGTAATTGACCACTCTGGTTGAGTAAGCCTCGCACACATGCTAAAAATAGCACCCAGTCATGGTGAACCAATCCATATGGTCAATGTTGACCACAACCATAGGTCGAGGTCGATCAAACACTCCTAGTTGAACACACTACCAATCGACCATTCCAAATCAACCAAAACCACATGATTGACCAAACGACATTGACCTTGCCACATAAGGTCAACCAAACTAGGTTGACCCAACCAAACGATCGTGGCCAACCAAACTCTCTTGGTCGATCTCCTTCAGTTGGCCATATAAACCGCAACTCACCCTTTCAAGCATGTCGAATACTATTCGATGAAATCTGGTTCAAGGACTCCAAATCTATAGTTCTACGCCTCAAGGCATCCCAAAAAAGGATTCCTAACTCATTGTAGCCACATTATGCTTAGGCCTGTAAATGAGCCGATACACTCGACAGCTCGCTCGATTAAGCTTGACTCGAAATCGAGTTCGTTACTGTTGAAGCTCGCTCGTTACTGTTAAAGCTCGCTCGATTATTTAACGACACATACCCGGCTCGCTCGATTAAGCTCGACGGGGGCTCGTTGGTTCGACTCGTTTAAATCGAGTTCGATTAAAGTTCGCTCGACTCGTTTAAAACCCGCCTAACTCGTTAAAAATTTATAATTATTAAAAATAATTAAAATAAATAAACAGTGATAGCAATTTTTTAAAATTAAAAAAATAAGAAATAAAATATTATGTTGGCACATTTTTTGATATGTGTGAACGTGAGTTGTCTTCCTCCCCCCTAACAATTATTGTTTCCAATTGCACACACGCACTGAGGATGAGGAGAGCGTCTTCTTCCTTGCCGCCGCTCCTCCAACCCCATTTTCTTCAAAATCTCTCCACCAGTCCGTCAATCTGTACTAAAAGGCTGTCGATTTGCACCAAGCGGGTGTCGATCTACACCTAGAAGTCGTCGATCTGCACCTAACAGTCCTCAATCTGCACATAGCAGTCGTCTTCCTCATCCCCTCCTCCCCTCACATTTTCGTAAAAATCTCTCCACAACCTCGTCAATCTGTACTGGAAAGCCGTCAATCTGCACCAAGCGGGTGTCGATCTGCACCTAGGGATGGCAATTTGCCCCGTCTCCACGGGGACCCGCCCCGCCCCGGAATATAACCCGCCCCGCGGGGATTCCCGTCCCCGCCTAGCAGGCCAAGCGCCCACCATGGACGAAACTAATGATGAAAATTTGTTTGCTGCCAACAAGTCTTGATCCCTGGACCAGCCTGCGCTGGCAACCATTGGACCAAGTGTTACTTGTTATATATAATTAATATATATAGTTAAAAGTAACACGTTAATAATAATAATAATAATAATAATAATAATAATAATAATAATAATAATAATATAATAATAATAATAATAATAATATAATAAGTAAATAAATTAGCTATTTATATTTATATAGATAAGAAATAAAACTATATATATGATAATTTAGTATCCTAAACTAGTTAATCTTGTGTAATTAATTCATAACATTGATTATAATTGTAAGCGACTAAGCATATATATACGTACATATGTGTCAAAATATGTTTAAGCAATTCTTGTTTTTAATTTGGAAATATAGGTTTTTTTTTATTGAGTGAAAACTGAGAAGCTTCATAAATTACTCTTTTTCACTTTATATAGGCTTTAAAAAATTTGATGGATAGACTAAAATAGTGATATTAAATTCTTTTTTTAGAATGCCATCCACAACATTGCTTATGATGCAATGACGCCAACATTATACGTAAAATGTCAAAATAACCATATAAAATGCCAAAAAGGTATCAATAGAGGATTGATCTTCGTATCGATATGAAATTATAAAATAGTTTGCACATAAATTATAAAGGTATCAATAGAGGATTGATCTTTATATCTTTGATATTTGTATATTAAATGATGTAATTAATATATATTGTTAAAAATAACATGTTAATAATAATAATATAATAATAATAATAAGCAAATAAATTAGTTATTTATATTCATAGAAATAAGAAATGAAACTATATACATGCTAATTTAGTATCTCAAACCAATTAATTTTGTGTAATCAATTCATAACATTTATAATTTGATGATAGTTTTCTAATCATATAACATTGGAACTCACCATTATTGATTATGAATTTCGTTTTGTTTGAATTATTGAAGTCATCATTTATCGATTATAACTTTATATATATATATATATATATAGTAAATTAGTAATAACTAATATCCTCCCGCTACTCATGACTACAAATATGATTGAACCCAGTCATTGATTGATCAATATATTATTAAAGTCAATTGTTCTTTAAAAACAAACTCACTTCATTTATCTACCATATGGTCCATATTTAATTTGATTACAAATGTATTGTATAATTAATAGAAAGATAGTGAATTATATATATATATATATATACTAATATATATCATATATAATATGAATACAAATTGGTGAAAAATATGTTATTAAATCTATTATTTTTAAAAATATATTAATGAGTTTATATGTTATTTATTATATATTAATTTATGCAATTTGTTATTAAGAAAATATAAATATTTGTATTATTATGTATTAAGTAAAAAAAATGTATGAGGCTAACGTGAGCCACGTGGCATTTTTTTGCATCACTCCATCCCTAATTCCTAAACCTAATTCGGCCGCCCCACTCGTGACCCAAGAACTCACATTCTACGCTCAGACTCAGAGTCATCACACGACGACTTTTTTCGTTCTTCGTTCTTCCGCAGCTCTGCCGTCCCGCTCGGCCTTCTTCGATCTTCCATCGCCGCTCAGCCTTCTTCGATCTTCCGTCGGCCGCTTGGCCTTCGTTGGATCTTCCGTCGCTTGGCCGCTCCCCTGACCAGCTTGCCGTCGCCATAGTCACCGGCGCACATATCGCAAGTCGCACCGCCAAGCGCACCGCCATAGCAACCGGCGCACCGCCGCTCCCCTCTCTCCTCTCCTCCTTCAATTTCAACCACTGGAATAGCCGATCTGTGAGTATTTCATCTCCAACGATATGTTCTTCCCTTTTTAATGTTTATTTTGTGAACATATCGTGTAGATCTGTGTTTTTTTAATGGATATTTTTCGTGTACTGTTAATGTATTTTTACAGATCGTTTGAGTGTTTGTGGATATTTGTTTCTTGGATATTTACCCAGTTCTGAAAATTTTGTGTTTCGTTTTGTGTACCTGCACCTAGCGGTCGTTGACCTGCACATACCGGTCGTCGATCTGCTTGTAGGGTCGTCGATTAACTTCTAGCATCGTCGATCTGTACCAAACATCATCTACACCGAGCAACCGTCAATCTGCACCAAACGCCATCGATCTGCACCAAGCTGCCATCTCTGGTGAGGGTTTTTAAATCAACCTATATCGGCTTAAAGATTTGGATAGAATTTATTCGTATTGAGTTTAATAACTGGTGTATCTTTACGTTGTCATATATTTTATCATATATATATATATTAATATACACGAACATATTAGAATTCCAATGTTGAAATATATGTTTCTTATAACCTGATAAACATGTTTTTTCTTTAAGCATGTTTATTATTAATAATTGGAATGTCTATAATTTTTCTAAAACATGTTTATAAATTTTTTATAATCTGTTATTTTTTTAAACTTTCTTATTACAATAGCAGCGTTATCCATATGTTTTTTCCTATTTATTTATGATGTTGTTTTCTATAATATGTATTTGTTTTCCTATAATGTTGTTTGTATTCCTGTTTGTTATTTCGTATACTGTTTGTAATGTTGTTTTTTATTCTTATAATGCTGTTTGTAATGCTGTTATTTTTTTAAACTTTCTTATTACAATAGCAGTGTTATCCAAATGTTTTTTCCTATTTATTTGTAATGTTGTTTTCTATAATATGCATTTGTTTTCCTATAATGCTGGTTGTATTCCTGTTTGTTATTTCGTATGCTGTTTGTAATGTTGTTTTCTTATTTTTATAATGATGTTTGTAATGTTGTTTTCTTATTCTTATAATGCTATTTATAATATGTTTTTCCCTATGTATTTGTAATGCTGTTTTTTCCTCTTCTTCTTTTTTTTCAAATTATCAATTTGAAATCTGTTCCAGCGAAGAAATTTTAATTTATTAATTCTGATTATGTTACAATTAACAGTGATGGAGAATGAGAATCAATCTAATGAAGTGGAAGTCCAATTGGATAATATTGTTTCTATAAATCCCACACCAGATCAACATACTAACAATGCCTCTCCAGTTGTTGGTGAGGCTGGAAATGGGAGTTTTAGTAGTGCTACAAGCGATAATCCCCCATATGTAAAGAGAGAAAGGAAAAAGACTTCAGTAGTCTGGAATGATTTTGATCCAGTTACTGTGTGTGGAGTTAAAAAATCACAATGTCGTTGGTGTCAAACTTTGTTTGTAGTTGGAAATTCCAGTACCACTTCAACCTTAAAAAGGCATTTGACTACATGTACTAAATTTATACAGCACAATGGCAATAAAAAACAGAAGGTGTTGTCATTTGAACCTAGCATGGAACATGATGGTGTGGACAATTTGATAGGTTTTACCTACAAGGAGAGTAAGGTTAGGGAAATGGCTTCTCATATGGTGTTATTCCATGAGTACCCATTTAATATGATGGAACATGAGCTTTTTAATAAGTTCATGAGGGTTTGCACACCTCATTGGAAAAAAATCAGTCGGGCTACTGTTAAAAATGATTGTTTTATCACTTACCAAACTGAAAAGAGGAAGCTGAAATCACTTTTAAAATTGATTGACAAGGTGAACATTACCACCGATATGTGGACCTCCTCTCAAAGAGTGTCATATATGGTAGTAACTTGCCACTTTGTGGATTCAGCTTGGTGCCTCCAGAAAAGAGTCCTAAATTTTTGTAATGTTCCTCCTCCGCATTGTGGTGGTGTGATTGCTGATGCATTAAGGGCTTGTTTTTGTGATTGGGAAATTGAGAATAAAATTCATACAATTACGGTTGATAATGCGACAGCTAATGATTCAGCAATTGCAAATTTAAAAGATGACTTTGAGTTGAAGTATATTTTGCCGGTTCGGGGTAGGTTGTTTCATGTGAGATGTTGTGCACACATTACAAACTTGTGTGTACAAGCTGGCCTTACACAAATTAAGGATATTATTGATGCTGTCAAGCAGGGTATAAAATTTATAGTGGCTTCTGAAAGTAGGCTGATTGTTTTCACTGATATTGCAAAAAGATTGGATATACGTTGTAAGAAGCTAATTTTAGATGTCCCTACACGCTGGAACAGCACTTATATGATGTTGGACACAGCAATTCGGTTCAAAGAAGTGTTCCCTAGGTACCAAAGAATTGAGAAAGGATTTCAGTGGGTTGTTAGTCCAGAACAGTGGGGAATGGTGGAAAATGTAGCCCAGATTTTGTCAGTTTTCAATGATGTCACTAATGTTGTATCTGGTAGTGACTATCCCACTGCAAATCTGTATTTACCTGAGGTTTGGAGGATGAAAGAAATTTTGATGATCAAGTGTGAGGATAGGAATGAGTATATCAGGTCAATGGCAGCAAAAATGAATGACAAGTTTGAGAAGTATTGGGGTCAAAGCAATTTGTTGATGTCCATAGCTGCTGTCTTGGATCCTAGATATAAGATGAAGCTAATCAATTTCTGTTTTCCTATCATTTATCCTTCAGAAAAATGTGATTATTACATTGACAATGTGCTGGAAATTCTGAAAGAGTTGTTTGAGTCATATGTTTCTGCCCATAAGGCTTCTATATTGCAAGAAACTGCTCAAATAAATGCTGCTGCTTCCTCAAGTGCCACTGTAAGTGATGCAGTTTCCAAAATTTCTCAAGGTCGATCAAGGTTTTTTGAGCACATAAGAAGTAGTGACATCATTCGGCCCGTAAAATCAGATTTGGATATTTATCTTGAAGAGGATGTCTATATTTCTGAAAAGAATGATAATGGAATAACTATGGATGCTGATTTTGATGCTTTAGAATGGTGGAAATCTAATGCTTTGAAGTATCGTATTTTATCTAAAATG
Source organism: Taxillus chinensis (assembly GCA_023512835.1). Taxonomy (NCBI): domain Eukaryota; kingdom Viridiplantae; phylum Streptophyta; class Magnoliopsida; order Santalales; family Loranthaceae; genus Taxillus; species Taxillus chinensis. The sequence continues at coordinate 41,451,407 of CM042090.1, forward strand.
GCAAAGGATATTTTAGCTGTTTCCATAAGTACAGTGGCTTCGGAAGCTACTTTCAGTGCTGGTGGTAGGGTTATTGAACCTCATAGAGCATCATTAAAAACTGAGACTGTTCAGATGCTCTTATGTGGTGCAGATTGGGTGGGATCACTTCACGGCATTAAGAAAAAATCTGTGATAAAAGTAAGTTTTGATTGAAATTTATGTATTTTGCTTATTTAGTTTTTTTTTCTTTAGTTTTATTAATGTATGAACTACTTTATTTATTTGGTGTTTATTTGTGTAGACATTTGTTGAAGTGGATTTACCAGCAACAACAAGTACAACAACTTGAGACTTGAAGGCTGTTTTTCTTTATATTTCTGTAATTCCAATGCTTTATTTTTGTTGAAGACTCCAAATCTGGTTTTCTTTATGCTTTTGTATTTCTAGTATTGTTTTTTTTAATGACTTCAAGTCTGTTTTTCTTTAAATCTGTAATTTAAGTTCTTATGACTGACATCCAGCCTGCTTGTCATAGCAAGGCTGATTTCTGGTTATGGAAGCCTCGTTGGCTTGATTTTCCCTACTTATTTCCATTTATGATAGTTTTTTTTTTTCTAATTGTGCCTTTGTTGTAATTTTTTTGTTTTGAATTTTGTCTGACAAAAGTAATGTTGAAAGAAGCCTAGCAGCTAAAGCTGAAGCCGGAACAGCCAATGGACCTGCAAAAGCCATCAAAGCTGTTGGTGATGTTGCTGCTAAACTTGTCATTTTCTTTTAGCCTCTTAATTACTCGTATTATTTTTGTTATTGTTGTAGGACAAAGATATATTTTGCTACTGCTGCAGCCACGTGGGATGCTGATTTCAATGTGAAGTTTGATGATGATGTCCATGTAAATATAGGCAAGTTAATATGTTTGTATTGATATTTTAGCTGGTGTATAATTGTTTAAATGATCTATGAGAATATTATAGTCAAATTTTTATCTCCGCCTTTTAAATTTAAATGGTCATTCCCGTGTATAGCTTATGTCTGGCTTCTATCTATCACTTATGTACAGTAATGCTAGGTGAGACTTTAATGAGGCATCAGAGGAAGTCACGGGTGCATATTGGTTGCATGAAATCTGGTCCTGTCCTTGCTCAAAAGTAAGCAAAGTACTTTAATAGTCTGCATGATGAGCCATACATGTGTTGAAAAATGTTTAACATTAAGTTGTCTACTCATCCATTAATTGCAACAGAGGAGTGAGATACCACGAACCAGAATATTGGAAATTTGGTGATGTAAGAAATAAGTATTTCCAACATGGCACAAGACAAATGTATGCTATTTCAAGAGATTTCGCAATTTATATATCAATAAACCCGTAAGGTCCACCTTACTTAGATAGGAAGTAAAAATGTTATGATCTGAGCAATCTTTATGACACTTGCCATTGCACATCTGATGGTTTTCTCTTTTGTTCATTGCTCAGGCACGTCCTTCACAACTATGCTAACGAGGATGTTTCTTTGGGATGTTGGCCATTGGGCTGCCTGCATCAGGTTCCTTAGGGATTCTGCATTCGAAAAGCTGAAAAGCTGATTTCAGAGCACATTTTATTTTTCTCGGAGATTCTATTTGTCCAACTAAAAATTGTAGAATGTATTTTGGAATATTTCATGTGTACGAACAGCCAACAATGAGGCTTTAGATGTGTATTATTTTTTCATTTGAAATTTAGTTATTTTATACTAGGATATTATCTATTTATTTGAAAATAATTATTTATAAATTATTATTGATAAAAAATTTAAATAAGTTCTAAACGAGCTTTAAACGAGTCGAGTTGTATATTTAAAGCTTGTGTAAAAGTTTAATCGAGCTCGAGCTCGAGTTTGAGTTCGGTTTTGAGAAAGGTTAAACATCACTTTTAATTCGAGCTCAAGTCGAGTCGAGCTAATTGAGGGCTCGGCTCGGCTCGATTAAGCACCTTATACGAGCTCGAGCTCGAGTTCGAGCCTGGCAAAGCGTTTAATGAGCCGAGCCGAGTTAAGAGTTTTTAAGCTTGGCTCGAACTCGAGCTCGGCTCGATTAATTTTTTTCTTTAATGAGCCGAGCCGAGCTCACCTAAACTCGACTCGGCTCGGCTCATTTACAGGCCTAATTATGCTCCAAAATAACCTCGTATCGAAGGTTATAACACAAAATTGAGCTTTTCCTAAATGTTAGGATTCATCATCAAATCTATGATTTCACTCAAATCATGCACACTAATCCCACTAAGATTTATATAGAAAGATAAGAACACCTACTTGGAGATGCTATCACGGATCGGATAGCTCAAAATTGCCTAACCATGGCTCTAAGCTCTCTCTTCCCAAACATAGATGGAATGTACAATGGGGGTACTTCTCTCTCTTCCTTATTTATAATTTCTGTGTATTCCTTAATTAAGAAACACCCCAAAATCATAATTAACCTCACCTGGGCCATGAATTCCAAATTAAGCTCAATTACTATTAAAACACTTAAAATTACGAACATATCACTATCCGAATGTTTTCCAACTCAATTGACCGCTCACATAAGGTCGACCGAAAGACCTCTAAAATCCCTAAAATAGCCACTAAAGGCTTTGGCTTTGAATCGGGCCCAACTAGTGTCAAAACACAAATATCAATAACCTTCCTTATCAATGGTTATCTATTAACACAACTCAAAAGATGGTTTTTTACAAAGTTAACCCAATATTCTTGGTGTGGATTAACCCATTAAGTAAAACTTTCACGTTCTCGTGACATTGGTTTCAAGGGTCGACTCAATCTTTATTGTCTCTTTTCGACGTCGTTACAATGTTATACGTCAACCTACCAACATTGTTGGCTAACCCACTTAAATATGCATGCCCAAACCCAAAACATATAGAAACATAGTGTCACACCCCGGACTCATAGAAATCGGTTAATGAATCCTCATGCCTGCACCCGAAGGGACAAGGGCACGGTGAAAATACTTAGAAAGGGATCTTAGCATGGGTGTCATCCCTATTCACTTATCATTCCAAACATTCAATCATGTACATATAGCATACTAGTACAAAAATCTCATTTCAATCCAAAGCGGTATATACATCATTCTTTCCCCACGAGGTTACATCATGTTTTACAAACCAAATAATACAAATAAAACTGACACACACATAAGGCAAACAAGGTCTCCACTTTGGGTGAACCTCCTAGATCTTGTAGGCACCTAGAACAAAAAAAGACAAATGTAACAAGAGGGATAAGCAAGCATAGCTTAGTAGGGATCATGTCTCCCATGCGTCATCACTTACCCATCATAACTCATACTCGTCCACCTACGGTGTAGGCATGTGCATGTGTCATGTCACCTTTAATCCACATAATCACATTATCATTTACCATAAGTAATCTTCCCCTAGCCTCTCAAGCCCCAACACAAGTCATTCCTCCCATGCATCATCACTTACCATGCCTCTCAAACTTGTACCTCTCAGGTTACATTACCTTAACCTTAACCTCACGGGTTTCATTCACATGGCATCTCATGCAACACAATAAGGCATCTCATACCTTTAAGGCATCTTAAGCAATAATCACATGCATATCACAACAAACATTACATCACGTGTATATCACAACAAACACGGAATCACATGCATGTCACAACAAACATGACATCACATATATGTCACAACAAATATGGCATCACATGCATATTACAATCGTACACACATACCCTTGTAACTCAACCCGTCATAAAATAAGACAGATGAAATCCCATAGACTCTCATCCCCAAACCGCTCAACCATAGACTTTCAGCCCCGAACCGCTCAACCATAGACTTTCACCCTGAACCGCAACCATAGACTTTCAGCCCCGAACCGCAACCATAGACTTTCAGCCCCAAACCACATACTCATGGCCACCTAGCCACATCTAGGACCCCTTGGGACTCAACTCAAGTCAAACAAGACTCAAAACAAAGCAAACAAGCTTAATGCATAGGACCGGTCATGGCGAACCCCATACCGTCTGCGGCGGGTTAATAGTAGCACATCATCCGAGGTAGATGCTTCATTGTCCGCAACAGAGACCCCTCCGGTCATGCGGACACCAACCTGGCCGCGACCGATCTCATCGAAACCTTTCTACATAACCTGCTCTCTATAAGTTGCAACCGAACCTACACTAGCTGTGACCAATCACATCAATGCCTCCTCAGACATCCCGTTGGCCGCGACCAACCAAGAACCGGCCACAACCGGGCTCCGACGAACCCAAAATTTGGCTATTGCAACACTCAATTTTTGGCATCTCATGCCCCAAAATGAGCAATATTGGCCCCCAAACACCTCCTAATTGGTTCTAGGTACTCTACCATAACTCAAAACGCATAAACAACACATAATCCGCAACTAACATGTATATGGGTCATTCCACCCATATACATCCCAATTCATGAAAATCAACACAATTAATGGGTTTAATTACTACCAAAGACATGAAAGATGGTCTAAAACATGAATCCCTACCTCAATTACGGTTGATTTGAGTCCGAAACACCCCAATTCCTCTTCTCCATGCTTTCTCTCTCTTTCTCTCTCTAGAATGGCAAGAATGAGCTTGAATTTGGGGATTAGGGTTCTTCCCTTATCTTTTTATACTTTTTGCCCAAAAATACAAAAAAATCATGAAAATACTTTCTTAAGGCTCGAGTCTAAATCAGGCTCAATTACTGTCAAACGCTTTGTTTAACGAGTAAATCATCTGGATCGATATTAGTTTTCCCAAATAAACATTTCATCATAGAGTTATCCCCTAAAACCTCAAATCAGGTCATTATACATAGGTTGGCCTACTAGGTATGGTAAATTGGCTCACCTCTTCCACATTGCATATAAGAGTATTAAATGGGTCAATCGCCCATGGGCCATGCAAGTTGGCTAGCGTTTGAAGGTGGACTAGCTAATCAAACTCAACTTTAACTACTTAATTTAAGTACAAATATATTCGTAAAAGAAGTTATATATAATTAAAACAAGTTATACGTATACTTAATTATATTACCATTATTTATAATTATAAGTGCAAATTATGATAATATAAACTAAATAGTGTATATATATATACTTATCATATTAAACAATTATTCGATCAAATAATATTTAATTAAATATATCATTTAATATTTTTAAATAAACATATTAATAAATTTAAAACTAAATTTGAATCTAATTAATATGTCTAATTATTATTATTTTTGTTATTAATTATATATTAGAATTTAAGTACATATACTAATTATATAAATATATTAAATAATCATTTTCTAACCTAATTGTACACAATTAACAAAAACGTCTTAGGTTGGAGTTCTGGCACCATTTGTCGGGATTTCTCATACGAATAAAAGGCTAGGTGATTTAGCTCATTACCTATGTGTCAAGTAACCCAGCATGCCCTTTGAATATACCACAATTACAGTAAGACGAATACGTTTGATATAATATTATTATTTTTTAAAATATAATTATTTTTTAAAAATATAATTATTTAAAAAAATATAATCTCAACTAAATTTATACCACTTATAAGTTAAAAATAATTATATTTTAAAAATACACCGCCGTACCAAAAAACCTAAAAAAAGGCGATTGAGTTTCCATCCAAATATCCAACTTCAACAACTTTTCTAAGTTGTGTAAGCAACCTACTGTTAATTCGCTCACGTGTTTATAGTTGATCTAAAAGCCTAATTAACAACTAAAATAAATTATCTACTGATTCCATAGGCATACATACAGTGACGGATTTAGGTTTTCTCAACTAAAATAATCTCAACTAAAGCCTAATACATACAGTGCCCCCCCCCCAAATTTTAAGTTTTTTTTTAAAAAATATATATTAAACTAATAAAATTTAATTATAACATAATTCCAAATATTAAATACAAATACAATATAATTAGACGTAATTAATAAACTCAAATATTTATTAATATCACATAATTACAAATAATTATTGATCATGTAATTCGAACTATATATAATTATGTTGATATTTATAATATATATATATATATATAATTAAAATGGTTATTAATTGAATAAGGCATAATAATAAACCGCTATATGTTGATAAATTATAATTATTATTAATATATCGGTGCTTAATAAGATTTCTTGTCTCAAATTCTAATAATATATATTTACAATAAAAAATAATTAGTAATATGATTTATTATTTTAAAGTATTTGTGATAAATATGTTACTAACCGCAATAAGGATAAATAGATTATAAAATTTTAAAAAGTTGTATAACTTAGTTATAAAATGCTTTGAGAAGTTTTTTTATGCTTTTACGTTATTACTTGTGACTTAGATAGATTAATCATAATTTAAAATAATTTTTTTTAAATATAAATTATATGATTTTTTTTGTAGCCTAATACCCCCCCCCCCCAATCGAGTTTTCTGAATCCGTCCCTACATATATATATATATTATTAGCGTCGTAAAAATTGTTTATTTATAATACTGTATACTGGCAATTTAGTAGTCTATCACAAATATTAAGATAGTATTAAGCCACTTTTACAAGAATTACTCTAAAAAAGTTTTATAAAAGTTGGAAACATGATAGAGCTTTGTTTTAGGAATTGTCGGGAGTTTGAATTTCACACAAAATATGGTTTAAAATTTAATATTTTAATATAAAAAGCTATTAAAAAAATTGGAGTTCAAAAGTCATAATAATCCATATAAAAATGAAAAGTTCAAGTAGTGTTGATTTTTTGAAAATTTCAAAATTTCTCCTCCGCGTACTAAGTCACATGTATTAATAATAAAGTTCAACCTACCTTCTCTTAACAACTATGGTACTCAACTTATATAAAAGGTAATGCCTAATTATGAATCCACCTTAAAGATGGAAGTAGGCAATGGACTAATGGCCTCTTTAGATTAATGGAATAATATAATTTTCATTATTCATAATATGGGTATATTTTTGCCTTTCCTAAATCGAAGTGCAGTTTTAAGCAAAGGGCGTGTGATGTGAGAAGACGGCACATAATTAAAGCACTGACATTCGTATTATCAAAGTCCTTTTTAAAATTTGATCAAAACTGCTATTGTTGATGAAAACTGGTGTGTTTCCAAAACTATACAGTGTTCTACTCATATTGAATTTATCATTTTAATCATTAAAATAATAATATAATATTATTTTTTTAACAACCTCCCTCCTCTCTCTGTCGTCGCACTCTGTCCCCCTTCTCAGCGCTTGCTCCATCTTCCAAATCCATCCACCCGCTGTCAGTAAAATTATTCTATGAGATTTTCAAATTTTGTTGTTATTGTTTTTTTTGTGTTTATGTGTTTGATTGTTATTTATTCTTTAAAATCCTCTTTTTTTTATTTTTGTTACTTGACGGGCTATTGGAGAGGGGAACATCTACACCTACAATTTGCATCCACTTCGATAATGCATTTTAAAATACATTGGGCCTTGGGGGTCATTAGGGTGTCTACGCTGTTCGATAGGGTTCGTCCCGTGGTAGGGCCTTGTGAGGAAACCTTGGGGTTTCGAGGAAGGAAAGTCATATTTGAGAAAATAATATGATAATTATAGATTGTGTGTTGGTTGTCGATTTAAGTGTTAGTTGATGTAGTGTAAATGCATATTCGTTGTCTTGTGTTTGATTGTGAGCTCATGTGGTTGTGATTGTGAGCCTGTGTGGCTATGGATATCACGCCCCCAAATTCCATGGAACCCGAAACCAGGAACATGACTTCCCCTTGCCCGCACCCGAAAGGTCAAGGAGTTGGTGACTATCACCAATAGAGACTACACCGCGGGTCTTGTCTCAATCATGCAACCCTGTACGATCATACATCAAGGGTAATCCCGTACTTTCACATATATCATCATGCATACAATAAGTCAAACAAGTGATACGGACATCATATCATAAATAGTATGCAAATACAACTGTCTACGGACCCATGTCCGGGATACAAGACACAACAATACAGAATACAACATCTGTATCATACATTAGAGTCGTGGGCACGTCCTCCTAGAAAAAAGTCCTCCACTAGTCTCGGGTCACACCTAAAAAAGGTAAACAACAAGTAGGGGTGAGCGACAAGATGAATAAACGACCCCAATACTCCACATCATGCAAACATATAAGTCTATACTACATGCTCGTGTACTCGTGCACTGTGTAGTGTGCACAACATCAGAACTCAGCATGCTCACACAGGACGGCTTGTCCACAATCCTTAACAGGATCCCAGCTCAGGGCACTCAACCCTAGCTCCACGAGCTCAATGGCTCCCGAGCTCAACGACTCAACACGATCCTTAACAGGATCCCAACTCAGGGCCCTCAGCCCTACCACAGCGCTATATGCCCGGACACAGTGCCACACAAGCTTGCCATCGGCGCATATGCTGCCACGGCCACGGCGCAATATACCCGGCCACAGTGCCACACGGGCGTCATCGGTGCATATGCGCCCCGTCAACCACATAGCATTATCTGTGCTTCACAGTGAGAACCCAACAAGTCATAGTGCCCAAGCCCTAATTCCTCAAACCAACATACCAACACCAATATGGCATTAAGGTTCACCATACTCCCTTTATAACTAAAGCCAGTCTTCACAAACCAATCATTATTCCTTGACCAAGGAAGGAGATACCCATAAGAGTTGTTTTCTTGAAATAAAAAGTCTCGGCATTGGGTCTCCATATCATAACTATGATAATCTGATTTTTTGGGAGTTTTCTGAGATGTCTAACCCCACTTCCCAAAAATTCACCTCTACGAAAAATTGGATTTTTCTGAGATTTTGCACTAAATCCCAATTTTCACATTTTGAAGGAGTGGAAATTTAGTTTTTTAGTATTTTTCTTTTTATCCAAATGGGTGGTATTTTGTTATTTACATTGTAACTTAAGTATAGTACTTACATGTGGAGAGGCATAATGGTTACAATGTAAATGGGTCCAGGCACCCTGACAACATACAATGGCAACTGCATTGTCTAATTGCTCGAGACACCTTGCTCGGCGCTCTGCTCAATGCTGCTCGACACTCTAGGCTCGAGCATCATGCTCAAGCCTCCTACTCGATCTTGCCCTCGAGCGGTTCCCGGTCGCGAATGCGCGATCGTGTTCTTCCTGATTTCGTTCCAAAACCCAATTATACTCATAAAATCTCCATTTTTAAACAACAATTCATCCCTATTAAGGGTTTCTAACATCATCTAGCCATATTAGGCTACCAAACAACCTAAATCATCTAGGTTTCATGCTCAATTTCCATTTTTCCCAATTCCTAGGGTTTATCATGAATTTTCATGATTTCATCTAATTCTTACATGTTAATCCAATGAAACAGAAAAAAAAGGGTGAAGAATCAATGGAACACCTACCTGGAAGGATTCTTGATGATCGAACAAGCTTAAAATGCCCCAAAGCGAAGGATCCAAGCTTCTGTCTCTCTCTCTTTCTCTTTCTCTCTCTCTCTCTCTAACGCACGAACACAGAAACGTAAAGTGGAAGCTCCTACTCTCATCCTATTTATATTTTCTACATTTTCTTTTTTTAATAAAACCCAAAAATATTAATTGACCTCCCGAGGTCATGAACTCCAAATTGAGCCCAAGTACAGTCAAAACGCTCAAAATGACGAGCACATCACTATCCAGATATTTTCCAACCCAACTGACCGCTCAAATGCAAGGTCAACCAATAAACCCCAAAAAGTCAATAATCAGGCCACTCGGGGCCCCGACCCAAATCGGGCCCCATTATTGTCAAAATGCTCACATCGACGACTACACTCTTCGTCCGGATAGTTGCATTCCCATAAAATGGCTATCTCTCAATACTACCCAAATATGAGTCTTTACAATGGGAGACCAGGTGTGGTGTGGTCATGGGCCTATGTGGCCGTGGAGCCCGTATGGCCGTGGTCGTGGGCCCGTGTGACCATGGAGCCTGTGTGGCTGTGGTTGCGAAGCTTGTGTGGGCTGTGGAAATAGTAGTACTTGCCTTTGTGGTTTGTGTGTTGTCATATTTATTTATGTTGAATAAACCTATTTAAATACTCGTACCACGACACCGCACTTGTACACGTTGACATGTAGATGCTAGGAGCATGGGACAGGTAGGAGAGACGTGATCCCTACCGAGATGTAATTGCTTACCCCTCCTACAGGTGTTTTGTTTTCTTTTCGGGGACCTACAAGCGTTAGGTAGGAACACGAAGGTGGAAGACACGGTTTTGCTTTGTTGCTTTGTTTAATGTTATTTTGTGTTATGTTATTCTATGGGACCTTTGTGATCCCAATGGGAAAATAATAAAGGCATATTTGGTTTGTAAACGTTTATTGTGGTTTAAGTTTAATAAAGATATATGATTTTGTCTTTCGAATATCTATTGTGGAATTTTGTGATGTCCTGTGTGGAGTTATATTACCCTAAACCCCTTACCCACTGCGTGGGTAAAGGGGAGTCACGAACCGGTTTCCTCGAGTTGGAAATCCAGGGCATGACAAGTAACAAGTATACATTTTCAGCTTTAGTACAAATGATTGACATTATGAAACATAAAGCTTATCGTACTTGAAAATCATTATTGCTGCTTGCTCCCATAGCTCCATCATCTGCTCCATTGTGAAGTTGATAACATTGTCCACGATTTCATCAACCTTCATGAGATCCTTTATGAAGAAGCAAATGAAGGCTCCATAGTTCTCTCTATCTGGCTGTTGAGGCACAATCCCCATGTTTCGGATCACCGAATTCGGCTTTGCCAAGGGAGGTTGACTAATTGATTCAAAAATCTAGCTCTCTCTTACTACGAAGACGAATTAAGAGCAAGGTTTCCAATTGACTCCTCTCACTTAGTGTGTAAAGACTCGTATTTGGGTAGTTTTGAGAGATAGTCATTCTATGGGAATGTAACTATCTGGACGGTAGTGTAGTCGTCGATGTGAGCATTTTGACTGTACTTGGGCCCGATTCCGAGTCGGGGCCCCATTTGACCCGATTGTTGACTTTTCGGGGTTTATTGGTTGACTTTGCGTTTGGGCGGTCATTTGGGTGTAATAATATCTGTTTAGTGTTGTGCTCGTCATTTCGAGCGTTTTGACTGTAGTTTGACTCAATTTGGAGTTCGGGGCCTTGGAGGTCAATTATTGACTGGGTCAATGGTTGACTAGGTCAGTTGACTGCAGAAATATAAATAGCAGAAAAAAAAAAAGAAAAGGAAGAAGCTTTCACTTTACGTTTCACGTTTGTGCGTTGAGAGAGAGAGAGCTTGAGAGAGCTTGGAGGCCTTGGCGATTTGGGGCGATTTGGGTTCGTGGAGCTCAAAGATTCACTTCAAGTAGGTGTCCTTGAACTTTTTATCTCTCTTGTTTTGGATTTGCACGAATTTATCATGATTTATGAAATTGAGCATGAACCCTAGAATTTGGGGAAATCCAATTTTAGGTTAAATCTAATAGTTTAGCATAAGATTTGTGGTTAAGAATCGTTTTATATCATTGTGGATATATGTTTCGTGATTTTGGGGTTAATTAATTGTGTTTTTCATGAGGGTTGATAAGTCAACCATGGAAATTTGGGTTTAGATCTAGATTTCGGAAATCTGGAATTTGATGCGTGTTTCGTTGTTTTCGTGCGATTTAGAGGCGTTCTGGACGCATTTTGAGGTAAATATCACGATCATTTGCATAAGATGCGTGTTTGTGCGTGTACTGGGGGTTCCTGGGTTGATTCCAGACGAAGAGCAAGCAAAAACGATGATGAACAGTACACCGGGTGCGTTCTCGGGTCGAACCGACGAAAATCCGAAGTTTGGGTCATAGGGTCGTAGTTCGTAGCTCGAAGGTTCGTAGCCTCGTAGTTCATAGTTCGTAGACCCGTAATTCGTAGTCGAAGGGTCGAAGTTCGTAGCCTCGCTTCGAGTCTTCGAGGCGCGCTGCAACTCCGCATCTCGGCCTACGAGTTGCAGGTTCTAAGCTACGAGTCGCAGCTCCTACAAGGTATTCGGATCTTGTACAAAGACCGGGTGGACCTATTTACATTGTAACCTATACCCATCTACACATTTAAAGTATACTTAAGTTACAATGTAAATAACAAAATACCCCCCATTTGGATTCAAAGAAAAATACTAGAAAAATTAATTCCCACTCTTTCAAAATGTGAAAATTGGGTTTTAGTGTAAAATCTCGGAAAAACCCAAAAGTTCGTAGTGGTGAGTTTTTGGAAAGTGGGGTTAGACATCTCGAAAAATCCCCAAAAATCAGATTATCTTAGTTATGCTATGGGAACCCAATGCCGGGGCTTTTGATTTCAAGAAAATAGGCTGCTATGGGTACTTCCTTCATAAATCAAGGATTGAGGATTTACTTGTGAAGACCCGGCTACGGTTAAAGGAAAGGTTGAGAATGACATACCATACTAATGTTAGTATGTTGGTGTGAGGTATTGGGGCATGGACTCCGTGACTTGTTTGGGTTCTCACCGTGATGCACCGATGGTGCTATGTGGTTGACGTGGCAGGCATATGCACCGATGCCAGGGCTTGTGTGGCGACTGTGGCCGGGCATATTGCGGCGTGGTGAGGCTAAGGCCTGAGTTGAGCCGTTGAGCTCATGGAGCTAGGGCCGAGTGCCCTGAGCCGGGATCCCATGGAGGATCGTGGACAAGTTGTCTGTGTGAACAGGGATGAGTCCCGATGTCCGTTTTTGCGGGTTGAGTCCTGATGATTGTGCACACTACATGGTGCACGAGTACACTGAGCATATAGTATAGACTTATATGTGTTGCATGATGTGGAGTTTTGGGGTCACCTACTGGAGCTTGTCGCTCACCCCTACTTGTTGTTTACCCCTTTTCAGGTGTGACCCGAGACTAGTGGAGGACTTTCTTCCAGGAGGACGTGCCCACTACTCTGATGTATGATACAGGACTGTATTCTATATTTTATTGTGTGTGGTATCCCGGACATGGGTCCGTGGACAGATGTATTTGTATACTGTTTGTGATGTGATGTCTGTATGACTGTTTGACTTATTATATGCATGATGATATATGGGAAAGTACGGGATTACCCTTGATGTATGACTATACAGGGTTGCATATTTGAGACAGCACCCGCGGTGTAGTCTCCATTGGTGCTAGTCACCAACCCCTTGACCTATCGGGTGCAGGCAAGGGGAAGTCATATACCCGGTTCCAGGTTCCCTGGGATTCGGGCGTGACATAGTGTTCCATGATCTGATGAGAATCAAGGAGTATAACCTTCCTTGATATGATCAAGAACACCGCAAGCATGAAATGCGGGATGTTGACCCCGTACGGAATGAGAACATTTGTAAGATTCTTCTATGGTTTGTTGTTCTCGGCGGTTCTGTCGATGTAGGTTCAGATGTGAGCTACTTCGGAATGTAGCTCTCGGACCAACATGGCGGGACTTCAACCAAGTTTCTGTCCTTGTATAGGGAAGGGAACAACCTCATCTCCATCTCACTACCAAGGCAAAGTTGTCAATGTCTTCGGTGGTGAACAGTCCATCCTTAGAAAGTAAAGTTCTCAACTCCTGAGGTGAGAAAGGAAACAGATTAGACAGACAACTTCACTCGGAAGTGGAGCAAGCATACGCTTTCATAGTCATCGGTTGGATTAAGTTCGCTTATGATGGGAGGAAAGAGATCGCCTCGGATGGAAAACGAGAATAGGAGCAGCATTGGAGGAGCCGGGCTTGGATAAAGTGTAGCGGCTGCATTTGGGGATAGGTTTGCCGGAAGAACAGAAGATGCAGGCCGCTTACTAGGGGCTTGGGTCCGAGTAGAAGAACCGGTAGCATCCTCGGTGTCAGGAATAGTGGCAATGGTAAGATCAATGGTAATAGGAGCAAAATCAGATAGAAGGTTCTCCCCCCTTTTGGCGGATCGGAGGAGCGCCGGGGTGCGAGGAATGGTGTGGGCCAGATCCACAAAGGTTGAAGACATGGAATAAACGGAGGTGGCCACGAGATCTATCTCTTGCTCCATAGAAGTGGAGGAATTAGGGAGAGCGGAGAGGAGCCGAGCGCCAAGAGCATCAACTTTAACGGCGATGGTGGCGATTTGGGCACTCGGGCCTGAGCATGGCGGTCCAGTTGGGTAGACATCATAATATCAAAATGTACCTTGCCATAGGAAGCTCACCCAAGTGCAAGCTCCAATGTCTTGGAGAACTCCCCCGCATGAAAAGGTGCAAGAGTGCGCTAGGCAGAGGAGTTGGTAAGAGGAGAAAAGGATACATCATTAGCGAAGTAGCAACAGGGGCATCCGACCCACTTTGACCAGAAAGGTCAACAATAGGGATGTCCAAACGAGAAGATAGTCCAACCTCAGCAGGGGAGGATACCCGTGCGTCATGGGTCGGTCCGAAGGAAGCAGCAGTAGGCTCGGCAGCCTGAAGGACAGACAACGTCAAAAAGCTATGGTCCAGATTCCAAAAAGTCATATCGTTCGGGGTGTGAATATGGCATGCATAGAATACCCGGAGATCATCGTCTAGGACAGAGGCAATGCGGGTCAGGCCGAAACAGAACCAGCGGTTCGTAAGAGTGTCGGCAGAGAGATGAGTCAAGTAGTCTTGAGGCTTAAGGGGTGGATCCGGAGTAGAATCCGGAGTAAAGGAAGGGTCAATAGCGGTAAGAACATCGGGGACGGAGACGACAATAGCAAATCGGGCCGAGGGTTTGGCCTGGAGAAGAGGTTGGCCGAGACGGCCCCGCAACTTCGGGAGGATCAATGCAAAGGCTATGCTAAAAGCCTCTGGAGACAGAAGGACGACAACAGGCCTGGATCCGGGAGGATCGGTGGGCGAGCTAACCTCGTGGGCGGAGGAGGCAGGTGGGTAACCAATAAAAGCGCCCTGTTGTTTTGGGGCTATAAGGGTAGGGCTTGGAGCGGGAGCCCATCGGACAAGAAGATTCCCACCAGGAGAAAGAAAGCAAAGATAATACAATTGTTGGATCAAACCCAGAATTTGGATAATGCTGATAAAGCCTTATGTAATTTGATCGAGATCTTTTGTGTTTATTTGATCATTGCGAAGGTATGTCACTAATCCAAAGATGCACTCGTGAGAGCAAAGCTAAGGACAGGATACATAATCCTGATCCTGGACAAGAGTTAGTGTCGTCAAACACTTGGTAAATAACCAAGTAACAAATACATACGGAATAAGGAACAATCCTACTGGACTAAGAACTTAAAGGATAAGTGCGGAGTAAGGAAAATAAGTGCGGAGTAAGGAAAATAGATGCGGAGTAAAGAAACCAGATGCGGAGTAAGGAATCCGGACTTATTACTCGCCTGGAGTAAGGAACTTACATACGGAGTAAGGAACTTACACACGGAGTAAGGAACTTACATACGGAGTAAGGAACTTACACACGGAGTAAGGAACTTACATACGGAGTAAGGAACTTACATACGGAGTAAGGAACTTACACACGGAGTAAGGAACTTACATACGGAGTAAGGAACTTACATGCGGAGTAAGGAGCTTACATACGGAGTAAGGAACTTACATGCGGAGTAAGGAACCTACATGCGGAGTAAGGAACTTACATGCGGAGTAAGGAAGCGCGACACGGACTAAGGATTCCAGATCGAATAGATACGGAGTAAGCAACCACCGACACGGAGTAAGGTTCCGAGCTTCATTAACTACGGAGTAAGGAAAATTACACCGGACCAAGAAGACACTTGCTCCAACAAAACCGCATTTAAAGTTATCGGCTCGTGCTGTCCCGATGTAAGACGAATGCATTTAGAACAAGAAGAATCTTACACGTGGATCATCCGGATATGTGGACACAACCTTAATTGTATCTCGGAACTCACAAAGACACTTATACTCTTCAAATCCAAGATCTTGAGCTCCACAATCCACAGCAGTCAAGGCAAGAGTACCGAGGGATAGTTAGTGCGGAACGCATTCCGGAACTTCAAGTTCCAAGGTTGTCTCTTAGGAATGTTTTGTATAAATATTCATACTTATACTTCATGTAAAGTAGTGCTGAAGTGAAAACAAAAACAGAGAAAGGAACTTGGCTAGTGTGTGAGTTCATTGTTGTAAACGAGTGTAAGAGAGTGTTTGCTTCTATTTTGTTGTAATCACCTTGTGATAATAAAACAAAATACTTCCACTATCCTGGTTATCTTCCATGATGATTCTATCACTTAAACTAGATAAGTCTTTGTGTCTTGAGAGAAAAGAAAGAGTTTGAATAAGAGCCTATTCACCCCCCCCCCCTTTAGGCTCCAAGGGACCATCAAGTGGTATCGAGCAAGTTCTACTTCGTTCTAAGTAGAGATCCCACTCTTTCAATCTCGAAATGGCCGAAGAAAGCGGTATGCTATTCAACACTCGCCTTAACTCCGGAGGTGCACAGGAGCCCATCCCGAATCGAAGCGGCGGTGAAAATGTCGACCCACCACAACCTGCTGCTGCCGCCGCTTCTCAATCACGGAGTTCTGGGTTTACTCTAACGAAACCGCCCAAATTCACACCTGAGCTTTTCTCCCAGGTGGAAAGCTCGCATGAAGATGTTTATGGTTTGCCATGATCATCTTATGTGGCCATGTCTTCATCAGGAGATTCCAATTCCGATGACTATCGGAGAACATGGAGTAAGGAGGCCAAAGGCGATCTTTGAACTTACCAACGATGAAAGAGCCTGGCGGTGCGCTAGTGAAAAGGCTCGGCTTATGTTACATCGTCTTTGGATTCCGAGGCTTTCACGGACGTCCAGGGCCGCACGACGACAAAAAGGCGTTTGGGACAACCGACAATTCTCTATGAGGGGAGTCGGTCCCGGATGCGAATGTGATCGTACTCTCGGACGGAACTTTGAGAGTTTTAATCATAAACCGGGCGAATCACTTGAAAGCATCTATCGGAGATTCGGCAAGCTTATACTTGAACCGAAGACGTCAATGAGCATTACTCTCAATCCCGGATCAATGACAAGTTCTTTCGCTCCTTGCCGGATCGCTACTACTCCAAACAACTCCGGATGCAATCGGACAAAAACCCGGTAGTATGTTCCCCTTGAAGAACTATATGGAGAGGCTGCGGACTCACGAAGTCAGGTTTAAGTACTCGACGAGAGATGAGAAAATAGCTCGGAAAGAAAAGGGGGTAGCTCTCAAAGCTACGAATGTCTAAACATGCTGAGGAATGATGATACGGACGTATCCGACAATTCGATTCGACGAGGAGGAAGAGATAGCCCTTCTTGTCAAATCCTTTGAGCGATTCCTACGGAAAGCAGAAAAGGGATCGAAGACGCTCATCATCATCGTTCTAACGGAAGGAGCGACAGGAGTCCAGTTCCCAGGAATGTTTCAACTGTGGGAAAACCGGTCCTGGGCCAAGGAATGCAGGTCCAAAGCAAAGGTGGCCGAGAAAAGTGACAAGGTAAATCCTCGCCGCTCCACCTCGGATAACAGCAAGAGCAAGAGAAAGGCGCTCGTGACAAAATACATGAGTGGCTCGGAAGAAGAGGAGGAATCCTCGGATGATGAGCCGACCATTAAGCCGAACGTTGCCTCATGGCAAATGCTTGAGGTACCTTCTATCTTCGAGCTCCTGAGTAAATTAGAATCTCTTACTATTGCATGTGATCATGAAAAGAATGAGAGACTAATAATTACTCAAATGTACAAAGATATGGAAAGTCGGAATAAACGTCTCGAATTTACTATTAATAGACTCGAAAAGGACGTCGCCGACTTCAGAGGAAAGGAAGCTTGGTATCATGATCTAAGAGCTGAAAATCATTTGTTAAATACCAATCTTTCAGGCCTAAAAGTTATAGTGAAAAGACTCGAAAATGAACTGGAACAGGAAAAGGAAATAAATCGTAAGTGGCTAAAATCCGGGAAATAGCCTCTACCTTTAGGACCGACCTGACGACATTCGAGTCAAACCTGGCCTAGGTTCTGAACCATCAACCTCCATAGCTCAAGCTACCGAGTGTCCTCCGGATTTCACTCCTAAACTAACCAACTTATATCCTGTTAGTACATCTAAACCGTTGGATGGTTTCATTTCAGGTGGCACCATAGTATATGATTGTGGAACAGAGGGCATTCTTCGCACTTCCCGAAGCAAGTAGCACCCGTAACTAAAGATGAAGGAAAGCTCGCTGCAGTTAAAGCCAAAAGCGTAGCACCCAAAAGGAAAGACAAGGCTAAGGCCGACGCATTTAGGGCCAAGAGCGCGTCACCCAAACGTAATGGATTAGGCCACAGGGAACGAGTAGAAAAACCGTAAAATCTAAGAGACTGTATCCCCCTGTTTGTACTTCACATTATAGTGTCTGTTCCATCCGTAGGGAAATGGGTCATTATCACTATGAATGTTGGAGTCTATCCGATAGCTGGCTTTGTAATCAATTTCAATCAAATAAAGATCAGTTTAATAAAAGGGGTTCTTCGAGCAAAACAAGATCTAAATCTAAAAGGAGTGTCTCTCCCAAGAAAACCCAAACAAAAGAAGCGGCCGAAACTAACAAGTTAATGTCAACGTGGAAAGCTAAGAGTCCTAACAAAATCAAATCCGTAAATGTTGACAATCCTGCTGCTCACTCTAACCGCCCGAAACAAGTTTGGGCACCAAAAGTGTAAACCGTTGTCTTTCAGGAGAGCATCTCTGGAATGAATTGCCGGATCACTTGAAGTTAAAGATCAATCAAAGCAAGTGGATCCTTGATAGTGGATGCTCCAGGACATATGACGGGTGACCAGATCTGCTTGTAGAAGTTAATGATAAACAAGGTCCATCCGTTTCATATGGCGACAATAGACAAAGGTAAGAGCTGCCGGGTATGGCACTTTAACTAACGGCCGTGTATCAATCACTAAAGTTGCACTAGTCGAAGGTTTAAAGCATAATTTGCTAAGTGTCGGTAAACTATGTGACAAAGGATTTCTTGTTTCCTTTTTGTCCAACACCTGTAACGAAGAGAAAACTTATCCGGAGATGTTAAGTTATCCGGATCAAGAGATGGGGACATATATTCAAGTGGTCTTAAGAAATAATTCTTTCGACCTGTATGCTTCCTCACGAAAGCAACAGATGAAGATAGTTGGTTATGGCACAAGCGATGCGCACATTTAAATTTTAAGACTTTGTCTAAATTGGCGTCACTTGATCTTGTCACTTGGTCTACCCAAACTCAAGTTCTCCAGAGACACTCTCTGTCGAGAATGCCAACTTGGTAAACAGACCAAACACGGCTTTAAGAGCAAATCGGTTAACTCAATAACTGCTCCTCTGCAACTTCTTCATATGGACCTATGTGGTCCTATATCCGTTTCATCACTAGCCTGGTGCGAGATATACTCTTGTGGTTATCGATGATTACACCAGATACACATGGGTGATGTTCCTGAAATCAAAGGATCAAACTTTTGAACATCTTGTAGATCTCTTCATCTGGATAAGCAACTCACAAGGCCTGAGCATTAAATGCATCAGGAGTGATCATGGTACTAGAATTTGACTTTTCGAAATGAGATCATATTGTTCGAACGGGGCATACGGCATGACTTCTCTGCTCCCGAACCCCACAACAAAATGGGGTAGCCGGCGCAAGAATCGAACTTTAGTTGAAGCTGGTAGATCCATGTTAGCAGGGGCAACGCTTCCTCTCGATCCATGGGCTGAACGTGTCCACCCTGCTATGTTCGAAACAGAACTCTAATAAATAAATCTACCATGAAAACACCCTATGAGATGTGGAGAGGACGAAAACCTTCAATTTCACATTTCGAGCCTTTGGGTGTACTTGCTATATATCTGATAAATGGCAGAGAAACCTGGAATAAATTTGAACCAAAATCCGATTATGGGATTTTTGTCGGATACTCACTTCATAGCAAGGCTTATCGGGTCTTCAATAGAAAACTTTTTAAAGTTGAAGAATCTATCCATGTAACCTTTGATGAAGCTAATCTTGTTTGGTCAAAAGTCGGTCCTTCAAATTCCAATATGCAAGGTCATGGACGACAACGTCGATTACTCGAAGTTTATGAATATCCCCGTTACACATCCTGACTGGTATCCCTGACCAACCACGTGGCATCAGCGAGACACAACGAAATTTTATGGATGATGCTACGGATGATTCGACTCCGGACTACCACTTAGCTCCGGACAAACTCCTACGGATACACAAAATTCCAGAGCACTTTCAAGTCCGTCCGGACTAGTTAACACTGGAAGAAATAGTGTTGAAGAACCAACTAGTTCATCCGTACCTCTAAATACGGAAACATCTACTCCGGACGAAGCTCAACCAGTCGATACAACCGAACCACCCAATCCGGAAGAGCTTCAAATTGTTCAAGATCAACCAACACATGCACGAATTATAGATGGACCCGAAACCATCCCTCGGATCAAGTGATTGGTGATCCTACTGTTGGTGTAAGAACAAGAGCAGCCACCTCAAACATGAGTCTTTACTCATGCTTTCTATCTCAAATAGAACCAAAGGTGGTAGATGAAGCTCTTCAAGATTCAAACTGGATTGAGGCCATGCAAGAAGAGTTGAATCAATTTAAGAGAAATAATGTGTGGACCTTAGTACCAAGGCCTAAGTCTCGACAAGTCATTGGCGTTAAATGGGTGTTCGGAACAAGCTTGATACGGATGGAATAGTAATCCGGAACAAAGCAGGCGGTAGCCAAAGGATATCGTCAAGAAGAAGGAATAGATTATGATGAAACCTTTGCTCCGGTCGCAAGACTTGAGGCAATCCGAATGTTTCGGCGTATGCTTCATATGAAAACTTCATAGTTTATCAAATGGACGTCAAGAGCGCATTCCTGAATGGAGACCTTCAAGAGGAGGTGTATGTTGAACAACCTCCCGGCTTCATTGAACCTAAGGCAGGACATCTTGTCTACAAACTTCGAAAGCTCTATATGGTTTGAAGCAAGATCCAAGAGCCTGGTACGACACCTTATCAGAATTCCTACTTGCTCATAACTTCCAAAAAAGGGAAGATAGACACCACCCTATTTCTACGACAAGAGAAAGGACACACTCGATCGTACAAATATACGTGGACGATATCATTTTCGGATCAACGAATCCGACGCTTTGTGAAGAGTTTGCTAAGTTGATGACAGGCAAGTTTGAAATGAGCATGATGGGAGAACTGTCCTACTTCCTTGGAATTGAAGTCAAACAATTAAAGGAAGGAATCTTTATCAATCAGGCTAAGTACACTCGCGATCTTATTAAGAAGTTTGGTATGGAAGGTTCATCTCCGTCAAAACCCCAATGCCTGTCGGTGCCAAGTTAGATCCGGATGTGGACGGCATATCGATAAATGTGACCGACTACGAGAGGGATGATCGGATCCTTGCTTTATCTTGCAGCAAGTCGCCCGGACATTATGTTTGCAACTTGCATTTGTGCTCGATATCAGGCAAATCCCAAGGAGTCACATATGCTTCATGTAAAACGGATATTAAGGTATCTCAAAGGGACGATGAATTTGGGCCTCCGGTACCCAAAGGAGTCCAACTTCACCTTATCCGGGTACTACGATGCCGGCCCATTTGGATGTCGCATCGACAGGAAAAGCACAAGCGGTACGTGTCGGTTTCTTGGAAATAGATCGATCTCATGGTTCGAAGAAAGCGAATTCCGTATCAACCTCTACTTCGAGGCGGAATATATACTTCTTTGGAAGTTCTTTGCGCACAGCTACTTTGGATGCAAAGTCAACTTACGACTACGGATTCACCATGTCCTCTATTCCACTTCTCCGTGACAACACTAGTGCAATTGCCATCAGCAACAATCCTGTCATGCATCCTAAGACGAAGCACATTGAGGTCCGGTATCACTTCATACGCGATCATGTTCTCAAAAACCATATTTCACTGGAACATGTTGCCACCGAAGATCAATTAGCAGACATATTTACAAAGCCTCTACCGATACGAGGTTTTTCGAACTACTCTTCCGATTAGGTATGCTCGACTTCTCTGTATAGTTTCTCATTTGAGTTACCCAACAAGTATATTTACTCACTGGACCATGCATTGTATGTTTCTCGAAAGTAGTAAAAACTCTCTTGCTGTATTGCTGATCATACTTCCTGTTCAACGGTTTCATGCTTCGATATTAATCTCAACCTCATTATGGGAGGATGCTTGCGTTTCCCACTGAAGTCGTTTAAAGCTAACATAATTACAGATTATATGATTTACCTCGATCGGATTCATGATCTTCACATCCATTAATCACCACATAACCAAAGCATGTTCATTTAGATTTCTCTATTAACGTGCATAGTTGAAGAAGTGAAATGGGCTAGCTTGGAATGCCTGGTGGATGAATACACAAACGCATTTCGATCGCTTCGAAGTATAGTTTTCTAATAAGATAGACAGTCTTTGAACTACAAATTGGAACGGTCAACCGAGAGGATTGCACAATCTACGGGGGAGAAAATGCTTTATATTTTATTCGATAATACCCCCCGTATATGTCTCATGACCTTTTGCCTTAATCGTCTATCCGAGGGGGAGCTTTTCATTGAGAGGATTAAATGATCTACGGGGGAGCAGCAATGAACCCCTAATATGTCTCGGATTCTCCCTCTCTCTGTTGTTACTTGGGATCGACTGGACATCTTGTTTTAAATCGGAAAAGTGGCATGTGTGGATGTATTTTCTTTCTTAACCATGCATTTTAATCGACTAATCATCTGCATTCTTTTGACATGTGTTCACCTGATCATTTCACACTCATGAATCCTAATGAAGCCAAATCATATGATCTTTAATTAATCTTAGCTCCATTTGTTAAGCAAGACGGTTTATTTATGTTGACCTATATGAACCTGTGTATTCTTTATCGACATATGCCCTGACTCAGTAATATTGATCACTTTCACATTGCGTACGTCTACTACATTCTTTGCCATGCATGAGTTCGTTTCTTATTAGTTCGGATTATGTTGCTTTTTCCTGATTATCTTCTCTAATCCGTACTAATCCTTACTGTTCGGCTTTTGTATTTTCCGTATATCTTTATTTAGCTACAGGTTCAGATTTTCTTTGCAACCATATTGATAAATCCAGTCCATAGTCTCGGATTTGAAGTGTTGTGGTACTTCTCTTCTCTTCGACTTATTGAGCGCAAAGGAATCTACTCTACATTCTCACCAAACTCTGTTTATGACGGACAAGGTCTATTATTCATCCGGATACTCTTTCACGAATATTATTAACTCCGGATGAGTGTCGGCTCTTTCCTCCGGACTCCGACTTTGTTCAATTATGACAATCCACGTATACTCATATGTCGCATGCTTTTGAGGAGGAATAATGATGATTCATTAAATGCCTATCTCGGGTTGCACATACACTTCTCTGGATGGCAACCAGCTGTAATCTCTACTTGGTCATGCGGTCTCCACGACATCGTTTTATTCGGAAGACGCCTCGATATCCGGACAAATGACATCGGCATGTCGCGCGGGTCCCCACCTAACTCCCACATTCCTAGACCCGCTGACATTTGCGGACTCGGTCTTATATGTTCCGATCATTCTGCGGAGCACGAGTATTGCTCATTTCAAATCCCTAACCCTCTCGTTGCTCCTTCTCCTGTCAAGACCTCACCTTTCCTCTTTCCCTTCCCATCAAATCTGCAATGGCACCCAGAATCTTTCTTTCCGGCGTTACTCCTGGCCATCTAGTTGATTGGAATCTTGTTTCCGATCCTCCGGATTGGTTTCTCTAGCTTCGCCCTCTTCTTGAAGCCTCGCACATACTCAACCTGGTCTCCAATCCCATCGATCTTCTTATCGATGACATTCTTGAGTATTACCAACGGATTATCTGCACCAAAGATTCCATAACCTCTTATGTCCGCGGTGAATCCATCGTCATCACTCCGGCTGTTCTCCGCGCCGCTCTTCACCTTCCTCTTGGTGAACCACAATGTCCAGGATGCCGAACCGATGGCGGCTTCTATGGGGTGCACGATCAAAGGAAAGGAATACAAGGTGAAATCCTTCCAGGGTCGCTATCGATGTATGGCGACTATTCTAAGTCGATGCCCTGCGCTCGCACATCCGCCCTGGACTCGGTTCCGTACGATCTTCTACCTGGCCATGTACGGCGTCTTTGAAGGTCTTCCAATGGATTGGGGGATGTTCTTATTTCGTTTGCTACAAAATGGTCCCAAAAACCATTCCTTCGGGCGCATCCTCGGCATTGTCTTCCGGCATCTTCGTCCGGACCATTTCGCCCAAGTTGATGGTGTCTCGTTTCCCTCGGCTCTTTACCTTCGTCACCTTACGCCGGACGGGAACATGACCGCTCGCCGACCCAATGTAGCTCTCCGCGTTCTCCCTGCCCCCGGAACAACAAGGCGGCTACGTTGGTGACCCCTCCAGACGGCCAAGCCCACGAGGTCGGTTCGCACACCGATCCTCCCGGATTCGGTCCGTTCTTGCACCCTCCCACTCACGGGCCTCCCGACCAAGCGTCCGTGCTGAACCGTCCGAGGTTGCGGGGCCCTCTCGGCGCAGTGCGTCTAAAGCCGTTTCCTCGCCCCCCCTCTGCTCGCCGATGTCCCCACTCCCTCTCCATCCGCTATAGTCTGCTGCGGTTGATACCGCTTGTTGCCGTCGCCACCGCCGATGTCCCGGCTGCTTCTCCAGGAAGCCCCCTTGCCTCCTCTACCTCAACCCCGAGATTACCTTGACCATCTCTCCGCCGTCACCTTAACGGACCTGCGGCTCCGTTTCAGCCTAGCCCACACCTCTTCCATTCCTGACACCGATCTCCGGGTGTTTTACACCCGTAATACCCAATCCCCGGAGACTATGATCATCTGGAATCGGACCACGGCTTTCTTACGCCGGCCGCCATTCCCGATGTGTCGTTCCTACACCCTCGGCCCGGTCCCTGCTACCCGAAGTCCCTCTACTGCTAAGGCTGGACCCTCTTCTCCTGCCGCCGCGATTCCCGTGGTTGACTTGCCTGGTCAAGCGGGTCTTTTGCTCCGGATGCCTCCAATGCTCCGGATGCCTCCAGCTCCGGATGCCTCGATGCTCCGGATGCTCCTGTGCTTCTTGCTACTCCTGCGGACTCCTGCGCCCACCGCACTCCTGCTCCTGTTCATGCGGGGGAGTCCTCCAAAGCTCCGAGTTAGCACTTGGGCGTGCCTCTTTTGGCACGGTCCACTCCGATCTTTGTGCTTTCCGCTCAGCTGGACCGCCATGCCCATGCTCAAAGCGCCCAAATTTCCGCCATCGCCGCCAAAGTTGATGCCCTCGGCGCCCAACTACTCTCCGCCCTCACCGACTCCTCCACTTCCATTGAGCGAGAAAATGGATCTTGTCGCCACCTCCGTTCATTCACTATCTACTTCCTTCGCGGATCGGCGCATACGATGGCTCGTCCTCCCGTTGCTTCCCGGCGATCCGCAAACCGGGGAGAAAGTGTCATCCGATCCGTCTACTCCTTTGCCCCACAACCATCTTCCCGACCGAGAAGCGGCCCGCCACTTCGGTGCTTCAGGGAGTTCAAATTCCCAAACGAAGCCGCTTCTCTCAACCAAGCTCCTCTCGCACCTCGAGCTCCTCCTCCATCCTCCTCATCCCATGGTGATACCTTCCTCCCATCCTATGCGGAGTTTGACCCGTCCGATGCGGATGGAAGCTTGCGCAAGGCAATGAAAGCCTATCTTTGCGTCTTCTGCGAGAGAAGATGTCTTTACGAAATGTATCCTTTCTCTCCGGCCGACATTCGGACTCTTTGTTCGGAGAAAGGACTCTTTACTACGGAAGACATTGAACTTCTCGAGGGCCGCTAAGATGGAGATGAGGCCGTTTCCATCTCTTTACGAAGATGGGCACTTGTTTGAAGTTCTGCCATGTTGGAATGAGGGCTATCTTCCCAGGTGTGGAGTTAATTCGGACTTACATTGACGGAAGCTCGAGGATAGCAAGCCATGGAAAACTCTCTCAACCATCCTCATTCCGTCCGGATCATGTCGCCACACTTCATGATGGCCGTCTTCATGATTCGGTCCAAGCGATGATTCTCATCGATTCTCATCGAGTTGTGGAGCACTTCGTTAGGAAGAATCAATGGGAACCTCGTGTCTCATACTAAGCGAAGCCGTGAAGAAAGCCGGATTATATGAAGAGTTGGGTATCACACCCCTGCGTTGGCGAGAAACTCAAGGCGACATTCCGGGGCAAGAAGCAAGTGCCACAACAATCGGATGGAGATAGCTGCGGAGCCTTTGTTTGTCATTTCATCAAATCGTTCTTACTGTGGACAAACATTGGAGCCAACACTCCACCTTTACGATGCGACCAGACAATGGAGCTAGAGAGAAGGCAGCAACTATGATCTTCAAGTATAGTAAGCCTTATGTACCTTAGTGAAAAATCCGTATTAAGGCTGATTTGTATTTAGTTCTTGATTAATGAAATTGGTTGTGTTGCGTATTCGTATGATATTCTTTTGCATCGCTTACCGGATCAGATTACAAAGGGTTTGGGCATATCCATAATTGGGGGAGATTGTTGGATCAAACCCAGAATTTGGATAATCTTGATAAAGCCTTATGTAATTTGATCTGAGATCTTTTGTGTTTATTTGATCATTGCGAGAAGGTATGTCACTAATCCAAAGATGCACTCGTGAGAGCAAAGCTAAGGACAGGATACATAATCCTGATCCGGACAAGAGTTAGTGTCGTCAAACACTTGGTAAATAACCAAGTAACAAATACATACGGAATAAGGAACAATCCTACGGACTAAGAACTTAAAGGATAAGTGCGGAGTAAGGAAAATAAGTGCAGAGTAAGGAAAATAGATGCGGAGTAAAGAAACCAGATGCGGAGTAAGGAATCCGGACTTATTACTCGCCCGGAGTAAGGAACTTACATACGGAGTAAGGAACTTACACACGGAGTAAGGAACTTACATACGGAGTAAGGAACTTACACACGGAGTAAGGAACTTACATGCGGAGTAAGGAACTTACATACGGAGTAAGGAACTTACACATGGAGTAAGGAACTTACATACGGAGTAAGGAACTTACATGCGGAGTAAGGAGCTTACATACGGAGTAAGGAACTTACATGCGGAGTAAGGAACCTACATGCGGAGTAAGGAACTTACATGCGGAGTAAGGAACGCGACACGGACTAAGGATTCCGATCTTGAATAGATACGGAGTAAGCAACCACTGACACGGAGTAAGGTTCCGAGCTTCATTAACTACGGAGTAAGGAAAATTACACCGGACCAAGAAGACACTTGCTCCAACAAAACCGCATTTAAAGTTATCGGCTCGTGCTGTCCCGATGTAAGACGAATGCATTTAGAACAAGAAGAATCTTACACGTGGATCATCCGGATATGTGGACACAACCTTAATTGTATCTCGGAACTCACAAAGACACTTATACTCTTCAAATCCAAGATCTTGAGCTCCACAATCCGCGACGAGTCAAGGCGGACAGTTACGAGGGATAGTTAGTGCGGAACGCATTCCGGAACTTCAAGTTCCAAGGTTGTCTCTTAGGAATGTTTTGTATAAATATTCATACTTATACTTCATGTAAAGTAGTGCTTAAGTGAAAAAAAAACAGGAAAGGAACTTGGCTAGTGTGTGAGTTCATTGTTGTAAACGAGTGTAAGAGAGTGTTTGCTTCTATTTTGTTGTAATCACCTTGTGATAATAAAACAAAATACTTCCACTATCCTGGTTATCTTCCATGATGATTCTATCACTTAAACTAGATAAGTCTTTGTGTCTTGAGAGAAAAGAAAGAGTTTGAATAAGAGCCTATTCACCCCCCCCCCCCCCCTTTAGGCTCCAAGGGACCATCAACAATCGTGGGAAGGTGACAACCAGTGGTCCATCGAAGTGAGCCGGTCGAAGATGCTGGAACACTATGAAGAGAATCTGTCCAAAGGATTGGTTCCTGGGTTTGTTGCTCATCAACCAAAAGAGGAAGGACCCCCAATCCATTGGCAGGTACTCAAAAACTCCGTACATGGTGAGGAGAAGGTCATACATGATAGAGTCAAGTGCGGAGGTCCGAGCCGAAGGCATCGAGATAAGTATAATGGCCATACAATGGTAGCAGCCCTAGAAAGCTTTCAGCTTGTACTCCTTCACCTTTTGGGAGTAACCCATCGACATGGCCATCTTGTCTAGTTAAGGCCGCGAGATAAGTACCAGGAGGGAAATGGAGTGTGGTACGAAGAACGTCGGATGTGATCGAGTTGGCGTTGGCATGGAAATTTTGGTAGTATTCAATGATGTCTTCGAGAAGAAGTTTTACTAGATTGGAGACGAGGTCAAGAAGGTGGCTGGCGTCGAGGAGGTGATGAAGCTCCAGAAACCAAGCCGGTGGATTAGAAACGGCGTTCCAATCGACCAGGCACCCCGGAGTGACGCCATATAAAGCGATTTTGGGTGCCATTTCGGTGTTGATGTGGGAAAAGGAGCTGGAAGCTAGGGTTTTTGAGAAGAAGAGAGCGGCGAAAGATTTTGGGCTTAGAGAGTGTAATGTCGCTCTTCGCATGAATGCTCAGCATATATAAGATTAGGCCATGGATGCCAGCAGGTCTAGGGTTTAAGCAAGATGAACAGTGAGCCGTCTGACAACCTATGTCATTAGACTTGATATTCGACCGTCTCCGAATAATGAGATGACATGGAGGGCATAAGAACCAAGCGTTTATTATAGTTGTATGCCTACTTCCGAAAATTTGAAATGACTAATTTCCCAGCGTGCATTTAATGAACCATCATTATTTTTTCTCAAAAATATGAGATGTAAGATAATACATGGATTCTTGTGATTTGAAAATTCCAAGAGTCAGGACGAAGTAAACCGGTTGTCATTTGGAGTATAGATAATCCGTAGGAAGAATGATCCGAATGAAAGATTGACTTGTTCGGGAGAACAGTCTTGAAAGAGAGATGAAAATTCCTTTCCTTGTCTTAAAGTCGGACGGAAAAGGGGTACCACAACACCTCATATCCAAGACATCAGGCATAAATAATTGTTGTAGTGCAATGGAATTTGAACTTGTAGCTTCATAAAAATAGACTAAAAAGTACGAAGTTTCAACGGGTGGGGGTTAGTATGGACATGAATGAAAACATCCAATAAAACATAGCATTATTTGGACTAATAACAAGCGGAACTTATGCAATAAGGAAGTGATAGTGAAAGACACATACAAACGAGTTAATGATCAATTTACAAAATCAATGCATATGACAAAGAATAAACACATAAGTTCAATAGGTCAACATAGCAAATCCTTCATACTTGATAGAGATAACAAAGATTAATTAATTCTATATAAAGTTATCCAACTTAAGATTCATGAGTGAGAGTGAAGAAGAAGTCACGTGATATATGATTAATCAATCGATTGTCATGCCTAAGATACAAGGTTAATGAAGAAACTATTCCAGTCATTTCACGTTTCCGATTCAACAAGGGCGAGTCCAATCAAACCCAAGAGTATAATTAGGAGGGTATTACTTCGATAATAAATGAAGTATTTTCTCCCCCTGAGATCATGCAATCCTCTCGATAAGAATTCCCCTTTAGAGAGACATCCAAGAAAGAGGTCATAAGACATATTAGGAGGGTATTACTTAGTTAATAAATGAAGCATGTTCTCCCCATTAGATCATGCAATCCTCTCGATAGACTTTTCCTGTTATAAGATTTTAGATCATGAGAAAGTGTTGTCCATCCTTTAAGAAACTCCACTCAAGGTGCTGATTAGACTATAATTAGAATTTGATCCACCAGGCGAGCCGACCCCTGTTAAGTCTTCAACAGTGCATGTTAGAAATTTCATTCAATAAGAGAAATCATATGACATGTGGTGAGAGATGAAAATAGTAATCATGAAATCTAAAGAAGTTGTTATTCATATATCCTTAATTATGTTGGCTTTACCTATTTCAGTCCAGATTAGCAAGCATCTTCCCATAATGACTTATGTGAATATTAACAGAACATACAACATGACTCTTAAGTAAATATGATTAACATGAGGTACAATAGGTGTATTTCACTATGCAAGAAACATGATGCATGTTCTGGAAAGTGAACTCTTTGGATAAATAAAATATAAAAGCTATGCAGAAAGATCAAGCATACCTAACTTGAGTAATAATTCGGAAAATCTTACATTAGGTAAGGGCTTCGTGAGTATATCTGCAAGTTGATCCTTCGTGGCTACACTTTCAAGATATATGTTCTTTTTTTAGAACATGGTCACGGATGAAGTGACACCTGACCTCGATGTGCTTCGTCTTTGGGTGCATAACTGGATTGTTGCTGATCACAATGGCCCTGGTATTGTCATAGTAGAGTGGAACAGGACGTCGTATTGAATCCATAATCGGTAAGTTGACTTTGCATCCATAGGAGTTGTGCACAGCGACTCCCTACAATTATCTATTCTGCCTCTGCAGGTAGAGGTTGATATGAAATTCTGCTTCTTATTGAACCATGAGATAAGTCTGTTGCCATGAAACTAACAAGTACCATTGGTGCTCTTTCTGTCTATGCGATACCCAGCAAAGTTAGCATTAGAATAACCGGATAAAAAGAAATTGGACTCCTTTGGATACCGAGTCCCAAATTCATTGTTCCTTTGAGCTATCGCAATATCCGTTTGATATGAAGCATGTGTGACTCTTTAGGATCCTTTGATATCTTGCATATATGCAGGTTGCGAACATGATATTTGGATGACTTGTTGTATGGTATAGCAATGATCCTATCATATCTCTCGTATTCAGTCACATTCTTCGATTACTCATTGGGATCGGAATCTAACTTACCACTGGCGGCATAGGAGTCTTCATGGGAGATGAATCTTGCATACCAAACCTCTTAAGTAAGTCTCTTATGTACTTAGCTTGGTTGATGAACATTCCTTCCTTTATTTGTTTGACTTTAATTCGAGGAAGTACGATAATTCTCCCATCATGCTCATTTCGAACTTGTCGGTCATCAACTATGCAAACTCTTCACATAGCTTTAGATTTGATGATCTAAAAATGATGTCGTTCACATATATATGAACAATTAAGGTGTGACTCTTATCTTTCCATAGGAACAATGTGGTGTCAATCTCCCCTTTTCTGAATTTGTGTACAAGTAGGAATTTTGACAAGTATGTCATACTAGGCCCTTGGAGCATGCTTCAACTGTACAAGGCTTTCCGTAGTTTGTAAACCATATGTTCAGCCTTGTGTTCAATGAATACGGGAGGATGTTCAACATAAACCTCCTCTTGAAGATCTTTGTTCGAAAAGCGCTCTTGACATCTATTTGATAAACTTTGAAGTTATCATATGATGTATACGCCAAAAAACATTTTGATCGCCTCAACTCAGCTCTTTGGAGCAAAGGTTTCGTCATAGTCAATGCCTTCTTCTTGATGATAACCTTTGACCACCAGTCGGGCTTTGTTCCAGATTAGTATTCCATAGGTATCAAGCTTATTCTGGAACACCCATTTAATGCTTATGACTTGTTGCAACTTTGGCCTTGGTACTAGTGTCCACACTTTGTTCCTCTTGAATTGGTTTAGCTCTTCTTGCATGACATCTATCTAGTTTGAGTCTTGAAGGGCTTCATTTACCACCTTTGGTTCTACTTGTGATAGAAAACATGAGTACAGGCAGATATTGGAGGTGGTCACCCTTGTTCGCACACCAGCAATCGGATCACCAATCACTTGATCAGATGGGTGGTTTCGAGTCCACCTAACGTTCTGCGCTTGTGATAGTGAGTACTCAAAAATTTGAAGCTCTGCCAGATTGAGTGGTTCAGATGTGTCTGCCGGTTGAGCTTCTCCTAAGCCAAATATTTCCATATTAACAGGTCCGGAAGTACTTTGAGGTTCTTTAGCACTGTGACTTTCAGTATTGGCTGGTCCTTAAGGAATAGAAGGTTCTCCTGTGCTATGGATTTCCGTGTTAATTGGTCCAAAGAGATATGGAAGCTTAGAGTCCGTATCATCAGAAGCATAATTAGCAACATTTCTTCTTGCTCCACTAGTCTTTAGGGGTTGGTCAGTAGGAGTGATAGGAACATTCATGAATTGTGAATAATCAGTTGTGTCTGTCTGATCCTACACATTAGAAATTGATGATCCTATTCTTGACCAATCCAGGTTAGCTTCATGAAATGTCAAATGAATAGATTCTTCGACTTTTAAAAGTTTTCTATTGAAAATACAATAAGACTTACTAGTTAACGAGTATCCAACAAAGACCCCATCATCGGATTTTGGCTCAAATTTGCTCAGAGGTTCTTTACCGTTGTTAAGCACGTAGCAAGCACACCCAAAGGCTTTGAGATGGGAGATTGATGGCTTTCTTCCTCTCCACATCTCGTAGAGTATTTTCATGATAAATTTATTGATTAGAGTCCTATTCTAAGCGTAACATGCAGTGGACACAGCTTCAGCCCATAGATTGAGAGGAAGCTTTACCCCTGCTAACATTGATGTACCAGCCTCGACTAACATGCGATTCTTACGCTTAGCAACCCCATTTTATTGGGGTGTTCTGGGTGTGGAGAAGTCGAAAGTGAATA
This sequence comes from Taxillus chinensis, assembly GCA_023512835.1. Taxonomy (NCBI): domain Eukaryota; kingdom Viridiplantae; phylum Streptophyta; class Magnoliopsida; order Santalales; family Loranthaceae; genus Taxillus; species Taxillus chinensis. The sequence goes on from CM042090.1 coordinate 41,484,149, forward strand.
CCCTATTCAGAACAATATGATCTCAAATCTAAAAAAATCAAATTCCGTACTGTGATCACTTCTGATGCATTTAATGCTCAGTCCTTGTGAATTGCTTATCCAGTTGAAGAGATCCACTAAATGTTCAAAGGTTTGATCCTTTGATTACAGAAACAGCACCAGCAAGTGGAACAATAGAAATGGGACCATAGAGGTCTATATGAAGAAATTATAAGGGAGCAGATATAGAATTAACAAATTTGCTCTTAAAGCTATGTTTGATTTGCTTGCCAAGTTGATATTCTCGACAAATAGAGTCTCTGGGTACTTATGTTTGAGCAAACCAGTGACCAGATTAAGCGATGCTAATTTAGACAGGGTCTTAAAATTTAAATGCGCACAACGCTTGTGGCATGACCAACTTTATTCATTTGATGCTTTAGTGAGGAAGCATACAAAACGAAGAATTATTTTTTAAGATCACTAAATATATATCCTCATCTCTTGTTCCGGATAACTTAATTTCTATGGATGTGGTTTTCGTAACTATGCAGGAGTTGGATAGGAATGAAATAGTGAATCCCGTGTCACATAAATTACTAACACTTAGCAAATTCTGCTTTTAACCTTCGACTAATGCAACTTTAGTGAATGATACATAGTTGTTGGTTAAAGTGCCATATCCCACAGTCTTACCTTTGCTGTTGTCGCCATATGTTACGAATAGTCCTTGTTTGTCAGCAATATCAACGAGTAGGGACTTGTTACCCGTCATATGTCCAGAGCATCCATTGTCAAGTATCTACTTCCTTTGATTTATCTTTGACTTCAAGTGGTCTGGGGAGTGAATTCCAGGAGATGCTCCTGCAAGACAACAAGTTACATTTTTAGGGCCCAAACTTGCTTCAGGCGGTTAGAAGAAGCAATAACAGAGACAATAGTTTCCGATTTAGCTTTGTTAGAAACTTTAGCTCTCCATGTTGTTTTTGCCTTGTTAGGTTCAGATGCTTCTTTGTTTTGGTTTTTCTTGGGAGAGAGATTCCTTTTAGATTTAGGCTTTGAATTGCTTGAGGAACCCTTTTTGATGAACTGATCATTATTATTGTTGAGAACTTGATTACATAACCGGTCATCGGACAAACTCTAACATTTATAGTGGTAATGACCTATTTCTCTACATATAGAACGAGACACTATGATGCGGAGCAGAAAAAGGGGGATATAGGTTTCTTTGGTTTTACAACTTTGCTATATTTTCCCTGTGGCCTAATCTTTTGCGATTGGGTGATACGTTCTTGGCTGGCCCTAGATGCGTCGGCCTTAGCCTTTCCTTTCTTTCTAGGTACTACAGTTTCGGCTTCAACCGCAACAACCTCCCCTTCATCATTAAAAATGGGTGCCTCTTGTTTGGGGTCACCAATAATAGCCTCTGCTCCATAGTCGTAAACTATAGTGCCACCTGGAAACAAATCCATACAACGGTTTAGATGTCTTAATAGGATACAGGTTGGTTAGTTTAGGAGTGAAATCCGAGGAACACTCGATCACGAGAGGTGGAGGTAGATGCTTCGGAGCCTAAGCCAGGTTTGACTCGGGTGTAATCTGGATCAATCCTAAATGTAAATGCTACTTCCCCCAATTTTAGCCACTTACGATTTATTTTCTTTTCCTTTTCAAGCGTATTTTTGAGTCTTTTAAGATTTACGAGATAGCCCATTAAGGTTAGTATTGAGTAAATGATTTTTTGCTCTAAGATCGTGATACCAAGCCTCTTTACTCCTTAAACTGCTATCTTTTTCAAGATTGGAAATAGTGAATTCAAGACGCTTAGCTTTGTCCACTCATATCTTGGTACATTTGAGTAATTATTAACCTCTCATTCTTTTCATGATCGCGTTCAGCAAGAAGAGATTCTAATTTACTCATAAGCTCGAGAGATAGAAGGTATGTTAGTGTTTGCCATGAGCGGACATTCGCCTTCTCGGTTGGCTCATCATCGGAGGATTCCTCCTCTTCTTCCAAGTTACTTTTGTACTTCGAGACAAATGCCTTCCTCTTGTTCTTGGAACTTTCAGAGGTGGAGTGTTGGGGTATTTCCTTATCACTTTTGTCAACTGTCTTGGATTTAGACCTGCAGTCCTTGGCATATTGACCCGGTTTCCCACATTTGTAGCAGTCTTGGGAATTAGACTCCGGTCGCTCTTTCCTTCTTGAGGATGAGGATGATCCTCCCTTGTATCCCCTTCTTCTTTTCCGAAGGAGTCTTTCAAAAGACTTGACAAGAAGGGTTATCTCCTTTGGATATAAGTCGAGCTTTTTGACTCATCCGTACCATCCTTATGTTGTATGTTCAGACATCCCATAGCTTTAAAAGATACCCCTTTTGTTTATGAGCTATTTTTCCATCTCGGTCAGAGTATTTGAATCTGACCTCGTGAGTACATAGCTCTCCCTAGATTTATTCTAGGGGAACATGTGCCCGATTCTCGTGACTCGCATCCGGAGCCGCTTGGAGTATGTCATCACCGGATTTCGTCCTAGAGGAAAACCGCTTTTGGGGTGCGGTTCCCCCCAACCTTCATCCAAATGGTGATGAAAATACGAGTCACCACCAACCATTTTTTGGGGTGCGGTTGGCCACCTAAAAGAAAATTATCTATGTCGCTTAGGGACGGGCTCGGAAGTTGGTTATGCATGGGGAAGGACTAGCACCCCCACAACGCCCTTTCGGTACCTATCTTAGGATGTGGAGGTTTCTAAGCGCAGTGGATTACGTTGATCCTCGAATTGAATTTTCTATTGCCTGGGACTAATTCTTTGGCATTTGGAGACCGTTCAAATAATTTCTTAAAATCGGGCATTTGCGGCTTAATGGTCACAACTCCGTCGTTCTGCAAAATTTCAACAGATCGAGGTGGCATCGAAGAAAATTAAATTTGACAAAATATGTCCAACCCGAACAAATTAGGGTCCAACAGAGTAGAAATGATCCTGGCAAGGAATGAAAGAACTTGTCATTTATTTGAAAGTCTGAGTAACTCTCATTGACAGTTTTCAAGTCGAGTATGAGCTTGCCGAATCTCGATAGATGTTTTCGAGTGACTCGCCAGGTTTATGTGTAAAGCTCTCAAAGTTCTGCTTGAGAGCACATATAACGTTCTACATTTGGGACTAATTTCCTTCATAGGGGATTGTCAATTTATCACAGATAGCTTTTGCTGTCGTGCAGCCTTAAACGTCCGTGAAAGCTTCGAAATCTAAAGACGACATAACTTAGGCTAGAGCCTTTTCATTTGCATACTGCTAGGCTTTTTCCTCATTTGTGACTTCAGCATCTATCTTTATCCTTCTAACTCCATTGTTTCCGATTGTCATCCGAATGGGGTTCTCCTGATGAAAACATGGCCACATAAGATAGTCATGGCAAATCATGAACATACACATGTGAGCCTTCCATTGGGAGAAGAGCTCGAGTGTGAACTTTGGAGGTTTGGTTAGAGTGAATCCAGAATTCCATTGCTGAGGAGCAGTGGTTTGAGAACTTGTGCTCAGATTGATGTTTTCACTGCTGCTGCGGTTAGTGATGGGCTCTTTGCACACCTTCGAAGTTGATGTGAGTGTTGAACAACATGCTGCTTTCTTTGGTCATTTGTAAATAAGAGAAAAAGAAGGATCTCTACTTAAGCAGATAAAACTTGCTCTGATACCACTTATTGGTCTCGGAGAGCCTAGAAGGGGGTGAATAGGCTCTTTTAAAACTCTTTCTAAACCTTTTGGCACAACACTAATTCAGACTGAAAAAGTAAATCAATATGGAAGATAGTCTGATAATGGAAGTAATTTGTATTATTATCAAAGGATAATTACAACAAATTGTATAGCAGATAAAGTTATTTGCACAAGCTTGGATTTACTGAAAGAATAACTCTCTTTGGTTTACAGTAGCACTCGTTTAAAATTAAGCTCACACTAGCCAAAAGCTCTTAAAAACACACTAAGAGCCCATTCAAAGCACACTCTACAGATATACGAGGCTCTATATTTATATGCATCCCTTGGAAACAATCTTGGAACTAAACATCTTAGATCTGTGCTTCATCAATGATCTTCTTGAAAAGTCCATCTATTTTAATGATACGGATGTGGAGCTCAAGATATTGGAAATAAGAATGAATTAAATCCATTTTGTATAGTTCTAATTTCATTAAAGATTGTTCCAAGCATTCTTGTGATCCACGTGTTAGATGACTTAAATGCCCTCGATGGAACTCTTCTTACATCAGGACACGGCGAGCCGATGAGTTTCAATGCGCTGCGTAATAAGGTAAGTAGTTGGAGCAGTATCATCTTTCTCAATCGTAAGGTTCCTTACTCTGTATTAATGAAGTGCTTGGATCCTTACTCCGTGTTAGTGGTTGCTTACTCCATATCAGTTCAATACTCGGATCCTTATTCCATTGCAAGGTTTCTTACTTTGCGTTAGCGAAGTGCTCAGATGTGTTATTCTGCATCAAGGTTCCTTACCCCGTGTTAATTGAATGTTCGAATCCCTTATTCCGGATCGGTGCTTCCTTACTCCATGTCAATGTATCCTTACTCCACGCGAAAGAAGCGTTCAGATCCTAATTCCGTCTTATGGCTCCTTATTCCGTGTCAATGCTTCTTTACTCTGTGTGAGTACAAAGTTTGGACTCCTAACTCCGTGTAAATACGAAACTCGGATTCCTTACTCCATCTCAATGCTTCCTTATTCCATGTGAATAAAGACTCGGGTCCTTATTCCGCACAAGTGTTCCCTTACTCTGCGTGAGTTGTAGGCTAGTGTTATTACTTTGTATCTTTTTGTCCTTAGACCGTTTGAGTGAAAGATGCAGATTCCTTATTTCATATTAATAGCCCTTAGTCCGTGCTAGTATTTCTTACTCCACATCTTGTGTTGACTTAGTTATTTACCAAGTCGATTGCAGACACTTTCATTGGTCTAGATCAGGATTATGTATCCTATCCTTAACTTTATTCTCACGAGTGACGATCCAGCTTAAAGCTTATCTTCGCAACAAGTTAGAATATACATTAAAAGATCCCAAACCAAATTACATAGGGTTTTATCCACATCATCCAAATTATAGACTCAATCCGACAATTATATATGTTCAAAGATACATTTTTCACTTTGTTTTTCCTGTTGGCATTTTGCAGGCAATGGGACAAACGGTGATAGAAGATGGGAAAATTAGTTGTGCCGCTAGATGTGAAAGCTTTTCTGTTTTCAAAATCTATATCTAGCCAAAGAGGAGCAAATATGCAAAGCATTTCTTCTATAAACAAAAAATATGGAATTCCCCTGGATGGATAGGACACAAGCATTGTGAAAATTTTATTTCCTCTTTGTTTTCTTAACTAGCCATTAGTCCATTGGGAACCTTGTGAAACCCATGTATCATTTCTTCTTTCTTGATATTTTTTGGCTTTCCGATTCTAGAGCTTTGAAATTGTCTTACCATGTTACGATAAAAAACATATCTTTACGTGGGTTAAAACTTGTAAAATTCAGCATGATGATCGAAGATGGGAGAGTCGAAGGATCGAAGTACGGAGGCTCGTAGATGTTATTTTTTAAAATCAAGTAGAACCGATACATCGAGATACAACATCGTTTTATTTTTTTTATATTTTGCGTATTAATTTGTTTTAAAAAAATTAAGGATTTGTCTTGACTTTAATCCTCCGAACCATCTTTGGCTTCAACCCTACAACTTTGACCCTATAGCTCCGACCCTACATCTTCAACCATGTATACACGTGTTTTGATTGCTCTCTCCACCCCAGACGCGCTTGCCGAGCTCTCTCCTCTACATCGTGGATTTTGTTTCATGTTTTCTTCATATGTCATGTTGGATTTTCATGACTTATGTGTTTTGATTTGTTTTGAAATGCTTCCCGACCATTTGCATTTTTAAAAAGTGAGAAGTAGTCTAATTGAATGAGGAAAAATGTTAACTATCATTTATTGTTGATGGGTGGCACCATGGTTGGCTAATTGATTAGCCTTTCATCTTAAAATGGTAAAAGCAATGCAATAAAGAGTTCCGCATAATGGCTGGCCAATATTTCCGTCTTTGCATAGAAGCAAGTCTAAATTTTTGAAACATGAATATCATAAAAGGAGACAATAGAATTGTTAGTGTTTATTTTATCATGGAGAGCACACAAAAATAGAGTAAGATGACTTGGTGCCGCACCAAATTGTCAGGCTAGACATAGCTTAACATAGCTTAATATAAATTAAGCTCAGTGATGATTAATATATTATAATATCTAATATCCCAACAAATATCAAGGTCATATTCAAAGTATCATTGACCAGAATGAAGTGCCCAAACATAGCTTGCAAAAGCTTTGAGAAAAATAAAAAAAGCCTGTCATTTTGTATCATAGCTTTTATGCAATGAAATGGAAGGTCCTCCTACACGTCAGTTAATGTTCATGCAGAAATTTCTTATATTTTTCTGTTGGCATTGGCAGCAAAGAAAGTAATATTTTAAGAGGACAAAACTTATATGTCATACATTCATAAAACATTGTAAGTTGATACTACCTTGAAAGCTATAGTCTCTTCATCAACTAAACCATCATTAGAATCAAGTACAGATGCAGTAGACAGTAGTCATATCAACAAGTAATACCCTACTCAAATTACAAAGCTTCATAAGAGAAAGTTGCCACAAAATCACAGCTAGCTGCCAATAAAAAACAAACAAAGTCTCCAAAAATCACAGGTAAAACAAATATAAAAGAAAGAAAGCATGATTTTTGTCCGATGCAAAATATTCTAGTTGGGCAACCACTACAAGTTGGAAATATATACTTCATTCAAATTCTCCTTCTCAAATACTCATAGACTCTTCAAAAATTATCTTTTGAACTTTATGGAAGTAGGTTTGTTGTATGGAGTTCATATATACCAGAAAGATTCTTGCTCATCATCTCAGCCTCAAACTTTCTCTTATCAAGCTCTAGTCGTGCACCTCTATCACGATATGCCTTTGTCATCCATTCTCTTCTCTCTGCCATGAACAACCGTCTATCCTCGGCCATTACTCCTAATGCCTTGTTAAACTCAACATCCAATGATTCTTGAGCCTTACGCTTCCTCAAATTATCCTTTTCTAATTTTTTTCCTGCAGGCCTTTTAATATTCTCCTCTACAACATCACCAAAACTTCAATTAGCTTCTCATTAAAAGGATGCTTATCATGTGGCTTTCTTCTCGTTTTTAGAATGTTCACGTGTTGATGCCATTTAGGTTGATGTCTTAAAAGATTCCAAGAATGCTCCATTGTAAAGTTCCCTCGTTCCATTTCATTGTACAATATCTTTGCCTTCTCAATCTTAAAAAAGTTTAACAATTATGGTCGATAAATATATATATATATATATATATATATATATATATATATATATATACATATATGTGTGTGTGTGTAAAAAAGACAAATTATTGAAGGGAAATAATACATACCTTATCTTGTTTGGTTGCAACACTTGGGTTGAATGACTCTATTTGTGCTAGATACGCACAAAATTTGTTTGTGCATTTTTGGAACATGGACCAACGATTATTCAATGACCCAAGAGAACGATTCAAAGTATGTGGTTTTTTATATTCATGATAAAAATTAGAAATCCTTTCCCACATTTGAGTGGATTTCTGATCAATTCCTCGGATGACATCAATACTAATATTGAGCCAACCAGAGACAAGTACATTATCCTCCTCAATAGTGAAAGAAGCTCTTCTTTGAATTTTGTTAGTTGAAGCCCTCAAATCACATTGAAGGAGAGTTTGACCGACCACAACATTAGAATTTTGTGTATATACTTGGAGTGGTTATAAGGTATTCTCCTCCACTTTGTAATCTAGTGGTGAATATTGGATCCTCCTCCAATAGATTTTTCATCCTTTAAGAATTGTAATTTAGACAAATAAATACATACAACACAACAACAGGGGAAAAATAATACTCATAACAAGAAAGAATAAAGGCAAAAAAACATAAAGGCTAGAAGCACCCACGAAAATTAAAACATGTTGGAAGCACCCATGAAATGTAGGAGCTAGATAGAAATAATAAGAAAAAAAACAAAAAATATTTCAGCCCTGAACTCAATAGCATGTTAAGAAAAAAATGACACATTAAGAACGCATGACTAGAAGCAAATAAAAAAAAATGAGTGCAAGGCAGGAGTTTGAGAAACGATACATTAAAAAAAGAAATAAACAAATAGTACAAGGTATCTTTTTCTTGTTTGTTGTCATATGCTAGTTTCCCAACGTTAGGGTTTCCACCCCCATAACTGTTACTTTATTAGTTGTTAATGCTATATTTTTATTTTGCTCATTTTGTTTGAATATGTATATGAGTTCGATAATCACATATTGCACAATGCATGTTTTTTTAGAACGCCAAAGTGCAAAGAGTGTGGGCTTTAAAAAACGTTAGCTGATCTAATTTGTCAACTTGCTGGACAATTAATTAACGATTGCTTGATGTCACTGATGTGTTTGATGGGGCAGCGGAAAAAAAAGGAAGCCACGAATTTGATCAAATTGTAAACAAAATACATTAAATCTCCACAATCAATAAACTTGAAGCCACAACCCAGAGTAAACGAAGATAAAATCATATAAATAATAAAACATTACAAATAAATTAGTGCTTCAATTTAAAGCAAAAGCTCCAACCTGTGAATCCACGAATTTGATCTGAACCAACCCAAAGTATGAGAAATGTTTTTGTGCAAAAAATAAAATAACTTTATCGAGTTAATACTTCGAATGATAGAGAATGGAGGAGAGAAAACTGCCATATGCCATTGATGTTATCGTCAAGAATAATATTGAAAAATATGATGGAAGAGAGAGAAAAGGGGAACACCTGGTATGGAATTTATTTGTTCCGAAATATTAGTTTTTCTCGTCGATTGGAATAATAAACAAGAGAAAATAGGTGAAAAAAATAAGCGGGAAAAATAATCATGCAAAGATGATTCTACAAAGAATCGCCAAATTTGATGATATAGATGAATTTAGTGTAGGTTAAAATTTAAGATTCTAATTTTAATAATACCAATGTCACAATTTTTTTAACATTCAATTAACTTTTACATAAAATAATACACATGCAAGTGCTCTAATAGTCTAAAAAAATATAATAAAATAAAATCCCAAAAAATAAAATAAGGACGGCATATTTAGATAAGAAAATAAAGTTGCACAGTATCAGACCCATCAAATAAAGTCCCAAGAAATCAACCAGCAGCATCCAAGCATCTGCGACATTTAACAACAAGAATTGGCTGCTTTAGTTGTGTATGTGGGGTCTCTCTTGTCGCGTGGTATTATTTCATAGAACTTAGTAGACGACCCACCTTACCCGCATTGGTGTGACTTACAAATTCTGGAAGTTTGGAACGGATAAGTTTTAATAATAGTATTATCTAAACTATTTGGACTGTCATTAGAGTCTCACTCGATCCTAATTTATTTATTTATTTTTCATATCGTCTGTAGATAACAAAATTTATTTAGTCATTGTGCTGATTTAAGGTTATTAATGTTAAATATTCTTGAACTCTCTCTGAGTTACAAATTGGAAAAATATATGCACAGGTGTGCACTACCCTTACTAATTTTGTATTTTCTCTCATATGAGACATACAAATTCATTTTTTGTCCATAATCTCGTAGGACAACCATGCTAAGGTGGCTTTAATCGTTATTTCTTCACCCCACATTAGACATACACCTGCACAAATTTTCAATAAGACTCCATTTGTAGTGGCGACAACAAAATCTTGTCCTCTCATCCTTGTTTAATTATTGTTTTATCATTTTCGCCTGGCCAATCTTCTGCGTCTCCTTTTGAACTACCATCTGAAATCGTCTGCTTTGAAAGATAAAGAAATAGCTTTACCGTGGGTGCTCCTTGTTCAATTGTTTTTTTTACTGTGGTTACCGGAGATTAGACAGACCTGCTACTAAAACAGACAGCCAATGGTTGAGACTTTTTGCAGATTGGTGCCAAATAATTTGATTTATCACATGCATATCCACAACTTTTCTAGTCTATTTCCGCTTTTTATTTAATAGTTCTCATGTTTCACTTGATCGTGGTACATGCATGTAGTATATCACGTGCACTAAGCTCCTATATGCCTCCCTTTCCGCATTCACATGTGAATGGTGGGGATAAACAGCGGCAAGTAAGGCCCAAGACACGACCATTGTAATCTCAAACCAAAAATATGTTTGTATATGCATTTTGCATCATGCATTATTTTATGTAGCGCTGGATTGCTATGGAAAATGGGCATAAGTCAGAAAAATGAATAGAAATTCATACTTTTCGCATCCATAGAAATTACACAATAAATGCAGAAAAGTGTATGAAAAGACATGAAATGTTTTGGTGTGAAATGCATTGAAAAATAAATGTTATTTTTTATTTTCTAATATACCCTCAATAACTTCATCTTCACTTTTAACTAATAAGGATAAAATAGGTAATACATACTTTAACATTTTCTTTCCACCTCTTTTCTCTATCTTACCGATCAACATTTTTTCCATAACTATTTTCTTTCCACTCATTTTCTTTTCATAGTTTTTCCATCTTTTTTTTTTCCACCCCCTTTCCTACTTTGCCAAGCATAAGGTTAGAGATTCATGTTAGCTTTCTTTGTTGAAATATAAATAAATCTCCATAACAAATAATATTAGTTAAAAAAATGACACATGAAATAATATTAATGCAATATTAAACCTAATATTCACTATGATTTGTAGCAGGGTAATTAAGTTATCACATTTTAAATTTAGATAATTATTATTATTGAACTTCACTTAGAGGTACTCAATTATCACACCATATATCATTTATGTGTTGTAAGGGGTGCCCATGATGTGGTGTTGCCAACAATAACAATGCCAATAATAGAAGCAATATTATTCAATATATGGTGTATATAGTTGGCTAGCCACCAAAGTATACCCATGAATATTTCAAGGAGTGGAAGGCAAGGTTCAAAACATTTGTGACCACTTGATCGATCCTTGTTTATTCCATGAACCCCAATGCCAATGACGATGGGAGAAAATGGTATACAAAGGCCAAAACCACTTATGAAGATGTCCCTGAAGAACGAATCATTAATAGGATGATTATCAAGGTACCGACGTAAATATCGTCATTATAGGAGCATTAAATTTTTGTTGACTTCTAAAATTATCAAACGGCAAACAAAGTGTGGGACAAGCTCCACACACTCTTAGAGGGGAATGAAGAATTCAAAAACAACCAAAAGGCTAAGCTCAAAAGATGGTTCAAGAATTTCAACTTCAAGAACTCTAAGGAGCCAATTTTGACGATATACAAAGGATATATGAGGCTGCTGCTTGAGCTAAGGACCCTTGGAGAATATTACACAACTAAAATCATTAATGATAAATTTATTCAAGTCATACCTGTATAAACCCTGTGTTTTGGGTAGTATTTTGAGTTAGTCATTATTTCAGGATGAGAATATCTAAACGGTATTAAGACCGTCGATACAAGCATTTTGACTATAATTGAGTCTAATTTAGACTCTAGGGCCCTAAAAACTAAATTTTGGTATTATAAAATAAATAAAAAAAAAGATATAATAAATAAAACAAGAAATATAAGAATAAAAAAGGGAAGTTAGGAGGTACATGTTTTGTTTGGTGTGTTCCCGTGTCTGGTGAGAAAGAGAGCTAGATAAGGAAAAAAGAGGTTAAAGAATCGGTGATTTGATAACGAGCCAACTTTAAAGGACCAATCCAGGTAGGTGATTCTACTTTGTAACTATGATTTTGGTTCATAACAATATGATTTGAGAGGATAATGAATGTGTATAACGAACCTTAAGAATCGGGGGTTTTGTAAATTTGAGGTTATATAATGAATTAGGTGATATCGTGAGGTTAACAATGATGAACTTCGCTTATCCTGTAAGAATTTCATGTGAAACAAATAAATTTTTGTGAAAGATATTATCAATTTTAAGTTGGGTGAGTTTTAGGAATATAAACCCTAGTTTTACTTTGAAATTGGTATAAGATTGGTTATATGAGGTGTTTGATTCTATTTGAGGGTAGAATGATATGTATGTAGCCTTGTAGTCACCTATTTTCGATATGATGGTTGAGAAATTGGGCATAAGAAGCAAATTGGGTGTGTCACACCCTGAATACCAAGAAAAACGAAACCGGAAATGTGACTTCCCTTTACCATACCC